>CM038676.1:466577370-467273011 GCA_021605205.1 Aegilops longissima
CCATCTTGGCCGACGCCACCGCCGCCAAGACCACCGCCAGAGTCGTGCTCCCCGCCGTCTGCTCCTCCAAGACCATGTCCAGAGCTCCGCCAGACTCCACTACCCCTAGCCAGCCGAGTCCCGCCGCCTAAGTGCCCCAACCCATCTCACCGACTCGACCGAGCTCGCCAGCCGAGATCCTTTCGCCGCCGCCGCCCGTTCATCCTCGACCTCGACGAGGCTTTCTACACGCCGCCTGTGAGCCTACTCTAACTCCCCTTCCTCTCTCTCTCACCGAGCAACGTGAGCAACCGAGCCACGCTCACCAAGACTCGCCGCCGTGGAGCTTGCCGCCGACGTGCTCCTCGGCCACTCTCCGCCACCCCATGGTGTCCGCAGACTCACCGCATCCCAACGGGTCTGCCCATGCACTTCCCGACCTCACCGAGCCTCTAACCTCAAGCCCGCTGCTGGTCGAACTCCGGCGGCCGCTTAGCTCGTCAGCGCCGCGCCAACTCCGCCACCCCGACCCCAACTAACTCCACCAATAGACGCTGGTTGCTCCTAGCCACCGTAGCTACCTTCCGCGACTGCTTGGTCGCCGGAATCACCAAACACACTTCCTCCGCCGTGTCGGGTTCGCCGGGCGGCTAGTCGCCGTGCAGCCGACGTGATATTGACCATCAGGGCCCTGCTGACCTTTAACAAGTCATCGACAAATGGGGCCCAGCCCTGCTAACTAAATAGGTTAGTTTTAATTAAACTTTAGTTAAGTTAATTACTCGACATGCGGGACCCACTGTCAGTTTGACTCGACGCCCTCGTTGACTCTCGACGCCATGTCGACGCATGGTCGACGATTAATTCAAATTCGGATTTATTTTGATATAGTAAATTCCGTAATATAATTCAAATTTCAAATGCTTATAACTTTTAATCTATAACTCCAAATGCAAAGATTTATATATGAAAAATTATCAGAAAAATCCACTCTATCCATTGGTACAGGTTTCATGCATGTTAAAGCAAGTTAACTATGCTGTTTAACCAGAATAAGATATTGCACCATTAGGACTAACTCAATGAGCTATCATTTGAATCCTTGATTCAAATGAGTTCATTCCCCGTTATTTCAGCTTGCATTAGGCCAACACACATCCATATTGCCATGTCATAGCATGCATCATATTGTTGCATATTGTCATGTGTGTTTATTTCGTGTGCTTTCATGATAGGTTCTCGCCTCGAGGATAACCTCGACTATCCATCCAAGGGCAGATTTCACCCCAGCCCATCGTGCAAGCAACCCATTGATCATTTCGATACAAACCCATGTTCTCGCTTCGCTTCGCATCGCATTAAGACAACGCGATTCAAACTGTTGTGTGCTGCGGTAGTTGAACCCACTTCCTTTGCATGACCTGTCATTGCCAAAGAATTAGATGAAACCCACTAGTATGTGTAGGAGTTGATTGAGCCATGTTTGTGATTCCTACCATGCTATGCTTGCTATGCTTAGAGTTGTGTCAGTCCGCTCATCGGGATGATGAACTGGAGGAAAGGTTGTGTTGGTTCGAGAGTGAAAGTGTTGAACACGATTTGGTAAAGGTATCGATGAGAGGCCATGTAGGAGTACATGGTGGGTTGTTTCATTGAAGCCGAACTTAAGAACTGAGATCTGTGTTTGTGATCCATGAAACAGCTACTACCACACATTGGGATCCTTAATTGACCCTCTCGGCTTCTTAACCACCCTTGTTCTTAGTCCGGAGTTGCAAGTAGTTTCGTGTTTGTAGCATGTCAGGGCCGCACGCAACGCTGACCTTAGGGGTGGGTTGTGTTGCGGTAGGCACGCGGTCCGTGTACCGAAAGTGCCCGCTTGGTCTCTCGAACCCCGCACACATCGCTCGGGCTGTATGGGAAACCTCGCCGACTTCATGGATGGAACCCGAATAGGCGATAAACCTGGACTAGGGACTTGAGTGTTTAGGTAGGTCTGGGCCGACACCCACGCTGGGCTTCCGCTTGAAGGTTGCCGAGTACATGTCGTGTAAACGGCGATAAGTGGTGAGCGCGTGTGAAGAAGTACACCCTGCAGGGTTAAATATGATCTATTCGAATAGCCGTGTCCACGGAGAAGGACTTCGGGTTACCTATATCAGCTTCATAGACAAGTAAATGGATACTACTAAAAGCCTCAAGATAGTGAGTATCGTGGATGGCCCTCTCGGGATGACGAGAGGATCCACGATGGAGTATTGTGATGGTGATTAGTGGACCTGTAACGACAAATGCTTTACAAAGTGGTGTCACGAGGATAGCTTAGCCAAGAGTCAAAGCTGGCTTGCTGCAAATAACTCCACTTCCTTCCTTGAGAATGTGCATGTATGATAGGATTCTGTAGTAAGACTTGCTGAGTACCTTTGTACTCATGTTTGCTTAATTAATGTTTTTCAGAGGACAATACTACCCTCCGACGGATTCTATGTAGATATTGACTTCGACGAGTGAACTAGCCACCTGTGGCGATCTAAGACTTGTGAAGGGCCATTGTAGATAGAAAGGCTCCAACAAGCTTTCTTTCTTTCTAGAGTCTCAGACTGACTAGTTTGCTTCCGCATGTGCTTGTATGATTGTATGATTTGAGTGTTGGGTCATGTGACCCCACCTGTATGACTATAGTTATGTATGGCTCCTGAGCCTCTTAAATAAAGTACTTGAGTTGTAGAGTTTTGTTGTGATGCCTTGTTGTATTTACTCATATCGGGCATATTATGGTATGATTGAAATGCTTGGTATGAGGGATCCGACAAACTAGTTGTTTATCCTTGGCAGCCTCTCATATGGGGAAATGTAGTCTCGTGCTTCGAGCGATAGTAGTCCGCTACAGCCCGGTTCACCGGAGTCCTCGCTAGCCCAAAGACTACCGCTTGGACACTTGACTGGCCGGCATGTGATTCATTTCGCCTTATGTCTGTTCCTTCGGGAAATGTCACGCGGTGGTATTCGAGTCCTGCCTAGCTCTGCTACAGCCCGGATACCGGAGTCCTCATAGCCCAAAGGTTACAGCCCGAATTCATACGTTGATGACCGACATGCTCAAGTGATTCATGTATGCCTGTCCCCATAGGTTAGTGCCGCTTGGGTTCACGACTAGCCATGTCGGCCCGGTTCTTTGTCATGTGGATGCTAGCGACACTATCATATACGTGAGCCAAAAGGCTAAACGGTCCCGGCCATGGTAAGGCGACACCTGTGGGAATACCGCATGTGAGGCCGCAAAGTGATATGAGGTGTTACCAGCCAGGTCGATGTGACTTGAATCGGGTCCCGACAGCTGGCATCGTGAGCAGTGGCTGCTCGAGGTTCGCTAAGCCAAACTGGTCAAGTTGAGTCTAGAAATGCTTTAGTTATATGTAGGGGAATTGATTGTGGAGGAACGAAGGCTCTTTTTACTCCTTTACCTTATGCCCTCCGATCCGAGTCATCCTCTTCTCATTCGACGTGGGTTTAGGACTAGGCTCTTCTTCTCTATCGTGTTCACGTGTTACTAATCCGTAGTAACTTATAGGATTGTTGGTTACATCCTCGCCTCAGTGCTACTAAATTTTAGTATGCTATCATTTGAACCAGAACCTTGATATGATGTTGTTGAGTGGTTTTGCAATCTGATTTTGAATGTCTCAAATCTGATTTTGAGCATTTACAGATGTTATGCTGCCCGATTTTCCCTAGAAATTCTAATGCCTTTGCATTGTGGCTGTGCTTTCAGATGGCCACCCGCCCCCAGAACCAAGTGGTTCGCTCAATTCGCTGCATTGATGTGTGGTCACACGGCAATGCTGGTTCGGTGATGATTGAGTCTGGTTATCGATGGTATCCTGAATATACCGCCGAGGAGCAGTTTAGGATTTCAATCAAAGCCAATACCTATGCACGGTCCGGATTTATCCATCTTATCCCGAGCTATCGAGCCACTTCATCGTTCTTATGGGCTCGAATCACTATTGGAATGTCTCGCAAGATGCAGCCTATTCCATGATGACTATTATTCGAGCTGTAACTGCTTTGTCGGGCAACACCGATTTTCGCTATATGCCAAGATCCTCCCCGGGCGCATGGCTACCTTCGTGGTTTGTACAGCGATGCATCCCATGAGGACTCACCTTCGCACTACTACCGAGATGTGGAGGACAAGGACCGTGAGAACCGGCCTCATGGATGGAGCTTTTAATGCCCGCTCACCACCGGGCTACTCGACTAGGTTTGCACCGCCGCAAGCCGGATATATGGACATGAGGGACTTGTACCTGTGCGGGCGAGTCTGCCAGACTTTATGGAGTGGCGTGAGGTTGGAGGCATCACCTCCTCGTGGGCCTTGCCTCGCCACTGCTTGTTGGACCACGGCCACATCCGAGTCCTTATGGTCCACAGCCCCACATGATTGTCTGCTTCCTGACGATCATGTTCCACTTCCAAGCTTGGGTGGTGATTTCTATGAGGACTACTATGGAGCTGCCTGAGATAGTAGTAGTATTCCTAGTATGGTAATAGTTGTGTTTCCACCGCCCCATGCGTGACTCGTGGAATACGACTTAGTGTGTATCGCTCCTAAGTGTAGAAAATAATGTATAGGAGTTGGAATGCTTCCGATGAGATGTAACGCCTTTCCTTATAGTTGTACTCCGTCAGCTTGTACTAAACTATGAATGGTGTGTATGACCGCTGGTATATATATATATGGCAGTTTTATATTACCATGTCATACGGATGAACATCTTTGCATTCCATGCTATCCATTACCTTCCGCACTTCCTTGTTAAATTCTGCCATCCTGGTTTAAACCTTTGCTTTGTCTCCCAGATGGTCAACACTGCAACACTCCTGCTGCTCGAGCAGGAGAAGCCAGCAGCCGTAAATGTGAATCTGCCGAACCGCCATCTTTGGCCGAGGTGATGCCGAAGCAGAACGCAATAAGCGTGAAACCAACCGCCATCGGAGCGGATTGAACAAAACACCGCACGCCAGCCAAGAAACGATGTGGTTTCACTCAACGACTTCGCCAAGCTGTATCCCCAAAGTTCAAATATTCCGCCGAGCCTCTCGACGCGGATGATTGGCTTCGCAAAGATCCACCACAAGCTGCGCTCCGCTAACGTGGCTGAGGCTGACAAGGTTACCTTTGCCGCTTATCATCTTGAAGGCCCCGCTAGCCTCTCGTGGAGAATTATGAGGCTATGCGTCCGTTGGACAAGTTACAACTTGGGCTGAATTCAGGCCTTCCGTGAGCATCATATTCCGTAAGGTCTTATGGACCGCAAACGTGAGGAATTCTGCAATTTCACCCAAGGTAGGCTGACAAAGGATGCCTACACCGTGAATTTGGGAGGTTAGCACGTTATGCTCCCAAGAAGTTTCTACCGATGCCAAGAAGGTGCAAGGTTCCGCAAGGGACTTAGCCCCGAGCTACGCCGAGATCTCCGCTCGCATGAGTGTACCTCTTTCCGGCTAGTCAATAAGGCTATCATCGCCAAACCGGGCAGACTGATTTTGAGGCTTCACGCAAGCACATCCGTGACTCGATCGCCATCCGCTCGATCCTGTGAGCGCGGGTTTGGGTTCCAAATACTGCTCTACCACCTGTGTTCACCCCGAGGCCATCCTTCGAGGCGCCGCCCCAACCAGCAGATTTTCCACCCAAGACTTATGGAGGCCCCACTGCTAATGCTGCTCCACGCCCAAATGTGATAACTTGCTTCAAGTGTGAGAGACGGGCCACTATATCCGAGAGTGTCCCTGCAACAACCCCAATCAAGTTGAAAGTCTGCTGGTCGCGCAAGCCAGCAGAAAGGTGCCCTATGTTAAACCAGCTTGCCACCGCCGTGGCCATGTCAATTATGTTTCGCTGAAGAGACCTATGAGGATCCCAACGCCGCCCTCGGCACGCTTTTGTTAATTGCCATCCGCAACCGCTTTTTTGATACCGAGCATCTCATTCATTTATTTCGAGAGCTATGCTCGATTGCACAACACCACATTCTCGTGACATGCCTACCTCCATGGAAATTAAACTCCTGGTTCTAGATGGCAAACCTCTAGAATAAGTCATGGAATGAAATTTTGTCGACAGATTAGTCTTTCTTGCATCTCTAATAGCTCTTAAGTCCTCTGACATAAACATCATCTTGGGTATGGACCGGATGTCACCCATTATGCTAAGATTGATTGCTCTACTAGAACTGTTCAACTTACCCATCCTTCGGCAAGACAGTGAATGTTTTAACCCGAGTGTCTAAGCGCCAGCTTTACTCCTTAAATGCCAACCCCTTCCGCACCTCAAGATATTCCGTAGTCCGTGATTTCCTGGATGTCTTTCAGAGGAACTGCCAGTGTTCCACCGACAGTGGATGTCGAGTTCGTGATAGATCTTGTTCCCTAACCGCCCCAATCTCTAGAAGACCTTATAAGATGGCACCCCTAGAACTAGCTGAACTTAAGAAACAACTCGATGAGTCCTTGCAAAAGGTTTCATCCGTCCCTAGTTCATCTCCATGGGCTTGCCCCTGCCCTCTTCGTCAAGAAGAAGGATGGTACGGATCGGATGGTTGTAGATTACCGACCGCCAATTTGGTCACTATCAAGAACAAGTATCCGCCCCCGTGATCAACGACCGTATGATCAGCTCGCTGGATCCTCGCCTTTTCCAAGATGGATTTGAGGTTGGGCTACCATCAAATCAAAATCAAGAACGGGGACATTCCTAAAACGGCCTTTGTCACTCGTTATGGCCAATACGAGTACACCGTCATGTCCTTCGGATTAACCAATGCTCCAGCCACCTTCTCTCGGTTAATGAACTCAATCTTCATGGAGTATTTGGATAAATTCGTCGGGTATACCTCGATGATATACTCATCTACTCCAAGAATGAGGAAGAACATGCCAACACCTAAGGCTAGTATTGATGAAACTTCGAGAGCACCGCCTTTATGCCAAATTCTCTAAGTGTGAATTCGTTACCGTATGACCTATCTAGGACATGTAATCTCGTAAGGGCATTGCTGTCAATCCCGAAGCGAGTTCAAGCCGCCCTGATTGACTCCACCGAATCGGTCAAGCAAGTTCGAGTTTCTCGCTTAGCGAAGCTATTGCCGCCGCTTCGCGAGAATTTCTAAAGTTGCTAAACCTCTAACCGAACTCCTCAAGAAAGATAAAAGTTCAATGGACGCCACAAAGGCGAAGTTCAGCTTTCAGAACTGAAAAGACGCTCGACATCCGCTTCCCGCATTTGTTCCACCAGATTTCTAAGGACTTTATTATCTATTACGACGCCATGACAAGGACTAGGTTGCATACTCATGCAAGATCGCCATGTGATTGCCTACGCTTCTCGACAGCCAGGCCCACATGAGGATAACTATCCCACACACGATCTAGAGCTTGCAGCAGGGTTCATGCACTCAAAACCTGGCGACATTATCTTCGGGTAATCGCTATGTAAATCTACACCGATCACCAAAGTCTGAAATATATCTTCACCCAACCGGATTTGAATCTCGTGCAAAGACGTTGGTCGAGTTGATTACAGATTTCGACTTAGGAATATCCTACACCCTGTGCAAGGCTAATGTCATGGCCGACGACTAAGTCGCAAATCTTATTGTAACAATTTGATGTTACAACAAAGTCAACCATTTCTCCACGAGGAATTTCGTAAGCTTAATCTTCACATTGTTCCTCGAGGATTCCTTTCCACCCCGGTGGCTAAACCTGACCACGGATCGAATCATAGCTGCTCAGAAGATGATAGAGGGATATTCGGATCAAGGAGAACATTGCTAGCGGAGCTGCTAAATGTTTCTCCATAGATGAACGAGGTGTGGTCTTTGAAAACCGCTTGGTGGTTCCTCAAGAAACAACAGCTACGGCAATTGATCCTTAAGGAAGCTCATGACTCTCCTCTCACCATTCATCCCGGTAGTACTAAATGTATCAAGACCTACGCCAGAGGTTTTGGTGGACTAGGATGAAGAGAGAAATCGCCAATACATTGCTAATTGCGACGCCTCGTCAGTCGAAAGTTAAAGCAGAGCATCAACGGCCTGCCGGTACCCTTCAACCTTTGGAAATTCCTGAATGGAAATGGGATAAAATCGGTATGGATTTCATTACCGGGTTTCCAGACCAAGAGAGGGAATAATGCTATCTTCGTTGTCGCCGATCGCCTTCCAAAGTAGCCCATTTCCTACCCGCTCGTGAGAGTATAACCGCTAGCCAGCTAGCTGAATTGTACATCTCTCTAATAGTGTCTCTTCATGGTGTTCCATTAGAGATTAACTCGCACCGTGGAAGTCTCTTCACCTCTCGATTTTGGGAAAGTTTCAAAACGCTATGGGAACTCGCTCTCCTTTAGCACCGCTTCCATCCCCAATCAAGTGGTCAAGTAGAACGAGTCAATCAAATCCTAGAGGATATGCTTCGAGCTTCATCATCTCTTTCGCATGAATTGGGAGAAATGCCTTCCATTCGCCGAAGTTCGCTTATAACAATAGTTATCAAGCCAGCCGGGCAAAGCCCTTTCAAGTTCTTTATGGACGGAAATGTCGAACGCCTCTTAACTGGTCGAAACCGGGGAGACAACTCTTGGCCCGGATATGATTCAGAAGCGTAAGAGCAGGTTCGCGTTGTTCGTGAGAAATTGAAAACAGCCCAATCTCGCCAAAAGAGCCAATATGACCGCAAGCATAAGCCAATGACTTATGAAATTGGCGAGAAGGCTTACCTTCGGTTACCCTTTGAAGGGAACCCATCGATTCGGTATCAAAGGCAAGTTGGCTCTCGTTACATTGGACCCTTTCGCATTCTTGCCAAACGAGGAGAAGTTGCCTACCAATTGAACTACCTCCGATCTTCCAGAGTCCATGATGTCTTCCACGCTTCCCAACTCAGCGTTGCTTCTGATCCTATCCGTGGAGTGGACCATGAAACGCTTGATCTCCAAGATAACCTCACCTATCGAGAATATCCCGCTCAGATCTCGATCAAGCCGAGCGCACTCACTCGACGCCGGAATATCAAGTTTCTAAAGGTTCAATGGTCAAACCATTCCGAGCAAGAAGCAACTTGGGAAAGGGAGGATCGCCTTCGACTTGAGTATCCCACCTTTTCGAATAGATCCTAAATCTCGGACGAGATTCTTTTGAGTGGGGGTGAGTTGTCACATCCCGCTTAGACCATGCATTAGGGTGTGCATCATGTTTAAATTTCATTTGAATTTGAAATGGGAAGGCAGAAACCCCGTAACACCCCCCTTAATTCAACTAGGGTTTACTAAAATTATTTCAATGAACCAATGCCCTTCAAAATGCTCATCCTCTTTGCTTTGGTTCGAACCTATGTCAAAGGAGGTGTATCATTTTCTAGGTCAATCAAAGGTCCTTGGATTAATTCACAAGTTTTGAACTTGAGCATTTTAAATTATACAAAATATTTTAAATGTTCAAAATTGCCAAACTAAATGTTTCATGTTGGAAATATTCCAACAAGGGACCAGGAGCATTTTGGTGATTTTAAAACAGTTTTGGTATTTTAGAAAACCCCACAAAGTTGCAGGAAATTAGAAAAGATTAAAAGGAAAACCTTACTCGACGCCTCGCCTCGCCCACCTGCCCAGCCCAAGAGTCAGCAGGCCAATGAGCTGTTTGGCTCGGCCAGCAGCAGCCAGTGCTCGGCGGCGGGCACCGCTGGTGCCACACACTGGTCGCCGCCTTCCTTCCGCCACCGCCGACGAGGACCGACCCTCTCGCCTCCCGAACCCCCGACACTCCTCTCCTCCCGGATCATCTCCTCGCCTCCCCCATCTTGGCCGACGCCACCGCCACAAGACCACCGCCAGAGTCGTGTTCCCGCCGTCCGTGTCCTCCGCACCATGTCCAGAGCTCGCCAGACTCCACTACCCCTAGCCAGCCGAGTCCCGCCGCTTAGTGCCCCAACCCATCTCACCGACTCGACCGAGCTCGCCGCTGGAGATCCTTTCGCCGCCGCCGTCGCCCGGCTTCATCCCTCGACCTCGACGAGGCTTTCTACACGCCGCCTGTGAGCCTACCTAACTCCCTTCCTCTCTCTCGCGCCGAGCAACGAGCAACCGAGCCACGCTCACCCGCACTCCGCCGCGGAGCTCGTCACCGACGTGTTCGGCCACTCTCCGCCACCCCATGGTGTCCGCAGCACTCACCGCATCCCAACGGGTCTGCCCATGCACTTCCCGCACTCACCGAGCCCTCTAACTCAAGCCCGCTGCTTGGTCGAACCCCGGCGTCGCTTAGCTCATCGCCGCGCCAACTCCGCCACCCCGACCCCAACTAACTCCACCAATAGACGCTGGATGCTCCTAGCTACCAGTAGCTACCTTCCGACTCGCTTGGTCGCCGAATCACCAAACACACTTCCTCCGCCAGGTCGGGCTCGGCTGGCGGCTAGTCGCCGTGCAGCCGACGTGACATTGACCATCAAGGGCCTGCTGACTTTATGTGTCATCGATAAATGGGGCCCAGCCTGCTAACTAAATAGGTTAGTTTTAATTAAACTTAGTTAAGTTAATTACCTGACATGCGGGACCCACGTCAGTTTGACCTGGACGCCCTGTTGACTTCGACGTCATGTCGACGCATGGTCGACGATTAATTCAAATTCTGGATTTATTTTGATATAGTAAATTCCGAATATAATTCAAATTTCAAATGCTTATAACTTTTAATCTATAACTCCAAATGCAAAGATTTATATATGAAAATTATCAGAAAAATCCACTCTATCCATTGGTACAGGTTTCATGCATGTTAAAGCAAGTTAACTATGCTGTTTAACCAGAATAAGATATTGCACCATTAGGACTAACTCAATGAGCTATCATTTGAATCCTTGATTCAAATGAGTTCATTCCCTCGTTATTTCAGCTTGCATTAGGCCAACACACATCCATATTGCCATGTCATAGCATGCATCATATTGTTGCATATTGTCATGTGTGTTTATTTTCGTGTGCTTTCATGATAGGTTCTCGCCGAGGATAACCTCGACTATCCATCCAAGGGCGATTTCACCCCGCCCATCGTGCAAGCAACCCGCTGATCATTTCGATACAAACCCATGTTCTCGCTTCTCGCTCGCATCGCATTAAGACAACGCGATTCAAACTGTTGTGTGTGTGGTAGTTGAACCCACTTCCTTTGCATGACCTGTCATTGCCACAAGAATTCAGATGAAACCCACTAGTATGTGTAGGAGTTGATTGAGCCATGTTTGTGATTCCTACCATGCTATGCTTGCTATGCTTAGAGTTGTGTCGTCTGCTCATCGGGATGATGAACTGGAGTGAAAGGTTGTGTTGGTTCGAGAGTGAAAGTGTTGAACACGATTTGGTAAAGGTATCGATGAGAGGCCATGTAGGAGTACATGGTGGGTTGTTTCATTGAAGCCAACTTAAGAACTGAGATCTGTGTTTGTGATCCATGAAACAGCTACTACCACACATTGGGATCCTTAATCGACCCTCTCGGCTTCTTAACCACCCTTGTTCTTAGTCCGGAGTTGCAAGTAGTTTCGTGTTTGTAGTATGTCAGGGCCGCACGCAACGCTGACCTTAGGGGTGGGTTGTGTTGCGGTAGGCACGTGGTCTGTACCGAAAGTGCCCGCTTGGTATCTCGGGAACCCTGCACACATCGCTCGGGCTGTATGGGAAACCTCGCCGACTCCCTCATGGATGGAACCCGAATAGGCGATAAACCTGGACTAGGGACTTGAGTGTTTAGGTAGGCTGAGGCCGACACCCACGCTGGGCTTCCGCTTGAAGGTTGCCGAGTACATGTCGTAAACGGCGATAAGTGGTGAGAGCGTGGTGAAGAAGTACACCCCAGCAGGTTAAATATGATCTATTCAATAGCCGTGTCCACGGAGAAGGACTTCGGGTTACCTATATCAGTTCATAGACAAGTAAATGGATACTACTAAAAGCCTCAAGATAGTGAGTATCGTGGATGGCCCTCTCGTGGGATGACGAGAGGATCCACGGTGGAGTATTGTGATGGTGATTAGTGGACCTGTAGTACGACAAATGCTTTACAAAGTGGTGTCACGTAGGATAGCTTAGCCAAGAGTCAAAGCTGGCTTGCTGCAAATAACTCCACTTCCTTCCTTGAGAATGTGCATGTATGATAGGATTCTGTGGTAAGACTTGCTGAGTACCTTTGTACTCATGTTTGCTTAATTAATGTTTTTCAGAGGACAATACTACCCCCTCCGACGGATTCTATGTAGATATTGACTTCGATTTAGTGAACTAGCCACCTGTGTGGCGATCTAAGACTTGTGAAGGGCCATTGTAGATAGAAAGGCTCCAACAAGCTTTCTTTCTTTCTAGAGTCTGACTCAGACTAGTTTGCTTCCGCATGTGCTTGTATGATTGTATGATTTGAGTGTTGGGTCATGTGACCCCTACCTGTATGACTATGTTATGTATGGCTCCTGAGCCTCTTAAATAAAGTACTTGAGTTGTAGAGTTTTGTTGTGATGCCTTGTTGTATTTACTCATATCGGGCATATTATGGTATGATTGAAATGCTTGGTATGAGTGGGATCCGACAAACTAGTTGTTTATCCTTGGCAGCCTCTCATATGGGGAAATGTAGTCTCGTGCTTCGAGCGATAGTAGTCCGCTACAGCCCGGTTCACCGGAGTCCTGCTAGCCCAGACTACCGCTTGGACACTTGACTGGCCGCATGTGATTCATTTCGTTCCTATGTCTGTCTCTTCGGGAAATGTCACGGTGGTATTCGAGTCCTGCTTAGCCTGCTACAGCCCGGGATACCGGAGTCCTGTTAGCCCAAAGGCTACAGCCCGAATTCATACGCTGATGACCGACATGCTCAAGTGATTCATGTATGCCTCGTCCCCATAGGTTAGTGCCGCTTTGGTTCACGACTAGCCATGTCGGCCCGGTTCTTTGTCATGTGGATGCTAGCGACACTATCATATACGTGAGCCAAAAGGCTAAACGGTCCCGGCCATGGTAAGGCGACACCTGTGGGAATACCGTGCGTGAGGCCGCAAAGTGATATGAGGTGTTACCAGCTAGGTCGATGTGACTTGGAATCGGGTCCCGACAGCGCTGGCGCCTCTTCCCCTCAATATTTGGGAAGAGGCCCAGGCCTTCGCCTATAAATAGGAGAAGCCACACTGAGAGAGAGAGAGAGAGAGAGATCTTGGATCGCCTCGGTATGAGATCGAATCTCACCAAGGAACCAAAGAGCTAGAGCAACCAACACCACCTAGAAGTTCATCACACCCACCAAGAACAGACTCGCGAGGCTGTTCTTCCCTTTACTGCTCTCATCAGCCCAAGAGTCAATCCACCACACCACAAACTAGAGTAGGGTATTACACCACAACGGTGGCCCTTAACTAGTATAAATCTTAAGCCCCTTTGTGCTGTTCTCTTAGTAGTTTAGGTCCTCGCATTCGGCGCAGGTACGAGACGGTGGAGGGTTGATCTCCACGCCACACCCCAAAGTTCGAACCTCAAGGGTCTGCCGAACCCAAATCCGGCAACGGCGACAAGCAGGAGGTGGCGGGCATGCGCCACGCTAAGCGGCCACGCTGCTGTCCTCTCTGGCGGAGGTTGGTGATGACTGCATGCACTGGTGGGCTGGGCCGGCCACTTGGGCCGCCAGGTGGGTTGCACAGGTAAGCCAGTAAGTCTCTCTCTCTCTCTCTCTCTCTCTCTCTTTCTGTTTTCTATTATTCTGTAAGCTTTAGGGCTTTATTAAAATACTTATGCACTTTCAAAAATCATGAAACTTCTTGTGGCCACTTTTTGGATTATTTCCAACAGCCAACATTTTAGTTCATGAATATTTGGACATTTAAAATAATGTATAAAATTTAAATGCCCAAATGCAAATAAGATATGATTTAATTCAATGACCCAATATTGTCCTAGAAAATGTGCACCATTTTGTCGAGGTTCTAGACCAAAGCAAAGATGATGGACATTTTAGAAGGGCATTTCAGGTTCATCGGGAAAGATTTTAGTAAACCCTAGTTGATTAAGGGTGTGGGGTTCTGGCATCCCCATTTCCAAATTTCTGAGCAAAAAGCATGATGTAACACCGAGGCTAGCACTAGGCATTACCGTAACTAGGGATGTGACACCGACCTACCTCCGCTTAGGACGGCACCCCGACCTGCAAGTTCTCACTTTCACGAGCTAAGCATCGAGGCGGCCAACGGCTATGAGAAGGTCATGGCGAATTGGTTCCATATGGCCCTCAAGGATGGCGCACGCTCATGGCTCCTGAAACTGCCCGCGGGATCGATCTCCTCCGGGCGAGATGCGGAGCGCTTGCCGCCAACTTCTGTGGCACTGTGGATCGCCCGCCGTCAAGGGTGACTTATGGCGATCGAAAGCAGCCGTGGGAAACTCTGCGGTATACATCCAACGCTTCAACAACGTTCACCTCAAGATTCCCAAGGTGACGGACGAAGCCATCATCTCCGCGTTCTCCGACGGCGTCCGCGACATCAAGATGAAGGAAGAGCTCGCCATCCACGAGGAGTTGTGCACGGCCCTGGAGATGTTTAACATGGTGACCAAGTGCGCGAGAGCTGAGGAAGGGTGCCTTTCCCTCCTCGAGCTCCCCACTGCCGGCCAGGAGGACAAGAAGGCCAAGATGAAGGACGTGAAATGCAAGGGGGCTGCCGTGCTCGCGGAAGAGCCAGAGATGAAGCGCGGCCGCAACCACCCCGAGTCATCCAAGGCCAACCACCCATTCTGCGCCTTCCACAACGTTCATAGGCACAACACCAGCGACTATCGGGAGCTCAGGGCCATCTGCGATGGGCATTTCGGTCGACTCCCCGAGCGTAACGACCGGGGCTACGGCCGAGGAGGAGGACGAAGCGGGGGACGCTGGGAATACCGCGGCCCCCGCCAGGAGTGGTGCGACCGGCCTCGGGAGGACTGCTGGCAGGACCCACCTCGTGAGGGCACCTGGAGGGACCAGCCTCATGAGGACCGTCCTCAGGGCAACACTGGGCTCTCTCCGCTGCCGCCACCGCCAAGGAGGAACGACGACCATCATCAGGATGAGGGGGCTGGGGGCTACCAAGAGCCTCGCGCCATCGCCTGCATCTTGGGTGGTGCTCAAACCCCAGCCTCTCAGTGTATCTTCAAGCAGTTTGCTCGTGAGGTGAATGCGGCCCTTCCCAGGCTCGAAGCCACGTGCCCGCTCAGGTGGTCCAAGTGCGCCATCACCTTCAGCTCATCAGACCAGCTCAAGTGCGCGGCAACAGCCGGTGCCCTCTGTCGGTGTCAAAACCGGCGGATCTCGGGTAGGGGGTCCCGAACTGTGCGTCTAGGCGGATGGTAACAGGAGACAAGGGACACGATGTTTTTACCCAGGTTCGGGCCCTCTCGATGGAGGTAATACCCTACTCCTTCTTGATTAATATTGATGGTATGGGTAGTACAAGAGTAGATCTACCATGAGATCAAGGAGGCTGAACCCTAGAAGCTAGCCTATGGTATGATTGTTGTTCGTCCTACGGACTAAGACCCTCCGGTTTATATAAACACCGGATAGGTTAGGGTTACACAGAGTCGGTTACAATGGTAGGAGATCTACATATCCGAATCGCCAAGCTTGCCTTCCACGCCAAGGAAAGTCCCATCCGGACACGGGACGAAGTCTTTAATCTTGTATCTTCATAGTCTTGGAGTCCGCCGTGATGATAGTTCGCTATCCGGACACCCCTAGTCCAGACTCCTCAAGAGCCCCTCGAACCAGGCTTCAATGATGACGAAGTCCGCGCGATATTGTCTTCGGCATTGCAAGGCGGGTTCTCCTCCGAATACTTCATAGAAGGTTTTGAACACCAGATAGTGTCCGCTCTGCAAAACAAGTTCCACATACCACCGCAGAGAATAACTTTCGCACAGATCCGCTGACGATTCCGCGGGCGTGACATCACACCACGGCCAGTCTTTTATATGAATCGCTTTTTACTGTTCCACCTCAGCGCGTGTTTAGCGAGGCGTTTCCTTGGCACGCCTTATCAAAGCATAGATCGTGCCCCCTTATTCCGGGATTCTCATCAACACGGACGGGTAACCCATCCGCGCCATTGATTACGACGCTTGGGAGATAAGCGAAGTTTTACTGTGCTGGTGGGGATGCATAGCTTCGTCTCGTTCCATATAGGGGATAAGGATCCACCTTTTCACCCACGCCTTCTTCCTCCTTTGCTCATCCATTTTCACAAGACTCGAGCTCCAGCGCCTAAGTCCGCACACCCCACCTCAACCTTCTCCAATTATGTCCGGAGCGGGAGGCAGGTGGATGGCCTCCTCCGTCACGGAGGGGCACATCACAAAGCTGCGGGAGGCCGGATACTTGTCCAAAAACATCACGCACCGGCTGCCCGACGCGGGGCAGCTCATTCCAACCCCCAGGCCCCATGAGAGGGTGGTGTTTCTCCCCCACTTCCTCTGCGGACTAGGTTTTCTACTTCACCCATTTGTCCGGGGGCTCGTGTTCTACTACGGCCTGGACTTCCACGACCTGGCCCCGAATTTCATCCTCAACATCTCGGCGTTCATCATCGTGTGCGAGGCCTTCCTCTGCATCCAGCCCCACTTCGCTTATGGCTGAAGATCTTCAATGTCAGCCAAGGTAGTGGGCGGCCGGCTGCCGGAGTGCGGAGGCGCCATGGTTGGCAAGATGGCCAAAGTCCTATGGCTCGAGGGCTCTGCTCATGGAGACAATAAAGGGGTGGCAATCGGGTGGTTCTATATCACCGAGCCGCGCGACTCCAAATGGGCGGCGGCCCCCGAATTCAGATCTGGCTTCCCCACACGACTCTCATCATGGAAAGAGACGGGCCTGACGTGGGGGAATTCAGACGAGCTATCCGGACTCCAAACATGCGTCCGAAACCTGGTGGACAAGAGTCTCAGGCTTGTCAACGTAATCCAGGTGATGCTCATCCGCCGGATTCTCCCATGCCAACAATGGGCCTTCAAATTGTGGGAGTTCGATCCGGCGCATCACCCAACTCTGACAAGGCTCTTCGACACTATGTACGAAGATGCCTGGAAGGTGCGGTTCAAGGGCGCCGAGGCTCCCACATCCGCTACCGAAGGTCGCGGATTCAGCTCACAGCGTCAAGCCAGCGAGGTGAGTTATTTTACCCTTTATGGGACTCTTTTTCATAGTTTGACTCTATGCGGATCTAAAACTCCCTAACCTTTAATAGGATCGGTTGAAGACGTCCGGACAGGTTAACTGTCCGCCTTTTGCCGTAAGACCCAGCGGACGCCTCGATTGACGGGATGCTGGCCCGTACTCATGTGGTGCCGGAGAAGAAGGCTAAGAAGGAGGCAACGGAACTCAAGGAGCTCCCGACGCCGGTGCTGTCCGATTCAAGCGTAATCTTCTCCGAGAACGAGGAGGAGGAAAGAAGCCTCTCTCAGCCGGGGAGGAGAGGAAAGGAAGGCCGCCTAACTGGGAGGTCGAGGGTCCAAGAAGGGAAGAACCTTCCTCCGACTTCTCCACCAACGCCGACAACGATGAGGAGGATTGGCCAACAAGGGCCAAGCCTCGGCGAGATCGTAAGTGTCCGGATACCCATGGCTTTTTATTGCATAGTGTTCTCAAATGCCGAACAATCATGCAGCCCGCCTAAGGGCGAAGTTCGCCGCTTCACGAGTGGGTCCCCGGGTTCGCTGAAATGGAGAGTACTTCACTTCGCCGCCTCATCGCTTTCACGCCATGGACGATGCCGAGGTGGTGCCCCAAGGGGGGCCTGGTCAAGAGGAGGTGGCGCAGGAGGCGCCGCAAGGCAACCTCCCGACTCCAGCGCTGTGGGGCGAGACCCTCAGGCTCTAAGCCTGAACCCTTGTCCGGATTCCATGTCGGAACCTTCAGCGTTCCGAGTCCGCAAGCGGTCCTTCAGAAGAAGGGTAAAACGCCGTGTCTTCCGGCCCAACCGAGGCACCGGATAGTGATCGGAGGCGCTTAACACGCCCATCGAGGAGGAGCACGACACTATTATGAGTGTGGTGATCCAGAAGTTCACCCGCCAAGAGCGGGCTGACTCAAGCCTGCACCAGCCTTCTAACAGGCTTTGAGGTAAGTTTAGAATATGTAAAATATTACCGATAGACAGTAGCCCCGATGCTTAGTTCGTGTTCGGAAAGAAAAGCCCACTAAGGATCTAAATAGATATACGCAGGAGTCTAACATAAGTGTGTCAATATGGGAATGCAGGCTGCGCCGACCTCTCCGCCAGACCGACCGCAGAGGTCAATGCATTGAAGCAGAGCCTCGAGCGGTCCGAGAACGAGCTCGGCCTTGCAAAGAAGCAGCTCGAGGACAAGGAAGGTAAGTAATACCTTATTAAAGAAATACCTTATAGAATGGTTTCAGCTATAATAATGACAGAATAACATGGGTACTGCAGGGCCACGAACGAGGTGGCGACTTCAAGGAAGCGGTGTCCGTGGGCCGAAGCAAAGCGGCGCGAGCGCACTGAGCGAGAGAAGGGGAGGCGAGCCGGGCGGAGGTGCGGCAAGAGCTCCGTGCCTCGTGAAAAACACGAGGGTTTGGAGCGTGACTCAAGACCCGAGAGTCCGAGCTTGCCTCGCTCTTGAGAGTGCCAAAGATGCTAAGGCCGAGGCCCAAAAAGCCTCCAAGAAATTGAATCATTAAAGAAGATAGCGGCGGTAAGGCATTCTTTATGCAAAGCAAGTATGTGAAAGTGAATTACCTATTACTTACCCGGATTCGAGCTCTCCAGAGCATTCGCAGATCAGCCCCAGAGGTGTCCGATGCTGCCGATTCTACCGCAAGCCAAGGAGGGAGCTCGACGGAGAAGGTGTTCTGTCTCAAGATGTCGAGGTCGGACATCCGTGTTCCCTTGCGACCAAATGAAGCAGCTGGTCGAGCTCACAAGGTCGCCGAACAGGCCATGAGGGGCCTCATAGTTCGGCTGTGGCCATTGGAAGCCATGCCTGGGAGCTACTTTGGGCTAGTGCGGCGGCTTGTTGTTGTGGCACTCCAAAAATTTTCCTTTGGTTTTCTTCAAAATTTTGTTGGATTTGAAGGAGGTCTCCAAAACCCTTCCAAAAATCTCTCTCAAAGCTTTTTCCCTTTAGCAAATATTTTATTTTTGCATCTCCTTCAACTCTAGTGTTTGGTTTTAAATTTTCTTATGATTGCCCTCTTCTCAAAATTCCAAGAAAAATCTTTGGAGTTTATTTTCTTTCAAAAGGAAACTCTAGGAGTTTTTCATCCTCTCCCATATTTGAAACCATTCATGATTCTTCCATGCACCACATGGTAAAACCTTCCCAAAAATCTCTCCTTCCACTTTGGGCAATCCAAACATTCTGTCCCAACAAGCTCAACCATTTTCTGAATTTTATTTCAATTATTTCCTCTCCCAAATCTTTCCTGTCTATTATATTGAGCCTAGGTGATTTGCAAAGCAAGTACCTAAATGCATTTGAGTTTTGACCTCAAACCAACTCCCTTGGATAGTCCTTGGTACCAACAACCTAAATCAATCAAGATCCACCTCTTCCTGCTCAAAAATTTCAAATTATAGTCTCTCGTAAGTTTGGACCAGATTTGCCAAATTTGGTGAAATTCATATCTACACTTCTCCAAAAATTCCACAAATATTCATGCAGCCTCTAGATGCAATGAGAGGCCCTCCACCAAAAACCAGCTCAAGGAAAAATCCCTACATGCCTAAATCATTCTGCCAACACCTTATGCGTGCAATCGCTTCGCCATCTTCGCTAAATTTCAGAGTTTAGTGTCGATCTCCGCCGAGTTTCAGCCACATGTTCACAAAGCACTTGGCACGCTGCTCGCGGGCCTAGCTTGCTTGTCCGGAGCCCCACACACGCGCTTGGCGCTGCCTCGCGCCGGTGGCACTCGCCCGCCGCGCCGGCGTGTCTTGCGGTGGTCGAACCACCAGAAGCGGCCGACAGGAGCAGAACGGCGGCATAACGCCGTCGGCGCCGCCAAACCCCGGTGGCTCCGCTGTGGCTATTTCTTGCCAGCGCACGATGCAGCACCGCTGTCGGTTCTCGCATGCGCAGAGCCTTCCGCCGCCGACGGGCTGTGCAGCTGCTCCATCGAGGACAGCCGAATCGCGCCCACCTTGCTGAGTTGGACACGGGATGGCACCAGCTTCTTCGCCTAGTCGATGCTCAAGCTCCTAAGCCGACCGGCAACCACAGCGCCACCAGAATCACCTCGCCGAGAACCCTGCTTCGGGAACCGCCTGGCTGGCTATATAGCACCCCGAGCTTGCCCTCTCCCCGCACACCTCCACTACCTCCCCAAACCTCGCCAAGCCCCGGAAGGGCCACGAGGAGCTCTTCTTCCCGACCGCTGCTTCTTCCGCCTCGCCTCCACCGCGATTCACGCCGGTGAGGTCATCTCCGCGCCCTAACCTCGCTAAATACCCTTTCATGCTATCACGAGTCTAACCTCCTCAATTCCACCTCCGCAGCTCTCCCCGGCGAGATCCACGACCACCCGAATCGCCGTCCACCGAGCAAGCGCCATCACGACGTGGTACTCGGCCGGCCACCACCACCACCTCCCACAGACGCGAATTGCGCCTCAACATGGAGGTACTCTCCGATCTCCTCGCTCGCTGCAGGATCGCCGGGCGACGCCAGGCTCTCTGCGCCGACGAGCCCCGACTCCCTTGTTTGAATTTCAAACCTGACGGTGGGACCCGCCTGCCAGCCTCTTTTTGTTTTTTTGAATCGCTTTCAAAGCGCATTTTGGAAAATACGCTCCACTCAACCCTTTTTCTGGATTTTTCTCAAAGCCCCAAGAAGTTTTCTGTTTCATTACAGATGGGTCCTTGGGCTAAAACCCTTATAACTTTTTAACAGAAAGTAATTTTTGAGTGAATCTTTTTCTGTCCTCTTCAAATTTTTGTCTAGTTTTTTATCATATTTATTTGAAAAAAATTTGGTTCAACTTTCTGTACCCCACGGTATTTACGTTAGCGCATGCATTTTTGTTTACCGTAGATATCGAAGGAGGTGACGGAACCGCGAACTTCGCCGAGCTAGACCCCGACTACTCCGAACCAGGCAAGCAAAGTTTGAAATTTTTATATGATGAGTGTCTGGGCATGTTTGCATTTTTTTTGTATCATGTGACATTCATGAGCATTTTCGATGATAGTTTATCTCGTGAGCATAGAGGCAAATGAGCTCGGTAAATCCGTGAGTTGCTGGAAACTTGTTGCATGGCCATGAGTTGGCATGAGTATGGGTAAGATGGCAGTGTTGTAGCATGCCAGGCTTATGCCATATCATTGACCCAGTGTCAACATAAATCGGTCAGATTCCCGTCCGTCTTCCTTTCCGTACTACCACCTATTTCCCGCAAGGGATACGGCCTAGTAGGTTGCAAACCACTTCCGGTACACACCAAATCGAGAGGCCGGATGAAGGTTCCATGGCCCTGGATTAAAGCCTTTCATCCGTCAGGGGCATGGGTGTTTCGGTTGGGACCGAGAGGGGGCACCCCTTAGAGCGCTGCAGATATAAATTTGATCCCATGCTATTCGAGATTGTGATCTCCCGCCTCAAAGTTTTTCTTAAACACCGCCTAGGGTGATTCCTCGCAACGGAGGTATGATGGGTGTACTAGCTAGTTGTGTTTCCTCTGAAATACCAGAACGAACTAGTCCTTCGTGACTACGAAAATCCGCTATCGTGGACAATTTTGGTACAAACTCGCAGAGTCAAAATTTTGAATTCATCTTATTCATGTCCAAGTACCGTGATCATCTCATCTTGTCAAGTGTTAGTATCAGTGACAGAAACTCCTGAGAACCATTTGAGTATTAAATGTTTACTTTCCTATGAACGGACTAACCCGCATATTGTCTTGTGATGAATATTTTCCGTGAGCACTATATCTTGTCGCTTATGAATAATGAATTATAAGCCCTTTCGCGATGTCGCCAGACGTCCGATCATGCAATGTTGTTATTTATTTTATTATAAGCCCTTTCGCAATGTCGCCAGACGTCCGATCGCGCAATGTTGTTATTTATTTTATTATGAGCCCTTTCGCGATGTCGCCAGACGTCCGATCGCGCAATGTTGTTATTTATTTTTATTATAAGTTCTTTCGCGATGTCGCCGACGTCCGATCGCGCATCGTTATTATTTACTTTATTATAAGCCCTTTCGTGATGTCGCCCGATGTCCGATCATGCACGCATGTATTTTTTATTTCAATATAAGCCCTTTATGAGGTGTCGCCGACGCCGATCCGTGGCATGTTTTACTTATTTTCACCCTTCGAGGCGCCACTTCGCATAACTCGATCGGTTTTGAGTTTATCCTTCTTTGGTTTTCGAGCGACTACCGCGATTCCCTTCTTATTTATTTTTGCTATACTGATTTAATTGAGCATTGTTAAAATTAATCATGACTCATTCATGCATTCATTTGTTATATCTTTTGTCCGAACTGTCTTGCAGTACTTTCAAAGTACTCACCGGCTTGTTGATTTGGCCGATGTCGACGAAGGCGATCTCATGGATGAAGAATTGATAGCGAGTCCGACGCCTAGAGGAATCCCACCAGCCTCGTATGCACCCTGGATTAGTCATTGTGATATATCCGCTCGCTACCCAAATAAATTCATCGAGCTCACCTCGGCGCCGATGAGCCGCCAAAGGCAGAGACTTATTAACCAATTTCGCTGTGTTATTCCACCAACCACTCATATCTCGAGTCAAGAGTATTTCCACCCCACACCTTTGAGTCATATCCGCCACTATGTATAATTATCGGCGTGTTTGTAATAATTGGTTGGGCATCCTCATCCAATTCTCGTAATATTGTAATGCTACCGCTTATTGTATCAAAGTTTTGTCTACCGTATAAAGGATTTTCCTCATATTGACTTCATAGGTCGGTTGTTCAATAAATATTTTTATTGAAAAACTGGTCGTGACAAGCTTGGTACCAGAGCCAGCTGACTGTAGGAAGCCACTAGGTGCGATCGCTAATCGGTTATTAGCATAATAGAGCTATTTTATTTTTTTCACAAATGTAGACAATTTCCGATACCAAGATAAATTTATGATTTGACTACTCAGACTTTTGCCTACTTTTGTAGATGGCTGGCAACGATCGGGAGTCGCAGATGTTCGCCAACATGCCCGATGGGTTCGCTGCTTCTATCATTCATCGTCCAAGTCGCGATGGGGCCAGATGTGCGCCTAGTCTTCTCTCTCTCTCTCTCAAAGACAAGGTCAACGATCGTCTCGACCATGCACCAAGCCGCTGTGGAATTCAAGAGAGGACGAGTTGAGCGCCACCGGTTCGTGGGGAGAGCCATGCCCACAGAGAAGCATGCACTACAGATGGCAGCCCGTGAGGCGATAGCTCGCCTCGTGGATATCCTTCCTTCGATGAAGACTCGCTGCCACCGCTACCTGCCATGTCACGTGCCATACACCTGCCACTACGCTGCCTCTTGCCCCAGAGGAGAACGGGACGAAGCTTTTGAGATGCTCATTGAGTATCTCCGGCTTTGGAGGCAGCCTTCGACAACCTGGTGGACGACTTTGTAGTTGCTCGATGGACTCACCCATGTCTGTGCCGCCAACAGAGGGAGCCTCTGCGCCAGCACCGCCACTCGACTTTCGCCTCACATCAAGATCGCTTGCTCCTGCTGCTCGTGACTGCCACTCGTCACCTGCCTACCACGGAGGAGTTCAACCACGCCATTGCGCCTACTCCGTCTGCTCTGCACCACCCTCGTGCCCGCCAGATTCGAAAGTTGTCCCAAGACAGGCACCTGCTCCACCAACTCTCACAGCAGCTCCTGCCCCGAGCCTATCTCCAAGAGGAGGTTGAGTCCCAGCCTCTCTCTGACGCCTCACCCTTGGCAGGCCAAGGAAATCCTTATCATCTCCGACTAAGCACGCTTAGCCAGCCTATGTATGTACCGACTTGTTTGATATGTTTATATGTAAATAGGCTATGAGAAGTAGTTTGTTTGCGCATCATGTAGGATCTAGAGAAGTGCACTAGACTAAATAACATATCAAGATTTATGTACGCATATCCTGAGTGGCGGATTGTATAATTACGGCTTGCGTGTAAGATATGTAATGAACAGTCCTTCTCCGTGCGCAAACGTATTTTCTCTTGAAAAATCTTGGAGCATTTGCAACTTTTTGCATCTTCTTGAATTTATTGATTTTTTTACGGCTCAATTTCTTTTCTTATGAGTGTTTCAAAATATATCCCCAGAGTGAACTATGTCTCGTCCTTGGACGCGCTCCATGCCAACTCCGACAGAGGAAAATTATGGCACACCCCAGCAACAATTTCACACAGGACAGATAAGTCAGCAGGATGTTGAAACGGCACTTTCCCAAATGTGCCGCCTTTATGAACAAAGTCAGCAGCAACATCAGGAAATACTGAACCAAGTCATCAATATGGGAAATCACCGTGATGATGATCAGCAGCAATCAAAATTATCTGAGCTACAAAGACACGCCCCAAACATTTTCTCACACCGACAAACCTCTTGAAGCCGAGGACTGGCTTCGGGACATGGAGAGAAAATTAATCATTGCCCAGTGTTCAGATCTTGAGAAAGTGCTTTACGCTACAAGACTATCTCACCGGAGCAGCCGCATCGTGGGGAAAATTTCCTACACATGCACCCCAACGAAAATAATATATCATGGGAGGAATTTAAAGAAGGTTTTCGTGGGGCACATATTCCTAAGAGTCTTATGAAGATCAAAAAGAGAGAATTTGATGACCTCAAGCAAAGGACAATGGCAGGTCGTAATACAACAGCTTAGTTTACCTCGCTGTCTCGCTACGCCAACGAGGAGCGTATGTCAGAAAACAAAAAGATGGAGAAATTCCTAGACGGTCTGACACCCGCACTTAAATGCCAATTGGTCATACACACATTTCCAGATTTTAAGACGCTGGTGGATAAGGCCATTACCTTGGAAAATGAGAGACGCAGCTTAGAAGATTTTCGCAAGCGGAAGAGGGACCAGACTAAACACACCCGCAACCACCGCATGTAACGCCCTCGATGCGGCTATATCTCCCACGTGTCGAAGCACGACTTAGAGGCATAACCGCATTGAAAGCAATGTCGCAAGTGAGGTAATCTTCACACAACCCATGTAATAAATAAGGAAAGAGATACATAGTTGGCTTACAATGCCACTTCACACAAGACATAAATAAACATCCATCATTCAGCTTACACTCAAGGTCCGACTACGGAATCAAAATAAAAGAAGATACCCCAAATGCTACACAGATCCCCGATCGTCCCAATCTGGGCACCACTACCGATCATCGTGAAAAGACACATAGTAACGACCACGCTCCTCATCGAACTCCCACTTGAGCTCGGCTAGGCCACCTGCAACTGTTTTGGTAGAATCTGTGAGTCACGGGACTCAGCAATCTCACACCCGCGAGATCAAGACTATTTAAGCTTATAGGAAGGACAGAGTTGTAAGGTGGAGCTGCAGCAAGTTTACTAGCATATATGGTGGCTACATCGCAAAAGAGAGCGAGAAGAGAAGCAAGGCACGGAGCGATCAAGAAGTGATCCCGAACTACTTACGCCAAACATAACTCCAACACTCGTTCACTTCCCGGACTCCGAGAAGAGACCATCACGGTTACACACGCGTTGATGTGTATTTTAAATTATGTCAACTTCGGTTTTCTACAACCGACATTAACAAATTCCCATCTGCCTCATAACATGGGCACGGCTTTTGAAAGATAATACCCGCAGGGTGTCCCAACTTAGCCCATTATAAGCTCTCACGGTCAACGAAGGATATTCTTCTACCGAAGACCCGATCAATCTCGGAATCCGGACTACAAGACATTTCGACAAGAATAAAACAAGACCAGCAAAGCCGCCTGACAGCCGACAAATCCCGATAGGAGCTGCACATATCTCGCTCTCGTGGCACATCCGGATAAGTCAAGCTACGAGTAAAACCAAGCCTCGAAGTTTCCCCATGGTGGCCCAAGCAGTTGCTCGGTTCGGGCCAAGACTCAAGGAGCACTGGTCCGGGGTTAAATAAAGATGACCCTCGGCTCGCGAAACCCGGGGAAAAGGCTTAGGTGGCAAATGGTAAAACCAATGTTGGGCCTTGCTGAGGAGTCTTATTCAAAGCGAACTGTCAAGGGGGTCCCATAAATCACCCAACCGTAAGGAACGCTAAATCAAGGAACATAACACCGTATGACGGAACTAGGTGGCAAGAGTGGAACAAAACACCAGTGCATATGGCCGAGCCTTCCACCCTTTACCAAGTATATAGATGTATTAATTATAGCAGATATGTATTGTGATATCCCCAACAAGTAAACATGTTCCAATAAGGAACAACATCTCCATGTTCCAACAAGGAACAAACTTCATCTTCACCTGCAACTAGCAACGCTTATAAGAGGGGCTGAGCAAAGCGGTAACATAGCCAATCAACGGTTTGCTAGGAAAGGATGGTTAGGGCTGACATGGCAATATGGGTGGCATGATATAGCAAGTGATAGGCATCGTAG
Organism: Aegilops longissima; assembly: GCA_021605205.1. Lineage (NCBI taxonomy): Eukaryota > Viridiplantae > Streptophyta > Magnoliopsida > Poales > Poaceae > Aegilops > Aegilops longissima. The sequence continues at coordinate 466,604,033 of CM038676.1, forward strand.
CATAGGCATAGCAAAAGAGCGAGCAACTAGCATAGAAAGATAGAAGTGATTTCGAGGGTATGGTCATCTTGCTCGCAATGTTCTCAGAGTTGTCGAAAGCTTGATCCTCGTAAGCTGCTTCAACAGGTTCCTCGCTCACGAACTCGCCTCCGGCTCTACCCAAAGCAAGAACACAAACAAAGGAACCATAATAAATCACGGTGCAATGCACAATCAACATGATGCAAAATATGGCATGATATGCGGATGTGATATGCAATGCGATGCGCCCGAAGGAAAATGATGAACCAGGCATCAACTTGGAAAACCAAGTATGCCGCTGAAAGATGAGATGATTTCGTTGAAATTGATATAAAGATCACCGAATCGGATGCACGGTTTGCAAATGACAAGCAAAACAAGAATGGCACAAATTTGCCATTAACAGCATGATACCACTTAGCAAGAAACAAGAAAATAAGCTACTACACCCAAACGTACCAGAAAAGCATATAGCAGTGATCTACTCAAGATGCTTGACAAAAGATGAACACTGAGCTACGGCTAAATCACAACATAACAGGCCCAAACAAGCATGGCAAAAGTGCAAAACATATCAGCTTCACAGACTTAGTAAAATTACTGAACATGGCAAAATCAGCATCAGGAAGCAATGTTCAGAGCAAGAAAACAGCATGCTACAGGAACTTATAATAGGAAAACAAGGCATGGCATGAATCTACTCAAAGCATAGAACAAAAGTCACTTACTGACCATAAGCCAAAAAGGATCAGAAAATATAGTAACACCCATGTCAATATAGCAAGTTTCGTTAACAGATTCAGCAACAGGGCATGACAAAAACAGATAACAAGTAGGCATGTTTAAGAGCTCAAAGCACTCACTACAGAGCATTACATGATAAACTAAGTATACATACATCAATAAGACATGGCATAGAAGATATACATGGCAAGAACAACATCATAGCATACACGGATCAACTACAACAACCTTGGCAAAATTAAATAACATGTAAACAATCTGCCAGGAAACATTTTATAGCAAAAGTAGAGCTCGATTGACTCAAGCTATGGCACTCCATAATTGCAAACAAGGGCATGGATGGATAGAGCATAACCATATGTTCAAAACATCCTTACTGAAGTATCTCAAAATATGCATGGATCTCTCGGTAGCATTAAGTTAACATGTCATAAAAATATCAGCAAAACAGGGGCTGAAATCAGCAACATCAGGAAGCCTAGTTTGCATGCTTGTGCTAGTCACCACATAGATCACAAAAATACATGGCATACACCCTTGGAAAGATGGCATGGCATATTACAAAACACATGTAGGACTCAAATTCATAGGATGTACACATCAATCATGGCAAAAAGACAAGTGCATGTTCTCATAAGAAATGTAAACTAACATCACATAGCCCTCTTCTAACAGCATTTCGGGCATCAAGATGAGCTCGAATAAAATGATGTAATCAGATGAAATGATCTACTCTTCGACATTTAACATTTCACATATTACACGCATTTAAACGGAGCAATATGCAGAGTTATGGCACTACGAAAATGCAACAAATTAATCATAGAAAAGACTTGAGAGGGATTCGGGGAGGAGAAAGTCAACCCTCGAGGTGGATTCGAGATCCGATCCGATCGGATCGGGCGAGGTGGCGCGCGGCTCGCCGGAGCTCGCCGGGAGGAGGGGAGGCCGGGCCGGCCGGAGGAGGGCGGGCGGCGCCAAGGGGAGGTGGCGCCACGACCGCGACGGACGGGCGGGGGCTACGGGGCGCCGGTGGTTGGGCGGCGGTGGCTGGGCGGCCGGGCGGCGACGGGCGAAGCTCAAGGGGCCGGGCGGAGGAGGTCCGCGGGCGGCGGCGGAGCTCGGCGCGCTGCCGGGCGCGGACGCGGCGGAGGCGGCGGGCGCAAGGTGACGGGTTGGCGGGCCTCGCCGGCCTGCCGGGTCAAGCGGCGCGGGCGCGGGCGCAGGGCCACGTGGCGCGCCCGACACAAGGCGGCGGCGCCAGCATCGTCGGCCGACGGACGTGTCCGCGCGGGGTGGAAGAAGGCTAGGTTTGATCCGAATTTGAGGGGAGGCTATATTTATAGGTAGAAGGAGCTAGGAAGCTCCAAATGGAGTGTAGTTACCACACGATCGTGATCGAACGACGGAGAGCATGGAAGTGACTTAGATGGGTTATTGGGCTGTTTTGAGGGTGTTGGGCTGCAACTTAAAAGAGGCCTTTTGAGAGTGCGGTTAACCGTTGAGTACCAAACGAGCTCCAAATGACCCAACTTGACAGTGGTCTACCGTGGTATACCAAGGCCACTTGACAAACCTCGTCCATTCCGAGAAAGTTTAGTACCCGCTCATGGAAAAAAGTAAAAGGGGACGCCTGGGGACATAGGAGTGCCGGATTGCAAAACGGACAACGGGGAAAATGCTCGGAATCATGAGACGAACACGTATGCAAATGCGATGCGCATGATGACATGATATGAAATGCATGACATGGACAAAATGCAAAAAGAAGAAAAACCCAACCACGGAGGGAATATCATATCACAATGCCGAAAATGGCAAGAGTTGGAGTTACAAATATGGAAAGTTACATCCGGGGTGATACACCGCAGCAAGACAGATGTTCAGAAAAACTGGACACCCAAACCCACGACAAGCGTCTCACGCCCAATCAAGAATTTCCACGCAAGGGACAAGGAGTTCACATATCGCTAGGAGAAGAAGGGCACTATGCCAAGCAAAGGCCCCAAGCCAAGGAACTCGACCCCAAAGCCGAACAACGGTAGCAATAATTCGCGCCAAAGCGCAACAATTTCAACCCAAATAACAACCACGTGAAGGGTCACCAACCACGTGACCAAAGAGGAAGCACAAAATGCCCCGTGATATCGTGACGGCACGCTTCCTGTCAACACAATACCTTCCATGGTTTTGTTTGATTCTCGAGGTTCTCACTCATTCGTTTCAAAAGTTTTGCTTTGCAAAATAATTTTTCGATGCTTCCTTTGGGAAAATCTATGATCGCCAAGTCCCGTGAATTAAACAAGTTACCTGAATTATTGCCGTGGTGTGGTTATCGAGTTTGAAGGGTTGAAGTTTCACGCAAATCTTATCGTGTTGGAAAATAAAGGACTGGATGTCATCTTAGGGATGGATTGGTTAACTACCAACAAAGGTTTTATTGACTTCTTCAACAGGACCGTAATTCTCACCCATCACCACGGGAAGACCATAAAGGTTTCAGCCAAGGAAAGAAAAATATCTCGGCAACCGAGACTGAATAAGGTGGATATTTCTGAATTGAGCAAGGTTCCAGTAGTGTGTGAATTTCCAGATGTGTTTCCCGAAGAACTACCAGGCATGCCACCAGATCGAGAGATAGAATTCAGCATTGAGCTAGCACCCGGAACCACTCCCATATACAAGAAACCGTACATAATGGCACCGTCCGAATTGGTAGAACTGAAGAAGCAAATAAAGGAATTATTGGAAAAGGGTACATACGAGCCAGTTCCTCACCTTGGGGTTCACCAATTTTGTTTGCCAAAAAGAAGGATGGAACACTGAGATTGTGCATAGACTATCAAGCGCTAAACATGGTCACCATCAAGAACAAATATCCGATGCCACGAATAAATGATTTATTCGATCAACTCGCTAATGCCAAGGTGTTCTCAAAGATTGACTTGAGATCGATACCATCAACCGAAAGTGCGAACCAAGATATTCCCAAGACCGCTTTCACCTCCGTGACACGGATTGTATGAGTTCACCGTAATGCCATTCGACTAACAAACGCCTCAAGATATTTTGTTCACCTCATGAACAAAGTATTCATGAAGTTTATGGATAAGTTTGTTGTGGTATTTATCGATGATATTCTGTATACTCCAAAACACAAGACGAGCACGCTGAACATCTCCGGATTGTACTAGGAGAACTCAGAAACATCGCTTGTACGCTAAATTCAGCAAGTGTGAATTTTGGCTAAAGCAAGTAGGTTTATCGGGCCACGATCGACTCAAGAAGTTATCGTCAGAGACCCGAAAGGTCAAGGTCAGACTTGGCTGGAAGCCACCAGCCAGCGCATGGATGTACAAGTTTCTTGGGAATGGCAGGATACTACCGAGATTTATTGAAGGATTCTCCACCATAGCAAAGCCAATGACGAACTGCTCAAGAAAGACAGGAAGTTTGAATGGACGGAAACTTATGCAGAAAAGTTTCCAAGAACTAAAGAGGAAACCGACGACAAGACCAAGATTAATTGTGCGAGATATACACAAAATTTTGAGGTATTTTGTGACGATCTCGAAAGGGCCTCTAAAAGTATTAATGCAAGAAGGCAAGGTTGTCGATATGTTTCCAGACAGCTTCGCAAGCATGAGGAAAATTACCCTACCCATGACTTGGAATTAGCAGCAGTTATTCATGCACTCAAGGAATGGAGACACTTTTACTTGGTAATCGCTAGAAATATACACGACCACAAAAGCCTCAAGTATATTTTCACACAACCAGAACTAAATTTACGGCAGCGACGCTGGTTGGAATTAGTAAAGGATTATGATGTTGGGATCCACTACCACCCGCAAGGCAAATATTGTAGCAGATGCTCGAGTCGTAACCCCAATCCGACAACGACGGCATGCCGACTTAAGACCTGAATTCCAGCAGGAATTGCAAAGCTCAACTCGATGGTGGTCACCAAGGCAGCAGTGTTAAACTTAGAAGTACAGCCTACCTCGATAGAGAAGGTTAAAGAGGCTCAACGTGGATACCCCAAAGATTGATGGCATAAAATGAAAGATGAAGTTGGGCAAGGCCTCGAATTCATTATTGATGAGCAAGGAATATTGTGGTACGGAATAGGCTTTATGCATCAAATATCCATGACCTTAAACAGCAAATCTTGGCTAAAGGCCACGCCCATATTCAATCCATCCCGGAGGAACAAAATGTACAAGGATCTTCGTGAAACATTTTGGTGGCATGGTATAAAAAGAGACATAGCCACGCTTATTGCATGTTGTGACTCTTGTCAACGATCAAGGCCGAGCACCGTAAACCGCCGGGCTATTGCAACCGAATAAGATACCCGAGTGGAAATGGAACGATTGGAATGGATTTTATTGTTGGACTACCTCGGTCGCGACACGGACATGATGCCATATGGGTAATCACAGATAGATCGACTAAAGTAGCTCACTTCATCCCCGTGAAGACAACACACACCACTCGTAAGCTTGCTAGGCTCTACCTCTCCCGTGATCGCTTGCCTACATGGAGTCCCAAAGAAAATAATCTTTGACAGAGGCACTCAATTGCCTCCGGTTTTGGGATCACTTACAACAAGCTCGAACTCAGCCGGCATTCAAGATCGCATACCATCCCCTGCATGTATGGGCGACCGAGCGAGTAAACCAGATTCTAGAAGATATGCCGAGAGCATGTGTACTCACCTATGGGACCAGCTTGGGAGGAGAGCTTACCATACGCAGAATTCGTGATATAACAACAGCTATCACCCAGCCTGCAAATGGCACCATTTGAAGCTCAGACGGACGAAGATGTCGACTCGCTAAATTGGTCGGAAACCGGAGATACCATATCTTCGCCCGACCTGCTCAAAGAGGTCAAGATAAAGTCAAGGTAATTAAGGACCCACTCAAGACAGCCCAAAGTCGACAAAAGAGTTATTACGATCAAGCATCATGGAGTCCATTTTGAACCCGTGAATTTGTGTACCTACGAGTATCACCCATGAGAGGCCTGCACCGATTCAAGATTAAAGGGAAGCTAGCACCAAGATTCATCGGACCATTCTGCATAGTAGCATGAAGAGGCACGATGGCCTACCAGCTAGACTTACCCGAGGAATTATCCGACATCCACGACGTATTTCACGTCTCCCAATTGAGGAAGTGCGTAAGCAACCCAGAGAAACAAGTACCCTATAAAAACATTGACGCAACCAGACCTTACATATCGGGAGCATCCGATAAAAATCTTGGAAGAGTCGAAAGGAGAACCCGACAGAAACCACCAAGTTCTTCAAAGTTCAAGGAGCAACCACACCAAAGTGAAGCCACTTGGGAAAGAGAGGATTTCTTCTAACAGAGCACCCACAATTATTTGACGATCAACTGGAATCTCGGGGACCAGATTTTTCCTAAGGGGGTAGGTGTTGTGGCACTCCAAAAATTTTCCTTTGGTTTTCTTCAAAATTTTGTTGGATTTGAAGGAGGTCTCCAAAACCCTTCCAAAAATCTCTCTCAAAGCTTTTTCCCTTTAGCAAATATTTTATTTTTGCATCTCCTTCAACTCTAGTGTTTGGTTTTAAATTTTCTTCTGATTGCCCTCTTCTCAAAATTCCAAGAAAAATCTTTGGAGTTTATTTTCTTTCAAAAGGAAACTCTAGGAGTTTTTCATCCTCTCCCATATTTGAAACCATTCATGATTCTTCCATGCACCACATGGTAAAACCTTCCCAAAAATCTCTCCTTCCACTTTGGGCAATCCAAACATTCTGTCCCAACAGGCTCAACCATTTTCTGAATTTTATTTCAATTATTTCCTCTCCCAAATCTTTCCTGTCTATTATATTCAGCCTAGGTGATTTGCAAAGCAAGTACCTAAATGCATTTGAGTTTTGACCTCAAACCAACTCCCTTGGATAGTCTTTGGTACCCACAACCTAGATCAATCAAGATCCACTCCTCTTCTATTAAAAAATTTCAAATTATAGTCTCTGTAAGTTTGGACCAGATTTGCCAAATTTGGTGAAATTCATATCTACACTTCTCCAAAAATTCCACAAATATTCAGGCAGCCGCTAGATGCAATGAGAGGCCCCTCCACCAAAAACCAGCTCAAGGAAAAATCCTACATGCCTAAATCATTCTGCCAACACCTTGCATGCACTCTTCTTCGCTCATCTTCGCTAAATTCAGAGTTTAGTGTCGATCTCCGCCGAGTTTCAATACATGTTCACAGCAGCACTTGGCACATTGCTCAGCGCCTAGCTTGCTTGTCCGAGCCCCACACGCGCTTGGCGCTGTTTCGGCGCTTGGTGACACTGCCCGCTCGCTTGGCGGGCGTGTCTTGGCGGTGGCCGAACCACCGAGCGGCCGACAGGGAGCGTAACAGCGGCATAACGCCGCTTACGCCGCCTAAACCCCCGGTGGCTCTGCGGCTATTTCTTGCCAGGCACGCATGTAGCACCGCTGCCGTGTTCCGGCATGCGCAGAGCACGCCTTCGCCACCGATGGTCCGTCTCGCCGCCTGGTCGAAGACAGGCTATAACCGCGCCCACCTTGCTGAGTTGGACACGGGATGACACCAGCTTCTTCGCCTAGTCGATGCTCAAGCTCCTAAGCCGACTGCGGCAACCACAGCGCCGCCAGAATCACCTCGCCGGAGAACTCCTGCTTCGGCAACCGCCGGGTTGGCTATATATAGCACCCCGAGCTTGCTCTTGCCCCCGCACACACTCCACTACCTCCCCAAACTCGCCAATCCCTAGAAGGGCCACGAGGAGCTCTTCTTCCTCGACCGCCGCTTCTTCCGCCGCCTCCACCGCGATTCACGCCGGTGAGGTCATCTCCGGCGCCCTAACCTCGTCAGATACCCTTTCATGCTATCACGAGTCTAACCCCCTCCTCAATTCCACCTCCGCAGCTCTCCCCGGCGAGATCCACGACCACCCGACTCGCCGTCCGCCGGAGCAAGCGTCTCCGCCGACGTGGTACTCGCCACGCACCACCACCACCTCCCTTAGATGCGGAATGGCGCCTGAACACGGAGGTACTCTCCGATCTCCCCGCTCGCTGCAGGATCGCGTCATGACCATCATGGCTTTCGGCGCCGACGAGCCCCGACTCCCTCGCTTGAATTTCAAACCTGACGGGTGGGACCCGCCACAGCCTCTCTTTTGTTTTTTAATCGTTTCTAAAGCGATTTTGGCAAATAGGCTTCCACTCAACTGCTTTTCTGGATTTTTCTGCAAAGCCCCCTGGAAGTTTTCTGTTTCATTACAGATGGGTCCTTGGGCTAAAACCCTTATAATTTTTAACAGAAAGGAATTTTTGAGTGATTCTTTTTCTGTCCTCTTCAAATTTTTGTCTAGTTTTTTATCATGTTTATTTGAAAAAAATTTGGATCAACTTTCTGTACCCCACGGTATTTACGTTAGCGCGTGCATTTTTGTTTACCGTAGATACCGACGGAGGTGACGGAACCGCGAACTTCGCCGAGCTAGACCCCGACTACTCCGAACCACCGAAGCAAAGTTTGAACTTTTTATATGATGAGTGTCTGGGCATGTTTGCATTATTTTTGTATCATGGCACGTTCATGAGCATTTTCGATGATAGTTTATCTCGTGAGCATAGAGGCAAATGACCTCGGTAAATCCGTGAGTTGCTGGAAACTTGTTGCATGGCCATGAGTTGGCATGAGTATGGGTAAGATGGCAGTGTTGTAGCATGCCAGGATTATGCCATATCATTGACCCAGTGTCAACATAAATCGGTCAGATTCCCGTCCGTCTTCCTTTCCGTACTACCACCTGTTTCCCGCAAGGGATATGGCCTAGTAGGTTGCAAACCACTTCCTGGTACACACCAAATCGAGAGGCCGGGATGAAGGTTCCATGGCCCTGGATTAAAGCCTTTCATCCGGTCAGGGGGCATGGGTGTTTCCGGTTGGGACCGAGAGGGGGGCACCCTTTAGAGCGCGCATATATAAATTTGATCCCATGCTATTCGAGATTGTGATCTCCCCGTCTCAAAGTTTTTCTTAAACGCTGTCTAGGGTGATTCCTGGCAACGTGAGGTATGATGGGTGTGTACTAGCTAGTTGAGTTTCCTCTAAAATACCGTAAACGGAACTAGTCCTTCGTGACTACGGAACCGCTGGCTGTGGACAATTTTGGTACAAACTCAGAGAGTCAAAATTTTGAATTCATCTTATTCATGTCCAAGTACCGTGATCATCTCATCTTGTCAAGTGTCGGCCTCAAGGATGTAAACTCCCGAGAACCATTTGACTATTAAATGTTTACTTTCCCGTGAATGGACTAACCCGCTTATTGTCTTGTGATGAATATTTTCCGTGAGCACTATATCTTGTCGCTTATTAATAATGAATTCTAAGCCCTTTCATGCGATGTCGCCAGACGTCCGATCATGCAATGTTGTTATTCATTTTATTATAAGCCCTTTCGCGATGTCGCCAGACGTCCGATCGCGCAATGTTGTTATTTATTTTTATTATTAGCCCTTTCGCGATGTCGCCAGACGTCCGATCATGCAATGTTGTTATTTATTTTATTATAAGCCCTTTCGCGATGTCGCCGACGCTCGATCATGCAATGTTGTTATTTATTTTTATTATAAGTTCTTTTCGCGATGTCGCCAGACGTCCGATCATGCATCGTATTATTTACTTTTATTATAAGCCCTTTCGTGATGTCGCCCGACGTCCGATCATGCACGCATGTATTTTTTATTTCAATATAAGCCCTTTATGAGGTGTCGCCGACGCCTGATCGTGGCATGTTTTACTTATTTTCACCCTTCGAGGCGCCACTTCGCACACTCGATCGGTTTTGAGTTTATCCTTCTTGGTTTTCGAGGACTACCGCCGATTCCCTTCTTATTTATTTTTGCTATACTGATTTAGTTGAGCATTGTTAAAATTAATCATGACTCATTCATGCATTCATTTGTTATATCTTTTGTCCGAACTGTCTTAAGTAGTACTTTCAAAGTACTCACCTCGCTTGTTGATTTGGCCGATGTCGATGGTAAGGCGATCTCATGGATGAAGAACTCGATAGCGAGTCCGACGCCTAGAGGAATCCTACCAGTCTCGTATGCACCCTCGGATTAGTCATTGTTATATATCCGCTCGCTACCCAAATAAATTCATCGAGCCTCACCTCGACGCCGATGAGCCGCCAAAGTAAAGAGACTTATTAACCACCCCGCCGTGTTATTCCACCAACCACTCATATCTCGAGTCAGAGTATTTCCACCCCACACCTTTGTGTCATATCCGCCACTATGTATAATTATCGGCGTGTTTGTAATAATTGGTTGGGCATCCTCAGTTCGACCCCTGTAAGATTGTAATGCTACTGGCTTATTGTATCAAAGTTTTGTCTACCGGTATGAAGGATTTTCCTCATATTGCACTTCATAGGTCGGCTGTTCAATAAATATTTTTATTGAAAAATCGATCGTGACACTGGTGGATGCCTGTCCACGGGTTGAAGTCATCAAGCGCTTCGTCTGCATTGAAGGTGCCCGTCGGGCCCTTGCCCGTGCTAAAGTGCACTGGGGCAAGCTGGATGCGGAGAAGCTTGTGACGGACGGGCCACCAAGGGCAAGGAGCATCGACGCCAAATGTACCACGAGGGCCTCTCAAGGGTGCCCAATTAATAGCGGATGAGTGCTCCAAAGATGTAATTTTGAATAGACTCACATTTGTTATCATGTACGCTGAAAACTTGTTCATATGCGCTTAAGCAACGCTTGTTAATTTAAAATATTACCTTCGTGCGGCTGTTTATCAAATTTGAGAGATGGAAAGTCGTTGGTTTCAGCCCCATGCCACGAGTGCCGGGGTGTTCGGATAAACTTGAGCACTCTTGTTCCCATTCTGGGTCCATCTAGGAGGCGCCAACGCAACTAACAAGGCAACCAGACTTATAATGCTTGAACACTCTCACTTAGCCATAGAATTCTATAATTTGAAATTTCGGCGAAGCCCCTAGTATTCGAAGACCGAAGTTCGGGCACTATCCAAGCCTTTGGCCGACAATTCCGTTCCTCGCCTAAGCGCATAAGTCTTTAGGGACCCGAAAACCTTCTCGAACAGCGATCGCTCTCGCCCTATCATGACGGCCAGTTTTAGCTTTCCACCGAGGTGCTCAACCCAGCTCAACCGGGCACAATCGCAATGGTTCTCCTAGTGCTACCTTAGCCGATATAACGGAACGAAGGTACCAAAACATAGGAGCCGGGCAAACCCAACTATTGACCCAAGACATGATTCGAGCCGATGCATATAATGCTATAAGTTCGGGTGCCGACTTGTGAAAGTGTTCGACTTATCACACCATACTTTTGGGGTACTTGAGCCCTCGGTGTATTGGCCGCACTAAAGTGTACGGGTGCAACATGTCATGAAATGAACATATATATACATAAACAAAGGAGTGCAATAATAGGCAAAAGCTATGTATTGTTTATTCAAAAGGTACTGCAATGAAAGCGAACGATACAAATAGTGCGATAAGCAAGGGATGGGACTATCTAACATGTCCTCTCCAGGGTAAGCTGCGGATGGTATGTAAAACAGGTATAATGCTCATAATAGAGACCACCAACACTGACGAGCTCGCTTCCCCGCTGTTGCATCGTGAGTTCGGCGATTCTAGTGTTACAGACTTCCGAAAACGGAGTCCTGAAAGTAAGAAAAGGGAAGAAAAGAATGACACAATCGGAGCCCCTAGTGCGGTTGAGCCGCATTCCGGCGTGCGTGGTCGTGCTCCTCCCTTATGCCCATGGTATCTCCGTATGAAGTTATGTACGCCAGAGTAATGGTTTCGCAAGTTTGCGAGGGCTAGGGTTGGGGACGGATTGCTACGCTGCGTGCTTGAATCGTGCAAGCGGTCTTGTTGTAGGTTACTCCGCCGCTTGATGTTGTCCGGACGCTTAGTGGCCGGACTCGAGAATTGCTGTGAGAGGCTGCTTTGCACCTCCGCCACGAGGGCCGCCGTGTGCTCCTCCATTCAGAGAGAGCGTTTGTTTTTTCCATTGACCGTGATTACTCCTCGAGGGCCTGGCATCTTGAGCTAGAGGTATGCGTAGTGCGGCACCGCATTGAACTTTGCAAATGCGGTTCGCTCGAGCAAAGGCATGATACCCATCATGAACGGGACGATGTCGAAGATTAACTCTTCCCTTCGAAGTTATCCGGGATCCGAAGACCACTTCGAGTGTAATCGAGCCTGCATAATTGGCCTCTACACCGTATGACGCCTTTGAAGGTCGCCTTTGTAGGTTTAATCTTTGAGGGGTCTATGCCCATTTTGCGACCGTATCCCGATAAAGCAGGTTCAGTAGCTACCGCCCATCGTGACTCGGTGAGGTGAACTCCGTCAATAATTGGGTCAAGAACCAATGCGCGAAACCGCCGTGGACGGATGCTAGTGGGTGGTCCTTCGATCGAAGGTGATCGGCCACGAAGACCATGGGTTGAACTTCGGGCGATCGCTCCATCGCATATACGCCCCTTTAGCGCACGCTCGCCTCCCTTTTGGGTATATGGGTTATGATATCATGTTCACCGTCCGCACTTGTGTGGGAAAACCCTTCTGTCCTCTATTGTTCGGCGGCCGGGCTCTTCCTCGCCATCACTATGCAGCCCTTGTCATTGAGTTCAGCACTTAACTTGCCTCGCTTGCTTGAACACCCAACAATCCCGCTGGTGTGATTGGCTGGTTTTTTGGGTGCCATGTATCCGCACAAGTTTATCGAGTATTCAGTCCAAGTTGGACGGGCCCGGGTATTTCTTTTGAATGGCTTCTTCCGCCGACCGGTTTAGAGCCTCAATCCGGCATTGACTATCGATCTTCAGCATTATCACCGCACGCGGCGCTTTGTTCTTGTTGCGGCGCGACCTGCCATTGCTGTCCTTGGTATCCGAACTATCGTGGTGTTTGGCCAAGTTGTTGCTTCGAGCTAGCTAGCTGTCCTCTCCCGCAAAAGCCGGTCATGAGTGTTGTGAGGGCTGCCACGGATTTTGGCTTTTCCTCGCTAGGTGCCGGGCAAGCCACTCGTCATGGATGTTATGTTTGAAGGCTGCAAGGGCCTCTCGCGTCCGGACAACAATGATTTGATTTTTCTTGTTAGGAACCGTGTCCGTAATTGTCCGCCGATTCTTCCGCTGCTGAATTATATGGCTAAGGTCATTGGCGTCGTGGTCGCACATATGTGCCCTAGAAGTTATCAAGGAATGCGGCTTCCGTGTCCTCCCAACAACCAATTGACTCTGGCAAGCTGTTGAGCCAATGTCGAGCTGGTCCTTTAAGCTTGAGTGGGAGGTATTTGATGGCATGTAGATCATCACCAAGGGCCATGTGGATATGGAGGAGATAGTCCTCCATCCGCATCGCAGGATCTGTGGTACCATCGTATGATTCGATGTTTACGGGTTTGAAACCCTCGTGGATTTGATGATCCATTACTTCATCCGTGAAGCATAGTGGGTGTGCGGCGCCTGTATTGGGCTATATCACGACGTAGCTCATATGAGCTTTGTTCATCGTGTTCGCCCGCCAGGTTTGTCAGATCCGGCGGATGGTTATCATCACGCGTCGTGGGCGCCCACGCGATCCGTAGATCTATCTTGTATGTTTTGCCTTATCCTCCAATATATCTCGCAAGTCCGCGCGCTTCCCGCCTTGGTACTTTTTGAGCGGCGCCGGGTGTGGCTTGAGCGGAGGGCCGAGAGGCTTTCTATCGCGCCACGGGTGGCCGGTCTGCCATGTCGTCGGCGCTGGTGACTTGGGTGCTTCCTCCTCCGATCGAGGCAACGGCCACGCTTGGGGTAGCTTTTGAGGGACGCTCGAAGTTCATACTCTTCGCTGCAAGGACTTCACCATCCATCCGCCTAGCAGTGTCTTGGTCAGCTCTAAGCTGTTGCTGCTTTTTCTTGAGGCTGCTTGCCGTGGCTATAATCCCGCGCTTGAAACGCCCCTGGTCGGCGGGATCCTCAGCACGATAAATTCGCCATCGCCGAGGCTTGCCTCATCTTCGGAGGGAGGCGATAATAATCGCCCTTCACCTCTTTTTCTGCAGACCGTCAGGCGGATTCTGCTTCTCCTCCTCCCGCGCTGAGTCCCGCCGAGGGGTTTTCTTCGCATTGTCCGGGTGTTATTATCTCCGTGCCGGAATCACCGCTTTTGCTGTGGCGGATTTAGAGCGGCGCCGACGCCGGCGCTTCGCTTGCTTCTTGAGGGTCATCCTCCGTTGTTCCATCGCTGTTCCTATATTTTGGGATGTCCACCATGTATATGTCGATGACGAGGTGGCCTTCCAAAGCCCTCAGTAGGTGCTGGGTCTTGGTCGCTCCGCATCGCCGCCCATACCGCCGATGTCTTCGGAGTCGAAGTCGAGCATGTCGGTTAAATCGCCGATGGGCTACAAAGTGGGTGGTGGGTGGGCGCTGAATTTCTTCGCCGTCTGCATCCCAACCTTCCCGTCCGTAGTCCGCCAGGCTCTCCGGATAAAGAGAGATACTTTAGTGAATTCAGGATGTTGCCAAAGGGCGAGTGCTGAAAGATGTCCGCGCAGTGAACTCCATGACCGGCGCCCAATCGGATTCGATTGGCAGGGGCGCTGGGGTTCGGAGTCCGGAGAGGAGTCCGCACCGGAGTCACGCTTCGCAGCGACAGGGATTGTGTTCGCTTAATCGCCAGAGAGATTTCAGCCCCGAGGTGGTGTCCAACCAACCATCCTCGATCGGCGAGATCGGCTCCAATCAATGTTCGAGCGGACACTAGTGCGGCCTCCGTGACACTGCTCGGGCGGCATAGTTAGATCATGCCCATCGAGACAAGGCGACGCTGCTGTGGCTCGAACCGTCAAGATCAAGTCTCCGGGATGTCGGCCTTATAATTCAAGCTTCCAAATCTGACCTGATGGCCAGGGCGTGGCTTTGATCTGCTCCAGATTGCCAAGTGAATTGCCCGCAGGCAAAGCCGCCAATACGTAAGATCTGTCCGGGAGAAAAGTCTCACCTCGACCGCGTCGTTGTTGATGGTCGGGAGCCATCGGGCCTATAGGTGACGACATAGAGGAACTCTCAATGAAAGCACCAATATCGTGTCAAACCGCGGATCTCGGTAGGGGTCCTGAACTGTATGCGTCTAGGCGGATGGTAACAGGAGACAAGGGACACGATGTTTTTACCCAGGTTCGGCCCTCTCGATGGAGGTAATACCTTACCCCGCTTGATTAATATTGATGATATGGGTAGTACAAGAGTAGATCTACCACGAGATCAAGGAGGCTGAACCCTAGAAGCTAGCCTATGGTATGATTGTTGTTCGCCCCACGGACTAAAACCTCCGGCTTTATATAGACACCGGATAGGTTAGGGTTACACAGAGTCGGTTACAATGGTAGGAGATCTACATATCCAGATCGCCAAGCTTGCCTTCCACGCCAAGGAAAGTCCCATCCGGACACGGGACAAAGTCTTCAATCTTGTATCTTCATAGTCTTGGAGTCCGGCCGTGATGATAGTTCGGCTATCCGGACACCCCCTAGTCCAGGACTCCCTCAGTGACCGACGGCTCCACCACCCCGATAGGGCAGGTCCGTCTCCCTGTCACCTTCGGCCAGCATGACAACTACCACATCGAGCTCATCGACTTCGACGTCACCCATATCTGCCTGCCGTACAACGCTATCCTTGGGTATCCAGCCTTGGCCAAGTTCATGGCAGTAACCCACCATGGCTACAATGTCCTCAAGATGCCAGGGAGCAACGGCATCATCACGGTCCCATGTGAAGAAAGAGATGCGGTGTACTTCCTTGAGCGCACCTACCAGGCTGCAGCAGTCAAAGTCCCCGACAATGAAGGAACCACGTACCCTCCTGAGGCCATCCCCAAGAAAAATAAGCAGCTACTCCACCCAGCGCCCAAGGAGAGCGATGTCTCCAGCGGCACAACCTCGGGACCTGCGCCCGCAGCTGGGGCTCCTCCCTCCCTCTCATAGGAAGGCACGCCCGGTGCCCTCCTCAGGCTGGGATCAGGGGCTCTCTTCTGGAGGGCCTTAGACCTAGCCAACGTCACAAGGGAGGCACTCAGGCACCATGTGGAAGCGTGCTTCGCTGCACGTTTCCCTCAAGAGGGCACGAGACATGGAGCTCCTAGTGCTCGGGAGTTAATCACCAAGGCGATCCAGGAGCTTCAAGAAGCAATGACCATACGCGGTGACCGCCGCCCACTACCTGGCATAGCTCCCCATCCTGGCAAGGACGGCGGGCTGCGCGTCTGCATCGACATTCCATGGCTTAACAGGGCCGCATCTATGGGACGTTTCTGGCCTTTGCGCGTTCGATGGTGCGAGGGTCCACCTCGCAGCTACGTTCGCATGCCATTCGGCTTGCCGAATGCGGTTGTCACCTTCCAGCGCCATCTGCGGAGCATCCTGGCGGCTCAGGAGGCCATGCATCACGCCGTCCTGGAGGAGATCGCGACGGTTCTACAGGAGCCACCAGGGACCGTGGAGCCTCCCGAGGCTCAGCACCCTGGCGGCTCGTGAGGAACGACTCTTCGACATGCATCTTCAGCTACTCCAACATCACTCCAGTAGCGTTATCAGGTGACTCTTTCCAGTTCATTCAGTTGAGGGCGCCCCTCGGGCAGCATTATCCCCAAGTCGCACGGGTCTGTCCTTGCGACGTGTATCCTTTAACATCTTTAGCTCACTCTACTAGGAGCGCCCCTCGGGCTGCATCTTCCCCAGGCCGCTCGGGTCTGTCGCAGGGGCATGTATCGTTCTTGCATCTATCTAAGCTAACCTACCTCTTTGCTTGAGTCATTCTATGGTTATCACCTGCTTATCTAGTACTTCGATACCACACCCGCGACCGCTCTCGTTACCATGAGAGCCGCGCGCCTGTTGTCTTTCTTTAGGATTCCTCGCATGAGTAGGCTAGGCACGGCGTCTGTGCTCGAGTATGTCCCTGCAGCGTTGATAAACCCAACGACTAAGCTCTGTCTGGCGGGTCGTCCCCGTTCACATCACCTCCTGGGGTCGTTGGTGTCTGGCCTTCTCATGGGATCGCCTCGGGAAATTCGTCTGGCGCAGGTTGCCTAACCATCTCGCATGACCACTAAAGCTATCAAGAACCAAGACCAGGCGCAACCTGCCTTGAGGTAGGGCCTCGTGAGTCCTGTGCTGGCTCACAAGTGCCCAGACACACCTCTCTAGCCTTGCCGTGCAAGCCACGTGTCAGGGCAGGGCTGTACACGCCCCGGGGGCTCCACTCAGAGGGAGCCCTCACCCACGCACCAGTGGAAGCACCATGCTCCGTGCTGGCAGTCGACGCGGTCAAGGAGCGGCTATGCCCATGCAAGTGCGGAAGCGCTACGCTCCGCGCTGGTGATAAACAACTGAGGGCGGCCCCATGGCCGTACCAACCTCAGGGAGCCACCAAGCTCAGTGTCCAGCCTCACCGCAACGCTTTCCCCTCGGGAGATTCGTGCGAGGGGGCTAGGCATGGGGGCTACGCTTAGGCCTTGCCTAGCATACGCCACCCTTCCAGGTCCCTTGGACCTGGTCGACGCGCACCACTCCCGAGCGGGACCTCGGCGAGGACAGGTACGAAGGTCTATTTGAGAATCAAGGGGGACTCCTGGGCATCGCGACTCAGGAGCCTAACTAGCCATGTAGCCCCTCACCCCTTGGTCTATCGCGGTGATCCGGACGGCCCAACGGCGGCTGAGGTATGCGCGGGGTAGGGCCCTAGCGACGTAGAACCCTAAGGCCTACTCTAGCGTCTCCTTCCTGCAGGCTGTTTGCGTGTCAAGGGGGACTTATGAGCATCGCGACTCAGGAGCCTAACTGACCACGTAGCCCCTCACCCATTGGTTCGTCCTGGTGATCCGGACGGCCCAACGGCGGCTAAGGTATGCGCGGGGTTGGGCCCAGCCGACTTAGAACATCAAGCAAACAGGAAGGAAATCGCGGAACCTAAATAAATTATTACACAGCATAATGTCCCCCAAACATCAAGCAAAGTTTTAACGCCTCCACGAGGCACGTCTCATGTCACATGGAAGCTCACAGGAAAATAAAGCGAGAAGGAGCGTCGTTCTTCACCAGCAAGCCTTTTCTTCAGCCTTGGGCGCCGTTATCAGGGAGCGCCTTCCCGCCGGTAGCATCACTGTCGGCCGTGTCATTGGCCTTGGCCGCAGGACCGACGTGGCCATCAGTTGGAGGTGCAGGCTCAACGGCGAGGAACTTCTTCAGCAGGGTTTCCACCAGGCCCTCCATAGTTGCGGCAGCAGCAGCGCAGCGCTCCTCCTCCACGGGCTCGGGCAGCTCGCCGAGGTCAGCGTCGGGGTTGCAAAGATGCAGGTGGCTGAAGATGCACATCAGAGCCAAAGAAGAAAGCGTGCGGGCTTCCCCCTCCACCATGGGGCCGATCCCGTCGATGACACCCTCGAGTGCCACGACAAGATACGGAAGCAGCTGGGCAGGGCCTTCGTCGTCCGTCGCCAGCGGCTTCTCCAAGCCCTTCTCGTAGAGTGCCCGCAGCGCCTCACGGGATCTCTCCTCTAGGGACTTGAAGGCTGCGATCCTCTGCCAGAACCTTCACTTTGGCTTCCAGCTGGGCCTTCTCTACCTCCACCTCCTACACCAGCTTCTCCAGGCGGCTGCACTCTGCGGCCTGCGCCCTTGCCAGCTGCACCAACTCGGCGTTACGATCGGTGACGGTGTCTTCTCGGACCTTCATCCACTCCTCCTTCGACATGCGACTGCGAGCCTCGGCCGCGCGCTCGTTGCGCATGGTCTCCATCTCGGCCTCCATCAACCAGCAGAGGCCCTTGGCGGCTTCGGCATCCTTCAGCGCCACCACGCGGGCGGCCGTGGCTTGGTCGGCGGCCCGCTTGTCCTCTTCGGAAGCTGCCACGTCCTGGCCCAACGCTGCCCTGACGGACGCATCAGAATGCAGCCAACCCGAGATCAGCTTTAGGCGTCCTGCCACCAGGCAACGATCAGCGCCTTGAAGGTCGCCCCGAAGCCGCGTCAGTGCGGAAAGGGCCTCCTCCAGGGCGTCGGGCGAAGCGGAAGGATCACGAGCCAGCGGTTCGACCGGAGGAGGAGGCTGCATCGTCGCCAAGACCTGCGAGTTGATGATGGCAGGAAGAGAAACTAGGGGCTCCTGAACCTTGGCAGCATCGACGGGCGAGCTGGGGATGGGCGCCTCCAGAGCCGTCTTGGCCAAGGAGATCGCCTTCTCCCGAGGATGGTCCGCTGGGCCTCGCGAGGACGATCAAGCGGGAGAAGTGTGGGCGCCTTCACTGCCCTTCTGCGCTGAAGGGGGTGCGGCCAGGCCAGGCTGCTAGGTTCTCGAGGATGCGGCCGCCCCCTCTCTCTTCTTCTTCACCGACAATGTTGGCCTGATAATGCAATAGGAGAACATCAGGAAGCAGCAGCGGAAGCGGGAGCAAGAACAAAGTCAGGGCGAGGTGCTTACTGGTCCACGGCGGCGTAGTCCCGTGGCCTCTTCAGGAGCGCGGAGCCCAAGGGCCTCGTGGCCCGGGGCGCCGGTACGCGGGCTCCAGGAGCATATGACGAAGCAGCAACCAGCCCAGCGGCAGCACCAGACAGCGCCAAGGCAGGAGCATCGCCCCAGGAGACCATAGCCGACCTGCTCTTCGCCGGGACCCCATTCGGCGACTTCTTCGAGGGGGTGACCTTGGACCTTGTGATGACCCCAGCAGGGGGCAGCACCTCCCTCCCCGGGTGGTCGCCGGCATCGTCATCGTCAGGCAGGGCACGGAGGAGATCGGCCTTGCCCGGAAGGGAGGTCTCCCCGGTCCCCTCCGGAGTCGCCTCCGAGTCCTGCTCCTCCTCCCCGTCAGAGTCATCAGAGGACACCACCACCAGAGCCTTCACCACCGAGGCCTCAGAGAGCGCCGACGGCATGAGCCCACGCCCATCAAAGACAGGCATGGCGGCGGCAATCTTTTCTCCATCGGGGCAGCGGTCTAAAGGAACAAAGGTGTCTGGAGGGTACCCCTGGTCGTCCCTGACCAGGGAGCGAAGAGCCGTGCCCAGTTCCTCGTCATACAAGGCCTCCGGACGCAGGCGGAGGTCGTCATCCTCGTCCCCGAGCTTCCACAAGGGGCGCGAGCGCGCTTAGAGCGGAGCCACGCGTTGCGACAGGAATTCCTTGACGATCATGGCCCCCGTCAGCTTCGCCGCATTTGGGTCGTCAGGCTTAAGATCGGCAACCATCTTCTCCAGCACACGCTCTGCCCGGGGGGCGGTGAGCTTCGCACGGATCCACCCATTGTGAGACATGGGCATCCGATAGCACTAGCCGTGGGTGGGAGCACTTGGCATCCATCAGGACCCACTTTCTCCTGAAGCCCTCGGCCTTCTTCCCGGCCTTCGAGATCACATTGGTCTTGTTGTCCGCAACGAAGTTGGCCCACCCCGAGTAATGGCCGTCCTTGATCCGGAGATAGAAGTGGCGTAGCAGTGCCACAGACGGCATCATCCCGATGTATGCCTCACAATAGAAGGCGACGATCGACAGAAGGAGGACAGAGTTGGGATGAAGATGGAGGGCATGCAGCTAGTAATGGCTAAGGACGGAGTAGAAGAAATCATAGAAGGGCGGAACCAACCCCGCGACAACGCTGCTCATGAAGAAGGGATAGAAGGTGCTGCCTGAGACCTCCAGCTCGGCGGAGCCAACCCGGAGCATGGTCTTCCTCTTCTTGTCGCCGCCCTCCGCCGTCATCAGGAGCGTGGCGGCGAGGTTCTTCTCCGAGACGCTATGCGCGTTCAGAGCCGGCTTGTACCAGGAGGGTGGAAGGGTGGCCTTTGCCTTGCTGGGCGCCATCGATGGCAGACTCTGAGGAGGATTGGTGTAGATCTAGGGGCTTGGGAGCAAGGAGCAACAAAGGGGATCTGGAGCAAGACGAAGGCAAGCAATGAAGACACTGCGGCGTGCGCTAGTTTTTTGTTAGTCAGGCGGTTGCCGAGGAAGCGTGGGGAAGCGGAGGCTCCCACGTCCTATCAATCACCACACGTCAATCAAGGCCGCAGGCTATTGGGGCCCGCGGCGCTCTGCACTTGACCCTTGGCTTCACCTCGAAGCCAAGTCCGAGCGCGCCTTGGGCCCGAGGGCTACTGTCGGCGTCCTGGGAACGGGGGTGCCCAGATTTGCCTGCCTGCGGCCCAGGGCGTGGGTCCTCCAGTGGCCTGGCACGGCCCATCTTCATCAACAAACACTCAAGACCCTCACGAGGGGCCAAACCTCGCGAGGCGGACGACGCAAGACCTCCTCAGGGGCGGCCTCCCTAGGCTGGCTCTCGAGGAGTGGAGAGATCTATGAAAGGGGCACCTCACGAGGTTCGCATGATGTGAGCCATGATGACCAAGGCCAGGCGGGCGCCAGCGGGTGTAGAGTACTCGTTGCCTCTTTGGTGCTAAAGGGGCAAGCGCAGGCGAGGAGTCCCGAGGCAGCAGGCAAAGGTTTCCATATCGGTGCAATGAGACCAAGACCAGCAGGACGACATGACGGAGGTCACCGCGAAGCCCACGACGACGTCACTACCAGAGCCTTTGGCAGGCGAAGACCACCTTTTGTCATGATAGCATATACTAGCTGTCCCCCTTCAAATTGGCCGTTGTGGGATCCCTTCCCGCCTAATATTTGGGAAGAGGACCAGGGCCTCTATAAATAGGACTAGCCACCATCATAGAAGGGCAACTAATCTAGAGACGAGGGAGGATCATTCGGACCATCCTCGGCGCACAAGCTCACCGAGCTCAAGAACACCTCTCCTCAGGAGGCTATTCATCCCTTGTACCTGTTCATCCTCGGCCTACAAGGCAATCCACCACACCACACTGGAGTAGGGTATTACACCACAACGGTGGCCAGAACCAGTATAAAGCCTCGTGTCTCTTGTTCTTTGGGTCCGTCGAGCTAGGCCTTGAGATCGTTGCGAGAGCGAGCGAGAGAGAGAGAGAGAGAGATCTTTGTGTGCACCATAGTGTTCGAACCTCAAGGGTTTGCCGGAACCCAGAATCTGACAGGGCCATTGATCTACAACAACATAGATATGCAAAAACTATCAACACTAAGTTCATGATAAATTTAAGTTCAATTAATCATATTACTAAAGAACTCCCACTTAGATTGACATCCCTCAAATCATCTAAATGATCACGTGATCCATATCAACTAAACCATGTCCGATCATCACGTGAGATGGAGTAGTTTTCAATGGTGAACATCTCTATATAAATCATATCTACTATATGATTCACGTTCGACCTTTCAGTCTCATTGTTCCGAGGCCATGTCTGTACATGCTAGGCTCATCAAGTTTAACCCGAGTATTCTGCACGTGCAAAACTGTCTTACACCCGTTGTATGTGAACGTAGATCTTATCACACTCGATCATCACGTGGTGTCTCGGCACGACGAACTATAGCAACAATGCATATCTCGGCATGACGAACTATAGCAACGGTGTATACTCAGGGAGAACACTTATACCTTGAAATTTAGTGAGGGATCATCTTATAATTCTACCTCCGTACTAAGCAAAATAAGATGCATAAAAGATAAACATCACATGCAATCAAAATATGTGACATGACATGGCCATCATCATCTTGTGCCTTTCATCTCCATCTCCAAAGCACCGTCATGATCTCCATCGTCACCAGCTTGACACCTTGATCTCCATCGTAGCGTCGTTGTCATCTCGCCAACTATTGCTTCTACAACTATGACTACCTCATAGTGATAAAGTAAAGCAATTACATGGCGATTGCATTTCATACAATAAAGCAACAACCATAAGGCTCCTGCTAGTTGCTGATAACTTTTACAAAACATGATCATCTCATACAATAACGTATATCACATCATGTCTTGACCATATCACATCACAACATGCCCTGCAAAAACAAGTTAGATGTCCTCTACTCTGTTGTTGCAAGTTTTACGTGGCTACTATGGGCTTCTAGCAAGAACCGTTCTTACCTACGCATCAAAACCACAACGATGTTTCATCAAGTGTGCTATTTTAACCATCAACAAGGACCGGCCATAGTCAAATTCGATTCAACTAAAGTTGGAGAAACAGACACCCACCAGCCACCTTTATGCAAAACAAGTTGCATGTCTGTCGGTGGAACCGGTCTCATGAACGTGGTCATGTAACGTTGGTCCGGGCCGCTTCATCCAACAATACCGCTGAATCAAAATAAGACGTTGGTGGTAAGCAGTATGACTATTATTGCCCATAATTCTTTGTGTTCTACTCGTGCATATCATCTACGCATAGACCTGGCTCGAATGCCACTGTTGGGGAACGTAGCATGCAATTTCAAAAAAAATTCCTACACTCATGCAAGATCTATCTAGGAGATGCATAGCAATGAGAGGGGAGAGTGTGTCCACGTACCCTCGTAAACCGAAAGCGGAAGCGTTAGCTTACCGCGGTTGATGTAGTCGAACATCTTCGCAATCCAACCAATCAAGCACCAAACGTACGGCACCTCCGAGTTCTGCACACGTTCAGCTTGATGACGTCCCTCGAACTTGTAAGTGCATCTAGTGCCCCTTTGTGATTTTGGTGTATTGAAGACTTATAGGTTAAGGGACTAATGCGTTTGTGAGTGTACACAGGTCTATAAGTCTATGAGGAGTTTGATATTTACAGAGAAAGTTGGCCCCTGAAAATAAATGTCTTCAAGTGAAGTCTTTGGCTTTCTGAAGACTTTGAAAGTGAAGAAATTGGTGTGACCGTGAAGACTTGATATTAATGCGAGGGATATGAAGCGTGAAGACTTCTCTTTCATAGTTTCATTTTCTCTTTCTTGAGTCCTGGGAAACATCATACTGTTAAAAGGGGTCGAGGTAAAACTAAGGAAATGTTTCCAAGTGATGCTCATCTCAAAATCCTACACCTGCCAATCCTTTCGATTGAAGCCATTGGAAATCTCATATAGTTTAGTCAATTTCTTCAGTGACAGAGACGAAGATCTTCTGGTCTCTGAGGAATTTGTTCTGATTGAGGAGTTAGGAATTTGCCAGTGCGGATTGCCTACAAGTGAGGAACATGATAGCCCCGAGGAATTAGATAATCAAATATCCGACCGTTGTTGTGCTATGCGCCAGTTGTCCCAAAATATCTACCCACCTAACGGTCATATCAATGAAGGGCATTTATGTCTTATCATGTCGGGCTGCTCCCTAGGCTATAAATAGCCTCCCCCTACAACCGCTAGCTGGTTGGCTGCTTCGCGAGAAACTGACACTTGTCATTGAGAGCATCCCATCCTCTGAGGACTTTGAGCGAAAATCATCAAGTAGGGAAAGCCCAAATCCAAACACCTACAAACCCAAAGTGATTAAGCATCACTGAAGAGATTGTTCCTTTGTGGAACCGACGCTTGTTACCTTTGAGGACTATGCATCCTCCAGACGGTTAGGCGTCATGGTCCAGAGCGTCCAAGAGGAAATTGTGGATCGCCTAGTAACCGAGTATGTGAAGGTTTGGAAGTCACCCGAAGACTTACTACGAGTGATTGGGCGAGGTCTGTGTGACCTTAGCTCAAGGAGAATACGGTGAGGACTGTGTGTCCAGGACTATGTGTCCTCAGGTTTAAATACCTAGCCGCTCCAACTAGACGTACGACTGTCACAGCAGTTGGAACTGGTCTACCAAATCACTGTCTTCACCGAGCTTCTAGTTCTATTTCCTCAACCCTTCCATTTCCTCATTCATATGCTGAAGTACTTGATCGTTACTGTTTGAAGACTTTGAATGAAGGGTTTCTCATTTTCCTCAATCCTATTTCTTCAGTCACTTTGTCTTTAGCCTGCTATCCTGTGTTTACGCTACTTGTACTCTGTGCTTGTTTTCATTTCAGCATGATGACTGTGCTATTGCTCTGTTATGCTCGCATCTGAGTACTTATTCCGCTACTAGTTGTTCGTGACTTAGGAATTTCCTCACCCTGAAATTCCTTAGTGATGAATTTGTAAAAATCGCCTATTCACCCCCCTCTAGTCGAAATAACGCACTTTCAATTGGTATCAGAGCAAGGTACTCCCTTGTTCTGTGTGATTTTGGTTCAACCGCGTGGAGTTTTAGTTTTGTCGACCGTAGGAATGAAGACAATGACATGCCCCATCTTTGACGGTCATGATTATCCCAAGTGGAAGGCCATGATGAAGAAGCGCATCATGGCGATGAACATCGAACTGTGGACCATCACTGAGATTGGTCTTACCGATCTATGCAAGATGGCGGAGGCTGATGATATTCGCAAGTACACTCTACCTAACCTCACGGCGAAGGACATCATCTGCTCCTGTTTGTCCCAAAATCAGTTCAGGAACATTATGCATCTCAGCCATGAGAAGCTTATCTGGGACTGACTCTCTAAGGTCTATGAAGGTCATCGAACTCTTCATGATTCCTGGTTTGAGGATTTCAAGGAATCGCTCAAGGTGATGACTTTCGATCCGGAATCATCATCCTCTGCACCATGCCTTATGGCAAAAGGTGCCAAGGTAACTGAATGCTACCTATCTCAGTCTAGTGATGATGAATCTGGTGATGAATTTGGACCCAGCTATACCAAACTTGCTTCCCTTGCCACTAAACAACAAAGAGCTTTGGAAAAAGTTCAAAACATGCTTGATGAAAGCGATGATATGTTGGGTGAAGAAATGGATCAAACTCAAACTCTGACTGATAATCTTCAGAGACTTTAGTCTAAGTTTGACAACTTTGAAAGTCATCATAACACTCTCTTATCTGATCATGAGAAGCTTTCTTATGAATTTCTTCAAAGAAAGCAAGATCTTGAAAAGGTAAGGGAGAGTTATGAAGATCTTCAGAAGGAACATGATTCATTGCTTGCTCAATGATCGCTGCTTCCAGATGAATTCATTCCACCATGTTTGAAATGCATTGAACGTGAATCTACTAATTCTTCACCTGAAAGTTCTGTCGGATGTTGTCAGGACCCCGATTCCAAGTCACATCGATCTAGCCGGTAACACTTCATATCACTTTGCGGCCTCACGCACAGTATTCCCATGGGTGTCGCCTTACCATGGCCCGGACCGCTTATGCCTTTTGGCTCACGATATGATAGTGTCGCTAGCATCCATTTGACAGAGAACCCGGCCGACATGGCTAGTCGTGAACCCAAAGCGCACTAACCCATGGGGACAGGCATACATGAATCACATCGAGCATGTCGGTCAGCAGCGTGAATCCGGGTTGTAGCGCTGGGCTAACAGGACTCGAGAACCCGGCTGTAGCAGGTTAGGCAGACTCGGATGTCACCGCGTGACATTTCTCAAGGGACAAACACAGAACGGCGGAAACACATGCCGCTGGTCGGTGTCCAGAGCAGTAGTGCTGGGCTAGCAGGACTCCGTGAACCGGCAGAAGCGGACTACTATCGCCAGAAGCACTAGACTACATTTCCCCATACGAGAGGCTGCCAAGGATAAACAACTAGATTGTCGGATCCCACACATACCAAGCATTTCAAACATACACACAATATGCTCGATATGTGTAAATACAACATGGCATCACAACATAACTCTACGACTCAAGTATTTATTCATTAGGCTCCAAGGAGCGAGATATTACAAACATGGGTCTCATGACCCAACATTCAGAGCATACAAGTCAAAGCACAAGCGGAAGCTTAACATGTCTGAGTACAGACAACTAAAAATGAAAAAGGCTGAGAAGCCTGACTATCTACCAGATCCTGCCGAGGGCACAAGATCGTAGCTGAGGTAACAAGCCAAACGTCGAAGTCCACGCAAAACTACTAGCGAGACTGAAGTCTCTCTGCAAAAACATAAAATAAGAAAACGTGGGTACAAATGTACTCAGCAAGACTTACATCAGAACTAACTACATATGCATCATTATCAACAAAGGGGGGTGGTGGAGTTTGACTGCAGCAAGCCAGCTTTGACTCGGTGGCTATCCTAAACTATGACTGCAAGTAACTCTTTTGAGGTGGCGCACACGAGTCCACATATTCACCATACAATACACCATTATGGATCCGCTCCCGTCTCCCTACGAGAACGCCATCCATAGCACTCACGCTTATCTTGCGCATTTTAGAGTATCCACTTTCACTTGTCTAAGAACTGTTATAGGCAACCCAGAAGTCCTTTTCCGCGAACACGGCTATTCAAATAGATTATATTAACCCTACAGGGGTGTACTTCTTCACACACGCTCTCGCCACTTACCGCCATGTACACGCTATGTATCTCGCAACCTTCAAGCGGAAGTTCTGGCGAGGGTGTCGCCACGGCCTACCTAAACACTCAAGTCCCTAGTCCAGGTTTATCGCCTATTCGAGTTCCATCCGCAGGGAGTCTGGCCGAGGTTTCCACTAACGGCCCCGAACGATGTGTGCAGGGTTGCCGAGACACCAAACGGGCGAATTGGTACACCGGGCCACGGTGTATCTACCGCATCATAGCCCACCCCTAGGGTCAGCGCTGCGCACGACCTCCAACACATATCCTACAAACACCAGAAACTAGTTGCAACTCCTGGACAGAGAACAAGGGTGGTTAAGAAGCCGAGAGAGTCAATTAAGGATCCCAATGTGTGGTAGTAACTGTTCATGGATCACAAACACGTAACTCGCATCGAGGACGGTTTCAATGAGACAACCCACCATGTACTCCTACATGGCCTCTCACCGCTACCTTTACCAAATCGTGTTCACACACTTAGCTCACACACAGTGAGGACATGTTCACTCACCATTCCAATTCATTCCCGATGAGTCGACCTGACTCAACTCTAAGCAAGAGCAGCATGACAAACAAGCATGAATGAGTAGGCACAACAGGCTCAAACAACTCCTACTCATGCTAGTGGGTTTCATCTAATTATCGTGGAATGACAGTCATGCAAAGGATAAAGGGGTTCAGCTACCGCAGCAAGTAATGTATGAATCGTTGTTGTCCTAATGCAGTAAAAGAGAGCAGGAGCGAGAGAGTGGGATTGTATCGGAATGAACAAGGGGTTTTTGCTTGCCTGGCACTCCTGAAGATATTATAGCTCGTCATCGGTGTCATCGAACTCATCGTCGGAACCATGTCTATCGAGAGGGGACAAACACCGGCAACTGAGAAAGAACACAATCAATGCAATGCACATTCACATGAATGACATGTCATGTTAAGGTACTGAATTCACCTAATGCAATATCTAGCCAAGTTAATTGAAGTGGAACTCGAACAAGAAGAAATTCAAACTCCAAATGTTATTTCATAAATTGCCCTAATCATCATATGTCCTATTCAGTGATGTTAACTTGTTCAACCATGCATGATCATGGCATAAACTGATTCTTTATAATTTTTCTGATCATTTTTCATATATAACTTATTTCCATTGGAGTTACAGATTATTTTCTATGAATTTTAGAAGTTTAGGATATTTTCTGGAATTTCCTGAATTAAAATAAATCCAGAAAAGAATAATTAAGGCCAAGATTAGGTCATGCCGACCTCAAAGCAGTCAACAAAGCGGGTCCAAGTCAAACCTGACTCGGTCAAGCCCGACCAAAGGGTCCCATCGGTCGGTCATAGTGCTGGCTTGGGTCATGACGGTGGGCCTAGTCAAAGGCCATGTCAAGATGGTCAAAGTTGACACGTGGGCCCACCGGTTTTAACTAAATCTAGTTAAAAAAATAACCCGAGGTTAATTAGCTGGTGGGGCCCTGATGTCAGTGGCTGGTATGATTAAACTAAATGCAATTAAGCCCTAATGATGGGCCCACGTCATCACCACCGGCGTGTAAACGCCGGCGACCAAATCCGCGGCGGAGGCCGTCGGACTTTCGCTATAGGGCCCGGTTTGAAGAGCCACTTGCACCTACATGCTCCGGGGAGTGACGCGCATCCAACGGAGCAAACAACGGAGGCGGGGGTGGCCGGAGTTGAGCACGGCGTCCAGTGATGCGGTGGACGGAGTTCGGGCATGGGCGGCCGCGTGGTTCCAGTGCATGGGGAAGCTAGCTAGGGGTTGCGTTGGACTCGTCATTGCTTAAGGAGCACGCCGAAGGCTCAAGCTCGAGCGGAGACGCACGGTGGCTGCGAGAGCAACGACCATGGCGGACGGCGGCGCTCGGGTACGGCGGCGGGCATAACTAGAGGACAGGAACGAGCTCGGGGAGGAGGGGGAAAGGCGGAGAATCTCACAGCGCATCAGAAGGGGTCATAGACAAGCTCGGCGGTGCACAGGTGACGGAGAATCGACGGCGACCATCGGCGGCGGTCGAGGACGAAGTTGAGCCTGTTGTCGGTGGAGCGGGGCATCCCGCGCTGCTCGGATCCGTGCAGAGGAAGAGGACGACGTCTCGGGGCTCTTGGGCACGTCGAGGAGCAAGGATGGATGTGGTCATGTAAACGGCGTCGGCGACGACGAGCTCCGGCCGATGGGGAAGAGAGAGGATCCAGGGGAGTGAGGGTGAGGGAGAGAGCGAGGGGGGTCCAGGAGGGTTGCGTGGCGCCTGTAGGCGTCATGGGAAGCGGCAAGCAGGAGCTGGCTTGGGCACGTGCCGGCGCTGCTGGTGGCCACGCCTCCTGCCCACTGGCCGGAGGTGGAAGACGACGGGGAGGTGGATCTGGGCTGGGCTGGCTTTGCCCGGCTGGGCTGCTGCAGTGGTGGGCCGGCCAGGTAAGTGGCCCAGGTGGGCTTCCTCTCTCTCTTCTATTTTTGTTTTCTATTTTTGTAGTTTGTTTTGATCCAGTTTTAAAAACCAGAACAATTTTATAAATCCTGAAAATATTCATGAGCACTTTCTGGATTATTTCAGTGGCCCACAAATACTTCCTACATTATTTGAGCATTTAAATTATTTATAGTGTTTAAATGCCCAAAGTCAAATAGTTTAAGATGTAATTCAAAAATCCAGGAACGACCTATAAAATATGTTCATCATTTTTGGAAGAGGTTTTCACCTTTATCATAAGTCATGAACATTTCCAAAGGGCATTCTGGGTCATTGAGAAAATATTTTATTTGGACCTAATTTGATTTGATCTGGTGCTAGGGTTTGGATCAATCCCCATTTCAAGGTTCCTGAAAATTAAACATGATGCATGGATGCAATGCAACTAATTACAAACAACTCTGGGGCTGTGACAGATGTGGGGTTCCGGCAAACCCTTAAGGTTCGAACACTGGGGTGCGCGTGAAGTCTTTCCCTCCAACCGACCTACGCCCTAGCTCTCTAAGATCTCGCGAACGAACTCGACGAACTCACAACACAAAGAGACACGGGATTTATACTGGTTCGGGCCACCGTTGTGGTGTAATACCCTACTCCAGTGTGGTGGTGGTGGATTGCCTCTTGGGCTGGTGACGAATAGTACAGAGGGAAGAACAGCCTCCTGAGGTTGAGGTGTTCTTGTGCTTGGTGACTTAGCGGGTGAGAGATGGGTGAACTGCACGATCAGACCAGATGGGATCCAGCCGAGATGAGATGCCCCTACTGTGGCGGCTAGCTCTACTTATATAGGTCCTGGTCCTCTTTCCAAATATTGAGCGGGAAGGGAGCCAACAACGGTGGGCAAATTTGAAGGGGGACAGCTAATACAAGCTATCCTGACAAAAGTGGTCTTCTCTTGCGAAAGGCTCTGGTGGTGACACCGTCTTGGGCTCCACGATGACCTCCGTCTTGCCGTCCTCCTGGTCTTGGTATCGTTGCACTGATATAGCAACCTTTGCCTGATGCCTAGGTACTCCTCGCCTGTGCCTGCTTCCTTAGCACCAAAGAGGAAACAAGGATGCTGTGCGCGCTGGCGCCCGCCTGGTGTCGATCGTCACGGCTCACACCACGAGAGCCTCGTGAGGTTTGCCCCACCTTGATATCTCCACTCCTCGTGAGCCTGCCTGACTAGGCCACTGCTGAGGAGGTCTTGCGTCGTCCGCCTCGCGAGGGTCTCGGATGCCTTGTCGATGAAGATGGGCTGTACGGCCTGCTGGCTCAGCCACACCGTGGGCCACAGGCAGGCAAGTCTGGGGACCCCCTGTCGTGGTTCTAAGCCTGACAGTAGAATGGGGGTAGGTATGGAGAGGCAAGATCCTAGCTATGGAGTAGTTGTATACGCAAGATGTTTACGAAGTTCAGCCCTTCTGAGGAAGTAACAGCCCCACGCCTCGTGAGCCGGAGGCGGTCGATCTGTATTATGTGCGTATGAGTTACTGAGGTGCGAACTCTTCACACCGAGGAGGGGGTGTCTTATATAGAGTTCGCTGCACCCTCCGCCCCGCGCTATGCAGGTTAAAGGTACATTAAGATAGGGGTTACTAGTAACGCCCACATAAAGTGCTATGATGACCATAAAAGCTACTTAATGACCGACCGCTTGTGTGCGATCGGCTTTAGATCTCCCGCGGTCGAGTGGTTGGCTTCATGGTCGAGTGTCTTCCAATTTGGTCGAGTGGAACCTTCCGTGTCGATCGAAAGGTAGTTTCTTCTAGAGATGTCCTTGGGAGGGTGTTTTAGACAGGTCCATGACCCTACCCTAGGTACATGACTTCATCATTAGCCCCGAATGGATCAAGGTTTGAGGGGGAAGGAGTTGAACATACTCCGACTCATTCTTGTGCTGCAATAGTGTCTTGTCTTGGATCAAATGGACTTAAGTGACGGCATCAACTTCTTTTTCACCACCTTGATCCATTCTTTGTATCCGCCGAGTCGTGCTTCAGACTTGGCGATTTCCGAATGACAGACGGAAGAAATCTTTTGTCCGACGATTTGCTTTCAAGGGCGCTGGATTTAGCGGGATTTGAATCTTCGGGAAACGAGCGGGACGGAGAGAGTGCCACAGTAATCGGATGGGATAAGGCAAGGACGCCTCGATCTCCGCGCCACCTTTTTCGCCACGTATCGCACGGGCGACTGTTGCGGGATTTGACGGGATCGCCTGGGCCTACCGGTCAGTCACTCGGAAGCAACCTCATATAAGGCCCAGGACTGGGGTTTTTTGAATAGTGCGTTCCCCTTTCCTCCTTTCTTCCTCAGATTCATCCGCCGCGCCTGCCTCCACCTCCGAACCGCTGCTCCACGCGCGTTCCGCCGACGACAATGGTGAAAGAAAAGACGGCGGCTTTGGAACGGGCAAAGAAGGCGACGGCGAAGGCGAAGGGGAGGGCGACCAGTCGGGGCGGATCATCGTCGCGGGCCGGTTTGCCGCAGGGCTGGATCCAGGGCGACTGGATTCGCTCGACCATCCGCCAAAAAGATCTTGATGACCTGGCCAATGAGGGACTGATCCCCCATGGACCAGCGAGGCTTCCGGGGATGGAGTGGTAGCCGCAGCCTCAGGAGGGTGAGTGCGTCCTCTTAGCCACTCACGTCGACCGTGGGTTTTCTTTGCCGCCCCACCCTTTCTTTTGAGGATTTCTGAACTTTTTTGGGGCACAACTGCACCACTTCACACCCAACTCTATCGTGTATCTCACCGCTTTCGTGTCTTTGTGTGAGAATTTTTTGGATTGTCGGCCGCATTGGGGTCTCTTCAAACACATTTTCACTTGTCGCTCCCAGACGGTGAAAAAGGCCAATCTGAGTGACGAGAGAACCCAAGTGATTCAGATGTGTGGGGGTCTCGGGGTCCAAATGAGGGGTAAGAGCTCTTTTCCAGCCATGATCCTTCCTGAGTCGGTTCGAGGGTGGCAATGACCTGGTTCTATCGCTAAGACCAGCCGACGCTTGTGGCGATCGATTGGACTCCTCCTTTCTCCATGGATCGAGTGAGCAAGCTGTCCTCTCTAAAGGTGGTCCCGGAGGAGAAGGTTCAGGTCAAGGTTTTGGTCGAGCGTGTAGTCCAGCTCATCCGTGACGGGGTGACTGGTATGGATCTTCTAGAGGTTTTTGTTCGATGGCGCATCCAGCCACTTCAGTATCGAGACCATCCGATGTGGATGTATACTGGCACTGAGGACACCACTCGGGTCCACCCGGAGGAGGTCGAGGATGCCACACTGGAGAGATGGATGACCGCCATCACTAGGAACAAAGATAACCCCCGAGGAGCCAGGAGGATCCCTCCACTCGACCAATCGTATGAGCCAAACAAGGTTCATCTTGTTTGCTTAAATCAGTCGACTGACTTTCATCTTGTTTGTCTTCTTCCAGGTCACCACTGAGATGTACTCGATGCCCAACGGGGCGCAAGAACCAGTTGAGGAGGAGGAAGGGAGCGGAGGTGAAAGCCAGGAGGAATGGCAGTCTGACGGTGGGGGAGACGAAGAGGAGGAGGAGGAAGAGGAGGAAGAAGTCGACCCTCCTCGCATGGAAGGGTGGTCCAAGCTCACCCATGACCCCGCGGTCGAGCGCGGCAAGGCTATCGCGTCTGTCGGGCAGTCGATGAAACGCCCTCGACGACCTCTCCGCGCCGACCGAGAAAGCGCAAGCAACCCCGAGCGACAATCGCCAAAGCCGACAAAGGTTTTGCCCAAGATGAAGATGGCTATCCCCACTATTTCTGGGTACAGCAGAACTTGAGCTTTTTTGTTTAGCGCGAACATACTTTTGGTCGACTTGTTGACTGATCAACTGATTTATGAAATCTGCAGCGCTGCCACCTCCGAGACCTCAGTCAGGAACGAAGACCAGGAGATGGAAGATGATGTTACCTCTAACCTTGGTATGATCGCTGCAATTTTGCTTTTGGTCGATTGGAGTTCCGTTTTTAACTTTGAATCTTTCCTGTAGTCCCTCCTCATGTCATTGATCTCCCGATGATGATGATGCGCGCCGCTGAGGCGGAGGAGTACTAAGAAGGCACCGCCGACATGATCGCCAGGTTGCATCGATGCTCGAGGCGCTGGTTCATGAGGGTGGCAACACCACTCGGACTTCGTGTCTTTCGTGTGCCGCGACAAGTATCCGCCTTCAACGTTGATCGCTGATCCGCCTCCCTTTTACGCCACGCACCACGCCCCGGAGGACCAAGTGGTGCTGCTAAGGAGGCTATACGCCAAGCGGGCTCATGATGGAGCAGATGAAGGTGGTCCGGAAGCCAGCCAAGCGGCCTATGATGCCAGCTCAGCTCTTCGAGCAACGCCCGTGTTAGTTGATCACCACTTGTTCTGTTAGGATATGCTACCGAAAAACTCTTCTTTCTCAAGATCTTCCTATCTCAGATACCCAAAGTGTGTCGAGTGAATTTTCGGACTGGTGGGGGCACGCCGAGTGCACCCACTAGGTGTAGTCCCCGAGACTATGGTGGATCACGGGCGATCGATCGTAGTCTTTATACTTTTATCTCTTTGATAACTTGTTCACTCGGTCCGGTCGGACCATGTCGAGTGGAATCTTGAAACCGTGGGGCACGCTGAGTGCACCCACCGGGTGTAGTCCTCGATACTATGGTGGACTGCTGGCGATCGACCATAGTCCTAAGAACTCCTTTCTTTTTTGTCTCTTTCGTCGATCGATCGAACCGAAGTTGGTAGGATCTGGGGCACGCTAAGTGCACCCACTCGGTGTAGTCCCCGAGACTACCGTCAATATTTTGATTCGGCTGTAGTCTTAGAAACGCAATGATGTTTCTTGGTCACCGGAAGTAACCCATCTGTGACGCCCTGTCGACTAATTCTTTGCAGAAATCTTGCGTAGCCAGGGCTCGATACACTGAATTGGAGAACAAACAGATCCAGCTCAACCTTGACTTGAAGCTTGCACAGGAGAACTTGCAGAAGGGGAGAGATGAAGCAAACGGTATGGCTGGTGAGATCTTGAGGACTGTTTTTGTTTTTCTGTCCCTTCCTAATTCTGACCTCACTGCTATTTTGCAGACAAAATGGAGGAGGCTCTGAAGAAGAAGGATCATGACCTTGCCGAGGCGCAACAAACGGCTTTGAACAAGACCAAGCTCATGAAGAGAAGCTGTCTCACACCGAAAACTTGAAGAAGAGAACACCAATCTGAAAGCTGCTCTTGATGCGGCCAACAAGGAGGTTAGCCGACTGAAGAACGACAAGATAGCTCTGAGCGACAAGGCTGGTGAATCAAGGGAAGAGGAATGATCTAGAGGCTTATTTGGGAGGGCTCGCCAAGAAGCTATTCCTCATGCTTGAAGGTAATTCCTCTTATCCGACTGACTTGTTATCACCGACTCATCATAGAACCATTAGCTTGAAATCGAGTTGTGTTTGAAGAATTCTTTCAGAACTTCGAGGAAGAGACTAGTCGAGTGGAGACAAGTCTGGACCCCATTAACTCCCCCGTGAAGGATGAAGCTGCCATGAATGTGCTCCGACTGGAGTCTCGTGTTGCTGATGTGGTGGACTACCTCGCTCGACCGAAGGTCGCGGTATCGCGGATCGACTCAACACTCTGGCCAGGCGAAACACTTCAAAATGACCTCGAGTCTTTAATGACTCGACTGAATGATGTTCCAAGTCGAGTGCAGGAATGGAAGAAGTCTTCTGCCAGATGTGGTGCTGACGTCGCTCTGTCCCTGGTCCGCGTTCATTGCAAGGAGGCGCGAGAGGAAAGGTTGGCGTCCATCAAAGTTGCCAATACCAAGAAGTACGACTTCCGATCTTTCATGGAGACCTTCATTGGTGCTGCCACCCGAATCGCTGATGGGATTGACCTGGACCAGTTCGTCGCGCCTTCCAGTCCTCCGCTGAGTAAAAACTTCTATGATTCGCCTTAAATTTGCCTTGGAATGCCGAGTGATCCTGTAACCGATAAACTTTAACAGGCTTGAGGCCTGGGTACTTCTGCATCCTTAGGATGTTATCTGAACTTTACTTATCGTTGAAATATGCTTTTCTTTGCCTTCGAGTGAACTTTGCTCTTCACTCGGATTACGCTTCAATGCTTGAGATGCAGCTCTGAGGTGGATCCAGTCGACCTACACTTCGTTGTTCTTGCAGGCGCAGGAGAAGGAAACAGTCGACCTGTACCTCATCGTCCTTGTGGATCGGGAGGGAGTGCATGTTGTACTTGTGGCGCAGCTCCGAAGGAGAAGGCAACAGTCGACCTGCACCTCGTCATCCTTGCGGATCGGGATGGAGCGCACGTTGTACTTGTGGCGCAGCTCCGAAGGAGAAGGTAACAGTCGACCTGCACCTCGTCGTCCTTGCGGATCGGAATGGAGCGCACGTTGTACTTGTGGCGCAGCTCCGAAGGAGAAGGTAACAGTCGACCTGCACCTCGTCGTCCTTGCAGATTGGAATGGATTTCGTACTTAGGCGAGTACTGGACTGCAGCTAAGCCTTCGAGTGGGAGGGTTGCTCTCCACTCGGTAGGATTTTTTTTAAACTTAGGCGAGTACTGGACTGCAGCTAAGCCCTTGAGTGGGAGGTTTGCTCTCCACTCGGTAGGATTTTTCAAACTTAGGCGAGTACTGGACTGCAGCTAAGCCCCCGAGTGGGAGGTTTGCTCTCCACTCGGTGGATTTTTCAAACTTAGGCGAGCATCGACTGCAGCTAAGCCCCGAGTGGGAGGTTTGCTCTCCACTCGGTAGGATTTTTCAAACTTAGGCGTGTCTTGGACTGCAGCTAAGCCCCGAGTGGGAGGTTTGCTCTCCACTCGGTAGGATTTTTCAAACTTAGGCTAGCATGGACTGCAGCTAAGCCCCAGTGGGAGGTTTGCTCTCCACTCGGTGGGATTTTTCAAACTTAGGCTAGTCTCGGACTGCAGCTAAGCCCCGAGTGGGAGGTTTGCTCTCCACTCGGTAGGATTTTTCAAACTTAGGCAAGTCTTGGACTGCAGCTAAGCCTCCAAGGAGGATTTTGTGTCGTAGCTCAAGGGAAGGCAACAATCGACCTGTACCTCGTCGTCCTTGCAAAGTGCACATTGTATTAAATACTTAGGCGAGTACTTGGACTGCAGCTAAGCCCCCGAGTGGGAGGCTGGCTCCTCACTCGGTAGGATTTTCAAACTTAGGCGAGTACTTGGACTGCAGCTAAGCCTCCGAGTGGGAGGCTGGCTCCTCACACAGCTGGATTTTCAGATACTTAGGCGAAACGGATTCGCAGCTAAGCCCCCTAGTGGGAGGCTGGCTCTCCACTCGGCAGGGATTTTTTTTTTTACATACTTCGGCGAAACAAGTTCGCGGCTAAGCCACCCACTGGGGGAA
Organism: Aegilops longissima; assembly: GCA_021605205.1. NCBI lineage: Eukaryota > Viridiplantae > Streptophyta > Magnoliopsida > Poales > Poaceae > Aegilops > Aegilops longissima. The sequence goes on from CM038676.1 coordinate 466,641,030, forward strand.
ATTTCTTATGTAAACGAAAAGTAATAACAATCACTGGGAAAATTATAACATTCTTGTCTTTGATAAACAAACTACAGAGGTACTTTTATTACATCTCACCCGAGTGAGTTCTTAAGTGTAAAAGGGGCGGAGCAGCTCCGCATTCCAGGCTCGAGGCTCATCGATCTGGCGTTCGATGTTGTAAAGATGGTAAGCTCCATTGTGGAGAACTCTGGTGACGATGACGGGACCTTCCCAAGTGGGAGCGAGCTTGTGTGGTTTATGTTGATCCACTCGGAGGACCAAGTCCCCTTCTTGAAAGGCTCGGCTCTTCACATTTCTAGCATGGAATCGACGCAAGTCCTGCTGATAGATGGTCGAGCGGATCAGGGCCATCTCTCTCTCTCCTCTTCAAGGAGGTCGACTGCATCTTGCCGGGCTTGCTCCGCTTCAGCTTCAGAGTAGAGTTCGACTCGGGGCGCATTGTGAAGCAGGTCACTCGGCAGAACTGCTTCAGCTCCATAGACCATAAAGAATGGAGTTCTTCTAGTCGAACGATTAGGAGTAGTCCTTAATCCCCAAAGAACCGACGGAAGTTCGTCGACCCATGCTCCTGCTGCATGCTTAAGATCACGCATCAGTCGAGGTTTCAGTCCTTTGAGAATTAGACCATTTGCTCGTTCTGCTTGTCCATTTGACTGGGGGTGAGCAACTGAAGCATAGTCGACTCGTGTGCCCTGAGAGGCGCAAAAGGCTTTGAACTTGTCGGAATCGAAGTTTGACCCATTGTCAGTGATGATGCTGTGCGGAACTCCATATCTGAATATCAACTCTCTGAAGAAACTGATAGCAATTACGATCAAGGTTCTTGGTAGGTTTAGCTTCGATCCACTTCAGAACTTGTCGACTGCCACAAGCAAATGAGTGAAACCGCTCCTGCCAGTTCTCAGTGGTCCAATCATATCCAACCCCCAAACAGCAAAAGGCCAGACGAGTGGAATGGTCTTCAATGCTGAGGCGGGTTTGTGTGACATATTGGAGTAGAACTGACATCCTTCACACTTGTCGACTATTTCCTTTGCCATTTCATTTGCTTTTGGCCAGTAAAATCCCGCTCGGTATGCTTTAGCCACGATGGTCCGAGAGGAAGCATGGTGACCACATGTCCCCGAGTGCATATCATCAAGAATTATCTGACCTTCTTCTGGCGTTATGCATTTCTGGCTGACTCCAGTCACGCTTTCTCTGAACAACTGTCCCTTGATCACAGTAAAGGCCTTGGATCGGCGGACGATCTGTTGAGCCTCTTCTTCGTTCTCCGGGAGCTCTTTCATCAGAATATACGCGATGTACGGTACTGTCCAGTCGGGAGTGATGACCACGACTTCTATGATCAGGTCGACCACTGCTGGGACCTCAACTTCAGTCAGATCAGTGGCACTTTTTGGCTGTGGAGCTTCTTCAGTGAAAGGATCCTCTTGAATCGACGGTGTGCGGATGTGCTCCAAAAACACATCACTGGGTTTGGCTTCCCTCTTGGACCCTATTTTTGCCAAATCATTAGCAGCTTGATTTTTCAGTCGGGGTATATGATGAAGCTCTAACCCCTCAAACTTCTTCTCTAGCTTCCTCATCTGCATTACAAGAACTAGTCATGGCTGGACTTCGATGTCCCACTCTTCATCACCGATTAACCACTAGATCTGAGTTGCCATAAACCATGAGGCGACGGATGCCGAGTGAAATGGCCATACGCAACCCATACAACAATGCTTTCAGATTCGCTTCATTGTTGGAAGAATTAAAGTGAATCTGGAGCACATATCCGAGCTTATCTCCTCGGGGAAACCAATACTACCCCAAAGATCGAACCATTCAGCATCTTGGAACCATCAAAGAACATAGTCCAAAGGTTCGAGTGAACTTGAGTCGGTAATCGTTGTTCAATCCACTCGCAATGAAATCTGCTATTGCTTGGGACTTGATGGCTTTTGCCTCAAACTTGATATCAAGGGAAGAAGTTCAATCGCCCATTTCTCCACTCGACTAGTTGCGTCTCACAGTGCAAAATCTCGATAATGGGGCGTCGTGGACTCGTAATGGAATGATCAGAGAAGTAATGAGCAACCTTCTTCGCGGTCATATAAATCCCATACACAAGCTTCTGATAATGAGGGTATCTTTGCTTTGATGGGGTTAATACTTCAGAAAGAGAATATACCGGGCGCTGAACTTTGAAGGCCTTTCCTTCCTCTTCCCGCTCGACCGTAAGTACTGTACTGACGACTTGTCCTATGGCTGCAATGTAAAGCAGCAACGGCTCCTTGCTGATTGGGGCAGCAAGCACCGGCTGGGTGGATAGTAGAGCTTTGAGCTCTGCAAACGCTGCATCAGCTTCAGGAGTCCACTCGAACTTGTCTGACTTCTTCATTAGTCGGTAAAGAGGCAATGCATTTTCACCGAGGCAAGAGATGAATCGACTTAAAGCGGACAAGCATCCAGTAAGCTTCTGGACATCATGCACACGCATTGTATGCTTTCATTCGAGTATAGTGCCAACTTTTTCGGGTTAGCGTCGATTCCTTGTTCAGAAACGAGAAAACCGAGTAACTTTCTGCCAGGAACTCCGAATGTGCACTTTGATGGATTAAGCTTGATATCATACCTCCTGATATTGGCAAATGTTTCAGCAAGGTCAGTCAACAGGTCGGAACCTTTCCGTGACTTGACCACAATGTCATCCATGTATGCTTCCACATTCCGACTGATTTGAGTGAGTAAACACTTCTGAATCATCCTCATGAACGTGGCTCCGACATTCTTGAGGCCGAATTGCATGGTGACATAACAGAAGCACCTGAATGGAGTGATGAAAGCTGTTTTGATCTCGTCGGGTCCATACAGACGGATCTGATGGTACCCGGAATATGCGTCTAAGAAGACAATCGCCACATCCCGCAATGAGTCGACTATTTGGTCGATGCGGGGAGAGGAATGATCTTTCGGGCAGGCCCGATTGATATGTTTGAAGTCGATGCACATGCGCAGTGAATTGTCCTTCTTAGGGACCATGACAACATTGGTGAGCCACTCGGAGTGGTAAATCTCTCGGATAAACTCTGCTGCTAAGAGTCGAGCCACCTCCTCGCCAATGGCCTTTCTCTTTTGACGGCGGACCGTCAAGATGTTCTTTGACAGGTTTAACTTTTGAGTCGACTCAGTAGTCGATGCTCACCAGATCCCCAGAACACCCAGCATGTCGCCAGCTTCCATGCAAGATGTCCCGCTCTCACGGAGGAACTGGATGAGCGTTTCTTCCTATTTGGAGTCGAGTGTTGTTGAGATGTGAGTCGGAGCAGCATTGGGATCAGTCGGATGAATATGAATCGGTTTCGTCTCCCCGGACGACTAAAATGCTGACTCCGTAGCGGGCTTCTTGGCTCGCAACAAATCACTCGGGTCTGCAGTTTTCTGGTACTCTTGAAGCTCGACCACTGCCATCCGAGCATCAGCGATCTTAGAGCCTTTCTGGAAACACTCTTCTGCTTTTTCCGATTGCCAGTGACAGTGATCACACCTTTGGGACCTGGCATCTTCAGCTTGAGGTACACATAACATGGTCGAGCCATGAAACGCGCATATGCCGGCCTCCCCAGGATAGCGTGATAAGCGCTCTGGAAATCCATGACCTCAAAGGTCAACTTTTCCTTACGAAAATTCTTGTAGTCACCAAAAACCACATCGAGAGTAATTTGGCCGAGTGACTCAGCCTTCTTCCCAGGAATGACTCCATGGAAGCTCATGTTGCTGGTGCTGAGTCTGGACATCGGAAATGTAACGCCCTCGATGCGGCTATATCTCCCACGTGTCGAAGCACGACTTAGAGGCATAACCGCATTGAAAGCAATGTCGCAAGTGAGGTAATCTTCACACAACCCATGTAATACATAAGGGAAAGAGATACATAGTTGGCTTACAATCGCCACTTCACACAATACATGAGTAAAGCATTACATCATACAGATACAATCAAGGTCCGACTACGGAACCAAAATAAAAGAAGACTACCCCAAATGCTACACAGATCCCCGATCGTCCCAACTGGCTCCACTCTCGATCAACTCAAACGAAACAACACAAAGCACAAGATCTTCATCGAGCTCCTCCTTGAGCTCGGGTGCATCACCTGCACGGTTTCGTCGGCACCTGCAAACTGGTTTGGAAGTATCTGTGAGTCACGGGGACTCAGCAATCTCACACCCGCGAGATCAAGACTATTTAAGCTTAAAGGTAGGACAGGGTAAAGGTATGAGGTGGAGCTGCAGCAAGCGACTAGCATATATGGTGGCTACATCGCAACAGAGAGCGAGAAGAGAAGCATGGCACGGTCGTGAAACTAGTAACGATCAAGAAGTGATCCTGAACTCCTACTTACGTCAGACATAACCCAGAAACCGTGTTCTCCTCTCGATCAACCCCGAAAAGAGACACTCACGGTTACGCACACGGTTGGTGTATTTTAATTGAGATCAACTTCGGGTTTAACTACAACCGGACATTAACAAATTCCCATCTGCCACATAACCGCGGGCACGGCTTTCGGAAGTTCAAACCCTGCAGGGGTGTCCCAACTTAGCCCATGATAAGCTCTCGCGATCAACGAAGGATATTCCTTCTCCCCGGGAAGACCCGATCAATCTCGGAATCCCGGCTACAAGACATTTCGACAAAGAATAAAACAAGACCAGCAAAGCCGCCGGATGTGCCGACAAATCCTGATAGGAGCTGCACATATCTCGGTCTCGTGGCACACCGGATTGTCCAAACTTCCGTAGGCGAACCCAGAGTTGCCCCTGGTACACCGGCGGTCGATAGTTTGGACCAGCACTCACGACGAGCAACCGCCCGGGGTAAAATAAGATGACCCTTGGGCTCCGAAACCCAAGGGAAAAGGGCTAGGTGAGGCAAATGGTAAAACCAATGTTGGGCCTTGCTGGAAAAGTCTTATTCAAAGCGAACTGTCAAGGGGTCCCATAAATCACCCGACCGCGTTAGGGACGCAAAATCCGGGAACATAAAACCGATATGACGGAAACTAGGGCGGCAAGAGTGGAACAAAACACTGCATAAGGCCGAGCCTTCCACCCTTTACCAAATATATAGATGCATTAATTAAATAAGATATATTGTGATATCCCAACAAGTAAACATGTTCCAACAAGGAACAACATCTCCATGTTCCAACAAGGAACAACATCTCCATGTTCCAACAAGGAACAAACTTCATCTTCACCTGCAACTAACAACGCTATAAGAGGGGCTGAGCAAAGCGGTAACATAGCCAAACAACGGTTTGCTAGGAAAGGATGGTTAGAGGTTTGACATGGCAATGTGGGTGGCATGATATATCAAGTGGTAGGCATCGTAGCATAGGCATAGCAAAAGAGCGAGCATCTAGCAAGCAAAGATAGAAGTGATTTCGAGGGTATGGTCATCTTGCCTGAAATCCCGCAAGGAAGAAGAACGAGTCCATGAAGAAGACAAACGGACGTAGTCGAACGAATCCTCACAACTCCGAACGAAACCGGCTAACGAGAGAAACAAACCGAAAGAAGCAAACAACATAGTAAACAACCATCACATAAACATGGCATGATGCACAATCAAGTATGATGCATGTCCGGTTTGAATATGCATGGCATGACAATATGCACAAACAAAACTACAAGTTAAGTGGAGCTCAATATGCAATGAATTGCATATTGACGAAACTTCACAACATTTATTTAGTTCACTCTTGTTTAGGCTACCCAACAATATTAAATGTTATTAAACAAGGCAAGGGGGTGAAGCATATGAAACTAACTATTTAGGCAAGATTAAATGAGGCCGGAAACAACAACAACAATTCCGGAAAAATCCTCATATGCATATATCGAATTTGGTGCTGATATGCCCTAAACACAATTTTAGAGTTGTTAAACAGGAAAATAAAGTCCACCATGTTAAACTAGGCATTTTTCTACCCCATTTACATATATAATTTATTTAAATCCGAGCTACGGTTATTTAGTTATGAAATAAATCATTTTAGCATGGCAATTATGCAAAATATTGCAAACAACAATTATAAACATTTTAATGTTGTTATCATGATGCGGATGACATGAGCAAGTTTTATGCAATCTTTATGAAAATGTTGACAAGAGCATTAAGAAGCATTTGGTCACCATGGCGGAACGAAAAGGGTGCCACGGCGGCGAAACAAAAATGGTGCCACGGCAACATATCCGAAAATGATGCCACGGCAACATATCGGTTCCGGTAGATCACGGAGATACCGGTGCAAAAGGAGGCGTGCGGATGCGTGCACGGATGGTGGGGTGATCCCGGATTCCGGGTTCCCACGGGTCGACGGCATGGCAAACGAGGAACGTGCAAAGACCTCTCGGGCACGGTGCAAACGTAGGGTGCAACTCATACAACATGCATTCGTTCACGGGTAACGTCTCGGGGTTATACCTTCGAAGCGAGCAATCGGGACGGGTCGAGTTTCGTAGAGGGAAGTACACGTTCACGGGTCGTCGAGGGAAGTAGAGGAAGTAGTCGTTCTCGCGATGTAGTGGAAGTAGTCGTATACGGCGACGGTAGTTGTACACGGTTCGTAGATGTTCGGGTCGACAGTAGTGGAAGTAGTGGTACACATATCGTAGAGGAACTTGACAGAATCCAGTCTCCGGGGTCGTCGCGGTACTTGTAACTCGTGTAACTCCACCGCTCGTTGTGTAATCGCACATGGGTCTCGAGTCTTGGTCCTGAACTTGAGGAGGTCAATGGTCGAAGTGACCCACGCGAGCACTTCAGCAAGACGGGCAAGAGAGCGGGCGAACAGAGACGCGTCCTCCACCCCACTCGAATGAGGCAGAGGCGGGGCAGGGGGCTCATCTGGTTCCCGGCCGGGTCCAGGCCGGTGGGACTCCATGGGGCGGCGGCCATGGCGTCGGGCAGGGCTTCCCGAGGTGGTGCAGGTGGTCCATGGAGAGGTGCAGCAGGGTAGATCCTGGCGTTGGAGGAGGACGGGCGGTGGCTCCTGCTGGCGCGAAGGCGGAGAGGAGGCTCCAGCTTGGCGTGGCCTCGTCGGCCGGCGGGTTGGAGCTCCAACGGTGGCACTCGCCCGCACGGCGCCGGAGATGGCAAGGGCGATGAAGAGCTGAAGGACGGCGAGGACGAGGGAGCTCCTGGTTCCCGGCGGCAGAGGAGCTCCAGAGGCCGAGGCGGCGGCAGGGAGGGCTCCCAAGAGCGCAGCCTGATCCGGCGGCGGCGGCGGGCTCTGGCCGGGCTGGTGGTGCTGGCGGCAAGGTCACGGGAGGCGCGGGGCCGAACGACGACGGGGTGTAGGAGGCCGAGGGAGAGATGGGATCGAGAGAGGAGAGATGGGGCGCAGAGGAGGGAGATGGGATCGAGAGAAGGCGGGTTCGGCGCTGCGTGCGGGTGTGGCGGCGGACAGGGAACGAGAGGGATAGGGGTGGATCGGGCACGGGAGCGCCTAGGGTTAGAGCTGCGCTGGGTTCGGTCGGGCCTTGGCCAGGCCAAGAGGCTGGCTGGGCTTCAGGTTGCGGCTGGGCCCTCTCTCACTAATAAAAGAAAAGAGAAAAAAAAAACGAAGATTAAGAAAGAAAAGAAAGAGAGGTTAGGGAAGAAGTTGACACGGATAATTTTCCTGCTCACAAAATGAGCTGGAACCAGGAAAATTAGAAGTGGGCATGACCGAAAGATTTAAATCCAAAACCATTTGAATTTAATTCGAATGGTATGGACTAGGATAACATTTTGGAAGAGTCCAGAAATGTTAAGAATTTAGGAGGAGCCTCGATAAAAGAGGTAAGAATTGTTGGCAAAGTTTGAGGACCAAACTTGAAGTAGAAAGGCCATGGGAATTTTGCAAGTGTGTTATGGTCAATTCCAAATTAATGAAATATTTTATAATAGCTCCATAAATATTAGGAGGATATGTTATAAAGAGAAAACACCATTGTGAATATCCCTCGATTTAAATGGACCGAAAAATCCATACGATTTATTTAGTTGGGTTTTTTTTAAAATAAATGGCATGATGAGATGATGCAATGCAAGAGATGACATGATGAATGCACAAACAAAACAAATCACACGACAAAACTCGGAAACCCTGGAAGGCAACTGAAGCTCCGATCTTGGGGCGTCACAACACTCCACCACTACGAGAGGATCTCGTCCCGAGATCTAGGATGGCACCGGAGGGAAAACGGAAGAAGAAAGAGGTAAAACTAAGTTGCTTCTTTGACAAACGAGTGAAACCAAAGAACCTCGAGAGGTTGAAAACTTGAAAGAATAACACAATAGAGTTGAACGAAATTGAGAGCATTCCGGTAGAAAATAGAAACAAGGAACACCCTGTGAACCTTGGGGGTTGCGAAGCTATGAATGACGATTACAATGGACAAGAAGGAATTGGAACCACTCTGGTTGAAACGAGATAAGAATGAATAAGAATGATATAATTTGGGCAGCACTTGGACTGAAAATGGAAGGAATTAGAACCATGAACTTGAGAAGATGGGATGATACTTGATGAAATCAACAACACACTGCCTCCGGAACTATTGAAAAATGGCACAAGGGGTAAGAAAGATTTCAGACAGCTCTCCGGTTGAGGAAGCAGGCAAACTTGATAAGATGAGAGAACTCGAATGAAAACATGACACTCCGGTTAAATGGATAATGCAAGAAAAAGAACATGATCTTGACAAAACGAGACGATGGGTCGAAAAGAGCAACATCACAATGCCTCCGAAAGAATGAATAGAAGATAGATCATTGGAATAAAGGAATGGAGAAGAAAATGACAACTTCTACCACAAATGAGTTTGGAAAGCACCCTTAAAAAGAAGGATAGAACGGAGTTGTTGGAAAACCAACAACGAAAAGAATAACCTTGTAGTGGGCTTATGGAAACAACTCAAAATTGCGGCGAAATACTACCACTATGGAAACAATAGATTGGCTCGGTATGCGCAAGGAGACGAGAAACTTATTTCACCGAGAGGACAAATGAAGAACTTGGGTCCTTTATAAGCACCATAAATAGCAACAATCCTTAGGGAAAGCTTTAGGTGAAATATAGCCCAAGACAACTCCAACGAAGAGATTGATGGATTTAAAATACCTCATTCTTGACAACATGTGAATCATGAAGCATGAAGGAAAATTGTCAAGAATGACATGACACCATCTCAAGAGATAAGGTAGAAAGAATTGCACTTTGGAATGCAAGATGAAGAATGCTTGAACGCCTCAAAACAAAACATGTGTTGGAACCATGTTTATTTTGAAGTATGGCTTGACGGATCTTAACTCCGAGAGAAATCTTGATGAACAATTGAAGAATGAAAAGAATCCTTGACGAACCATCATGTAGAGCCTCCATGAAGAACTCCGGTAATAAAAGGATGATAGAAAGAAAAAAAAGTTGAAAACACAAGGTGAAGCCTTGCAGTGACAAGATGAAGCTTTGAAATGATATAACCGAGAAAACTTGGAACTCCGGAAAGAAAAGATGAAGCATCTCGGACCGAAATTGTGATATGATGAACAAACCCCGGAAAGAAGAGATGAACAGCTTAGAACTGAGAAATTGATACCATTACGAACTCCGGAAGAGTGAATCAATCACTTGGATGAAACAAGAACAAGAATTATGTTATGCATATCCTTCACCAATTTAGATTGATGACAAGCAACGGATTTGGCATACTACTTATTCCCGTAGAAAGGATTAAGATAGATGCGCAAACTTGAGAAGGTATTGATGGACCCACCGGTGGAATTTGGAAACAGCGAATGAATTAAAATGATAACGAAGGAAGTGAAATCTTGAACGAACCACCATAAGAATTGAAAATGAACGTAGCAAAGGCACAATTCAACGGGAAGAATTGGAAAATGAATGAAGATATTTGAGGGGATTTAGATACAAGTGAACGAATAGATGACGAGCTGATTGGAGAATACTTGAATGATGCACCGGTAAGATTTGGAGAACAAGAGCTGAAAGCTGGAATGAATAATTCTGAGATGATGGGCTCCGAAGAATCAAACTGAAAAGACTCCTGAAATGCTCCGGGTGGGTGAAAAGAATTCTCACAATCAAAACAAATATGAGGATCGCACGAAGCTAGAACCATGAATCTTGAAGAGAATGGAGCAAGACTAAAGAGAAACTCGTCTTCGGTCTTCAAAATTCGAGAATGACGACGAGAAACACCACCATGAATTGTTGAGGCACTCCGGAATGAAAATTAGAAAGGTTGAACCAACGATGAAGATAATTTGAAAGATCTTGGAGAAAGACATTTGACTGATGATAACTCATTCTTACGTCAAACTTTGCAATGAATTTGGGAATAGCTCTTGAAAAAATTTTTAGAAAAGTTAGGTAAGATCCTGGGAAAAAACCTGTGGGTTAGGGCCCACTCAAAAGAACCACCGTTGAACAATTGTTTGAAAAGAGAGGTTGCACCAGTTGAATTAAATGGCTTGAATGAGATAACAATCTCGAAATAGCTTGAACGGATTAAGAATGGAAACACGAATCTTCTGAGATAACTTCAACACTCCAGAACAATTGAATAACAAGAACTAAAAGATTGTGAGGTGCACCGGTATGAGAAAACATTTGAAACAAGGAAAGATATGATCGACAAAGCTTGAATTTAATCCACTGGAGAAGAGAAATTAGAATGGAACAATGATAAGGTTGAAGCTTCCTTAGCATCTTCATGAGAAATCACCGGATAAAACATTAAAGGAAAAGAATGAAGAAACTTCACTCAATAAAATGGATACTTGATTAAGAAATCTGAGTCCTTGAAGAAAAAGGGTGGGAGGGTGGGAAAACCAAAACAACTTGGGACGGATGAAACAAACACCGTTGAGAAAGCTTAGAATTGATCTCGCAAATGTTGAAATGATCGGATCCACTTGAAGAGAAGCACGCCGGTTGGGAAAAGAATTAACATGACGACCTCGATGATCAAGAAGGATTAGTATTCACATAGCAATATGAGAACACCATTTAGGAAAGGTATGGAATCAACACTTGGCATTGAAGCAACTTGAATACCACAAAACGGAACAAAAAAAACAAAGGATTTGGCTTGCAGAATAAGCCGGAACAAATACATATGATAGAGATTTACCCAAACCCATATCATGCATCTGTCGGAAAGATATTCTAGGAGCTACTTGAATTCCCACCTATAAACTCCCAAACTTTCTGGTTATGCAATCAGGTGTTGGGGATACAGGGACACAAAATATATCACCCAAACTAACAATACCTAGATCCAGCTTGTATCCATCCTTCAACACATAACCAAGAAATCCTCGAAATCGTGTACCTCGACCTTCAAAAACATCCGTTATACAAGTCATGGCAATACTCCCTTTTCTCGCCTCAAAGATTGGGCTATCGTGTTATCTCACCAACAACTGCACAAAAGAGATTTCGATGTCGGTAAAACTCGGTATTCCGAATCGCAACGATAAAATTGTGACGACAACACCTCAAAGCTCAACTCCCGGGACACCGCCACAACCCCTAAATGTCGAGGCACCAAGAACAATGTTCTCGCCACAAAACCATCGAACGATTCCAAGATACCCGTGATCCTAAAAAAAATTAGTGAAATTTGAGGAGAGAAAAGTCAAAACTCTACGCCAGATACCTCACCAGAGCGATTTAAGGACCGAGGAGTAAAAGAATCCTACTCTCCGATATATATAATCCTAAGACTCAAAACATTTTCCGTTCTAGACTCAACAACGCCAGACAAACAATCAAGTAGGGGGCTCCTAAGTCGGGAAGGCTCGATTACCAACTTGTAACGCCTCGATGCAGCTATATCTCCCACGTGTCGGGCACGACTTAGAGGCATAACCGCATTGAAAGCAATGTCGCAAGTGAGGTAATCTTCACACAACCCATGTAATACATAAGGGAAAGAGATACATAGTTGGCTTACAATCGCCACTTCACACAATACATGAGTAAAGCATTACATCATACAGATACAACCAAGGTCCGACTACGGAACCAAAATAAAAGAAGACTACCCCAAATGCTACACAGATCCCCGATCGTCCCAACTGGGCTCCACTACTGATCAACTGAAACGAAACAACACAAAGCACAAGATCTTCATCGAGCTCCTCCTTGAGCTCGGGTGCATCACCTGCACGGTTTCGTCGGCACCTGCAAACTGGTTTGGAAGTATCTGTGAGTCACGGGGACTCAGCAATCTCACACCCGCGAGATCAAGACTATTTAAGCTTAAAGGTAGGACAGGGTAAAGGTATGAGGTGGAGCTGCAGCAAGCGACTAGCATATATGGTGGCTACATCGCAACAGAGAGCGAGAAGAGAAGCAAGGCACGGTCGTGAAACTAGTAACGATCAAGAAGTGATCCTGAACTCCTACTTACGTCAGACATAACCCATAAACCGTGTTCTCCTCTCGATCAACCCCGAAAAGAGACACTCACGGTTACGCACACGGTTGGTGTATTTTAATTGAGATCAACTTCGGGTTTAACTACAACCGGACATTAACAAATTCCCATCTGCCACATAACCGCTGGCACGGCTTTGAAAGTTCAAACCCTGCAGGGTGTCCCAACTTAGCCCATGATAAGCTCTCGTGATCAACGAAGGATATTCCTTCTCCCGGAAGACCCGATCAATCTCGAATCCGGCTACAAGACATTTCGACAAAGAATAAAACAAGACCAGCAAAGCCGCCGGATGTGCCGACAAATCCTGATAGGAGCTGCACATATCTCGGTCTCGTGGCACACCGGATTGTCCAAACTTCCGTAGGCGAACCCAGAGTTGCCCCTCGTGTACACCGGCGGTGATAGTTTGGACCAGCACTCACGACGAGCACCGCCCGGGGTAAAATAAGATGACCCTTGGGCTCCTAAACCCAAGGAAAAAGGGCTAGGTGAGGCAAATGGTAAAACCAATGTTGGGCCTTGCTGGAAAAGTCTTATTCAAAGCGAACTGTCAAGGGGTCCCATAAATCACCCGACCGCGTTAGGGACGCAAAATCCGGGAACATAAAACCGATATGACGGAAACTAGGGCGGCAAGTGGAACAAAACACTGGCATAAGGCCGAGCCTTCCACCCTTTACCAAATATATAGATGCATTAATTAAATAAGATATATTGTGATATCCCAACAAGTAAACATGTTCCAACAAGGAACAACATCTCCATGTTCCAACAAGGAACAAACTTCATCTTCACCGCAACTAACAACGCTATAAGAGGGCTGAGCAAAGCGGTAACATAGCCAAACAACGGTTTGCTAGGAAAGGATGGTTAGAGGTTTGACATGGCAATGTGGGTGGCATGATATATCAAGTGGTAGGCATCGTAGCATAGGCATAGCAAAAGAGCGAGCATCTAGCAAGCAAAGATAGAAGTGATTTCGAGGGTATGGTCATCTTGCCTGAAATCCCGCAAGGAAGAAGAACGAGTCCATGAAGAAGACAAACGGACGTAGTCGAACGAATCCTCACAACTCCGGAACGAAACCGAAGCTAACGAGAGAAACAAACCGGAAAGAAGCAAACAACATAGTAAACAACCATCACATAAACATGGCATGATGCACAATCAAGTATGATGCATGTCTAGTTTGAATATGCATGGCATGACAATATGCACAAACAAAACTACAAGTTAAGTGGAGCTCAATATGCAACGAATTGCATATTGACGAAACTTCACAACATTTATTTAGTTCACTCTTGTTTAGGCTACCCAACAATATTAAATGTTATTAAACAAGGCAAGGGGGTGAAGCATATGAAACTAACTATTTAGGCAAGATTAAATGAGGCCGGAAACAACAACAACAATTCCGGAAAAATCCTCATATGCATATATCGAATTTGGTGCTGATCTGCCCTAAACACAATTTTAGAGTTGTTAAACAGGAAAATAAAGTCCACCATGTTAAACTAGGCATTTTTCTACCCCATTTACATATATAATTTATTTAAATCCGAGCTACGGTTATTTAGTTATGAAATAAATCATTTTAGCATGGCAATTATGCAAAATATTGCAAACAACAATTATAAACATTTTAATGTTGTTATCATGATGCGGATGACATGAGCAAGTTTTATGCAATCTTTATGAAAATGTTGACAAGAGCATTAAGAAGCATTTGGTCACCATGGCGGACGAAAAGGGTGCCACGGCGGCGAAACAAAAATGGTGCCACGGCAACATATCCGAAAATGATGCCACGGCAACATATCGGTTCCGTAGATCACAGAGATACCGTGCAAAAGGAGGCGTCTGGATGCGCACGGATGGTGGGTGATCCCGGATTCCGGTTCCCACGGTCGACGGCATGGCAAACGAGGAATGTGCAAAGACCTCTCGGGCACGGTGCAAACGTAGGGTGCAACTCATACAACATGCATTCGTTCACGGGTAACGTCTCGGGGTTATACCTTCGAAGCAAGCAATCGGGACGGGTCGAGTTTCGTAGAGGGAAGTACACGTTCACGGGTCGTCAAGGGAAGTAGAGGAAGTAGTCGTTCTCGCGATGTAGTGGAAGTAGTCGTATACGGCGACGGTAGTTGTACACGGTTCGTAGATGTTCGGGTCGACAGTAGTGGAAGTAGTGGTACACATATCGAGAGGAACTTGATGTAATCCAGTCTCCGGGTCGTCGTGGTACTTGTAACTCGTGTAACTCCACCGCTCGCTGTGTAATCGCACATGGGTCTCGAGTCTTGGTCCTGAACTTGAGGAGGTCAATGGTCGGTGACCCACGCGAGCACTCGCGCATGGGCAAGAGAGCGGGCGAACAGAGACGCGTCCTCCACCCCCGCCGAACGAGGCGAGGCGGGCAGGGGCTCATCTGTTCCCGGCCGGGTCCAGCCGTGGGACTCCATGGTGCGGCGGCCATGGCGCCGGGCAGGGCTTCCCGAGGTGGTGCAGGTGGCCCATGGAGAGGTGCAGCAGGTAGATCCCGGCGTTGGAGTAGGACGGCGGTGGCTCTGCCGCGCCAAGGCGGAGAGGAGGCTCCAGCTTGGCGTGGCCTCGTCGGCGGCGGGTTGGAGCTCCAACGGTGGCACTCGCCCGCACGGCGCCGCAGATGGCAAGGGCGACGAAGAGCTGAAGGACGGCGAGGACGAGGGAGCTCCTGGTTCCCGGCGGCAGAGGAGCTCAGCAGGCCGAGGCGGCGGCAGGGAGGGCCTCAAGCAGCGCAGCCTGATCCGGGCGGCGGCGGCGGCTCGTGGCCGGGCTGGTGGTGCTGGCGGCAAGGTTCACGGGAGGCGGGGCGAACGACGACGGGTGTAGGAGGCCAAGGAGAGATGGGATCGAGAGAGGAGATGGGGCAGAGGAGGAGATGGGATCGAGAGAAGGCGGGTTCGGCGCTGCGTGCGGGTGTGGCGGCGGACAGGGAACGAGAGGGATAGGGGTGGATCGGGCACGGGAGCGCCTAGGGTTAGAGCTGCGCTGGGTTCGGTCGGGCCTTGGCCAGGCCAAGAGGCCGGCTGGGCTTCAGGTTGCGGCTGGGCCCTCTCTCACTAATAAAAGAAAAGATAAAAGAAAAAAAAACGAAGATTAAGAAAGAAAAGAAAGAGAGGTTAGGGGAAGAAGTTGGACACACGGATAATTTTCCCGGGCTCACAAAAATGAGCTGGAACCAGGAAAATTAGAAGTGGGCATGACCGAAAGATTTAAATCCAAAACCATTTGAATTTAATTCGAATGGTATGGACTAGGATAACATTTTGGAAGAGTCCAGAAATGTTAAGAGTTTAGGAGGAGCCTCGATAAAAGAGGTAAGAATTGTTGGCAAAGTTTGAGGACCAAACTTGAAGTAGAAAGGCCATGGGAATTTTGCAAGTGTGTTATGATCAATTCCAAATTAATGAAATATTTTATAATAGCTCCATAAATATTAGGAGGATATGTTATAAAGAGAAAACACCATTGTGAATATCCCTCGATTTAAATGGACCGAAAAATCCATACGATTTATTTAGTTGGTTTTTAAAAAAAATAAATGGCATGATGAGATGATGCAATGCAAGAGATGACATGATGAATGCACAAACAAAACAAATCACACGACAAAACTCGGAAACCCTGGAAGGCAACTGAAGCTCCGATCTTGGGGCGTCACAGGAAAGCCCATCCCTTTCGACGTCTCTGCATACAATATGTTCAGGCCACTGCCACCATCCATCAAAACCTTAGTTAGTCGAGTGCCTTCGACAACTGGGTCGACCACCAACGCTTGCCTCCCAGGGGTGGCTAAGTGTTTTGGGTGATCAGACTAGTCGAACGTGATGGCGGTCTGCGATCAATTCAGGTAACTGGGTGTCGCCGGAGCGACCATATTCACTTCGCGGTTAATAACTTTCAATCGACTTTTGCTTTCAACGTCAGCAAAAATCATCAGAGTGGAATTGACCTGAGGGTATCCACCATCACTATCTTCCTTGTCTTCAACTTTGTCTGACTCCTTTTCCTTGTCCTTGGGCTGCTTCCCCTGGAACTGCTAAATCAGGAGCCGACACTGTCGAGTGGTATGCTTTGGGTGAATGAGTTTACCCTCTTCATCTTTCTTCGTGTGAATGTGACATGGCAAGTCCAACACATCATTTCCATCTTGGTCTTTTACTTTCTTGGGGTTCCAAGGTCCCTTGGTTTCTTGAACTTTATCGAGTCACGCCAAGGCTTCTCCAGAGCAGCTGGCTCGGCTTTCCGCATCTGTTTCCAACTGGAGTTCCCTCCACCGGTTTCATTAGCGGCTGACTTGTACTTGCCACTCCGGAGCCGATCCTCTTCTTCACCATTGGCGTACTTGGTGGCAATCTCCATCATTCGACTCGTGGTCATGTCTCCCGTCCGACCGAATTTCAGACTCAACTCTCTGTTTTAACTCCTTCCTTGAAGGCACAGATCGCTCGATGATCGATACATTCTCATCGTGGTGGTGCAAAGTGATCCATCTCTCGATGTAATCCTCGTAGTTTCACTCGACTTCGCACACACGATCGCAACTCTGTCAACCCTGCTGGTCGCTTGCAAGTTCCTTCAAATGTCTCGACAAACACTCGGGCGAGATCTTCCCAAGTGTAAATGCTCTGGTGCTAACCGATTCAGCCATGCTCTGGCCGATCCCTCTAACATAAGAGGCAGTTGTTTCATGGCCACTTCATCATTGCCGCCGCCAATCTGGACAGCCACTCGGTAGTCCTCAAGCCGTATCCGCTTGGACTCACCAAAGAACTTATCGACTCGACCGCCAACCTGAAGTTGGGAGGAATCACCGCGGCTCGATGGCTCGCTAAAACACTCGTCCCGAGACGTACTCTTCCGCTGATGGGTGCATTTCTGTCATGACCTTCACGGTTAGCTCTGTTCCTGTCGACCAGACCTTGAACGATGACGGATCTCGCATCAAAGCCTGGTTCCCGGGGGTCGACTGGAATCCTTCGCCCAACACTATGCTGGCATCTGTCATCTTGCTGCCGAGGCGCATATGACCCACCCCTTGGGGGAGGAGTGGGCACTCGATGTCGATCATCACGATCGAATCGGTCCTCATACTGATCACGCTGGCCTCCATGTCCCTCACGCCTCGGGGGTGATCTTGGGCTATGTGCCGACTGGACTGTATTCGCAGCGACGGATCTGCTGTGAATCCTGTTCCGCGACTGCGATACAGCTGAATTTTGATCTCCTGCTGCCCGGAGCAGATCTCTGATCTGGAGTAAGCCCCTGCTAGCCTCCGACTGGGAAGGCTGAATAGACTCTCCTATACGGGCTGCAGCTGCTAGATTCTGAATGGGAGTTCGGTATACCTGAGTCGGTTGTGGAAAGAGTTGACGTCGACTGGACGACGGGACCCGTTGTTGCGCTCATTCATCGAGCACTCGCTGGAGATTTTCCAGTCGAGTGCGCTCAGCCAAGTTGTCCAAACTCACATCTTCTAAGGCGCGGGCCTCGGGGGTTTCTCCAACGATAGGAGTGTGAAGCGCATCCATGTTCCGGCGGCGGAGCTCCTCCCTGTGCAGCGAAGTGAGGGGCTCGGGTTGGTACTCTTCGTGAGCCTGCGCCGGCTCGCCTCCGCCAACGCCTCCGTCGGTGTGGGGGAAACCAGGAGGACTGCGTGGTCCGTCGACCATCAGAACCTCCGCCACTGGATCGCTGCTGTCGCACTCGGATGCAGCTCTCATGAGCCGCTGATGATCGAACAGGCCGTAGAGATTCGCCAGATCAATTGTCGTGACTTGGGAGTGGCCGATCAAGGGCCACCGCGTGCCTCACCCACCGCTGAAGCCTCGACGACCAGAGTGCTTGCGCGGTCGAGAGACCGGGAGGAGGACGGCACAAGAGCCAACTGATACTGGGTCGACGACTGCCGCAGGAGGACGCCGCGGATGCACGCGTGAAAGTCGCCGCCCAGCAGGACGGGAGGCGCAACGCCGAGTGGAGCCTCCTGCAACCAAGCGGAGTCGTCGGCGATGAACGTGAGCGCCGAGACGGATCTCGCGCCCTCAACCAAAACTCCGCTGAAACCATGATGAATGGGATCGGAAAAAATGCAACTTCTCCAACAAGTCGCTAAGACACCTGCCCACGGTGGGCGCCAACTGTCGTGGTTCTAAGCCCGATAAAGGAATGGGGGTAGGTATGGAGAGGCAAGATCCTAGCTATGGAGTAGTTGTATACGCAAGATGTTTACGAAGTTCAGGCCCTTCTCGAGGAAGTAACAGCCCCACGCCTCGGAGCCCGGAGGCGGTCGATCGTATTATGTGCGATGAGTTAGGGGTGTGAACCCTTCACACCGAGGAGGGGGCTGGCTTATAGAGTTCGCTGCACCCTCCGCCCTCGCTATGCAGGTTAAAGGTAGATTAAGATAGGGGGTTACTGGTAAGGCCCACATAAAGTGCTATGATGACCATAGAAGCTACTTAATGACCGATCGTTTGTGTGCAGACTGGCTTTAGATCTCCTGGCGGTCGAGTGGTTGGCTTCATGGTCGAGTGTCTTCCAGTTTGGTCAAGTGGAACCCTTCCAAGTCGACTGAAAGGTAGTTTCTTCTAGAGATGTCCTTGGGGAGGGTGTTTTAGACAGGTCCATGACCCTACCCTAGGTACATGACTTCATCACCCCCGTTTCCAGAACGTCGACAGTAGCCCCCGGGCCCAAGGTGCGCTCGGGCTTGGCTTCGCGGCGAAGCCAAGGGTCAAGTACGGAGCACCGCGGGCCCCAAAAGCCAGCGGCCTCAGTTGAAGCGTGGCGGTTGATTGGACGTGGGCGTCTCCGCTTCCCCATGCTGCCTCGGCAACTGCTTGACCTGACAAAAGGCTGGCGCAGGCAGCACTTTCCTTCATTGCTTCTTCCTCGCCTTGCTCCAGATCCCCTTTCTTGCTCCTCGCCACCGCTACCTTCAGATCCGCTCCAATCTCATCCTGCATCCGCAATCCATGGATCCACGCAAGGTCAAGACTTCCTCAGCACCGGCTTGGTATGAGCCGGCCCTCGAGGCACCCACCGTCACGGAGAAGAGCCTCGCCTCCGTGCGCCTGCTGACGGTGGGCGAGAGCAATGAGTGGGGGGAGACCGAGCTCCGGCTTGCCTCCGACGTGCCGGAGCCCGAGGAAAGCACCTTCTTCCTCTTCTTCTCGAGCAGTGTCACCGTCGGGTTGGTTCCTCCCTTCTCTTATTTCTTTTATGAAGTCCTCGACCACTACGGGCTGCAGGCATTACATCTTCATCCCAACTCTGTCCTCCTCCTGTCCATCTTCACCTACTACTGTGAGGCGTACCTGGGCGTGATGCCATCCATGGCGCTCCTGCACCATTTCTTCTTCCTCCATGTCAACGAGGCGCGCGTCTCTGGATGCGCTAATTTCGTCGCATGCGGCAAGGCCAACTCGATCTCGAGCACCAGGAAGAGGGCCGACAACATTCGATCCAAATGGGTCATGATGGATGCCAAGCGTGCCGATCCACGCCTGGTGTTGCCAACGACGGTGCGCTCTTCCAACGGGGGGTGGCCCAAGGCGGAGCTTGCCGAATAGCGTGCGTCGTTAGTGTTGGGGCAGATGATGACCGACATGAAGCCGGGCAATGCGAGGGCGGCTAAGGTGACGGGGGTCATGCTCGTGAGGGAGTTCTTGACGCTGCGAGTTGCCCCGCTCCAGGCGCGCGCACACCCCCTATGGGAGCTTGAAGAAGAGGGAAACAAGACCCACCTGAGGCTGGGGGCCCTGCCTGCCTATGAACTGGCCGCTGTTCTGGGCCTCATAGTTGGGGACAACCAGGAGTACCCACGAAGCGCCTTCGCCCCCTGTTCCAACGCAGGGACCGGGAAGAAGTCGTAGCCTCTAGGCCGACCTTTGACGCGCGTGGGCTGGTACCGCCGGAGCTCCCGGGAGCCCCTGCGGCACTAAAACCGATGGAGGTGTCTTCTGACGAGTCCCGCGGGGAAGGGGAAGAGGAGGTGGACTCGGAGAAGACTCTAGAAGAGTTGGGGGAGACTTCCCCTTTGAGCAAGGCCGAGATCCTCCGCACCCTTCCCAGCGATGCGCCATAGTTCGGCTCCGCCCACTTGATATATCGACCCCTCCTGAGAACGGGGCACAAGGCAGAACAGCTTCTTCCACAGCGCGAAATGAGCCTCGATGCCCAAAAACAGCTCGCAAAAGGGCTATGAAGCCCGCAATATGCAATATGGAGGCAGGCGAATCGCCAGTAACCGAGGCCGAGAACTCCGGAGCCCCGAGAAACGGATGAATTGGAAATCCGAGCCTCTTATCGATAAGGGACAAGGCATACCCACTCTCCTTTGAGGGACCGGGACGCCGCCGCTTGCTCTCCGCCATTATAGGTGGCAAGTCCGCTCGAACCGGGACCATGAAGGCTGGGGTAAGGAATCCTTTGGTTTGGAGCGCCACTAGCTCAGAAAAGGGATTTTAACATCTCTCCCAACCTCGGTGCCGAGGGCTGGGAGGGCGAGAGGAGGAGCTGCGCCGACCGGACATGATGGAATGGATCTCGCTTGATGCGCCCGATGAATGCTCGCGAAGGGAAGATGGTGTGATTCGATCTAAATCCTCGCCTCTTTTATAGGCAGCTCATTTTCGCAGCTAAGGGGGTAAATGTAAAAACACCCTGGCTTTTCGCATTCGTTTGACACGTGGAAGACGGCCGTTATTGGGCGTGGAAGTCAAGGAGCGCAATATTCACGAGAAGTCGGACACTATTCAACAGGTACACAGAATTTGGAGAAGAACCCGCCTTGCAATGCCGAAGACAATCTGCGTGCCGGACTCATCGTCATTGAAGCCTGGTTCGGGGGCTACTGAGGGAGTCCTGGATTAGGGGGTGTCCGGATGGCCGGACTATAACCTTTGGCCGGACTCCTGGACTATGAAGATACAAGATTGAAGACTTCACCCCGCGTCCGGATGGGACTTTCCTTGGCGTGGAAGGCAAGCTTGGCGATACGGATATGTAGATCCCCTCCCATTGTAACCGACTCTGTGTAACCCTAGCCCTCTCCGGTGTGTATATAAACCGGAGGGTTTTAGTCCGTAGGACGAACAACTATCATACCATAGGCTAGCTTCTAGGGTTTAGCCTCTCTGATCTCGTGGTAGATCTACTCTTGTACTACCCATATCATCAATATTAATCAAGAAGGAGTAGGGTTTTACCTCCATCGAGAGGGCCCGAACCTGGGTAAAAACATCATGTCCCTTGTCTCCTGTTACCATCCGCCTAGAAGCACAGTTCGGGACCCCCTACCCGAGATCCGCCGGTTTTGACACCGACACTAAGCATCCCTCAAAGACTATCATGACTACCACTCGTCCATTTGAATTGATTCACATGGATCCCTTTGGCCCTACTCATTATTCCACATTCACCAATGCTTCATCTTTATATGGCTTTGGTATTGTTGATGACTATTCTCGTTACACATCGGTGCATATCATCACTTACAAAACTGAAGTGCAGGAAGTCTTCAAATGATTTTCCTCGAGGGCTTCAACTAACTTTGGTGTGAAGATCAAGCACATCAGAAGTGACAATGGGACCGAGTTCAAGAATACTGGTCTTGATGACTATCTTGATGAACTTGGTATTACTCACGAGTTATACTCCTCAGCAGAATGGCGTCGTGGAGCACAGGAACAGGACTCTTGTTGAGATGGCTCGCACTATGCTTGATGGATATAAGACGCCTCGTCATTTTTGGCCTGAGGCAATTGATACTGCGTGCCACATCATCAACAGGGTATATCTTCACAAATTCTTCAAAAAGACCTCATATGAACTCCTCACTGACAAGAAACCCAATGTGAGTTATTTCAAAGTCTTCGGTGCTAAATGTTTGATTAGAGATCCTCATCACAATTCTAAATTTGCACCAAAAGCACATGAAGGTTTTATGCTTGGTTACAGAAAGGACTCGCACACCTACAGAGTCTTGAACACTGGTCACCACAAGGTTGTTGAAACTTTAGATGTGCGGTTCGATGAAACTAATGGCTCGTAAAGAGAGCACCTACCTCATGTGCTAGATGAAATGTCACCTGAGGAATCCATCAAGTTCAAGGCTACTGAGGATGTCGTTCCTACCGAAGAATTTGCTGAAGAAGTCATTCCAGAAAGTGAAGAACAACATGCTGGTGCACCTGAGGAAAATGGCTCTGAATAAAATGCTGAGCCAACTCAACGTCATCAACCAGCTCATCCTCGTGTTGCAAATGAAGTGCAGATCGAGAAAATCATCAACGCACCAGGTCTTCTCACATACTCAAAGGCTTCATATTTATTTAAATTTTGTGGCACTTTGCTTTTGTCTCTATCACAGAGCCCACCAAAGTAGATGAGGCATTTCTGGAGCCTGAGTGGATTCAAGTGATGCAAGAGGAATTACATCAGTTCGAGCTCAACAATGTATGGGAACTTGTCAAGCAACCAGACCCACGCAAGCACAATATCATTGGCACCAAATGGATCTACCGCAACAAGCAAGATGAAAATGGCCTTGTGGTGAGGAATAATGCTCGGCTTGTAGCTCAAGGCTACACACAGGTTGAATGAATCAATTTTGATGAAACTTTTGCACCTGTTGCTAGACTTGAGGCTATTCGCATATTGTTTGCTTATGCTAACCATCATAATATCATCTTATATCAAATGGATGTGAAAAGTGCATTCCTAAAAGGTAAGCTTGAGGAAGAAGTATATGTTGCTCAACCCCCAGGTTTTGAAGATCCAAAGCACCGTGACAAAGTCTTCTGACTCAACAAGGCCCTCTATGGCCTCAAGCAAGCCCCTCGAGCGTGGTATGATACTTTGAAGGAATTCCTCATGAAGAAAGGCTTCAAACCCGGTTCACTTGACCCAACTCTTTTCACCAAAAACTATGATGATGAATTATTCGTGATTGATGATATTATCTTTGGCTGTACTAACCAACATTACACTGGCAAATTTGCCTATATGATGAGTGGGGAATATCAAATGTCTATGATGGGAGAATTGAAATTCTTCTTAGGTCTTCAAATTCATCAACAGCGCAACGACATCTTCATATCTCAAGAGAAATACCTCAAGGATGTGTTGAGGAAATTCAGCATGCAAGATTGCAAAGGCGTAAAAATCCCTATGCTCACAAATGGCCATCTATGCACTGATGAAAATGGTATTGACTTCAATCAAAAGGTATACCGCTCCATGATTGGCTCTTTATTGTATCTATGTGCATCTAGGCCAGATATTATGCTTGGTGTTTGCATGTGTGCCCGATTTCAAGCTACACCGATGGAATCACACCATAAGGCTGTGAAGCATATTCTTCGATATCTAGATCACACTCCAACACTTGGATTATGGTATCCCAAGGTGAGGGAGTCCTGGACTAGGGGGTGTCCGGATAGCCGAACTATCATCTTTGGCCGGACTCCAAGAATATGAAGATACAAGATTGAAGACTTCGTCCCTTGTCTGGATGGGACTTTCCTTGGTGTGGAAGGCAAGCTTGGCGATACGGATATGTAGATTTCCTACCATTGTAACCGACTCCGTGTAACCCTAACCCTATTCGGTGTCTATATAAACCGAAGGGTTTTAGTCCGTAGGACGAACAACAATCATACCATAGGCTAGCTTCTAGGGTTTAGCCTCTCTGATCTCGTGGTAGATCTACTCTTGTACTACCATATCATCAATATTAATCAAGCAGGAGTAGGGTATTACCTCCATCGAGAGGGCCCAAACCTGGGTAAAAACATCGTGTCCCTTGTCTCCTGTTACCATCCGCCTAGACGCACAGTTCGGGACCCCCTACTCGAGATCCGCCGGTTTTGACACCGGCATTGGTGCTTTCATTGAGAGTTCCTCTGTGTTGTCACCTATAGGCCCGATGGCTCCTTCAATTGTTAGCAACGACGCAGTCCAGGGTGAGACTTTTCTCCCCGGACAGATCTTCGTATTCGGCGGCTTTGGACTACGGGCCTATTCGCTAGGCCATCTGGAGCAGATCGAAAGCTACGCCCCTGGCCATCAGGTCAGATTTGGAAGCCTGAACTATACGGCCGACATCCGCGGAGACTTGATCTTCGACGGATTCGAGCCACAGCCAAGCGCCGACTGCCTCGATGGGCACGATCTAGCTCGCCACGGACAAAGGCCTCGAGGTCGCACCGGCGTCGCTCCGACCCTTAGCTCGAGCCGACTCCCCGATCGAGGATCGAATGGTTGGACACCGCCGGGGCTACGATCTCAATGGCGATTGAGCCGAACTCCATCCCTGTCCTTTTGCGAAGACCGTGACTCAAGGTGCCGGACTCTCCGGACCAACCTCCGCGCCCGCCGATCGAATCCGATTGGGCGCCGGTCATGGAGTTCACCGCCATGACATCTTTCAAAGACTCGCCTTTGGCGACATCTTGAAATCACTAAAGTCTCTCTCTTATCAGAGAGCCCTGGCCGGACTACGGTCGGGAAGGTTGGGATGCGGACGACGAAGAAATTCAACGCCCACCCACCACCCACTTTGTAGCCACTGTCTAAAGCTTAAACGACGTGCTCGATTTCGACTCCGAAGACATCGATGGTATGGATGACGATGTAGGAAACAACCATGAACCAGCACCTATAGGATACTGGACAACCACCTCATCCCATGATGTATACATAGTGGAGACACCTAAAGGAATTGACGACGAGGAACAACAGGACACTACAAAGGATACATCCCTCGAAAAGCAGTCAAAACGGTAACATAAACGCCGCACCAAGTCCCGCCTCGACAAAGACCCAGCCATAGAGCAGGGCGAACCGTGGATTTACGAACATGCTATCGAAAGCAACCGTCCCAAACATGACAACTTGATAAACAACCCGCCCCGGCGAAGATAATAATCCGGACGATCTCACGACGGACAAATTGTTGGAGCAGAAGAACCTCCACAAAAGGCTCGCCGCCATCGCGCGTAGCCTGAAAAAGCGTAAGGAAGCTCAAAACAGCGGAAGATGCACTCGTAATCGATGGAGCAAAGTATTCAACACCAGAGACAAATACGGCTGACGATCGCGAACAAAGAGCTACCCAAAGAGAAAACTACTGCCCGAATTTGATGAGGAGGCCGTAGAGCCCCCACAATCAAAAAGCAAGAAGGCCACCCGGTCGAATGGACGACCCCACGGCAAACAGAGAGCGGCAAGCGGCGCCGCACACAAGCCGGCACGCGATCCGCATAAGGATTCACACCAAAAGGATGGCCCAGTTAGATCTATCTATGGGCCAAGGAAACAAGTTCTGGCGAGCAATACAACACGTCAAATATCTGAACATCACGGCACACCCAAATACAGGGGCGCCGCGCACCTTCTATGTTTCACCGATGAGGTGCGGGATCATGAATTTCCAGCGGGATTCAAGCCCGTAAACATAGAGGCATACGACGGAACAACAGACCCTGGATTCTGGATTGAGGACTACATCCTCCACATACACATGGCTAGAGGAGATGATCTCCACGCCATAAAATACTTACCCCTCAAGCTCAAAGGGCCAGCCTCGCATTGGCTCAAAAGCCTCCTCGAAATACCATTGAAGTTGGGAAGAGCTCGATGATGCTTTTCGGCAAATTTTCAAGGGACTTATGTCCGCCCTCCGGATGCGCATTTATTTAAGTCATATAACTTAACAACCCGGAGAGTCAGCCCGCAAATTCTGGAACAGGTTCCTCACCAAAAAGAACCAAATAGTCGACTGTCCGGACGCCGAAGCTTTAGCAGCTTTCAAACACAACATCCGAGACGAATGGCTCGCCAGACACCTCGGCCAGGAGAAGACGAGAACCATGGCCGCACTAACAAGCCTCATGACCCGCTTTTGTGCGGGAGAGGATAGCTAGCTAGCAAGATGCAGTACCAGCGACCCAAGTACATCCGAAGTCAGGAATGGAAATGGCAAACCACGACGCAGCAAGGACCAGCGCCGGATTAAGGGGAACGGTCCAAAGAGCGCGACAGTCAACGCCGGATTCAAAAGCTCACGGCAGAACAATAAAAAACTGCCCCTTAAGGACAATAGCGATGAGCTATCCAACTTAAACAAAATCTTGGACAAGATATTCCAAATCCACAGTACTCCCGGGAATCCTGCAAACCATACCCACAGAGATTGTTGGGTCTTCAAGCAGTCCGGCAGACTCAACGCCGAACACAAGGGGCTCGACACACCAAGCGAGGATGATGACGAGCACCACAAGCAGAGCCCCGGAAAACAAAAAAATTTCCCACAAAAAGTCAAAACAGTGAACTCACTTCAAGTGACAACAGGGAAAAACAGAGCGGCGCCCAAAGAAACACGTGCCGCACGGTCTATCCCAGCAGAGTCCCAACGATGGTTGTCAAAACCAATCACCTTCGATCATCAGGACTATTCTGGAAGTATCCGGAGCGCAGGATGGGCTGCCTTGATATTAGATCCTATAATCGACAGACTCCAATTTACACAAGTCCTAATGGACGGAGGTAGCGATCTAAACCTGTTATATCAGGACACAATTCACAAAATGGGGATAGACCCAACCAAAATTCGCCATAGCAAAACCTCCTTCAAAGGGGTAATGCCAGGCCCATATGCCCATTGTACGGGCTCCCTACTGCTAGAAGTTGTGTTCGGCTCATCCGACAACTTCCGCCCCGAAAAGTTAACCTTCCACATCGCCCCATTCGAAAGTAGCTATCAAGCACTACTGGGGCGTGAAGCTTTTGCCCGCTTTAACGCAATACCGCATTATGCATCTCTTACACTTAAAATGCCCGGTCCATGCGACATCATCTCATTGAAAGGGAGTATTAAGTGTTACTCGAGCACGGAAGAACGTGAGACTGCCTTGACAGCCCCACACCAATCCGGCTCCGCTAATCAAAGCACCTGAATAGGTCATTCAAACCCCGGACACGGTTAGACGAGTCCGGCGCCTACTAGCGGCATACCCCCATGCAAGGGGCTACACGCACGTACAACAAGAGACAATAAAGCTCAATTTTATTCACCTTCCGAACCATACTCTGTTTATTTAATATAAAGTACATTTCTCGCACGGTATTTTTTCTTTTCAACTAAGTTCTTCTCTTTTACAGATGAACACCGTGCTATACCCGTCTAGGATACGGCACAACGGAGACACAGGCGCAGACGTGCAGCAGGGACCCGTCACAAGGATTCTTTTCAGATTAAGACCCTGCGTAAACCTTTTTTATTGTCTCTTGTTGATACACATCCCCGGTTTCTTACTATAACCGAGGAGGAGGTGGCGCTTTGGCATCGGCCGCACCAGAATTTTTGCACGCACTGACACTGAGGGCTTAGGGCATTATTCTGCCTGCTTTCATAAAGACCGAATACCTTAGGGAGTGTTCGCGCCTCGAGTTAGACCTTATATGCATCAGCTCCGAATCATGTCTTTGGTCAAATGTTGGGTTTGCCTGCCCCATGTTTTGGTACCTTACGCCCGCTATATCGGCTAAGGTAGCGCTGGAGAACCACCGCGATTGTGCCCGGTTGAGCTGGGTTGAGCACCTCAAAGGAGAAAGCTAAAACCGATCACTATGATATAGCATGAGACTGGTCAACCACTGATGACCCAGCGGAATGTTTAGAATTCCCCGATTGACGAAGGGCCGCTTCGTCAGCACATATGCGCCTTAACTCGGGAGAGCGCTGGTGCCCTAGGGGCTATATAGTAGCCCCACCATCGAACTCCTATGGCTAAGTGAAAGTGATAAAGCATTATAGTACGATTGCCTAGTTTGCTACGCTATCACCTCATTCACAGGACCAAGACGTTGGATTAAGTGTGAAAATGCGCCTTTTTTGCAAACACCCCTGCACTATGTGCGTGGGGGCTGAAGCCGAAGACTGCCATCTTTCAGGTTATATACACATATACATCAACGGCCGCACAGGAGACATTTTAATACTTGAACACACAAGTATAAAAAGCTCTTATATTATATTGAAACATTGTTTTCAAAAATAATACATGTCATTTAAACATAATATCCTTCGAGCACTGCGTCTCTATTAAACGAGCGCCCTGCAGGACTTCCTCAATATAGTGCTCGGCAGGTACTCGGCTTCTGTCCGAATCTTGGGATGCAATGTCGGTGGCCTTCATCTCCGCCCAATATGTCTTGACACGGGCATGAGCCATCCGCGCTCCCTCAATACACGCCGACCGCTTCATTGCGTCGATACGCGGTACCGCACCAAGGAACTGCTGCTCTAAGCCAAAATAACTCTTCGGCTGGGGTCCGCCTGGCCACAAATGAGTCATGACATGCTTCATGGCAAGTCCGGATAATCGATTCAGATCGGCCCATTCGGCCAACCGATCGGTCAATGTAAGAGGACGCCCGACTATGGAATTGCGACCAATATAGCTCTTCCCTTCGCGCCTCTTCGGCCTCGGAAGTGCTCAATCGCGTCCGCAGCCTTCGCCGCTAAGTCCGATAAGCATCCTCCGAACTCCACAACTTGTCCAACTGAGCATACTTCGGATCCGTATATTTCCTCTGCAGCAGAAACGGTTTTCCAGCCGCAATAGCCCCAGCCTGATTCAGCTCCTTCTTGGCAGCTCTCATAGCGGAACGGGCATCCTTGGATTCGGCGGTGGCCTTTTTTTGGTCCTCTTGCTCCGCTTGACGTTCTTTTTCAAGAATCTCGCAGCGGTCGGTAGTATTCTTCAGTTTCAGGGCCAAATCGGCCATTTCCTCTTTGCTTCGGCAGTGAGCAGCCCGTTCGGCTTTCAGCTCTTCGGTCGCCTTTAAAGCGGCCGCATTACACTTTCGGGCTTGCTCTTTAGCTCGGGCAAGTTCCGCCCGCAGCCTCTCCACAGCAGCGGCACCGTCTGCATCAAAAGCATACAAGTAGTAAGGCATGGGCGTCAAGCTCCCTTACCAGGTGTCCGCGGAGAAGTCGCATACCTTGTGACTCGTCAAACCGCTTATTGACCAGCGATGTCCGTGATCCGCCTCGTCAAGTTGCCGCTTTAGTTCGGCAAATTCATCATCCGCTAGCCACGGACGCCCGCCACCTACATAGGAACGCGACATGTTAGTATCGAGATTATGATCCTCGCACGCTGTCGCTTATGACAAGATACCGAGTCTCGTGGGCTACTATATATGCAGGGCGATTCTATATGCATAACCGCCGAAGGTACATCATCTTTTCATACCTCAAACCCCGCCAAGAACTGGCGGCTTCATGCAATCCGCTTTAGCGGATGCAATTCTTTCAATTACCGTAGCCATTAGCGCACGGTGATCTTCTCGAGATATACGCCGCCCGAGCAGGTCCTTTAGCTCCTCCGACCGCACGCCCGCTTGGCGCTGGACCGTCGCCCCGCCGACTCGGAAACTCTCTGTGACGACACTTCAGGTCGCCTACCGCACAAAGGCGCGATAGGTGGAGGCGCTTTCTCTATCATCTCCGACGAAGATCCTCAAGACGAGCTCTGCTGAGAAGGGCTGAGATCCGAACTACAAGGTACAATTTCGGTTATCTTCGAAATAAATACAGGATGTTCTTTATTCACAGGACCCTTCTTTTTACTTACGACTCATTGGAGGGCCGATCCCTTGGGGAAATAGTGCGGCTGGGATACTTCCAGCACGGACTTTCAGCGAAGACTTCTTTCCCGCTTTGAGGCCTTCGCTTCGGGTCGCTTGAAGCGGTCCTCTTCTCCCCTTGGAGGGGAGGATCCCTGATCCCCTCTTCCTTGAAAGCCTCCTTCGCGGAGGCAGTTGCTTCCCTGCTCCCCCCTTCGCCTTCTTTAAAAGGCGCGGCCTTCAACATCTTGGTGAGCATGGGATCCGGCGTGGTCTCTGGGAGGGGAGCCGGACACCTTATCAACTTTGCCTTGGCTATCCACTCCTGTTCAAGAAACGGCTCCCTTAAAGGGCATATATATGATAAATGAATAAACAGCTTGTCCGGTTACAGGGTTACTTACTTGAGTATCTGGGTTATTGCAGCTTAGACCTGCGTCCTCGGTCAAGTCCGGACACTTCGCTTGTGATCCGGAGAACAATTTGTACATCTCCTTGGGCGTCGCGCCCATAAAATGTTGGAGAGCTCGTGGTCCCTCCGGATTAAACTCCCACAGACGGAGGGGGCGACGTTTGCAGGGCAGAAGGCGCTGAATCAGCATAACTTGCGCCGCCATGACCAGACTGATCTCTCTTTCTTGGAGGTCTCGAATACTGCCCTGCAACAGAGGAACGTCCTTGGACGGCCCCCAGTCGAGCCCCCGGTTGACCCATGATGCCAGCCGCTGTGGTGGACCTGAGCGGATGGAGGGTGGCGCCACCCATTTGGTGCCCCTGGGAGCGGTGATATAAAACCACTCCCGTTGGCACAAACCAAGCTCCTCTTGAAACGAGCCCTCGGGCCACGGAGCATCAGCACACTTGCTTATGACCGCCCCTCCGCACTCTGCTTGTTGCCCCTCAATCATCTTCGGCTCCACCTTGAATCTCTTCTTCCACAATCCAAAGTGAGGGGTAATATGGAGGAAGGCTTCACATACGACAATGAATGACGAGATATGGAGGATGGACTCCGGATTCAAGTCATGGAAATCCAGCCCATAATAAAACATGAGCCCCGCACAAAGGGATCCGCTGGAAGCCTAAACCCAAGGACGTGAGACACGAACACCACGCTCTCGCCGGGCTCGGGAGTGGGAATGACCTGCCCTGGAGCAGGCAGCCTATGCGAAATCTCGCCGGTTAAATACCTGGCGCCTCGCAGCTTTAGCACATCTTCTTCTGTGACGGAAGAAGACATCCATCGGCCGAGCTAGTCGGAGCCGGACATCGTCGAAGGTCCGAAGCACCTAAATCTGAAGCTTCGGGTGTTAGAACTCGAAGCATGAGGCGAACTCGATGGAGGGTGGAAAAAAGAAGAGGGCCTTGGTCTCATTATAAAGAGGTTGAATACCAAGAGCCCTCCCCGTGGTCTATTGGGACTCGCCTTTGATAGAGGAGGCGTGCCAACGGGCACGGTTGGGTTACCCACGTCCGTATTGATGAGAATCCCGGAATAAGGGGGCGCGATCTCCGCTTTGATAACACGTGCCAAGGAAACCGCCTCGCTAAACGCGCTAAGGTGGAACAGTAAAAAACGATTCGAATAAAGGCTCTGCCGTGGTGTGATGTCACGCCGCGGAATACGTCAGCAGATCTGTGCAAAAATTATTCTCTCTACGGTGGAATGTGGAACTTGTTTTGCAGAGCCGGACACTATCCTTGTGTTCAAAACCTTCTATGAAGTATTCGGAGGAGGAACCCGCCTTGCAATGTCGAAGACAATATGCGCGCCGGACTCGTCGTGATTGAAGCCTGGTTCAGGGGCTACTGAGGGAGTCCTAGACTAGGGGGTGTCCGGATAGCCGAACTATCATCTTTGGCCGGACTCCAAGACTATGAAGATACAAGATTGAAGACTTCGTCCCTTGTCCGGATGGGACTTTCCTTGGCGTGGAAGGCAAGCTTGGCGATACGGATATGTAGATTTCCTAGCATTGTAACCGACTCTGTGTAACCCTAACCCTATTCGGTGTCTATATAAACCGAAGGGTTTTAGTCCGTAGGACGAACAACAATCATACCATAGGCTAGCTTCTAGGGTTTAGCCTCTCTGATCTCGTGGTAGATCTACTCTTGTACTACCCATATCATCAATATTAATCAAGCAGGAGTAGGGTATTACCTCCATCGAGAGGGCCCGAACCTGGGTAAAAACATCGTGTCCCTTGTCTCCTGTTACCATCCGCCTAGACGCACAGTTCGGGACCCCCTACCCGAGATCCGCCGGTTTTGACACCGACACATGGGCTCAGCTTTTGATATCATTGGATATTCTGCCTCTGACTGTGCTGGTGATCGTGTGGACCACAAGTAAACATCCGGCACATTCCATTTCCTCGGACGATCCTTGGTACGTTGGTCCTTGAAGAAACAGAACTGCATATCACTCTCTACTGCTGAAGCTGAGTACATTGCTGCTGGTTCGTGCTGTGCTCAATTGCTATGGATGAAGCAAACACTCAAGGACTACGGCTGCAATGTGAAGAATGTTTCACTCTTCTGTGACAATGAGAGTGCCATCAAGATTGCTCATAACCCAGTTCAACACTCGAAGACAAAGCACATCCAGATTCGTCATCATTTTCTTCGAGATCATGTATTGAAGGGCGACATATCTATCGAGCACGTGAAGACTGAAGAACAGCTAGCTGATATCTTCACAAAGCCCTTGGATGAGAAGAGTTTGAGAAAGTTGTAGTGCGACCTAAATATCTTAGAATCTTCGAATGTCCTTTGAAAAGGACACACATCCTAACACTTATGCAAAATTGATGACTTAGATGTGCAACACACGAAGTAATATTTTCTCCAATCAATGAAGACTGTAGGTTTAACAAACCCCGGGTATGTTGCCCAACTGTGCATAGGCACAAGATCAAGATTGAAACACCATCTCAAGACAGAGATTGAAGAACCAAGAGACTTGAAGAACCAACATGCAGCTCAGAGAGAGCGAGGTCGAGCCAAAGGAACAAGATATCGGCAAGAGAAGGGCCTCCCTTGCTGGGCAGGCGACCCCAACAAGGTCGAGCCAAAGGAACAAGATATCGGCAAGAGAAGGGCCTCCCTTGCTGGGCAGGCGAGCCCAGCAAGGGGCGAGGCCACCACACGAAGCAAGCAAGCAACACTCCCCGGCAGAGCCTGCCGGGGCTCATGGGGGCTGAACCACCCCGCCAACCACTCAAGCATGACCCACGCCGTCAATCAATGCAGTGTCAAGCCGCAAGATGATTAAGTGGCAGCCATTCGCCACATGGCAGCCATCTCCTACAGAAGAAATTCACAGATGACACCCGTCGTGCAACATGTCAAGAGAACATATGCGGAGCTGGCAAGATAGCCCGACAGGCTTTGCTGGACAGCCAGTGATGTGACACTAAGTGATGCATTTAATGCACCCTGTCAGCCCGCAAAGTTAGGTATGATAGCACTGTTTGCTATCATATCAGTGGATAATGACCACTTTGCCACTGTGGTGACCCCTTAATATATAAAAGGAGGCCCATGGCACTCGTAGGTGGGGTAAGAGGGTTAGAAAGTTGACAAGCCCAAGCACCACACGTGCTTAGTCGTTGCGGCCCTGAGGCAGCCCTTGCCGGGCAAGTGTACTACGCACCAGCACATTCATTCCATCATCAATCCACCAAAGTAGGAGTAGGGTCTTACGCCTTGCGGCGGCCTGAACCAGGGTAAATTGGTCATGTGCTTTCTGTCATGCTGCCGTGCGCTGGTCTACTCTTTGTGCAACGCGATGTCCTCCCGCCGAACCAGCAAGGGGCCACCCGGTCCCATATGTGGCCGTGGATATCCCGCGACATCTTTGGCGCGCCAGGTAGGGGGATCGCTTGCACGAACCTAAAAGCATGCACAACGCGTTATCTTCATCGTCATCTTCGACGACGCCATCGACCATGGCGCCCAAGAAGAAGAAGTCCGGCCCTTCAGCCTAGCCATCCACCTCGAAGGCTCCGCCGCCCGTAGCCTCTAACACTGCAGGGGATGCGGAGATGAGCGAGGATGTGAGCGCTGTTGGGGGCCTGGTTGGAGCAGGTGGTGCCATCACCACTCCCCCCGCGGCCGACACGGGGGCTGGAGACGTCGGAGGAGAACATCATCAGCAGCGTCTCGATGGCCACGCTCCACAAGGCACGGATGAGAGGGTCACTCCGCTTGCACCCCCTCCTCCCACCGGCGGGCGCAGCCACAGCAACGGCGTTCGGTCCGGGGTGAGCCATCGCCCTCTGGCCACCCCTACCACGGGAGCAGTCACGGTGCATGCGCCTCTTACCAGACGAGCCGACCCGACCACTGCACCCGACGGAGCCGCGAGCCCTCGAGCACCATTGCAGCGCAATCCCGTTGCCCAGGTGGTCATCCCGCAGCAGCGCGGGCGTGCCACCGTCGCTGTCACCGCCCCAGGCACCGTCAGGAGCCAGGCGACGGTGCGGCTGACGTCATCAACCGCCATGCCAAGCACAGCCACAGAGGCTATGGTGCGAGCTCAGCTACTACTGAGGTTTCCACTAGGCGCCGAGCAGATGGACGAGTGGCGTGCCACCATCCAGAGCCTGCTCGGTTTCGCCGAAGCTAGGGGCTCGCGACAAGCTGGCCCGCCACAACCTCCCCAAGCGACAACAACCGCCCACACTACTGGCCAGTGCAGTCCCCACCACGGCAGCAGACACGGGCGCAGCAGAGTCAAGACCCCGACGATGTCTCGATGGCCTCTTCTGGCCCTCAAGCACGTCCAGGCCAACTCGAGTCCCAAAGGATAGGCGGCGGGGAGATGCCTGCATCGTCATGGATCGGTGCCACGACGACCTCCGCCAGACCGATGGGTGTGGAGGCCTCAATGTCGACGAGCCTGCGCTCGATGTTGGCGGGTGCCTACCTTTCGAAGTTGACTGCCCTACTTTTATGTGAGAGCTGTGGCAAGTTTGTTGGCCGTTCGTTCGCACGTTCAAGCCAGAGATATCTGAGAAATATGATGGGAGGCTGAACCCGGCAGAGTTCCTGAGCATCTACACCATCGTTGTTCAGGCTGCCGAGGGAAGAGATGATAAGGTGTTCACCAACTACTTCCCTCTGGCCCTCAAGTCTTGGTTGATGCATCTGCCTGAGAAGTCCATTTCGTCATGGGCAGATCTGTGCCACGAGTTCATCGGTGCCTTCACCGGTGGGCACCAAGAGCCCGACAGGCCCAGTGACTTGCATCTTCTTCAGCAGAAGGAAGGAGAAACCCTCCGTAAGTATTTACAGAGATTCAGTAAAGTTCATAGAAATATTCCAAATATCCATCCGGCAGTTGTTATAGTAGCCTTCCAGTCAAATGTTCGCAACCGTCGCATTCATTCTAAGATGACTGTGCGGTTGCCCAAGACCGTGAAGGAGTTATACACACTGGTGGATAAGTGTGCTCGGTTGGAGGAAAGAAGGAAGTTGCCCGGAGAGGAGGATTGCATCAATGTTGATTCAGAGGATGAAGATGAATCAACCAGTCAGAGAAAGAGCAAGAAGCGCAATAAGAAGCCAAGAGATAAGGCATTGATGACTGTGGAAGGTTGTGGCACACCTAGTACCGGCAAGAAGGCCAAGGCTGAGGCCCCCGGCAAGGAAGCTGCCACATGTGCTGCCTGCCGGGAAGCCGCTGCCGCAGAAAAAGTTGGGAAAGGTGATGGGCCGTACTGCAAGATCCACCGGACCAAAGGCCACGAGCTTCAAGAGTGCTACCGGGTTGAGCATCTCGTCAAGAGATAGAGAGCAGAGTATGATAAGCGTGATAAGGAGAAAGGTCAGAATGTTGTTGGCAGTAAGGGCCGAGGCAGTGAAGCAAATCGCCTCGGCAATCCCTTTCGGAATCAAGGAAAACCTGCCAGGGGCCAAGAGAAGGAAGTCTGTGATGATGTGAGTGATGAAGGGAATGAAGAGGAAACCAGTGAGCAGGAATTTCAGAAGGCCACTAACGCCCTATGCATTGATGGAGGTGCATCTTTGCACACCTCTCATTGCCAACTCAAGCGATGGGCACGGGAGGTCAATGCTATGGAACCAGCGCCAGAGGCCCGGAAGCCGCTCAAGTGGTCCCGCACGCCCATCTTCTTCGTGAGGAGGATCACCCTGGCCGCACCACTGCGGTAGGGTGTTTGTCATTGTTGGTCTCTCCAAAAATTCGCAACCTCAAGGTCACAAAGATGTTAGTGGATGGCGGGGCCAGGTTGAATCTGATTTCCCCGGCAGTCATCAACAAGCTTCAGATAGGAGAAGAAGAGCTAGAGGTCACCGGCACGTTTCAAGGAGTCAATCTCGGCAGGAGCCGTCCCAAGGGAAAGATTATGCTGCCGGTAACGTTTGGGGGAGAACTGAACTATCGGACTAAGAAGATTGTGTTTGATGTGGTCGATCTCCCCCTGCTGTACAATGGGATTCTAGGACGCCCGGCCCTGGCCAAGCTTATGGCAGCATCCCACTATGCTTATAACACTTTTAAGATGCTTGGGCTGCTGGGAGTCATCACTATCCCATCGGATGAGAAGGATGCAATTATCTGCGTGGACAAGATGTACCGGGATGCAGTCGTGGCAGAGGCTGCGGCAGCAGCAGCTCCCGCCAAGGAAAGCAAGGGAAAGAAGAGGGATTGAAGGACCTCCGGCAAGGAGTCCGAGAAGCGTGCCCCCTCTGAGTGCACGGCACTCGTTGATGACGTGCCGGAGTGTTCCAACAACAAGAGATCCAAGATTGTTGCACCCCAAGTGAAGAAGGTCCCGGGCTGGCTGGCGTTGATGGTACTTTCACTATCAGCGCCACCCTTGATGACAAATAGGAAAGCGCGCTCGTTACCTTCCTGCGGGCGAATATCGATGTGTTTCCTTGGCAGCCATCTGATATCCCCAATGTTCACAGGGAGGTAATCAAGCACCACCTTGTTGTCTTCCCTCATGCCCGACCCGTCAAGCAGAGAGTTCAGAAGCAGGCCTTGGAGCGGCAGCAGTTCATTGCCAAGGAAATCAAGAAGCTGGAAGGAGCTGGTTTAGTCAGAGGAGTGTTACACCCTACATGGTTAGCAAACCCAGTGGTAGTCCGGAAGGCGAATGGGAAATGGAGGCTTTGCATTGATCTCACAGATCTCAACAAGGCTTGCCCGAAGGACCCATTTCCCTTGCCGTGCATCGACCAGATCGTGGATTCCACTTCGGGATGCAATCTGCTCTCCTTTCTGGATGCATACTCCGGATATCACCAGATCTTCATGTCCAAAGAAGATGAGGAGAAGACATCATTCATCACTCCATGTGGTACGTACTGCTTTGTCCGCATGCCTTTCGGATTAAAGAGTGTCGGGTCCACTTTTTGCAAGAGCAGTCCAGATTGGTTTTGAGCCATCGTTACACAGAAACATAGAAGCTTATATGGATGACATTGTGGTCAAAACCAAGGATAAGGCCACCCTTATCTAGGATTTGGAGGAGACATTTGCTAATTTGCGCAAGATCAACTTGAAGCTTAACCTAGAGAAGTGTGTGTTCGGTGTTCCCTCCGGCAAGCTACTTGGATTCTTCGTGTCCCATCAGGGGATTGAAGCCAACCACGACAAGATCAAGGCCATTGAGCAGATCCAAGCGCCAAGGATAGTTAAGGATGTGAGGCGCTTGACGGGATGCGTTGCCGTGCTGAGCAGATTCATTTCCAAGTCTGCTGAGCATGCCCTGTCGTTCTTCAAAATTTTGAAGAAGGTAGGGCCTATGTAGTGGACCCCGGAAGCAGATGCAGCTTTGCAGGAGTTAAAGGCCTACCTATCGTTTGTACCTACCTTGGTTGCACCCAAACCTCAAGAGTCGTTACTGCTTTACTTGGCAGCAACCAACCAAGTGGTCCGTGCAGCCTTGGTAGCACAGTGAGCAGTGGATGAAGCAGAGAGCGGCCAGACCGCAGCAGTTAGAAAAGGACCAAGACAGCAGTGAGCACGGCAATGAGTGCAACCCCAAGGACGCGGCAAGGAAGAAAGTGGTGCAGTGCCCAGTGTACTTCGTCAGCTCCTTGTTGCAAGGGGCTAGATCGAGGTACTCTGGCGTGCAAACTTGATCTTTGGCCTCATCATGGCCTCAAGGAAACTGCGCTACTACTTCCAAGCCCATGAGATTACAGTTGTCACTCGTTTCCCGTTGCAAAGGATACTCCGAAACCCTGAGGCTGCTGGCAGAATAGTGGAGTGGGCTTTGGAGTTATCCAGCTTTGATTTGAAGTTTGAGAGCACTTCGACTATTCAGAGCAGGGCACTGGCAGAGTTTATTGCAGCATGGACGCCAACCCCTGATGAAGAAGTGACAGAAACTGCTCTCCCCGGCAAGGAATCACCCCTAGAATGGATTATGTATTTCGATGGTGCGTTTTCCCTACAAGGTGCAGGGGCTGGCGTGCTTCTTGTTGCCCCCTCTAGGGAATACTTGAAGTACGTCGTCCAAATGCACTTTGCCCGGGAAGAAGCCACCAACAATACACTTAGTATGAAGGGCTCCTTGCCGGGCTCAGAATTGCAGCAGAATTGGGAATCAAGAAGTTAATCATTCAAGGAGATTCACAGCTTGTGGTGAGACAAGTCAACAAAGATTATCAAAGCCCATTGATGGAAGCATACGTTGAGGAAGTGAGGAGATTAGAGGAGCACTTTGATGGGTTGCAAACAGAGCACGTACCCCGTGCGGAAAACAACATAGCTGATCACCTGTCAAAGTGTGCTACGCAGAAGCTTCCTGTGGAACCAGGAACTTTTGTTCTCCATATCTCTCAACCCTCCCTATGACCAGCCACAATGGCCCGGAAAAGGAGAAAGTTGGACGACGGTAAGCCTCTCCTGGCAAAGACCCTACCGGAAACAACTCCTCACAGCCTGCCGGACCGCCCCCTCCAGCCGGGCCTATGGAGCCCACGAACGAGGCTGGTGCTCCCGCAGCCGAGGAGGTGCTGCTAGTCCTCGTTGCCGAGCCTCGGGCTCCAACTTGGGCAAGGCACATCGTCCACTTCCTCCAAACCGGAGAACTTCCTGGCGACCAAGATGAAGCTGAGAAAGTAGCCCGGAGGGCCAGTATGTATCAGTTTGTCGATGACACTCTGTACGGAAGGAGGCCCAATGGTATGAAATTGAAGTGTGTCCGCCGTGAAGATGGAAAGGAACTGCTGGCTGAGATTGACAGAGGAATGTGCGGCTCACACATTGGATCAAGGGCATTAGTTGGGAAAGCATTTCGGCAAGGATTCTATTGGCCCACGGTCCTCCAAGATGCAGTTGAGCTCGTCACGACATGTGAAGTCTGCCAGTTCCATTACAAGAGAACACACCTGCCTTCCCAAGCCCTTCAGACAATCCCTTTATCATGGCCATTTTTGGTCTGGGGGCTCGATATCCTCGGCCCCTTCCCCCGAGCAATCGAGGGCTTTGAATTCCTGTTCGTTGCCATCGACAAGTGTACAAAGTGGCCGGAAGTGACTGCCGTGAGGAAGGTGACTGCTCAGTCAGCTATCCAGTTCTTTAAAGAATTGGTGTGTCGTTTCGGAGTTTCGGCAAGGATCATCACTGACAACGGCACCCAGTTCACGAGCCACGCCTTCATGCAATACGTTCATGCCCTCGGATGCAAGATCTCATTCGCCTCTGTGGCACACCCCCGAAGCAATGGACAAGCTGAGAGGGCGAACACTGAAGTGCTCCATGGACTCAAGACAAGGACTTTCAATACGCTGTAGAAGCACGGCAGGCGGTGGATTGAGGAGCTACCGATAGTTCTCTGGTCCCTTAGAACAACACCTAACCGAGCTACCGGGCAGACTCCCTTCTCCCTGGTCTATGGGGCAGAAGCAGTTATCCCCACGGAACTCATTTACGGGTCCCCTCGAGTGCTTGCCTATGATGAAGTAGCGCAGGATCAGCACCGGTATGATCACGCTGTGCTACTAAATGAGAACCGTCTCCGGGCTTCTATGCGTGCTGCACGCTACCAGGAAGCCCTGCGTCGTTATCATCGCTGCAGGGTTCACACCCGGTGTTTTGAGAAAGGTGACCTTGTCCTTAGGCGTGTTCAGTCCGCCAAGGGTACACACAAGTAATCACCAAATGGGAAGGCCCTTACCGAGTTGTACGAGTCACCAGACCTGGCGCAGTCTATCTAGACACCGGAGATGGCACTCAGTTGCAAAACTCATGGAATATTGAGCATCTCCGAAAGTTCTACCCGTAAGGCGCAGAGGCTGCCGAGCCCTGCCCGGCAGCCACCCATTGTACATGGCCTTGCCGAAGTTGCATGTAACCCCCTGTACAAGCCGGGACGATGACCCCATGCAAGAGAACATAAAGAAGCGTTATAGGGGGGTCCCAACTAAGATTGCATGCATGCACAAGCACACTCAGATCACTGCATACGCATTTCATGAGCATTTGCATATGCATATAGATAGGATTGCATCCTGCATTCATTCTCATCTATATGAAGTTGCAGGTTCCTGCCGTGAACTTGACTTCGGCATAGGACGAGAAGATTGCACGGCATGACAATCCCCGGCAAGCTAAACAGATAAGTTTACCTCTTGTCCATTAGTGTTCTGTAAAGCTATAACTTTGCATAAGGAAACCTCACCTCTATTTTAGAGACTTAGGTGCTCCCATCCATCACTCGAACGTTGCTTCAGTCAGGACGGTCCCAGTAGCCTTTGGTAAAAGGGAGTTGGCGGGGGGCTGGCCCCTCTGTTTGTTCCCCGGCAGACAAAACTCTCCGGCAGACAAAAGAGGGTGCCGACAGGATATCTTGCCGGGGTAACTCGTTTACTTTTATTAAAGAGGCACTCCACCTTTGCATGGACGCATACATGCACGGGTTCCTGGCAAGGTTTATCTTTTTCATTCATATGCTGATACAAGTACAAGCATTTCAGAACACAAAGATGGACTCGAGAGATTGCATTATTTGAATTAAAATTTGGCGATTGCCTATAGATTTAAGATTGAAAAAAGATAAGTGCTCCATGATGCCCTTTCTTGTCCCTCTCCTCCTAGGTGCAGCCGTCGAAGGTGAGGAGGGCAAAAGGAGCGCCAAGGTGAAGGCCCGGCCCGCTCTCATAGGGCTCCAAGAGAGGTAGCCCGGGAGAAGCAGAAGCACAAGGGAATGCCTCGATGGAGAGCATGGCGGAAGGTGACCCCGTCAACCACCGTCACCAGGGCCAGCAGGACTTGGCAGGGCTAACGGAGCCGCAGCCTGAGAGGAAGCCTGTCGAGATCCAGCTGGAAGACTACTGGAGGAGCCCGGCAGCACCATCCGCACCTCTGTATCCGACTCCCCGGCAAATCGCACTACTGGGGAGGAGATGCAGATGCAGATGCTGGTCCTGCCGCCTGATGAAGATGGTGCGGGCGACGGTCAGCCAAAGTCAGAGTCGTTGCTCCTCCGCCCACTGCCGTCGTCATCACCGTCACTGTCCTCCTCGTCGCTTTCGCTCGAGGAGGAGCTTTCATCGTCGGTCGAGCTCTCCACACAACACCCTAAACGGCCTCCCGAGCGCCCGAATATCTTGATGGGGGGGAGGGGGGTGGGGGCTAGTGGGGTGGCAGTTTTTGTCCCATGATCATGGGGCGAGGAGAATCCGCGGGCCACGTTCCAAGTTCTTCCACGACACCGCGCACCACGCGCGGGGAAATCGGAAACTACCCCGAAATCAAGACTAATGAAGCAGCAACAGAAAACCTCAAGGGGCCAACCCCTTCAGCAATTCTGCCTGTGCACTTGTTAGGCCCTACCCTGACGACGCTCAGCACCGCGTTCGAGGAAGGCCCGGGGGCTTCTGTCGATGCAACAAACCCCGGGTATGTTGCCCAACTATGCACATGCACAAGATAAAGATAGAAGCACCAGCTCAAGACAGAGATTGAATAACCAAGAGACTTGAAGAACCAACATGCAGCTCATAGAGATCGAGGTCGAGCCAAAGGAATATGATATTAGCATGAGAAGGGCCTCCCTTGCTGGGCAGGCGAGCCCGGCAGGGGCGAGGCCACCACTCGAAGCAAGAAACCAAGACTCCCTGGCAGAACCTGCCGGGGCTCACGGGGGCTAAACCACCCCACCAACCACTCAAGCACGACCCACGTCATCAATCAGTGCGATGTCAAGCCGCAAGATGATTAAGTGGCAGCCATTCACCACATGGCAGCCATCTCATATAGAAGAAACTCACAGATGACACCCATCCTGCGACGTGTCAAGAGAATAGATGCGGAGCTGGCAAGATAGTCCGACACGCTTTGCCGGACAGCCAGTGATGTGACACTAAGCGATGCATTTAATGCACCATGTCAGCCCGCAGAGTTAGGTATGATAGCACTGTTTGCTATCATATCAGTGGATAATGACCACTTTGCCACTGTGGTGACCCCTTAATCTATAAAAGGAGGCCCATGGCACTCGTAGGAGGGGTTAGAGGGTTAGAAAGTTGACAAGCCCAAGCCACCACACGTGCATATTCGCTGCTGCCCCGAGGCAACCTTGCCGAGAAAGCGTACTACGCACCACCACATTCATTCCATCATCAATCCACCAAAGCAGGAGTAGGGTCTTACGCCTCGCGGCGGCCCGAACCTGGGTAAATTTCTCGTGTGCTTTCTGTCGTGCTGCCGTGCGCTGATCTGCTCTTTGTGCAACGCAACGTCCCCCCACCGAACCAGCAAGGGGCCACCCGGTCCCATAGGTGGCCGCGGATATCCCGCAACAAAGACTAACCCTCTAAATGTGAAGAAATTAACGAAGAATTTGATCCTCAAAGCCATACGACAATTGTACGCGGCGTCTGAAATCATTATTCTTATACGATGGGTCACGCCACCAACAAAAGTTGAAAATCTTCAATTTGAGTTTTTTTGGGTTTTGGAATTCCTCGGTTGTTCAAATTCTTCAACTTTGCATTGTCTTCCACTCTTTCCGTCGTTGTTCTTCATTGACTATATATATATATACATACATACATATATATATATATATTTAAGTTTTCTATCCTCTACAGCATTCACTTATTGCTAATTCTTCAAGTTGACTTTTCTGCTAAGTGAATGTGATCGGACCCGTCCCCCTCTATGCTAAACTCAACCCAGTCTGTTCATAAATTCTTCATGTGCGTTCTATTTGAAACTCGTTCAAAATCTTCACTATGTCCTTGTCAGCTGGAGAATTTGCGAACGAAACTTTAAAATTATCTTATCTGAATTTTAGGCTTTTGCCGCTCAAACCGTTCCACATCCCACGATAAGATTAGTATATTCACCCACGATCTCACATGATCTCCACCTCACTGTACGTGGGTGACACATGTCGCTAGGATGAGAATGCTCAGGGGCACGTTCGTCCATTTTCCTCGGGCGAGCGGTTTTTCACCTCGGCTATATATACCCCTCACCCTCCTCAGACCGCATTTACCCAACTCGACCTCACCCCCTCGCTCGAGCTCTCTGACCTAGCGCCGCCGCTACCTTCATCATCACCGGTGAGGAAGAGCTTCACTGCCTCAACCTCGTCATTGTCATACTCACGCCGGCCGCGGAAATCTTCACTCCGGTGCCGCCGTAGCTGTCTTCCACCTCCAAGTTAGGGCGTTGAAGATCTGAACGGACGAACTTCTCAACTTCACTCCCAGTTCGTCGTGTTCTTCGTCAAGGGTAAAAAAAATTTATTTTTACTGCCCTTGTTGATTCTGATGATTTCCACAAAATCTTCAAAAGGTGTTTATTCTTCAACTTCCACACTCATAAACACCACACTTGCATCTGTTTCTTGATTTGTTTCTCTAAGCAACATTTTTCTTCAAGATTCCCTAATTGTGTGGATTTTCAATCTATACAACTCTAGAACCCGAGTCAAAGATCGCTTAGTGAAATTCCTCAAGACACTCCTGGTCAGATTCCTCAAACTTGTTTCTTTTGAAAAACTTCTGAGAACGCATGTGACCTCTCCAAATTCTTCGCACCTATACTCTGTTCACAGGTACACATGTCCGCTGCTGAATCACTAGGTTCTCATCAACTTAACTCATTTGCAGCGTTCCCCGAAGACAAATTGCATACCTCTTCAGAGAATTCCATTGTTCAAAATCTTCAGCTGAAGAAAATGGCTGATGGCAAGAGACCTCAGAAGGGAGGCAAGAGACCAGAAGTGAATACTGCTTTTGAGATACCTAATGACATCTATGAGGAATATTGCACTCCTGATGAAGCCAAGCATGGCAAGGAGAAAAAAAATCAGCGCAAGGTGCGCATTCAGAGGATAGAGAGGAGATGGGCATGGGAATGGAGGGAGTACAGATATGTCACTCCAAAGTACATGAAAAAAATCCGCTTTACACCCTCCTTGCCCAAGACCTCCATTGGCACCTGGCCAAGTTGCAGATCCCACTAGGCTCAAGCATGGTGAGGACTATCCAGATGAATGGGCAAAGCGGCAAGCCAAGTTGGCCAAAATGGCCAAAGAAGCGGTGAGGAAATTCAATGAAGATTATGATGCTGCCGCTGCTGAGGCCTCTGCTAGCAAGCCCAAGAAGGCTATGCCCAAGAAGCCTGCGCACAATCCCAGTTCCTCAGCAA
The DNA here is from genome assembly GCA_021605205.1 of Aegilops longissima. Lineage (NCBI taxonomy): Eukaryota > Viridiplantae > Streptophyta > Magnoliopsida > Poales > Poaceae > Aegilops > Aegilops longissima. The sequence goes on from CM038676.1 coordinate 466,685,895, forward strand.
TGCCCTCTCGGCCAAGCTCATCAAAGCCCTCACGACATATTCCTCAAGCAGCTCCAGTTCCCACTGTTACAAAACCTTCAGCTGCTGCTGCAAAGTCCTCGGCACCTGCGCATCTCGCCTCTTGCCAAAGGACCACTGGTATCTCTATTGCTTCAGGAGCATCTGCAAGTTCTTCAACTCCTCCTCAGTCCTCAACAGGCCCAACTTTGCTGAAGACAAAGACCACTGCTGGATGAGGCACAAGGCCAAGTCCTCACAAGAAGCAGGTTGCCTTCCATGTGTTGTCTAGTGAAGATGAAGCTAATGATGAGGAACTAGCAGAAATCATCAGAGATAGACAGCAAAGGGCTGCTAGAGCCAAAGGAAGTGAAGTGCCTCTTCTGCTGGATTCCAAGTTGATCCTAGACTTCATTGATCTCTAGCACAAGGACCCCAACACTCCTATGCCTGATTTCAACCTCACACCTGGCCAAAGTCATATGCTGACTGCCATCATAGGCGAAGAAAAATGGAAGTTCGAAAAGGCCAGGCAACTGAAGAAAGCGATTTCTGAAGAAGCATGTAGTCACTATGACTCCTGATGAACTTGTGGCCATGCAAACTGAGATCAAAGCACTCAGTGATGAATTTGACGCATACCGTGTAGATTGGCTAGGAGCCAAGGTCAGATTCATCAGAATGGCGAAAGGATTCACCTTAAATGATGCAGCCTCAACACAACAAGAAATTCCACAGACTGAAGCATCTGCTCAGCCTACTGAAGAACATGCCAGCATCGCTGATGAAAATCAGGCTGCTGAAGAAATTGAGAGCACTAGGGCTGATGAAGAAATTTCAGCCGCTGAAGAAACTACTAGGGCAACCTCTAGTGTTGCGCCTGAAGATCAAGCCAGGCCAGTTGAAGCTTCTGCTACTACGCCTGGAGAAACTGAACAACTCGGGGAAACTGCATCAGTTGCGCCTGAAGAAACTGCACCAATTTCCTCTGCTCGTCTTGCACAAGCGACGAGTCCTACTCTTCCTTCTGCATCAGAAGTGAAGAAAACCAAAGCTGCAGAGCGAGCAGCTGTGAAGAAAAGGAAAGCATATGCATCCTCAGAGTCTTCAGCTCCAAAGAAATTGAAGACTTTGACGAGCTCCTATGCAAATCACATAGATGTTGTTCCAATCTTAAGCATGCCATCCAAGGAGATTGTTCCCTTTGGTGAGGAATATGTGATCCCAAGTGAGTCTGATGAAGAAGATCCTTCTGCTGCTACGTCAGAGCAGATTGATGAAGAAATTGAAGTGGACAATATCACTTCAACTCCACTAGTTTCATCACCCATGCCTCAGTTCACAGCTGAAGAGGCAGGCGTTGAAGAAATAGATGAGGAAGATGAAGATGTGGATATTGGGTCTAGAACTCCAATTCTGAATGATGACTACTGGGAAAGTCATCACCCCAATTCACAACTCTACACCCCTCTGCAACAGATTTCTCAGTCCCTGGTTCAAACTGAGGAAATTCATAAGGGCTCTAAAGATCATCAAGCTTCTCTTCTCACTACTCCTGAAGAAGTTCCAGCCGCTAGCGCTATTGAAAATGCTGCTGGAGAAATGGATGCCAAGGCTGCTAATGATGACATTGCTCCTGAAATTCCTTAGACTGTGGCCCCAGAAACTGTCATTCAAGAGGCTATGGAGACATCAACTTCAAATCTTCAGCCCAGGCTACAGAATCCTCACTCCAAGAAGCAGAAGTTCAAGGCTGATGACATCTTCAGTGAGCACATTTTCTTCACTGACTACAATCCTTATGACTCTGCTCGTCTTTGACGCAAGCGTTTTTGGACTGCTAGCCAGATGAACTTCTATTCCTCGCTTCTATTTGATAAAGAAAAGATCTTTGACCATGAGGAAATTCCTCATGTGGACATGGAGTCTCTACCTTGCTTCACCCAGTCCTTAGTGTTCTTCATGACGCTGGGCTGCTCAACCTCTGTACCGACATCTACAACTGGAATGAGAACTCATTCTTCAGTTCTATGCTACGTTCCACATCACTGGCAACGCTGAAGATGTGAATTCATGGGTATTGGACTAGATGACAGAAAATACTCTCTACAAGGCTTCGACCTCTAAATTACTTCATGCCATCCAAGCCAGTCCTCCTCCTGAAGGTGCAAGGATCATCTATGCTGACCCTGAACTCTCAGATCGTCTGATGCAAGTGCTAATGAAGCTTTTGAAGCCAGGCCAAGCTCCAAGGACCAAATTCCTCGTCAAGGAATTGCTCTATGTGCCAAGGATAGTGTACAGAATATTGACCAAAACCCTTAGTCCAATCAAGGGACACAACTCTGATGATGAAGAAGTTGTTGGCATCATGAAGAATCTGCTTTTCGACATCATACATGGTATTCCTATCAACTACCACGATTTCTTCATGAGAAGCACTATCACCATTTGAATCGAAGCCTTACACTCCCTGGATCATGAGATTTATCAGATCAAGGTCTTCAATCAACTACGAGGCTGATTTTCAAAATCATCTCAGCTATTTGCCCCCAATTGAAGTCCTCAAAAGGACTATTTCCTCAGCTGATGCGAAGGGCAAGGCAGTTGTTATTGATGAAGGCACTCATCCATTGGATGGACAGTCTCGAAAAGCTACTTCATATTCCACCAATGCTGACTCTGCCACACATGATACTGCCGAGAATGCTTCAAAGAAAAATCCTCAAGCCACTGCTCCACGGGTAATGACTAATCATGAGCTTCTCCTCAGTCATCATTAGAAGGTCGATCGCAACCACAAATGGGTCAAGCATCAGTTTGGTTCAATTCTTCATAACATGACAATCACGCAAAACACTTTGAATAAGAACCATTACTACCTCCATGAAGTTTTTTATCGCACCTGGGCTATATTGTCTCACCTCTACGGTGAAGAAGATCTCAAGCAAATGGGCTTCAAGCAGGACTTTGACTGGTCTCAGCCACCTTCGAAGAAATTCAAGAAGGTCAAAGTTCCTCACTTGGTGGCCAGCTCATATTCTCCATCGCGCGACCCCAACAACGCTGGCGCTCCTCTAGGGGCGTTAGTCCTCATTTTTCGTCCCTTTTGGTCATTCGATGACAAAGAGGGAGAAATTTGAGTTAGTCTTCAAGCGGGTCTCTATATATGGGTGTTTTTTTGCTAAGTTACAACTCTAGTTCTTCTGAAGTATTTGTTGGATCGAGTTGTAAACTAAGTTCGATGGTGGTCTGATACTTTTGCTCTATTTTTTGTGCATGATATTTCCTCATATATGTTAATGCACGCATGATGAATTACATCAAACACCATATTTCATCATGCATTTCAAATACTTCATATCATATGTTAAATGCGTGTATGAATTACAAGATATAGAAGGAGATCTCCATGATTCTACTCTACAATGTGCATTGCTATTCAAAGCAAATTCCTCACATATGCACATATTTAGGTGGAGTTCTTCTATATCTTGCAATCAAATTCCTCAATACCAGTATTCACACTTCTTATGTTTGTCCCCGTTGAAAACTTAACCTATATTGTCATCAATCACCACAAAGGGGGAGAATGTAAGTGCATCTAGTGCCCCTTTGTGATTTTGGTGTATTGAAGACTTATAGGTTAAGGGACTAATGCGTTTGTGAGTGTACACAGGTCTATAAGTCTATGAGGAGTTTGATATTTACAGAGAAAGTCGACCCCTAAAAATAAATGTCTTCAACTGAAGACTTTGGCTTTCCGAAGACTTTGAAAGTGAAGAAATTGGTGTGACCGTGAAGACTTTATATTCATGCGAGGAATATGAAGCGTGAAGACTTTTTTTTTCATAGTTTTATTTTCTCTTTATTGAGTCATAGGAAACACCATACTGTTAAAGGGGGTCGAGGTAAAACTAAGGAAAAGTTTCCAAGTGATGCTCATCTCAAAATCCTACACCGACCAATCCTTTCGAGTGAAGCCATTGGAAATCTCATGCAGTTTAGTCAATTTCTTCAGTGACAGAGATGTAGATCTTCTGGTCTCTAAGGAATTTGTTCTGACTGAGGAGTTAGGAATTCGCAGTGTGGATTGCCTACAAGTGAGGAACATAATAGCTCTGAGGAATTTGATAATCAAATATCCGACCGTTGTTGTGCTATGCGCCAGCTGTCCCAAAATATCTACCCACCTAACGATCATATCATTGAAGGGAATTTATGTCTTATCATGTCGGGCTGCTCCCTAGGCTATAAATAGCCGCCCCCTACAACCACTAGCTGGTTGGCTGCTCCATGAGAAACTGACACTTGCCATTGAGAGCACCCCATCCTCTGAGGACTTTGAGCAAAAATCATCAAGTGAGGAAAACCCAAACCCAAACACCTACAAACCCAAAGTGATTGAGCATAACTGAAGAGATTGTTCCTGTGTGGAACCGACGCTTGTTACCTTTGAGGACTGTGCATCCTCCAGACAGTTAGGTGTCATGGTCTAGAGCATCCAAGAGGAAATTGTGGATCACTGAGTGACCGAGTCTGTGAAGGTTTGGAAGTCACCTGAAGACTTACCATGAGTGATTGGGCGAGGTCTGTGTGACCTTAGCTCAAGGAGAATACGGTGAGGACTGTGTGTCCGGGACTGTGTGTCCTCAGGTTTAAATACCTAGCCACTCTAACCAGACATACAACTATCACAGCAGTTGGACTGGTCTACCAAATCACTGTCTTCACCAAGCTACTGGTCTTATTTCCTCTACCCTACCATTTCCTCATTCATATGCTGAAGTACTTGATCGTTACTGTTTGAAGACTTTGACTGAAGACTTTCTCAATTTCCTCAATCCTATTTCTTCAGTAACTTTGTCTTCAGCCTGCTATCCTGTGTTTACGCTACTTGTACTTTGTGCTTGTTTTCATTTCATCATGATGACTGTGCTACTGCTCTGTTATGCTTGCATCTGAGTACTTATTCCACTGCTAGTTGTTCGTGACTTAGGAATTTCCTCACCCTGAAATTCCTCAGTGACGAATTTGTAAAAATCGCCTATTCACCCCCATCTAGTCAATATAACGCACTTTCCGAACTCTTGATCCACTAAAGTGTTGAGGGAGAGTTTTGTCAGCACGATGGCGTGGTGACGATGATGGTGATGTGATCCGCACATGGCTTCGCCTAAGCACTATAACGCTATGACCGGAGGAGTAAACTGCGGAGGGGGCACCGCACATGGCTAAGAGAACAATTGATGTGCTATGGGGTGCCCCCTGCCCCCATATATAAAGGAGGAGAGGGAGGAGGCCGGCCAAGGGGCGCGCCATGGGGAGGGGAAACCGACTAGGACTCCTAGTCCAAGTCGCCCCCTTCCTTTCTTTCGAAGGGGGAAAAGGGAAGGAGAGGGAGAGGGAGAAGGAAAAGGGGGGCCGCGCCCCTTCCCCTTGTCCAATTCGGATAGCCCATGGGGGGGGGGGCACCCCTTGCGGGCTCCCCTCTCTCTCCCTATGGCCCATGTAGGCCCATTACTTTCCCGGGAGGGGGTGGGTTCCGGTAACCCCTCGGTACTCCGAAAATATCCTAACCACTCCAAAACCATTGCGGTGTCCGAATACCATCGTCCAATATATCAATCTTTACCTCTCGACCATTTCGAGACTCCTCATCATGTCCGTGATCTCATCCAGGACTCCAAACTATATTCGTTCACCAAAACACATAACTCATAATACAAATCATCATCGAACGTTAAGCGTGTGGACCCTACGGGTTCGAGAACTGTGTAGACATGACCGAGACTCATCTCCAATCAATAAAAAATAGCGGAACCTGGATGCTCATATTGGTTCCTACATATTCTACAAAGATCTTTATCGGTCAAACCGCAATGACAACATACGTCATTCCCTTTGTCATCGGTATGTTACTTGCCCGAGATTCGATCGTCGGTATCCTCATAACTAGTTCAGTCTTGTTACCGGCAAGTCTCTTTACTCGATCCGTAATGCATCATAACATAACTAACTCATTATTCACATTGCTTGCAAGGCTTATCTTGATGTGCATTATACCGAGAGGGCCTACAGATACCTCTCCGATCCTCGGAGTGACAAATCCTAATCTCGATCTATGCCAACCCAACAAACACCTTCGGAGACACCTGTAGAGCATCTTTATAATCACCCAGTTACGTTGTGACGTTTGATAGCACACAAGGTGTCCTCCGGTATTCGAGAGTTGCATAATCTCATAGTCAAAGGGATTTTAACATATAATGAGGCTAGGCAACTCGTCTCCACGAAGGACCCTCGATTTGCACCGATTTCGTCCATCGGATGATGGTCAAACTGGTCTTTCTTGCCTTGGTTGACGATGGATCTTTGCTGGAAATTTCGTTCTTCGTTTTTACCTTCCCATGAATTCGTTGGGTCAATGACATGTGGGCTCAGCCTTTCGTGCTATTGACTGGGTCAGTTGTTTTTGGGTCGCGGGCGGCCACCCCTGACGCGCTGCGTGCGCGCATCATGGGCGTCCATGATTTTCCCACCCTGAGTCGTTGACGCTGCGTTTGCTATTCTCTTCTCTGGCTCGGTGGATGGAGCCGCTGCAGGTGGGCCTGTCTTTCCTATGGTCCCACCCGTCCGTCTCCTGCTGTGTTTTCTTTCGTGTGCGTTGCGTCAAGCTATTTCATCGCGTCCCGCGTTTGGAGAGAGGGGCGTGTGTCCTGACCAGGATGTGTCGGCCCCCACGTTGTACCACGGCCTTTCTTTTTCTGCAGGTCTTCCGTGACAGTTGCTGCTTGTTTCTCGTCTGACCGATGGCCCCTATTCGCTTCTGGTCCCGCGCATCAGCGTCGCCTCTCGTGCATCAGGGTCGTCAACGTTGAAAAGCGGCTTCCCTGATAGCTCGAGCTTGTTACTGTGGCCGACGCGCGTAGGGGGGCAGTGGACGTATGTGCACCGTGCAGTGGGCCCACTTACGCGAGACGTGCGTGACTCATACGTTCGCTAGTGCGTGGCCTGCGGGTTCTCTGCTCTCCCTGACAGTGGGCTATGGACACACGCAGGACGCGTGTCGGGCTTCTTTTCGTGGGTCTCGATGGTGCTCCGTAAGGTTTGCATCTGCCATCGTAGTGGACAGAGGCTCCTTTTCTCTTTGGTTTCCCCTTTCCTTTTCTTTTGGCTCTCTGTGCGCGCTTGCTTCGTCCGTCCGCTGTCTTCCTCCCTGCCGCACTACTGCGCCCTCTCCTCGTTATGCGCTTACTTTCTTCGACCGCAGGTTGCACTGCTGGCTGTCGCGATGGCCGTGCTTTGCTCCATGGGTGCCGCCGGTTGAGGTTCCTCCTGCTCTTCTCGTGTTCTTCCCTTCCATTCTTGCTTCGGTTTGCTGATCTCACCCTCTTCTGTTCCTTTCCTTCGCGCGCAGTTTCCTTGGCCTCCATGTTGTCTCCCACGTAGGAGCTTGGGTGGTTCTGCCCGTGCCGTTGAGGTTAGTGTATGGCTCCTCTACTTCTTTGTGGGTGCTTGTCTGTGAGGTGTTTGATGAAATGCACGCGTGCTCCTCGATGAAATGCATGTGTGCTGCCGTATGTTCTTCGCCTCACATTAGCCTCGCGTTAGCTATGCGTGGTCTGTAGTGGTTGTTTCCACGTTTTATATAAAGATGAGGCTGTAGTATTTTCTGTTGCATGTTACGGTTGGGTTATTTTGTTAAGAGTCTTATCTGAAACTGTGTGGTCTTTTGTGTTCCAGATTAAAGTTGGTTTGTTTCTTATATAGATCCTATATATGTATTACTGTATGGTCATGAAATTGAGTGCTCTTTTGTATTACGTATTGCAGCTGCTGATGCCTTGATCTTTTGCTCCTCCAGTGGCATATATAACATCTAGCCTTCAGCAGATGCACTAAAAATACTACATTTTGCTGCAGGGTATGACATATTCTTTCTGATGAATAAATAACAGATGCTTTACTATTATAATAATGTCACTACGTGTAGTAATTTGTTGACTCACATAGCTCACTATATGACTGCAGATAACCCAGAAGCTTTATGAAGTGCTCAACCTTTCGTCAGAAAAAAAACAGTGGGGTTAAAAACATACCTCACAATTGGTGGGTTTTATGTAGGCAGCATCCTACTTTTTGATTATCAAAGTAGTCCTGCTATTTATAGATGTATCATGTTGGGTAGGGTCCTCTTCAAAGCATGTGTTCTAAACATCGTGGACAGAATTCTTTTAGTGAGTAGAGTCACACTGTGTCAAGTAATTGAGCAATAGCTACAAATCAACAGTTCTGAGCAGATAATTCAAATCTAGCCGTAAGCTTAGCTTACTTTTTAAGCAATAGAAAAACCGGAATAGTGACACTTTTCAAAAAAATAAAAATAGAATAAAGGTGAATATGCCATGTCCGTTCTGCACAAATATCTTCAGAAATGAAGTTTGAACAAAGAGATTTCATTTGTCAACTGCTGATTACAGTAAAATCCCTATCTAATATCCTACTTGTGTAGACTTTCCTTTCTCATTACCCTATTATAGTTATATTTGATGTATGATGACCAATGTTTAGGAAGATTGATCGCTTGAAGAATCCAGTAGTAACATCTCTGTATTGTTAGTCTGTTTACAGTTTTAGCGATTTCTAATGACATGATGCCCATTATGCAAGTATAATTACCACACCCACCTCTTACACGTGCTACTGATTACTAATATTTTTGTTGCTCTGGTGCTATTGATGAACCATAATGTTTACCTTTGAATGCTCAAATCAACCAGGACAAAATTGATGTGCTCTATACATCCACACATATCACACTTGGCTCCTCATGGTATGGTGCATATTGCCTCTGATTTGTTTATTTTAGTGTGATTTTTATAGAAAGTTTGATTTGCTTATTTTTCACATCTTTAGGGATACGAGGAGAAAGCTCTATTCTTGGCAGTGTTGGCATCATTTCTACAAGTGACATGGTTGATCTTTCCTATGTGGACTGCTGGCATGATATGTACCTAAGGTTGGAGATTCTTAATTAGGAATGAAAAAGATGACAGCCACTTCATTTTCAGTACTGCAGTTTACTGAATATTTCTAAGGTTTGAACTGCATGATCACAGTGACAATATAACTAAAATTGGAAGAAACTTAAGGCTAAATTCAATCACTTTTTAACCTTTTTTAGAATGATAAGAACAATATCCAGTATGATTCTCTTCACCAAGGAGCTCGAATGCTGGTACTGTGGCTTCTTGTGCCAATATTTGATAATCTGCTGCTATCTCCCAAGACGATGCCATTAGTATGTGTATTGGTGATGCTGAGCACAAAGCTGTGTATCCGCCTCCTTTCCTCTAGACTATGTCTCTCCAACCCTGAGCTATCCTTATTATTTTATTACTTGGATATAATATCATGAAGAAGGTGATCGTCCTGCTCGTGGTCCCAAGATCGCACTACGCATCGGGTGATAGACCTGCTGACCCGCTAATGAAACCCTTGACACAACTTCTGTTTTTCTTCTCCTATTTATCTCATATTGAGACATTTTTGTGATTCACTTTTATCCTCTCTATTCTAATTCAGTAGCTTGCTCATTGTTTTCATTTGTTCATGTATTTGTGTTGCCTCAGAAATTACGAGTTGCAAGTATGAGTGGCATCTTCAACCATGTTATTATATTTATTACTTTTCTAAACTGATGTGTTCCTGACAATTACATATGAGAGTACATATAATTGAGTTATGCTGACTTGCTTTTCTAAAATGATAAGCTGGATCCGGAGTTAAATATGAGAGTAGAGATAATTAAGTTGTGCTCCTGACTTGCTTTTCTGAACCGAAGTGTTCTTAACATTGCCTTCTTTAATTGCATCTAACTATTAGCTGCCTGATAAGATTAGAGATAAATGCCTTTTCCTTTTAGATTTATCTTTATGTCGACGACGTTCTTTTTATTTCGTTGACGTCGTAGGTTATCAAATCGTCTCCCTGTTTATGCTTCGTTGTGCATGTGATTCTATATACTTGACTACTTTGTGACATGTATTTCCATATAGTCCTATATATCTTGTCCCGAGCAGTGAGCTGGATTATTAATATGCTTGGAGCCTTATTTCCAATCTCAAATTGCCTCTTGTGTTGTGAATTTGTTTGTAGGTTACTGGTTTTGGTTCACATAGAGCGGCTCCAGGCTTAGGGTGGACTTTATAGGAGTATGAAGCTATATGACCGGGTTCTCCATTCCTATTTTTACGCATTTTGTTCATTCTCAAAATAGTTCCTGGCCGGCTCATTTTTACATGTGCGGCTGTTGTTATTCAACGGAATTGAGTTAGTGAAATGGTTGGTGTTGCTTAATGTGGTGGCCACTTAAACCCGCACTACATAGTTGAAATTTTAGATTTTTCCAGTGATGTCTTTAACTTAATATCATATTCGGATTTTTACCCTGTATCGTCTCTTGTAAGCAACATTATGTCATTTATCGGTTCTTGCTTATGGTTTTCAAAAATCCAGCCAGCCACGCCTGCTCGAGCTATGAGCAAGCTCACCTTCAAACTCAAGCCATAAGCTACTATGACCTTGAATCCTCATTAGTTTATCTGCCCGTTGTTTCTTTAATTGATTTGTCATTTAAAGTTTGCCCTTCCATTGCAGACCAACATTTCCTTGTTTTTAAATTTATTTCCCATTTCATGTTTGCACTTTTATTACAGCAGAGCAACACATCATAAATGAAGTGCTGGGCATTGTTTTGTCCAGTTCCCTTCAAAAAAGAAGAGATGGATGTAGAGAGTGGTTCCATCATTGAAGAGATCAAATGTTGTGCAAGGAAATAGAGGAATTACAATGCATCTCACCTATAAAGGGGCTGTGAAGGACAAAATGCTACCTGGATTCCTAAGTTCCAGCTAGCATGGAGGTGTGGGAGGGGAGAGTTTACCAAAAACGTATCAAGGACAAAGCACGACCTGGATTCCTAAGTTCCAGCTAACATAGCAAAAACGTAAAGAGAATTTATGCCTGCATTTTGAAAACTCTATGAGATAGTTTGAGGTTATGTTTCTTTAAATTTTTATTATTAAAAGGATCCTTATTATTGCCAAATTGTTAAGCATTTATTTTCTAATAACTCTTGGTTTGAAATGGGACCTTGCGCCATTTGCGACAACATGTAATGTTACTATACATCTTATTGTAGACAACAAGCCTCCATTCTTATTGTAGATAGCAAGCCTTGATTCCTTTTTTTACTGAGGGGGGTCAAATTTGTTATCATATATGCTTTTCACAACTAAACCAGCTAATACATTTTTTTTTCAAATCACACATGGATTCAATGGGTCTCTGCGCCATTTGGCGCAACAGGTCAACTAGTATGTATAAGTCATGAAGAAAGCAATAGCAATAAAACTTAACGATCATTATGCTAAGCTAACGGATGGGTCTTGTCCATCACATCATTCTCCTAATGATGTGATCCCGTTCATCAAATGACAACACATGTCTATGGTCAGGAAACCTAACCATCTTTGGTTAACGAGCTAGTCAAGTAGAGGCATACTAGGGACACTTTGTTTTGTCTATGTATGCACACATGTATAAAGTTTCCGGTTAATACAATTCTAGCATGAATAATAAACATTTATCATGATATATGGAAATATAAATAACAACTTTATTATTGCATCTAGGGCATATTTCCTTCAGTAGGTCTACAATGAACTAGTCAGGCTTCATCGGAGAGGCACCAATGAGGATGATGATGTTGGAGAACGTAGTAATTTCAAAAAAATTCCTACGCACACGCAAGATCATGGTGATGCATAGCAACGAGAGGGGAGAGTGTTGTCCATGTACCCTCGTTTACTGTAAGCGGAATCGTTATGACAACGCGGTTGATGTAGTCGTACGTCTTCACGATCGACCGATCCTAGCACCGAAAGTACGACACCTCCGCGATCTGCACACGTTCGGCTTGGTGACATCCCAAGAACTCACGATCCAGCTGAGTATCGAGGGAGAGCTTCGTTAGCACGACGCGTGATGATGGTGACGATGAAGCTACCGGCGCAGGGCTTCACCTAAGCACTGCAACGATATGACCGAGGCAGATTATGTGGAGGGGGGCACCGCACATGGCTAAGAGACCAATGATCAACTTGTGTGTCTCTGGGGTGCCCCCTGGCCATGTATATAAAGCATGGAAGGAGGAGGACGCCGGCCCTCATAGGGCGCGCGCAAAGTGTGGAGTCCTACTATGACTCCCTAGTCCTAGTAGGATTCGACCTCCCACATGGAATAGGAAAAAGGGAAGGGAGAAGGAGAAGGAAGGAAGGAGGCGCCCCCTTTCCCTAGTCCAATTCGGACCAGTCCATGGGGAAGGGGCGCGGCCACCCTTGAGGCCTTCCTCTCCTTTCCCGTATGGCCCATTAAGGCACAATACAAATTCCCATAACTCTCCGGTAGTGCAAAAAATACTCGAATCACTCGGAACCTTTCCGATGTCCGAATATAGCCTTCCAATATATCGATCTTTCTGTCTCGACCATTTCTAGACTCCTCGTCATGTCCCCGATCTAGTCCGGGACTCCGAAAAAACTTCAGCCATCACATAACTCATAAAACAAATTGTCACCGAACATTAAGTGTGCGGACCCTACGGGTTCGAGAACTATGTAGACATGACCGAGACTCATCTCCTGTCAATAACCAATAGCGGAACCTAGATGCTCATATTAGTTCCTACATATTCTAAGAAGATCTTTATCGGTCAAACTGCATAACAACATACGTTGTTCCCTTTGTCATCGGTATGTTACTTGCCCGAGATTCGATCATCGGTATCTCAATACCTAGTTCAATCTCGTTACCGGAAAGTCTCTTTACTCGTTCCGTAATGCATCATCCCACAACTAACACATTAGTCACAATGCTTGCAAGGCTTATAGTCATGTGCATTACCGAGGGGGCCCAGAGATACCTCTGCGATACACGGTGTGACAAATCCTAATCTTGATCTATGCCAACTTAACAAACACCATCGGAGACACCTGTAGAGCATCTTTATAATCACCCAGTTACGTTGTGACATTTGATAGCACACAAGGTGTTCCTCCGGTATTCGGGAGTTGCATAATCTCATAGTCTGAGGAACATGTATAAGTCATGAAGAAAGCAGTAGCAATGAAACTGTAACGATCATAATGCTAAGCTAACGAATAGGTCTTGTCCATCACATCATTCTCCTAATGATGTGATCCCATTCATCAAATGACAACACATGTCTATGGTTAGGAAACATAACCATCTTTGATAAACAAGCTAGTCAAGTAGAGGTATACTAGGGACACTTTGTTTTGTCTATGTATTCACACATGTACTAAGTTTCTGGTTAATACAATTCTAGCATGAATAATAAACATTTATCATGAAATAAGTAAATAAATGATAGCTTTATTATTGCCTCTAGGGCATATTTCCTTAAGATGAACCCCTCCGTGATGGTGTTTAGACTGGATCTGGTGGTTCTGGAACATGTGGCGGCTGGAATTGGTTTTCGTCGACTCCCCTAGGGTTTCTGGAGTATTGGGGTATTTATAGAGCAAAGAGGTGGTGCGGGAGGCCACCGAGGTGGGAACAACCCACCTGGGGGCCCAGGCGTGCCCTGGTGGGTTGTGCTCCCCTCGGGGCACCCCCTAGGTGCTTCTACGACCCATTGGGTGTTTTCTGGTCCATAGAAATTCCACAAAAAGTTTCATTGCATTTGGACTCCATTTGATATTGATTTCCTGTGATGTAAAAAACAAGCAGAAAACAACAACTAGCACTGGGCACTATGTCAATAGGTTAGTATCAAAAAATGATACACAATGATTATAAAATGATTGTAAAACATCCAATAATGATAATATAACAACATGGAACAATAAAAAATTATAGATACGTTGGAGACATATCAGAGGGCAGCAAGGATGATGTAGAGCCCTCTATGTGATCGAATCCCCCTCCGGCAGAGTGCTAAAAAAGGCTCTAGATGGGATCTCGTGGTTCTGGAACTTGCGGCGATGGAAAAAGTATTTCTTGGACTCCTCTGTTGGTTTCACAATTTTAGAGAATTTATAGAGGCGGAGTTAGGTTAAACGGAGCCACATGGGTCCCACAACCCACCAGGGCGCGCCTACCCCCTGGGCGCCCTCGTGCCTTGTGGGCCCATGGTCAAAATATCAACACTAAATCAAGTTATCCCTAGCCCATTATGCTCAATCATTGATCCATTTATGAAACACACTCGCATATTAGATACACCCAATGCTCAAGTACGATCATAATGCCCCTTAATTGGTGCTTTATAAGAGAAGATGGAGACTCAAGTAAAAATAAAAATTGCATAATTAAAAGAAAGGCCCTTTGCAGAGGGAAGTAGGGATTTGTAGAGGTGCCGGATCTCAAAGCGAAAAAGATAGAGATAAAACATTTTGAGAGGCATGCTTTTCCTGTCAACGAAAACGACCAAGTAGTTCCCAGTACTTTTCATGCTAGATATATCATAGGCAGTTCCCAAACAAAAAATAAAGTTTATTCCCTTTTCAACCATACTTTCACTTTTCATGGCTAGCCGTATCCACGGGTGCCTTCCATACCAACACGTACCAAGGAATTTATTATTTGACAACATAAAGTAAATTCATTTTTCATTTCAGGACTGGGCATCCCTAATACCTTTGTCATACTCTCCTGCAATGACAAGTGAATAAACACTCATCTTGAGAATAACACATCTAGCATGGAAATATATTAGCCACCCCCTACCGTTTCATGAGTGGTATGAGCACACAAATGAGAAGTTTATTTTGAAAATTAGAGATGTCACATAAAATTTGCTTAGAACGACAAAATAATACCGCATATAGGTTGGTATGGTGGACTCATATCACAAAACTGGTTTAAAGGATTTTGGATGCACAAGTAGTGATCATACTTAGTGCAAATGAAGGCTAGAAAAAGATTGAGAAGCATCCAACCAAGAAACGAAAAATCTCATAAGCGAGCATTAAGCATAACTAACACCGAATAATGCACCACAAGTAGGATGTAATTTCATTGCATAACTATTGACTTTTGTGCTTGCATAGGTAATCACAAACCTTAACACGATTATTCTTAATAAAGCATAATTACTCATCAACATGACTAACATATCATATCATCATATCTCAAAACTATTACAAAGAATCAAGTTTATTTTGTCCAATGATTTTCATGTAAGTTTTATTATATCCTCCTTGGATACCTATCACTTTGGGACTAGATTTCATATCTTGGTTTTTAATAAGATCAAACACATATAAGTGAATATCATGAGAATCATATTTATTTCTCTCAAAATAATTTAAGTGAAGCAGGAGAGAATTTCTTAAATTTTTACTAACTCTCAAATTGTCACAGCCTGGTTTTTTGCCCTCTTTTCTTTGCGTGATTTTCTTCTGAGTTGGTTTGAATTTGGAGTTTTGAATCATTCCATTTGGACTTGATCACCTGGGTATCCCTTAATTTTCACCCAAGAGCCCCCTCTCCTCTTCTAACCCATCATTTCACTCCTGGCCAACCCAACAAAATTGCTTGGAGTATTTTTCTTAAATGAAAAATGTTCATTTTGCCTCCTAAACCCTAGCTAAAATCTTTGACCTCCAAAGCAACCCTCATTTCTGTTGCCCCAAAAATCCTGAGAAAAATCCCAAATATTCTTTGGACCCTAGGGCACATTTCTGAGCAGAAATATTTCACCACTTTTTGGAGTATTTTTGCTACAGAAAATATTTTCACTTCTGGGCTGAAATGGTAGTTTCTACAGAAACTACCTTTTTACTAGCTCCAATGCATCTGGTTTTTCCCTGTGCTTATTCACCTTAGTAAGAGTCAGTAAAACCCCAAAGATCAGCCCTTGAATAACTGTTGTTTGACCACAAGAATCGCTCAAAGTTTCGTCCAAGAATTCAAGCATCTTCACCATTTCACTTCTACTGCACCTAGAAACCAACCGAGCCGTGGTAACACCTAAAGTTACTAAGGACTACATGCCAGACATCATGGTTAGTGCATATGTGGCCTGATGTCATGGTCCACGCGGTGACCGCGTTCGTCCGAGGGTGCTGGCATGCCAAACGAGCGCTCTGCGCGTCGCCAGCGCCTCTATGGCGCGCGTGCCCGCTGCTCGGCCAGCCTGGGTGTGTCCCCCCACGCCACCATCCTCGTCTCCACCCTCTTAACTCCTCCCTGCCGCTCGGCGACGCCGGAGCTCGCCGCAGCGAGCACGGTCACGGTCCGTTAACGGCAAAGGCTGCCGCGCAGACCGTGTTCGCTCCTTCCTCCTTGCTCTTGTGCTCGTCCGCGTCCGTGCACAGCTCCCGCGTGAACCCCGTCACCCTGTCCCTCTCTCTCTGGCACCATTCATCGCCGGGCACCAACGACAGCTGTCCTCCAGTGGAGCCCGAGCCCTCCTCACCGCCCCGCCTATAAATAACCCCCCTCCGCAGCCTCCTGGAGCACCGCACCTCACCACACCTCCCTCTGATAGCGACTAGAAGCCGTAGCCTGGCGGGGCAGGCCGCAGGCTGCCGTCTCCGAGCCGAGCATGCCGGCGATCCCCCCTGGATTGACCCCGCAGCTCCGGCCACTCCCAAGAAGAGGCGACCCCGCCAGGGCCTCCGCCTCTCCTCCGTGAAGCCAACAAGCCAAGCCCAAGCCCCTGGAGCCGCCCCTAGCCGCCGTCTTCGTCTTCTCCGGCGACCACCGCGTTCTGCCTCTGCTTACGAGGAAGAAACCGACGCCGTCCGGTCACCATTTGCCACGCCACAGGTCCGGGCAGGTGCGCAAGAACCTTCTCCGTCGATCCCTCCCTCTCATCTTGCCCCAAGAGGCCTCAACGTCGGCGAACGCTCCGGCGAACCGCCGCCCGTCTCTGTTTTCTTTCCCCCTCCCTCCGGCCTGACTAGCAGGGCCCGCTAGTCAGCCACTCATAACGCGCGCGAAGCGGTATGAGTGGTGGCGCCCCAGGAAAGTATGCCATCGACGTCACCCCCTCTCTGTTTTTCCTTTTTTCAAATTTATTTAAATTCCAGGAGCATTCAAACAGCCATAACTTTTATTCCACAAGTCCAAATGCAGTGATTCTTTTTGCATTGTGTTCTTTGTCTAAAAATCTAACAGCTCCCAAAAGATGGGATATTTCCTTGCTGTCTAGATTTTCTGACAATTTTCAGAAGGTTTCTTGATATTTTCTTTTGTGGTTTTGGAATGTTTTCAGAGGAACCAGCTTGTCTTGAGGATCACCAGGAGCCTTGTGACCCTCATCAGTACTAAGGCAAGCCACAGTAACATTTTCATGGTGCCACCACTTTGGTAAACTACAGGATGTTGATGCTGCTCCCTCCATCCACTAGGGCTAGCTGACCCGGATTGTAAACCCGGGGAGGATGATCCTCTCTGCTCCATACAATAGGCTGCTCTGACCAGCGCAGGTAATGCGGTGCGGCCGGTTCAACAACACCGACCGCCCGCTCAAGTTTTCGGTCTCGTCTGTCCAAGCTGGTGGTAAAGACATGGTATCGCCCACTGCTCAACTGCTTTGGATTACTTTGGTAACCCGATCGCTGCTGTTGTTGATTGTAACCCCTTGGTTCTGATTGTTCGATTGTTCGATTGCTCGATCGCTTTGCCCGCCCGGATTACCACCAACCTCGGGCCGGAATTTCTCCATCAGAATCCGGGCGGACCACGAACCGCCGCCGGGCCCTTGATCATACCGAAAAGCATTAGAGTTTTGAACTCCTGCATAATATAACAATCCACCCGAGGTGGTTCATTGGTGCCTCCTTCGCCCCATGCTTCGGACAAGGTTGATTCAATAGGTAATTCAAACGATCTGGATTGTGACCTTGCGCACCGCCCGGTTTGATTGTTACCCTTGCGCCGCTGACCCTTGTCCTGTAGCGTTGGTGTTGGCTACGGCCCATGTTACCGCTTTGCCTTACGCTTGTTTCCCCATTGCTGCCGAATGATGTTGCTGGCCTCTGAGTTGCTATTCTGCTTTCCCTTCCCTACTTCGTCATCCTCGCACTCGGATCCTTGGTACTATCGTAATCAGCATACTTTACCAAAACGCCCATGAGAGTGCCCATGTATTGCAAAACGCTTCATGTGACCCAGCTTCAACTTCAACGGTTCAACCGCAGTTGGCTTCTAGGGTTAAGATAGCGGAATCAGGGTTGATCCGGTCGATGAATGTAAAACCTCAAACGCGGGCGCACCCAATGGGTTGTAGATTCTCCTCTGCTCGACACAAGCCGCCAAATCCACCACGCACATGGGCTGTTTACAGGTGTCTTTGAAATTTTGAATGAACCGGTCCGTGAATCGAGTCCATGAACCGACCGAGTTGGGCGGCAAATTTTTCAACCAAGCACGGGCCGCACCTTCCAACATCATGGTGAAATACTTCGCACACGCAGCTTCATCCACATCCAGATCTCCATGGCCATCTCGTAGCTTTCTATCCACGCTCGAGCCAAATCGGCAGATAATTGGGCACCTTGCGTGGCCCTTTGAAGTCCTTGGGCAAACGACATTGCGTAGTGGGGACGAGGCAAGGCACCCCAATGAGCCGACGTGACCCCGGTTCAAGATGGTCGGACAAACCGGCGCGAGCTGATGATCCTCATGTTGTGCTGCTAACTCGCCTCCCCACGTGCCTGGCGCCCGTCCACCACCACTTGAGCGCCTTCAAGTCACCTGCCGGGTTGTTGCCGAGGCGGATCTGCGCCGCGCATTGCTTGATACGGCCGGTTCGTCGTAGCGCGACGGCTATAGCTCCAGCTTGGGCGGGGGTGGAGGATCCGATCCCGATCAGTATGAATACGCTTCTGTTGAGCCAGACCGTCCCGAGGAGCTCCTTAACCCGGCGTGTCTCTACCGCCGTGGTGAATGACCTTCAATTGGAATCACCTCCAACCGTGCCGCAGCCTTGGCAACAAGATTATCCATCGGGTTGAGTAGTGACCGGAGGTGTCTGCACAACTGGGCGCGCCGGTATGATGGCGAGGCAGATCTATCACACGGGCTGAATCGGCGCCCGTCCCCAGTGCTTCCGCCGGTTCACCATCGGCGGCGGATTACCGGTCCTCGCGCTGGGTATTGAAGAGTTCTCTTCCTCGAAAACTGAAGGTAAACGGGATCAGATTTTATTTTCATGACTTCATGTGATGCGCCTCGATCCAAAGATGAGCCTATAAGCTCAGGCATCCAAAGCGCCCGCCCGCCGCCATCCTCACGTCCGCGGCTGCCAGATCCGCTTTAGCTTTAGCGATCTGTTCCTTCACCTTTGCAATCTCTGCATTGTGTAGGTCCCGATCCGCCGGATTAGCCTTCGCCATGAGCGCAGCCAATGCGTCGAATAGCTCGATAAAACTTGAGCGGTGGGCGACAGGCCTCCTTCCCGGCTGCCATCACCATCGCTGAACCGGCGACCATGGGCGCCATGCGGTCAAGAGTGAAGCGCCGCCAGGTACCGCCATGAAGATTCCAACCCGTTGGGTAGATCAAAGGGTCCGAATACTCTCCCGTCGGAACAGCCCCGACCTGGCCATCTTGTAGCTGGTACAGAGACTGGTTTCTCCGGTGACGACTCGTCGCCAGAGTAGACAACGGTTTCGCCGCCAGATGCTGATCCGCCTCATAGTCTTCGTGGACGACTCCCACGAAGCACGCTGACAGCCGGCTTAGCTGGGCAGGACTCTTCTTCGCTCACGAGCCGCCTCGACGAGGTCGGTGCAGATGTCCGCCCAGCCCCGCTCGCCGATCTTGCCGATGAACACGTGTATGCCACCAAAGGGGACCCGCACCCATACTCAATCGAGCCGGCCTCGGGCCCCATCCGCATCGCCGATGTAGAGTTTGCCGCGACGACTCTTAGTCATCCGCCCACAGATAACCTTCGAGTCCTTCGAACTTGCCCTCTAAGATCATCAAACCATCGTGCGATAGCCCCACGGTGGGCGCCAACCGTCGTGGAATTGTCACGCAGATGTCCTCGTGAAAGGACTTAGTCGCAGGGCCATCGGACGGGTTAACTTAGAGGGTTAAAGCGACACAAAGACACGGAATTATACTAGTTCGCCCCTTCGATGAAGGTAAAGCCTACGCCTAGTTGTGATGGGATTGATGTGATTTCGCGACTAGGGAGCAATAGCTTCGCCTAAGCCTCGAATTGTCTGTCCCTAAACCGCCGCTGGTCGCCCCTTATATGCACGGGTTGACGCCTGCCGGTCTCACAGAGTCCCGATCCGGCTCATACAAGTGTCCGGCTCGGTCTCTTCTCTCTTATCTTACAGCACAAGTTACAAGACTAAGGCAGTTTACATTTATGGATCCTAGTCCGCCTCTGGGCTCTGGGCCTCGTACCTTCATGGGCCCGGATTGTAGACGAGGGTAAACCGGCCCCCTCAGGGCGGTTTATATTCAGTAGTTATATCCCCAACAGTTACCCTGTTCGGCGTTCCGCACGGCAGGCAGGACAATCACCCGAGCCGTACGTTCCACCACCGCCTTCACCGCCAAATCCGCCCTCCACCGAGCAAATTATATGTTCGAGGAACGACGAAAAAATGATCTAATGGAAATATTTAGAAGTATTCAAGCAATAGTTGGACAGAATGGGAATCAGCCTACCTCCCACTCCATGCTATCTGATTTTCAAAGGACAAAGCCTCCCAGTTTCAGTCAGGCCGTAGATCCCTTGGATGCAGATGATCGGTTAAGAACTATCGAAAAGAAACTTGAGGTTGCTCGAACTGATGAAGAAGATAAAGTTCCATTTGTAACACATTATCTGGAAGGCGCTGCTGCAATATGGTGGGAAAGTGAGAAAGCTATAGTGACTGAGAATGAAGCAATTACCGCCAAGATTCAAGGAGCAATTTGAAAATATCACATTCTGCGGGGAATTATGAAGACTAAGCAGCGTGAATTTCTCGCGCTCCTCCAAGGAAGTCGACCGGTGCGAGAATATTTACAAAAATTCAATCACCTGTCACGTTACTCTCAATATGACGTGGCCACTGAAGAAAGGAAGATGGACCGCTTTCTTGGTGGATTAAACCCGCAACTTCGCTGTGCTCTCAGTATGTTCGATTTTCCAGATTTTCAAACCCTGGTGAACAAGGCTTTCATTGTTGAAAGGGAGCACAGGCTCGTGTCAGATACTAAGTCTGCCCATAATGATCACAAACGCAAATTTCAGCCCAAGAAGGAAATGCAACCAGTGCAAAAGGTTATTACCTGGCAGCCAACTCCGATGGCATACCAGCCCAGTTGGCAACAAAATGTTAACAAGAACACCACCCAAGTGAAGAATGATGTGCTAAACCAAGTTATGGAGAATCGTCTGCGCAAAAATTCCTGTTATAGTTGCGGACAAACCGGACATTATGCCAAACAGTGTCCCAAGAACACCGGCACCAATGCTACGTTCAAGCCTCAAATCCATTATTTGGAAGCTGGTCCAAGTTAGCACGACGTCACGGGATACGTTCATCACATTTCAGCCGACGAAGCCCAAGAAAATCCCGAGGTTGTCATTGGTATGTTCCCTGTTAATAACATACCTGCAGCAATTTTATTTGACTCTGGGGCTTCCCACTCTTTTATTTCTTGGAGTTTTGTCGCCCAAAACAAATTTCCTTGTTCGCTTTTGGGCAAAAATATGCTGGTACAAACCACGGGATCTATTATTCAAAGCAATCTCGTCTGCCGCAATCTGGAAGTCAGGATCAACGAAATCAGTTTTCCGACGTCTTTGATACTGATTGAGTCTGAAAAATTGGATGTTATTTTGGGTATGAATTGGCTGACTCAGTACCAAGTATGCATAAATTGTGCAACCCGGGAAGTCAATTTGGCCGAACAATATGGACAAGCTACCAAGTTTATTGCTCGTAGAAGCATACCATCCAAGGAAATGGTTTTTACAGCAATAGCAGAAATGGAATTAATTCCAGTGGTCAGTGAGTTTCCCGATGTATTCCCAGAAGAACTGCCAGGCATGGTACCTGACCGGGAGCTTGGGTTTGCAATAGAACTTGTGCCCGGAACCACACCAATACACAAGAAATATTATCGAATGCCGTCATCCGAGTTGGTGGAGCTAAAGAAACAGCTTGATGAAATGCTCCAAAAAGCTTATATCCGCCCCAGTTCCTCGCCATGGGGATCACCCGCTATTTTTGTGGACAAGAAAGATGGCAGCCTTCGCATGTGTGTGGACTACCGACAGTTGAATGATGTCACAATCAAGAACAAATACCCTCTGCCAAGAATTGATGATTTGTTTGATCAACTCAGTGGAGCCAAGGTCTTCTCAAAAGTTGATTTGCGGACTGGATATTACCAGCTCAAAATTAAAAAGGAGGATATTCCCAAGACCGCGTTCACCACTCGCTACGGTCTTTATGAATATACCGTCATGTCCTTCGGCCTCACCAACTCCCCTGCCTTCTTCATGCACATGATGAACAAAGTGTTCATGGATTTCCTTGATAAGTTCGTGGTCGTCTTCATCAATGATATACTTATTTATTCAAGAAATGAAGAAGAGCATAAAGGACACCTCCACGCAGTGCTACAACGACTCTGTGAGCACCAGTTGTACGCCAAGTTCAGTAAATGCAAGTTTTGGCTCAGGCAAGTTGGATTCCTCGGACATATACTATCCGCTGAAGGAATAGCCGTGGACCCTAGCAAAGTAAAAGACGTGCTCGACTAGTTGCCACCCGCCACCGTGTCTCAGATCCGGAGTTTTCTTGGATTAGCCAGATATTACCGTCGATTTATTGAAGGGTTCTCCAAGATTGCTAAGCCCATGACGGAGTTGCTTAAAAAGGACAAGAAGTTTGAATGGACGTCAGACTATGAGAAAAGTTTCACCGAGTTGAAGAAGCGCTTAACAACTGCGCCGTTTTTAACACTTCCAGATATCTACCGCAGCTTTGACGTGTATTGCGACGCTTCCCGACAAGGACTTGGGTGCGTGCTTATGCAAGATGGCAAGGTAGTAGCCTACGCCTCACGGCAGCTACGATCTCATGAAGGCAATTACCCCACTCATGATTTGGAATTGGCCGCGGTAGTTCATGCCTTAAAAATTTGGAGACACTACCTCATTGGAAAAAGGTGCCAAATTTTTACCGACCACAAAAGTCTCAAATACATATTTAGTCAGCCGGATTTAAATCTCCGTCAGCGAAGATGGTTGGAGTTGGTCAAGGATTATGATCTTGGAATAAATTACCATCTGGGTAAGGCCAACGTGGTTGCTGATGCACTCAGTCGAAAGCCCGTCAGTTTAAACGTCATGCTGGAATCTCTCGCCTCAACTCAAAGAAGAAATTGCTCAGCTCAACCTGGTTGTTGTTGAGGCTGGTCTTGCCAATATTCTGACGGTCACTCCTACTCTTGAGGAAGAAATCCGCAAGGCCCAGCCAAAGCGACGCCAAACCGAGAAACGATCAAGTCATCCGATTAAGGATCAAGACGGTACCCTCCGATTCAAGGGAAGGATTTGTGTGCCTAATCAAGCTGACCTAAAGCAGAAAATTTTGTCAGAAGCCCACGAGTCCTCGTATTCAATCCACCCTGGAGGCACAAAAATGTATGAAGACCTTTGACAAATATTCTGGTGGGATGGAATGAAGAAAGACATTGCTTATTTCGTGGCCTGTTGCGACATCTGCAACAAGGTTAAGGCGGAATATCAGAAACCAGCCGGACTTCTCCAACTACTGCCCGTATCACAATGGAAATGGGATGATGTCTGTATGGATTTCATCACAGGGTTACCTAGGACCCGACGAGGCAATAATGCGATCTGGGTCATAGTGGATACATTAACCAAGGTGGCTCACTTTCTCCCAGTCAAAACCTCATGCCGAGCAGATGAGCTTGCCAGACTGTATGTATCCAGGATTGTCAGTTTGCATGGAGTTCCCTGAACCATCACTATTGACAGAGGTTCACTATTCACCTCTGCTTTCTGGACCCGTCTCCATCAAGCCCTTGGGACGGAATTAAAATACAACACTGCTTATCATCCTCAGACGGATGGGCAAACGGAAAGAGTAAATCAGATACTCGAAGATATGCTCCGAGCCTGTGTTTTAGCCCAAGGACAACAATGGGAAGATTGCTTGCCATCCGCTGAGTTCTCATATAACAATGGATCCCAGACCAGTTTAAAGATGTCACCTTATGAAGCTTTGTATGGCCGTAAGTGCCGCACTCCATTAAATTGGTCTCAACCCGGAGATAGCCGTATTTTCGGAACAGATCTCATACTGGATGCCGAAAAGCAAGTCAAAGAGATCCGAGACAGATTACAGCTGGCCAAATCGCGACAGAAAAGTTATTATGATGCAAAGCACCGACAGATCAGTTTTGAACCCGGAGAACATGTCTACCTACGAGTCACACCCTGAAGGGAGTAAGAAGGTTCCAAACCCGTGGAAAATTGGCACCCAGGTTTATTGGTCCATTTCCCGTCATGACATGAGTGGGTGATGTGGCATATCAGTTGGAGCTGCCTCCGGAACTATCCGACGTGCACAACGTGTTCCACGTTTCACAACTACGACGGTGCATCTCACCACCCGAGAAAAAGACCGATTTGGCAAAGATAGAGCTGGCAAACGATTTGACCTACGAAGAGAGGCCAGTGAAAATGTTGGATCAGATGGAAAGAGTCACTCGCAGTAAGTCACAGAAATTTTGCAAGGTTCAATGGATGCATCATACCGAATCAGAATCAACCTGGGAATCATAAGAATTTCTAAGGGCATGTTATCCAGAATGGTTTTCCCAAGCAACCAAATCTCGAGGACGAGATTCATTCTAAGTGGGGGAGGTTTGTCACAGCCTAGTTTTTTGCCCTCTTTTCTTTGCCTGATTTTCTTCTGAGTTGGTTTGAATTTGGAGTTTT
The DNA here is from genome assembly GCA_021605205.1 of Aegilops longissima. Classification (NCBI taxonomy): domain Eukaryota; kingdom Viridiplantae; phylum Streptophyta; class Magnoliopsida; order Poales; family Poaceae; genus Aegilops; species Aegilops longissima. The sequence continues at coordinate 466,710,922 of CM038676.1, forward strand.
GAATCATTCCATTTGGACTTGATCACTTGGGTATCCCTTGATTTTCACCCAAGAGCCCCCTCTCCTATTCTAACCCATCATTTCACTCCTGGCCAACCCAACAAAATTGCTTGGAATATTTTTCTTAAATGAAAAATATTCATTTTGCCTCCTAAACCCTAGCTAAAATCTTTGACCTCCAAAGCAACCCTCATTTCTGTTGCCCCAAAAATCCTGAGAAAAATCCCAAATATTCTTTGGACCCTAGGGCACATTTCTGAGCAAAAATATTTCACCACTTTTAGGAGTATTTTTGCTACAGAAAATATTTTCACTTCTTGGCTGAAATGGTAGTTTCTACAGCAACTACCTTTTTACTAGCTCCAATGCAGCTGGTTTTTCCCTGTGCTTATTCACCTTAGTAAGAGTTATTAAAACCCCAAAGATCAGCCCTTGAATCACTGTGGTTTGACCACAGTAACTGTTCAAAGTTTCTGTCCAGTAACTAAGCATCTTCACCATTTCACTTCTACTGCACCTAGAAACCAACCGAGCCGTGGTAACACCTAAAGTTACTAAGGACTACACGCCATACATCATGGTTAGTGCATATGTGGCCTGATGTCACGGTCCATGCGGTGACCGTGTTCATCCGAGGGTGCTGGCATGCCAAACGTGCGCTCTGCGTGTCGCCAGCGCCTCTGTGGCGCGCGTGCCCGCTGCTCGGCCAACCTGGGTGTGTCCCCCCACGCCACCATCCTCTTCTCCACCCTCTTAACTCCTCCCTGCCGCTCGCCGACGCCGAAGCTCGCCGCAGCGAGCACGGGCACGGTCCGTCCAATGGCACAGTGCCCGCGCACTGTGTTCTTCCCCTTCCTCCTTGCTCCTGTGCTCGTCTGCGTCCATGCACAGCTCCCGTGTGAACCCCGTCGCCTTCTCCCTCTCTCTCTGGCACCATTTGTCGCCGGGCGCCGGCGACAACTGTCCTCCGGCGGAGCCCGAGCCCTCCTCGCTGCCCCGCCTATAAATAACCCCCCTCCACAGCCTCCTGGAGCACCGCACCTCACCACACCTCCCTCCCATAGCTACTAGAAGCCGCAGCCCGGCCGGGCAGGCTGCGGGCTGCCGTCCCCGAGCCGAGCATGCCGGTGATCCCCCCTAGATCGACCCTGCAGCTCCGGCCACTCCCAAGCCGAGGCGACCCCTCCAGGGCCTCCGCCTCTCCTCCGTGAAGCCAACAAGCCAAGCCCGAGCCCCTGGAGCCGCCCCCAGCCGCCGTCTTCCTCATCTCCAGCGACCACCGTGTTCTGCCTCCGCTTGCGAGGAAGAAACCGACGCTGTTCGGTCACCATTTTCCATGCCACGGGTACGGGCAGGTGCGCAAGAACCTTCTCCGTCGATCCCTCCCTCTCATCTTCCGCCAAGAGGCCTCAACACCGGTGAACACTCCGGCGAACCGCCGCCCGTCTCTGTTTTCTTTCCCCCTCCCTCCGGCCTGACTAGCGGGGCCTGCTAGTCAGCCACTCATAACGCGCGCGAAGCGGTATGAGTGGTGGCACCCCGGGAAAGTACGCCATCGACGTCACCCCCTCTCTGTTTTTACTTTTTCAAATTTATTTAAATTCCAGGAGCATTCAAACAGCCATAACTTTTATTCTACAAGTCCAAATGCAGTGATTCTTTTTGCATTGTGTTCTTTGTCTAAAAATCTAACAGCTCCCAAAAGATGGGATTTTTCCTTGCTGTCTAGATTTTCTGAAAATTTTCAGAAGGTTTCTTGATATTTTGTTTTGTGGTTTTGGAATGTTTTCAGAGGAACCAGCTTGTCTTGAGGATCACCAGGAGCCTTGTGACCCTCATCGGTACTAAGGCAAGCCACAGTAACATTTTCATGGTGCCACTTCAATATTATGTATTTTCATACTTGAACTTATGAATATTGATGCATTTTAATTAGTTATATAATAAATATATTCTGTTATATGCTTGTTATGTTCAAATGCTTGAACTTCAGTATATTTGAAGTAAATATTGTTGGTAAGATGATGAGAACTTAGTTGTTAGAATTAAATAAATAATATGGTCATAGAATTAACGAGAAATTTGGATATTATTTTTGCATGAGGTATAATGATGATAATTGCTAGAAATGGTTCTGGTACAAGTAAAGCAAGGTTTTTACAAGTATAGTAGCATGTTTTATGTTGGCTCCGTGGGAGCGTAGTTGGTGCAGTTTTGCATGGTTATGTGATGCATATGTTAAGTGATGTATGGTACGGCAGTACGACACCGGTTATTTTCTTTTCACATTAAAAGTTGAACCTGATTAATATTCAACTTGAACATGTTGTTGTCCGGGTCGTGGTGCCGCTGAAACGAGTCTTTCCCAGTGCAACCACATTTGCCGGTATGGGACGGCCTTAATGCGTTTCATTGTCGTGCCTCTGGTCGGTACCTCAAATTAGGGAAGGTTATGGGCGTGTTGTACCCTGGCCCGGTAGGCAAGCATAACCTTGTGAGCCTGTTGTTGTTAAGTTTGGTAACGGATCCCAGCAGGATCGTGGCCACGACGGTGGTCGAGGTGTCCGGAGGTAGACACGGGCCACCCAGACTAGCCCAATGGGGTCCGAGTCGGAGGGGCCGGAGAGTGTCATGACAAAGGCAATGGTTTCGCTGAACGCTGTTGGTCCACTCGGATGGGAGAGTGAGGCCATGGGTTCCGTAGTGTGGGTACAGAGGTACTAACCTCTGCAGAGTGTATTTAATCTATCGATAGCCGAGTCCACGGATACGGACACGCTCGAAAGTAAGGTACACCATGGGTCAACACTTAATAAATATGCACACTAAATTGCACTAAGGATGACAGTGAGGTCATCGTGTTGGGTTGGCCACGAGTTGGTCGGGTTGTGATCGCCGTAAGGATCACGGGGCACGAGTTGGTCGGGTTGTGATCGCCGTAAGGATCACGAGCCATGAGATGGTCGGGTTGTGATCGCCGTAAGGATCACGGGTATGTGTTGGTAATATTATGTTTGTTGGTCACATCTGGTAAGCAAGTTGGGAGAATGAGTACCTGTTGAGCGTAGTCACATCATGTTGGTTATATAGCTGCATTGTTGATTAAAACTGGATCTACGTTGGCAATGGCGCCGGAAATTCCTTTTGATGCGGCCTGAATCTATGTCGGTATTTCCCCAAAGAGGAAGGGATGATGCAGCATAGCGGAGGTAGGTATTTTCCTCAGTGATGAGACCAAGGTTATCGAACCAGTAGGAGAACCACGCAATACTACGTAAACAGCTCCTACACACAAATAACAAATACTCGCAACCCGACTTGTAAAAGGGGTTGTCAATCCCTTTCGGGTAACGGCGCCAGAAATTGGCAAACATACGTGAGAGAGTAGTAAATATTGATATATCGAACGCCAAATAAAAAAAGTGCAGCAAGGTATTTTTTGTATTTTTTAATAGATCTGAAAATAAAAGGCAAATAAAATAGATCGCAAAGCAAATATATTAAAGAAGAGACCCGGGGGCCCTAGATTTCACTAGTGGCTTCTCTCGAGAGAAAAAAGCAAACGGTGGGTGAACAAATTACTGTTGGGCAATTGATAGAACTTCAAATAATCATGATGATATCCAGGAAATGATCATTATATAGGCATCACGTCCAAGATTAGTAGACCGACTCTTGCCTGCATATACTACTATTACTTCACACATTGACCGCTATCCAGCATGCATCTAGTGTATTAAGTTCATGGAGAAACAGAGTAATGCAATAAGAACGATGACATGATGTAGACAAGATCTATTTATGTAGAAACAGACCCCATCCTGTTATCCTTAATAGCAACCATACATACGTGTCGGTTCCCCTTCTGTCATTGGGATCAAGCACCATAAGATCGAACCCATCACAAAGCACCTCTTCCCATTGCAAGATAAATAGATGAAGTTGGCCAAACAAAACCCAGATATCGGAGAAGAAATACGAGGCTATAAGCAATCATGCATATAAGAGATCAAAGAAGATTAAAATAACTTTCATGGATAAAAACATAGATCTGATCATAAACTCAAAGTTCATCGAATCCCAATAAACACACCGCAAAAAGAGTTACATCATATGGATATCCAAGAGACCATTGTATTGAGAATCAAAAGAGAGAGAGGAAGCCATCTAGCTACTAACTACGAACACGTAGGTCTACAATGAACTACTCACGCATCATCAGAGAGGCACCAATGAGGATGATAAACCCCTCCGTGATGGTGTTTAGATTGGATCTCGTGGTTCTGGAACTTGCGATGGCTGGAATTGATTATCGTCGACTCCCCTAGGGTTGCTGGAACATTGGGGTATTTATGGAGCAAAGAGGCAGTGCGAGAGGGCACCGAGGCGGGCACAACCCACCCGGGCACGCCTGGGGTCCCAGGCGCGCCCTGGTGGGTCGTGCCCTCCTCGGGCCACCCCCCAGGTGCTTCTCCGGCCCATTGGGTGTCTTCTGGTCCATAAAAATTCCACAAAAAGTTTCGTTGCATTTGGACTCTGTTTGATATTGATTTCCTGTGATGTACAAAACTTGCAGAAAAAAACAACTAGCATTGGACACTGTGTCAATAGGTTAGTACCAAAAAATGATATAAAATGATTGTAAAACATCCAAGAATAATAATATAACAGCATGGAACAATAAAAAATTATAGATATGTTGGAGACGTATCAGAGGGCAGCAAGGATGATGTAGAGCCCTCTATGTGATCGAATCCCCCTCCGGCAGAGTGCCGGAAAAGGCTCTAGATGGGATCTCATCGTTCTGGAACTTGCGGCGATGGAAAAAGTATTTTGTGGACGCTTCTATTGGTTTCACTATTTTAGAGAATTTATAGAGGCGGAGTTAGGTCCAACGGAGCCACATGGGTCCCACAACCCACCAGGGCACGCCCTCATGCCTTGTGGGCCCATGGTCCATATTCTGGTCTTCTCCCGAAGCTTCTAGTATCTCTTTTTTCTAGAAAAAATCTCCAAAAAATTTCATGGCATTTGTACTTCGTTTGGTACTAATATTCCGCGAAACCAAAAACAAGTAAAAAATAGCAACTGGCACTGGGCACTAAGTTAATAGGTTAGTCCCAAAAAATGATATATAATTGCTTGAAAGTGTATACAAAACATCCAAGATTGATGATATAATAGCATGGAACAATGAAAAATTATAGATACGTTGAAGACATATCAGTCTCCCATCTGGTCCTTGGCCTCCATGGCCCACGAGGGTGGGAGCCCCTCCCATATTGGATCTCTCTTTCTCTCTAGGCACCGTTTCTTAAATAGTCGGAGATCCGTAACTCCAACTGGGCTGAAATTTTAACACATTTTTTTTCCTAATATTAGCTTTCTTGCATCCGAATGAGAGCTCCAACCGACTTACGGGGTGGCCACAAGGCACCCTAGCATGCACTGGGGGGTAGTGGCGCCCCCTGCTGTGTGGAGCCCATGGGCCTCCGTTTGCGTTGATTCTTGCACCAAAAATTTAGATATATTCCATAAAAATTCACGTCAATTTTCAGGTCATTTCTGATCCATGATTTTTCACCCAACCCCCCCCCCCAAATGATAGAAAACAGGAACTGGCCTTTGTCACTGGGTTAATAGGTTAGTTCAAATAGAAATAATATAAATTACTGTCAAAATATGTGGAAGTAGTAAGATAATGACATGAAACAATAAAAAATTATAGATAACTCAGAGATGTATCATAGGCACACAAGATCCAACTTGTAGACACACGAACACAAATAAACGACGACCGGGTTCAAACATATCCACCGAAGACGATCATCAGCCGAGCGTTGTGAGATCCGCCGAAGACACACATGCACACGCAATCCGAAGACGGTAGACGCACTAATAGGTCCTAAATGTATCTATTTTTGTTTCATACTAAATTATACCACTTTTGTATAGTTTGGAGACCAATTTTTAATATTTTTGACTAATCTATCATTTCAGTGTCCAATGTGAGTTCTTGTTTTCTACTGTGTTTGGACTTTTTAGAAAAATCAATTTTACGAGCTCAAAAAGTCATGAAAAAACATAAAAAAGTTCCACGCCAGGAAGCTTCTAGAGGAACTTGGCCCCACCCTAGGGGTTGTGGGCCCCACACAACTAGGGTGGTCGTGTGGCTTGGTCGTGTGGTTCACTAGTGATATGTTCCATTGCCTCTCGTTGCCCACGCCACTATATCGCCCAGAAAACCTTGAAAATAATTACGAGGGGATTTTTCCAGTGAGCAGCTCTCTATTCCGCCGTGATCCAATCCGAAGGCTTATTTTAGTACTCTGTCGAAGGGGGATTCATCACGGGGGCCATCTACATCATCCTTGTTGCCACCATGATCGCCCGTGAGTAATTTCCTTTGGACTATGAGTCCATAGAAGTAGCTAGGTGGATCTCACATTTGTTCTTCAAAATATAATGACCACATGAGCTGCTCTACGTGATTGTGATCCATTTGATATAATCTTTATTGATGTGTTTGTTGCAGTGTGATGAAATACAGTCAGATCTATGGATTCCTATGAGCTTTTTGTTACATAATTTATAGATACATATGCTCGTCGGTATATTAGTCTTGCACTGACTATGTGTTAGACGAAGGATCTTCAAGAGAGTTGTGTATTTTAGTTGTCTTTAATCTTGCAAGTAATCTACCGTGGTGATAGAAAGCCAAAAAGATTGTATTGTGTTGTTCACTAAGGACAAAAAATAGTTGTGTACACTGGTACAGCGAGGTGCTATACAAACGGGTTTTAACCCCTTTCCACGACGGCATTTCGAACCGTCACCAAGTGAGTGACTGTGATAGGGGGGGGGTCCTTCCCACACGACCTAGAAACCGTTGGGGATAGGGAGCCTTGATGCATACCGTTGTCCCTACTAAACTGTTTCTGATATCTCGAATATCCAAAATGCTCCATCCTTGCAACTCATTTGTGCTCGGATTGCCATCGCAATCTGTATTCTGTGGTGCTACGTTTACGATGCGCGACCCATCACAAATGGTTCACGATTATAGAAGTAGACAATCACACACATTTACGTTTCCTCGACTATATGTGATTTGATGTAAGAGCGCACATAGTTGTTGCTATAAAACTGTATGCGAAGCTTGAATACATCCCACACGATTCATCTGTCGTACCCGCGTCGGATGATCGACCTATCGCACGCGTTCTTCTATGACCAAACGTTTGCGATGTGCACAATATCACAAATAGTCCATAATTGCGAAGCATGTGTGATAAGGTGACTATCGCAAACATTTAATAAGAAAGAATTGTGTGCGATGTTGTTCTTAATCGCACACATTTTTTCTTGGCTGGTCGTGTGTGCAGTAGAGATTGATCGCACACGTAGTGGATCCTAGAAACGAGTCTGATCTCCACGTCTATCGTAGACGTTTCGCTTTCACAAACCATGTGCAGTGTAAGCCCTAATTTAAAAATCACATCTTCTAAATTTGAAAGTAGGCAATCATCTATTTCATATCCAATCATGTTTATTACAATTATAGGTTCAACCACGAATGCGCAATTCGATGCACAGGTACATATACTGAAGAACTACAAAATCACCAAGTAAAGAATGATGAACCACAGTTGTACTAAAGACTGTAAAGAGAGAGGAGAAAGACATTCTGATTGCAGGAGAAGGTGAAACGGAATGCCCATATTGTGCCCTCCTCCATGCGTAATGTGCGCATGATTCTAGGCCAACCCCTTGTGATGGCTGCCCGTCCATCCTTCACTGTCTTCATTAGGACTTCAATGCTCATTGTAGTTTGGATGAAATACTTCAACCGTCATTGCGTGTCCACCAATCATGTACTTTGCGAGGTAATCTTGAGTGAACTGCTTCAGGAATTGATGACCCACAAGTATATGGAATCAATTGTAGCCTTTTCGATAAGTAAGAGTGCCGAACCCAACGAGGAGCAGAAGGAAATGACAAGTGGTTTTTAGCAAGGTAATGTCCGCAAGTGACAAAATTGTAATTAACAGAGTAGTTTGATAGCAAGATAATTTGTAACGAGCAAGTAACGATAATAGTAACAAAAGTGCAGCAAGGTAGTTGATGTGGCTTGAAGCTACGTCGGTATTTCCCCAAAGAGAAAGGGATGATGCAGCACAGCGGCGGTAGGTATTTCCCTCAGTGATGAGGCCAAGGTTATTGAACCAGTAGGAGAACCAAGCAACACTATGTAAACAACACCAGCACACAAATAACAAATACTCGCAACCAAACGTGTAAAAGGGGCTGTCAATCCCTTTCGGGTAACGGCACCAGAAATTGCCAAACGGACATGAGAGAGTAGTAAATATTGCTAGATCGAACGCCAAATAAAATAAAGTGTAGCCAGGTATTTTTGTATTTTTGGTTTAATAGATCCAAAAATAAAAGGCAAATAATATAGATCGCAAAGGCAAATATATTAAAGAAGAGACCCGGGGGCCCTAGATTTCACTAGTGGCTTCTCTGGAGAGAAAAAAGCAAACGATGGGTGAACAAATTACTGTTGGGAAATTGATAGAACTTCAAAGAATCATGATGATATCTAGGCAATGATCATTATATAGGCATCACATCCAAGATTAGTAGACCGACTCCTGCCTGCATCTACTACTATTACTCCACACATCGACTGCTATCCAACATGCATCTAGTGTATTAAGTTCATGGAGAAATGGAGTAATGCAATAAGAACAATGGCATGATGTAGACAAGATCTATTTATGTAGAAATAGACCCCATCATTTTATCCTTAGCATGTCGGTGTACTAGAGTAGGGGTACCCTAGTATCCCGAACTTGTGCACGGGCAGTTGCAGCACCCCGCGGCAAGGCTTGCCGGGTGACCGCCTAGGTCCTCCGTGGTTCCTTTGGAGCCATTCAAGAACAAAGTATTCAAGCCAAGGAGACAAGGCCCCGACAAGAGGAGCTTGCCAGGAAGGCCACTCAAGGCACCTAGGAGACAAGGCCCCGGCAAGAGGAGCTTGCCGGGAAGGCCCGGTGAGCGACAAGCTTCCGGACGCGACAAGGCAACAACCGCGGCAAGGCGCTTGCAGCGCAGATTCCCTGTTCTGCGCTCCAAAGACATCCACCAACGTGTCACCACAGGACCTTTCCAGCGCCAAGCGTGGCGGAGGTCAGGCGCCAGCGGAGCGCTGGTGGCAAGCGGTGCTTGACAAGATTGCCATCATGGCAAGCGGTGGCGCCCCGACCGTCCCTTTCTGCACTGCTTAGGCGATATAGACGGGCATTTAATGCCTTTGTCCCCGCCGCCGTGGTTAGGTATGATGCATCGTATAAGTAGCTGTACCAACCGCATTCCTTTTCCATTTTTGCCCTTGTCTACGTTGCCACCTGTCGGAGACCCCTTGAGCATATAAAAGGAGGCCCATGCGCAACGTAGAGAGGGGTTCGAATGGTTCGAAGCCAGTACACACTCACGCTAGGTCTCATTAGCGGCTGGGTATACTGTAGCATTCAGCGCTCCCTAGCAAGAACTCAATACAATCAGACATGCAGCAGTAGGAGTATTATCTCTGGAGAGCTCCGAAGCTGGGTAAACTGCTCGTGTGCTTCGCCTCGATCTGCTCTTCGTGCGATCTCCGCCCCGCCCCGAAGGGGCTCGGTCCGCCGTCCCATAGGTGTTTGTGGGTCAGATCAGCTTCCCCGACATCTTTGGCGCGCCAGGTAGGGGGCGTCGAGGCTGTGTGAACCTGATCCGGCGTTCACACGAGCAACATCTTCATCATCTTCATCGACATGCGTCGATCCCACCACCACCGGAGCAAACGAGTGGTGGGGTAGACGCCGGCGGAAGGGCGGGCGTCGACGAAGGAGTCCACGATGCGGCCAAGTCCAAGAACAAGGCTGCGTAGACCTCGGCGTCCGTACATGCACCGCGCCCATCTCAGGAGGCGCGGGACCGACAACGTCAATGTATTCACAGTACCATACGTTCGTTGGATCAAGATCGAGCTGGTGGATCTCGGGATGCTCAAGGCCAGCATGCACGCCAACAGGTTGGCACGAAGCGAGGCACGGTCGCTGGACGGATATCGCTCCTTCTAACATAGTTAGAAGTCCGGCATATCCGCTCCTCGCGCCGCTCGCCACTACCACCCACCACTCCAGCAGAAGCTTTGGCGAGAGCTCAACTACTCCTGGATTACCCTCCAACGGCCGACAAGGTCGATGAATGGAGGGCCACCATTCAGAGTCTCATCGGCTTCGCCAACGGCGACACTCCGCGGCAACCGAACACATCGCTGCCGCAGCAGGACGACAAAGCTCGGGCCGGTGGCGACGAAACCTGTGGGGGTGCAACCACCATGCACTCTCCACCCCGAAGGCCAAGATCGCCAACTCGCCGGATACACCTCGACAGCGACTCCACCGCGTCATCGGATCCACGAGCTCGTCGCGATCAGCGCCAAGTTCTTCACGAACGTCAGCAAGAAGACGCTCGAACTCGCATCGAGCACCGAAGAGAAGCGCGGCGTCAATCCAACCAGCACGCTGGGCCCTCTGTCGACATGCATGCGTCAGGGGAACCAGCGACTTTGTCGTCTGTGCGTAGGTTGCCCCGCGCTCACTCGTGAGTTGCGGCAAGTCCAAAGGCCCAAAGAAGAAGAATTTCGCCGATATACCGAGAAGTACGACGGCAAGACGCACCCGCCGGAGTTCCTCAAAGATCTACACCATCACGGTGCAAGATGCAGGGGCGAGACGACAAGATCCTGGCCAACTACTTCACCGGTGCTCAAGCCCAATGTCGATCTGGCTCATGCACTTGCCGGACAACTCCATATCCTCTTGGGCAGATCTATGCCATCAGTTTGTCGGTGCCTTCACAGCGCCACAAGCCTCATGGCTAAGAGAGCGACCTTCATCTGCTCGCCTGAAGGAAGGAGAGCCCTCGCAAATACATTCGAGATTCAGCCACGTCAAAGACAACATCCCGATGTCCACCCCGCCAGCGAGGATCAGCGCGTTCCATGAGAACGTGCGAAACCGCAGGATGCGGGAGGAGATGGCGATGTGCAAGATCAGAGACGTCAGTGAGCTATATGCCCTGGCCGACAAGTGTGCACGTGATGAGGAAGGGAGGAAACTCCCCGGAGAGAATGTAGAAGCAGGAGGATCTGACAGTGAGGAGGCCGCCCCGGCAAAGAAAAGCCGGCGGCGGAACAACAGGAAAAAGAAAGGCAAAGATGTGCTAGTTGTTGAGCAGTCCGGCAACGGAGGTGGCGCCAAGAAAGCCAAAGTTGGTAGCTCCGGCAAGGAGGTTGCCACGGGCACCAACTGCCAGGCTGTGGCGATCGCCGACAAGCAGGACGGCACCAACAAGTAGTACTGCAAGATCCACCGCACCAAGGGTCATGACCTCCAGAGCTGCAAGAAGGTCGAGCAGCTTGTCGAGCAACAGAAGACTGAGTACGAGCGACGCGACAAGGAGAAGGCCCAGGAAGGTGCTGGAGGATCCGGCAAGAAATGCCCTGGCCGGGGAGGACGTCGCGGCAAGGCCAAGCAGCGACAAGGAGATAGACCTCCCCGCGACCGCGACAAGGATGAAGATGAAGACGACGACGAAGACATGGATGACGACGAGACCGATGAGCAGGAGTTCCAGAAAGCCACAGAGGTCCTGTGCGTTGACGGCGGTGCTTCCCTGCATACTTCACACCGCCAACTCAAGCAGTGGATGCGGGAAGTCAATGCGGCTGAACCATCCGTCGAGTCACGCAAGCCTCGAAATGGTCCAAGACGCCTATCATCTTTGATATTGAGGACCACCCTGATCGCATAACTGCGGTCGGGTGCTTGCCGATGTTGGTTTCACCAACTATCCGCAACCTCAAGGTCACTAAGATGCTAGTTGACGGCGGGGCCGGCTTGAATCAGATCTCCTCCGCGGTGCTCCAGAAGCTTCAGATCCCTGATGGCGAGCTCGAAGAGACCGGCACATTCCAAGAATCAATCCGGGAAGGATCAAGCCAAAGGGAAAGATCACGTTACCGGTGACATTTGGCAGCGAGTTGAACTTCAGGACTGAGAGGGTCACTTTCGACGTTGCTGACTTTCCATTGCCTTACAATGGGATACTTGGCCGTCCAGCACTCGCCAAATTCATGGCGGCCTCTCACTATGCATACAACATGCTCAAGATGCCAGGCCCGATAAGTGTCATCTTTGTCCCTGGCGACAAGAAGGATGCTCTTATCTGCGCCGACAAGGTCTACCGGGAAGCAGCAGCCGCAGCAGATCGCAAGTCACTTGCCGCTGAAGCTCCCGGGGGGAAGAAGAAGACCAAGTCTGGCAAGAGTTCTGATGCCCACTCCGGCAAGCGCACCTCTTCGGAGTGCTGCGCTATCGTCGAGGACGCACCATCGAGCTCCACCGGCAAGTGTAAGAAGACGATGGCAGCTCCAGACCAAGAAGGTGTCCGCCAGGAGGACGGCACCGGTGGTACCTTCACCATCGCCTCCTCTCTCGACCCTAAATAGGAAAGCGCGCCATTGCTTTCCTGCGGGCGAACGCCGACGTGTTTGCGTGGCAACCGTCTGACATCCCCGGTGTTCCCAGGAAAGTAATTGAGCACCACCTAGCCGTCTGTCCTCATGCGCGGCCCGTCAAGCAGAAGGTCAGGAAACAGGCAGTGGAGCGCCAAGAGTTCATCGCATAAGAAATCAAGAAATTGGAAGCAGCAGGCCTTGTCAGAGGAGTGCTCCATCCTACGTGGTTGGCCAATCCTGTAGTCGTGTGCAAGGCAAACGGGAAATAGAGGCTTTGTATCGACTTTACCGATGTTAATAAAGCTTGTCCGAAAGACCCATTTCCCTTGCCACGTATCAACCAGATTGTTGACTCCACGGCCGGATGTGACTTGCTTTCATTTCTTGATGCATACTCAGGATATCATCAGATCTTCATGGCAGAAGAGGATGAGGAAAAGACCGCATTCATCACCCCATGTGGCACATACTGTTTTGTATGGATGCCTTTCGGATTAAAGAATGCTGGTTCAACATTTGCAAGAGTAGTCCATGACGCTTTTGAGCTGCAAATACACAGAAATGTGGAAGCCTACATGGATGACATAGTGGTCAAGAGCAAGGACAAGGCGACTCTGATTCAAGATTTAGATGAAACCTTTGCAAATCTGCGCAGGATCAACCTCAAGCTCAACCCCGAGAAGTGCGTGTTTGAGTCCCCTCCGCAAGCTTCTCGGTTCTTCGTGTCTCAGCGGGGAATTGAAGCCAATCCCGACAAGATCAAGGCCATTGAGCAGATTGAAGCACCAAAGCGCGTCAAGGATGTACAAAGACTTGCCGGTTGCATAGCTGCTCTCAGCAGGTTTATCTCTAGGTCTGCTGAGCGCGCCCTGCCATTTTTCAAAATATTGAAAAAGGCAGGTCCAATGAAATGGACCCCGGAAGCGGAGGCTGCGCTGCAGGACTTAAAGAGATACCTGTCCTCCACTCCAATACTTGTCGCACCTAGGCCACAAGAGAAGTTGCTGCTATATATAGCGGCAACCAATCAAGTGGTTAGTGCTGCGTTAGTAGCGGAGAGGGAGGTGGATGATGAGCCGGCAACCATGGCAGATGCATCCAGCGACAAGCAAGGGACTTCATCGGCAAGCTCTGGTCCCGACAAGGATGGATCTGCGCAGGCGTGTGAGAAGATGCAGAGAAGGATGGTGTAGCGCCCAGTTTACTTTGTCAGTTCCCTTCTGCAGGGGGCTAGGTCAAGGTACTCTGGTGTGCAGAAATTGCTTTTCGGCCTTCTCATGACCTCGAGAAAGCTGCGCCATTACTTCCAAGCACATGAGATCACAGTTGTCACTCGTTTTCCGCTGAAGAGGATACTTCAAAATCCAGAAGCAACAGGCAGGATCGTCGAGTGGGCACTGGAACTGTCAAGCTTTGGCCTCAAGTTTGAGAGCACTTCAACTATCCAAAGCAGAGCATTGGCAGAGTTCATAGCAGAATGGAGGCCAACACAAGATGAAGAAATTCCAGAGACAAGCATCCCCGTTAAGGAAGCAAGCAAAGAGTGGCTGATTTACTTTGATGGTGCCTTCTCGCTGCAAGGCGCCGGTGCGGGCGTGCTACTTGTCGCACCCACCGGAGAGCACCTCAAGTACGTAGTCCAGATGCACTTTCCCAAGGAGCAAGCAACAAACAATACTGCCGAGTATGAAGGTTTGCTTGCCGGTCTCAGGATAGCAGCAGACCTTGGGATCAAGAAGCTCATTGTCAGGGGTGACTCACAGCTTGTCGTCCGCCAAGTAAACAAGAATTATCAGAGTCCGTTGATGGAGGCTTATGTTGATGAAGTGAGAAAGCTAGAAGAGCACTTTGACGGCCTGCAAATGGAATATATTCCAAGAGCTCAGAACGACATTGCTGATGGCCTGTCGAAGTGCGCCGCACTTAAGTTACCTGTGGAACCAGGAATGTTTGTGCTCAAGCTGACTCAATCAACTGTAGCACCATCAACTGGACAGAACAAGAAAAGGAAGTTGATTTCTGGTGACTATTTTCCGGCAGAGCTCCCCGAAGCCGCCGCCAAGAAGGTCCCCAAGATCAACACCAAGAGTGTTGAGGAGCAGTCTGCTCCGACAAGCCCTAGGGTTTGTTCCGTTGAAGCGAGCGCTCCCGACAAGTTTTGCTCCGCAAGCTTGCCGGGAACGCTAAGCTCGGCCGAGCCGCAGGTTCTCGCCAGAGAAGCGGATGTACCCAGCAGCAGCAGATGTGCCTTTAGTCCTCGTTGTCGAGCTGCAAGCTCCAAAGATGGGCGCAGCAGATCGTCCGCTTCTTCTGACAGAGAACTTCCCAAGAACAAGAAGAAGCGGAAAGAGTAGCCCGGCAATCAAGTATGTACCAGTTTGTCGATGACACACGCATGTAAGAAGACTCAACGATGTGAAATTGAAGTGTATTCACCGGAAGATGGACGAAGCTGTTGGCGAGAGATACATGGAGGCATATGTGGTCACCACATTGGCGCAACAGCACTTGCCGCAAAGCGCTCGGCAAGGTTTCTTTTGGCCGACAGCCTCCGGATGCAACTGCACAAGTAACCAAGTGTGAAGCGTGCGGGCCCATTCCAAGAAGATACACCAGCCAGCTCAAGCTCTCCAGACGATCCCTTTATCCTGGCCATTTTCGGTCCGGGGCTCGACATCCTCGGCCCCTTTCCTCGAAGCTGTCGGGGCTTTGAGTACTTGTACGCTGTAATCGACAAGTTCACAAAGTGGCGGAAGTGGAAGCAGATGAGGAAGGTGACAACACGATCAGCGATCAAGTTCTTCAGTCGATTGTTTGCCGTTTCGGGATCCCTAACAGGATCATCACCGACAACGGCACGCAATTCACGAGCCGCACCTTCATGCAATACGTCCAAGATCTTGGCGCCAAGGTCTGCTTTGCTTCTGTTGCTCATCCGAGAAGTAATGGTCAAGCGGAGAGGGCAAATGCTGAAGTGCTGCGCGGGCTCAAGACCAGAACTTTTGACAGGCTGCACAAGTGCGGAAGAAACTGGATTGAGGAGCTGCGGTGGTTCTTTGGTCGATCAGACGACGCCAAATCGAGCCACCGCCGGACACCTTCGCCTAGTCTATGGAGCAGAGGCAGTTCTCCCCACGGAACTCAGTATACGGGTCACCTCGAGTGCTCGCTATGATGAGCTTGAGCAAGAGCAATTGCGACAAGATGACGACCGCTCCTTGAGGAGGAGCGTCTTCAGCCCAGACGAGCTGCTCGATATTAGCAAGCTTTGCGCCTCTACCATAGCCGCAAAGTTAGTGCCGAAGTCTCGAGGAAGGCGACCTTGTTCTTCGGCGCGTTCAGTCCGCCAAGAATTCCAACAAGTTGACGCCGAACTGGGAAGGCCCTTACCGGGTGAGACGAGTCACTAGGCCTGGCGCTGTCCGCCTTGAGACCGAAGATGGCATTCCGGTGAGCAACTCCTAGAATATTGAGCATCTTCGTAAGTTTTACCCAAAGGCGCGGTTGTTTAACCTGTTCCAGAACCACCTTTTGTACAAGTCTTGCCGATGTTGCATGTAATCCTTTGTACAAAGCCGGGCGCAGACCCCGTGCATAAGTAAAGCTCACGTGTTTCGCACATCTTGTCAATTTCATGCTCTCTACTTTATTTTTGCATGCCTTATCTGACACTTTGTGCAGCACCTACCTCGGTAAGCAATAACGAGCCATAAGGCTCCATATCATTATTTTCTCTTCTTTCTCTTTCTCAAAGGAAGAATGGTTCCCTCGCACACAAGTTTGCCGGGGGGAAAGGAGAAGATAACGGTGTGGACCAAATGTCGCTCGAGGAAGTTTCGCCTTACCGGGAAGCAAACAACAGAAAAGCTAAGTTGCTAAAATTTGAGCAATCAGTTTAAAAAAATTTTAAGTTATTCTCCTCGAACGACCGTACTTTGTATGGAAAACCTGTGCGCGGAGGAACCAACTCGTGGCTAGTTGCGCCCTTACTTTGTTTCGAGTCCGCTAAACGACTTAAGTGAGCTGCAACTAGTTGTGACAAGGTTGCTTGTCGGAAGCGGCACCGCCAAAGAAGCTCTTGACGTTCAAGACTCAGCCTTCATGCAAAGGTGCTCATACGACAAGTTCCCTAAAAGCGTAGGGCAAAAACATACAAAGGAAGGAATCAAGTAAAGGAAATAACATAGCAATCATTACCCGAAATAGAGTTATATTACAAGATAGCCTGTCGCAGCTCTAATAGATTGTTCTCATAACATGACCAACAGCGACAAGGAAAAGAGAAAACGGGCGGCCTAATCTACGCGATCGCCATCAACCCTCTTGATCCCGCTCACCCTGTCCACAATGGGTGCGACAAGGGTCTTGAGCGCCTCCACATCGGCATCCGGCGGCAAGGACTTGAGGACGTTGGTGAAGCTAAGGCCTGGATTGCGGAAGGCCACCTTCATCAGCACCTTCTGAAGAGCTCCCGTGCAAATCTGGCGCGACTCGTCGGCCAGCTGCTTTGGGATCTCTTCCCGGAGTCGTTGGAGGGCCGTCGCCACGCCTTTGAAGAACAAGCTGAGCTTGGCGCTGGGTTGGAGGTGCTCATCGGAGGAGTACCCGAGATCATCCATCCCCAGCTGCGCCAGCTCCCCGTCGATGGCTGCGGCAACATTCACGAGACCCTCGGTCCAGTGCTCCACATTCTCCCTGAAGGTGTTCTGGACGGTAGTAGCACTCGCCAGCAGCGCCTCGTCGGCCTTGATCTTCTCCAACAAGGCCACCTCCCGCTCCTTGGCGCCGTCCAGCGTCTGAATCAAGGTGGTCAGCTTCAGCTCAAGATCTGCGTTGGAGTCCTTGGCGGCGCTGAGCTCCTTGCTCCTCTCAGCTAGACGGCCCTGCAGCAACGATACATACGTGCCGATTCCCCTTCTGTCACTTGGATCAAGCATCGTAAGATCGAACCCACTACAAAGCACCTCTTCCCATTGCAAGATAAATAGATCAAGTTGGCAAACAAAACCCAAATACCAGAGAAGAAATACGAGGCTATAAGCAATCATGCATATAAGAGATCTAAGAAGACTCAAATAACTTTCATGGATAAAAAGATAGATCTGATCATAAACTCAAAGTTCATCGGATCCCAACAAACACATCACAAAAAGATTTACATCATATGGATCTCCAAGAGACCATTGTATTGAGAATCAAACGAGAGAGAGGAATCCATCTAGCTACTAACTACGGACCTGTAGGTCTACAAAGAACTACTCACGCATCATCGGAGAGGCACCAATGGAAGTGGTGAACCCCTCTGTGATGGTGTCTAGATTGGATCTGGTGGTTCTAGACTCTGCGGCGGCTAGAATTGATTTTCGTCAACTCCCCTAGGGTTTCTGGAATATTGGGGTATTTATAGAGAAAAGAGTCGGTTCAGGGGGCACCCGAGGTGGGCACAACCCACCAGGGCGCGCCTGGAGGTGCGCCCTGGTGGGTTGTGCTCCCCTCAGAGCACCCCCCGAGGCGCTTCTTCGGCCCACTGGATGTCCTCTGGTCCAAAAAAATCCACAAAAAGTTTCGCTGCGTTTGGACTCCGATTGGTATTGATTTCCTGCGATGTAAAAAACATGCAGAAAAGAGCAACTGGCACTTGGCACTATGTCAATACGTTAGTACAAAAAATGATATAAAATGGCGATAAAATGATTATAAAACATCCAAGGATGATAATATAACAGCATGGAACAATCAAAAGTTATAGATATGTTGGAGACGTATCAGCATCCCCAAGGTTAATTCCTGCTTGTCCTCGAGTAGGTAAATGATAAAAATGGATTTTTGGATGTGGAATGCTGCCTAACATGTCATCTCATATTGTTTTCTTTATAGCATGGACATTTGGACTTTGATATGGTTCAAAGCAATAGTCTAGTTTTGACATAATGACTTAAATACTCAAGCATATCAACAAGCAACCATGTCTTTCGAAATATCAACGCTAAAATAAGTTATCCCTAGCCCATCATGCTCAACCATTGATCCATTCATGAAACACACTCGGATATTAACTACACCCAATGCTCAAGTATGATCATAGTGCCTCCTAGTTGGTGCTTTATAAGAGAAGATGGAGACTCAAATTGAAAATAAAAATTGCATAAAGTAAAGAAAGGCCCTTCGCGGAGGGAAGTAGGGATTTGTAGAGGTGCCAGAGCTCAAAGCAAAAAACTTAGAGATAAAAACATTTTGGGAGGTGTGCTTTTCCCACCAACAAAAACAACTTAGAGTTCGCAACACTTTCCATGCTAGATATATCATAGGAGGTTCCCAAACAGAAAATAAAGTTTATTCCTTTTTCCACCATACTTTCACTTTCCATGGCTAACAGTATCCACGGGTGCCCTCCATACCAACACTTTCCAAAGAATTCATTATTTGACAACATAAAGTATATTCATTTTTCATTTCGGGACTGGGCATCCCTAATACCTTTACTCTCGTGCAATGACAAGTGAATAAACACTCATCATGAGAATATCACATCTAACATGGAAAATATCAGCCACCCCTCACCGCCTCGGGAGCGGTACAAACACACAAAAGGGAAGTTTATTTTCAGAATTAGATACGGCACATACAAATTTGCTTAGAACGGCAAAAGAATACCGCATATAGGTAGATGTAGTAGACTCATGTGGCAAAACTGGTTTAAAGGTTTTTGGATGCACAAGTAGTGATCATACTCAGTGCAAAATGAAGGCTAGCAAAAGATTGAGGAGTGACCAACCAAGAAATTAATAATCTCATAAGAGAGCATTAAGCATAATTAACTCCGAATAATGCACCACAAGTAGGATGTGATTTCATTGCATAACTATTTACTTTCGTGCTTGCATAGGGAATCACAAATCTTAACGCCAATATTCTTACTAAAGCACAATTACTCATCAACATGACTCACATATCGCATCATCATATCTCAAAACTGTTACAAGGAATCAATTTTATTTTGTCCAATGATCTTCATGAATTTTTTTATTATATCCTTCTTGGATATCTATCACTTTGGTACTAATTTTCATGTGTTGCTTTTGATAAGCTCAAACAAATATACGTGAAGATCATGAGCATAATATTTCTTTCTCTCAAATTAATTTAAGTGAAGCAAGAGAGAACTTCTTAAAAAAATTACTAACTCTCAAATAAATCTAAGTGAAGCAAGAGAGCATTTCTTCAAAAATAACTAATCACACCGTGCTCAAAAAGATATAAGTGAATAACTAGAGCAAATCCATAGCTCATAAAAATTTAAGTGAAGCATAGAGAGCAATTCTAACAAGTCATGGCATAATTTTGGCTCCCTCAAATAGGTGTGTCCAGCAAGGATTCAAGACTTAGAACACAAATCAAAACAAGCAAAGACTCATATCATATAAGACACTCCAAGAAAAACTCATAGTATGTGATTAATAAAAATATAGCTTCGAGTAAAATACTGATGGCCGTTAGAAGAAGGAGGGGATGCCACTCGGGGCATCCCCAAGCTTAGTTGCTTGCTTCTCTTTGGATAATAGCTTGGGATGCCATGGGCATCCCCAAGCTTAGGCTCTTCTTACTCCTTATTCCTTCATCCATCGTAAGATAACCCAAAACTTGAAAACTTCAATCACACAAAACTCAACAAAACCTTCGTGAGATCCATTAGTATAAGAAAGCAAATCGTTACTATAAGTATTGTAGCGAACCAACTCATATTTTATTATTGCATTATATCTACTGTATTCCAACATTTCTATGGCAAAACCCCATCAAAGAAAACCATAGAATCATCAAAACAAGCACACAACGCAAAGAAACAGAATCTGTCAAAAACAGAACAGTCTGTAGCAATCTAAATATTTCGAATACTTCTGTAACTCCAAAAATTCTGAAAAAATTAGGACCATGTGAGCAATTTATATATTAATATTTTGCAAAAATAATGGGTATTTTACTATTTTATCACGCTTCTGAGATTTTTAACAATTGTTTTTCTCGGCGCGAAAGTTTCTGTTTTTCAGCAAGATCAAACAACTATCACCCAAGAAGATCCTAAAGGATTTGCTTGGCACAAAACTAATTAAAACACAAAAAACACAATCATAACAGTAGCATAATTGTGCAAACACTCAAGAACAAAAAGCAAAAAGCAAAAATAAATTTTATTCATTGGCTTGCCTCCGAACAAGTGTTATTGTTTTACGCCCCTAGTTAGGAATAAAACAAGGATCTAAGTTTTGTCAGCTTTTTTTAGAGATCCATAAGATGCCCTCATGATCGATTCATATGGAGGTCTAATTCTTGTTCTAGGGAAGTGTTCCATATCCTTCCCTAGTGGAAATTGGAACTTAATATTGCCTTCATTCATATCAATCACAGCACCAATAGTGCATAAAAATGGTCTACCAAGAATAATTGGACAAGACAGATTGCAATCAATATCAAGAACAATAAAATCTATTGGCACATAATTCCTATTTGCAAGAATAAGAACATCATTAATTCTTCCCATAGGCTTTTTAATAGTATAATCCGTCAAGTGCAAATTTAAAGAACATTCTTCGATATCAGTAAGACCTAGCACATCACATAAAGATTTCGGAATTGTGGAAACACTAGCACCCAAGTCACACAAAGAAAATCACTCATAATTTTTAATATTGACTTTGATAGTAGATTCCCACTCATCATGTGATTTTCTAGGAATTGGAACTTCTAATTCCAACTTTTCTTGCAAAGCTTTCATCATAGCATCAACAATATGGTTAATGAAAGCTTTATTTTGTTCATAAGCATGGGGTGAATTTATCATGGATTGCAACAAAGAAATACAATCAATCAAAGAGAAACTATCATAATTAAAGTCTTTGTAATCCAAAAGAGTGGGCACATCACTAGTTAAAGTCTTGACCTCTTCAAACCCACTTTTATCAATTTTTTCAACAAGATTTTCACCCTCCGAATTATCAGGACACCTTCTAACTAAAGTTGACTCTTATCTAGTCCCTTTTTCATCAATCTTAATTTTACTGAACAAGGAATCAATAGAAGAAACACCAATCATTTTTAAGATATTCCTCACTTTTATGAAAGCAATCACTAGAAAATGTTTTTCTAAAAATTCTCTTTTAGCTCTAAGCATAGCGGTTCTTTTCTTACTTTCATTCATAGAAATATAAAGAGCTTTAATTGATTCCTCAACCTTAGGCACAAATATTTTTTTTCTTGAGATTTTCCACATCATGAGAAATTCTATCAACACTTCTAGACAAATCATCAATCTTATTCAACTTTTCTTCCGTTGTAGTGTTGAAAACTTTTTGAGTGTTGATTTAATATTATTCTGAAGATCAGAGGTATTCCTATTATTATTATAAGAAGGATTACCATAGGAATTACCATAATTATTAGAGAAATTACTAGGAAAAGGCCTAGGATTAAAATTACCTCTATAAGCATTATTATTGAAATTATTTCGCGAGATAAAATTCACATCTACGGCATCACAATTTTGCTCAATCTAAGTAGACAAAGGCATATCATTAAAATCAATAGGAGCACTTTTACTAGCAACAAATTTCATAAGAGCATCAACTTTTTCAGTCAAACAAGAAATTTCTTCAACCGAATTAACTTTTTTACTAGTAGGAGCTCTTTCAGTATGCCATTGTGAATAATTTTCCATGATATTATGAAGCAATTTGGTGGCTTCACCCAAAGTAATTTCCCTAAAAGTACCACCCACGATGGAATCTAAAAGATTACGACAAACAAAATTCAACCCCGCATAAAATTTTTGTATGATCGTCCGAAGATTTAACCCATGAGTTGGGCAATTCCTAGCATCATTTTCATCCTTTCCCAAGATTGTGCAACATGCTCATGTTGAAGTTGCTTGAAATTCATGATCTGGGTTCTAAGGGAAATAACTTTGGCGGGCTGAAAATACTTAGTGCTAAAAGCATCTTTGCACTTATTCCAAGAATCAATACAATTGCGAGGAAAAGAAGAAAACCATTTTTTTGCAGAATCTCGCAAAGAAAACGGAAATAATGTCATCTTCACAACTTAATTGTGCACATCTTTTTTCTTTTACATATCGCATAATCCACGAAGGTATTAAGATGGGACGCGGTATCCTCATTAGGAGTACCGGGAAATTGATCTTTCATAACAAGATTCAGCAAAGCAGTATTAATATCACAAGACTCCGCACTAGTGGCGGGAGGAGCAAGCGGAGTGCCAATAAAATCATTGTTGTTGGTATTTGAGAAATCACACAATGTTGTGTTCTCTTGAGTCATTGTGACTACGCAACAAGATTGCACTCAAAAATAGATCCACGCAAGAACAGCGAACAAAAAAGAGGGCGAATAAAACGGAATTTTTTTGTGAACTAGGGGAGAGAAAAACAAGAGGCAAATGGCAAATAATGTAAATTGCCAGGAGGATGAGATTTGTAATTAGGAACCTGGTATATGTTGAAGATCCTCCCCGGCAATGGCGCCGGAAATTCCTTTTGATGCGGCCTGAATCTACGTCGGTATTTCCCCAAAGAGGAAGGGATGATGCAGCACAGCGGAGGTAGGTATTTCCCTCAGTGATGAGACCAAGGTTATCGAACCAGTAGGAGAACTAGGCAATACTACGTAAACAGCTCCTACACACAAATAACAAATACTCGCAACCCGACTTGTAAAAGGGGTTGTCAATCCCTTTCGGGTAACGGCGTCAGAAATTGGCAAACATACGTGAGAGAGTAGTAAATATTGATATATCGAATGCCAAATAAAAAAAGTGCAGAAAGGTATTTTTTGTATTTTTTAATAGATCTGAAAATAAAAGGCAAATAAAATAGATCACAAAGCAAATATATTAAAGAAGAGACCCGGGGGCCCTAGATTTCACTAGTGGCTTCTCTCGAGAGAAAAAAGCAAACGGTGGGTGAACAAATTACTGTTGGGCAATTGATAGAACTTCAAATAATCATGATGATATCCAGGCAATGATCATTATATAGGCATCACGTCCAAGATTAGTAGACCGACTCGTGCCTGCATCTACTACTATTACTCCAAACATCGACCGCTATCCAGCATGCATCTAGTGTATTAAGTTCATGGAGAAACGGAGTAATGTAATAAGAATGATGACATGATGTAGACAAGATCTATTTATGTAGAAATAGACCCCCATCATTTTATCCTTAGTAGCAACGATACATACGTGTCGGTTCCCCTTCTGTCACTGGGATTAAGCACCTTAAGATCGAACCCACTACAAAGCACCTCTTCCCATTGCAAGATAAATAGATCAAGTTGGCCAAACAAAACCCAAATATCGGAGAAGAAATACGAGGCTATATGAAATCATGCATATAAGAGATCCAAGAAGACCCAAATAAATTTCGTGGATAAAAAGATAGATCTGATCATAAACTCAAAGTTCATCGAATCCCAACAAACACACTTCAAAAAGAGTTACATCATATGGATCTCCTAGAGACCATCATATTGAGAAACAAATGAGAGAGAGGAAGCCATCTAGCTACTAACTACGGACCCGTAGGTCTATAAAGAACTACTCACGCATCACCGGAGAGGCACCAATGGAAGTGGTGAACCCCTCCGTCATGGTGTCTAGATTGGATCTGGTGGTTCTGCTCTGCGGCGGCTGGAATTGATTTTCATCGAATCCCCTAGGTTTTCTGGAATATTGGGGGTATTTATAGAGCAAAGAGTCAATTCTAGGGGCACCCGAGGTGGGCACAACCCACTAAGGCGTGCCCTGGTGGGTTGTGCTCCCCTCGGAGCACCCGTAGGCGCTTCTCCAGCCCACTCGATGTCCTCTGATCCAAGAAAAATCCACAAAAAGTTTCGCTGCGTTTGGACTCCGTTTGGTATTGATTTCCTGTGATGTAAAAAACATGCAGAAAACAGCAACTGGCACTTGGCACTATGTCAATAGGTTAGTACCAAAAATGATATAAAATGGCTATAAAATTATTATAAAACATCCAAGAATGATAATATAACAGCATGGAACAATCAAAAATTATAGATACGTTGGAGACGTATCAGTAGCCCAATCCTTTTGAGGCAAAGGACAAGCCAAAACAGTCTCTTATAATAAGCAAAGCATTCTTGAGGGTACACGGCAAATTCATCTAGTCACTTTCATCATGTTGGTTCGATTCGTGTTCGCTACTTTGATAAATTGATATGTGGGTGGATCTATGCTTAGGTGTTGTTCTTACTTGAAAAAACTTCCTACTTATGATTAACCCCCTCGCAAGCATCCGCAACAACGAGAAAAGTATTAAGAATAAATTCTGACCATAGCATTAAACTTTTGGATCCAATCGGTCCCTTACGAAATAGCGCATAAACTAGTGTTTAAGCTTCTGTCCCTCTCGCAACCCATCATCTAATTATTACTCCACAATGCATTCCCTTAGGCACAAATATGGTGAAGTGTCATGTAGTCGACGTTCACATGACACCACTAAGGGAATCACAACATTCATACTATCAAAATATCGAACACATATCAAGTTGACATGATTACTTGCAACAAGATTTCTCCCGTGACCTCAAGAACAAAAGTAACTACTCACAAATGAAAATCATGCTCAAGATCAGAGGGGTATTAAATAGCAAATTGGATCTGAACATATAATCTTCCACCAAATAAACCATATAGTAATCAACTACAAGATGTAATCAACACTACTAGTCACCCACAAGTACCAATCTATAGTTCCGGTACAAAGATTGAACACAAGTGATGAACTAGGGTTTGAGAGGAGATGGTGCTGTTGAAGATGTTCATGGAGATTGCCCTCCCCAAGATGGGAGAGTTTTTGGTGATGATGATGACAATGACCCCCCCGGGAGGGAAGTTCCCCCGACGAAATCGCTCCGCCGGAGGGCAAAAGTGCTCCTGCCCAAGTTCTGCCTTGAGACGGCGGCGCTCTGTCCCGAAAGTCATCCCCTTATTTTTTCTAATTCAAAATGACTTATATACCAGAAGATGGGCACCGAAAGTGGGCTGGCCTGAGCATAACCCACCAGGGCGCGCCTGGGGGGCCAGGCGCGCCCTGGTGTCTTGTGCTCACTAGGTGGCCCCCCTCAGGTAGTTATTTGCTCCAGTATTTCTTATTTATTCCATAAAAATTCCTCATGAAGTTTCAACTTATTTGGAGTTGTTCAGAATAGGTGGCCTGACGTAGCTTTTCCGAGTCCAGATTTCCAGCTCCCGGAATTCTCCCTCTTTGTGCGAACCATGCAAATTATGATAGAAAAGGCATTAGAATTACTCCAAAAAGCATTATTATGCATTCAAACATTATAAATAACAGTAGGTAAACATGACGCAAAATGGATGTATCAACTCCCCCAAGCTTAGACCTCGCTTGTCCTCAAGCAGAAAATGAAATCGAAAACATGCCCACATGCTTAGAGAGAGAGGTGTCGATAAAACAAAATACGGACATAGAAGCATCAGTAAATTATTATAACAGCAAAAAACTTAAACATAAAACTTTATCATAGAACTTTTATCATAGACTTCTTATGAATAAGTAACAATTCATAAAAATTTTAGTGGGGTTTTGCCCTACTGTGTATAGTAAAAAAAGTAAGAATTCATCACAACTTCGAAGTATAAAGCATAAACTCTAGTGGAAACCAACAAACTATGTTCTCAGTCAACTTTGCAACTACAATTCATCATCTTTTCAGGAAGGGTCATGTATCGGAGCCTTTAGGCAAGTCCGCATACTCAACCATCTTGTAGTCTTATATGATTACTAACACTCACCGCATACACATGAGCAAAACATTTCAACCGGACACATAGAAAGATGCAGGCTTATAGTTTCGCCTCCCAACGTATTCACCTCAAGGGTGATGTCAACAATAATAACTCATGCTACCCACATCCAACTAGATATATGTGCCTAGATCTTTCCTCACCACATGATGCTTGCCAAAAGAGAAAATAAAAAGGAAAAGAGAAAAAACTTGACTCTTTGCATTAAAGTAAATACATGAAAGTAAAAGATAGGCCCTTCGCAGAGGGAAGCAGAGGTTGCCATGCGCTTTTTATTTGTATGCTCAACCCCTTAGTGCAAAAGAACATCACGTTATATTGCCCCTTATGATAGCAACCTTTATTATGTAGTCTGTTGCTTTTATTCTTTGCTATCACAAGTTCATACAATGCTCAATTTTCTCTTACACTAGATGATCTAACACTTTTAGAAGCAATTTTTATTGCCTTATTGCACCGATGACAACTTACTTGAAGGATCTTACTCAATCCTTAGGTAGGTATGGTGGACTCTTGAAAATAAGATTTGGGTTTAAGGGTTTTTGGATGCACAAGTAGTATCTCTACTTGGTGCGGAATTTTTGGCTAGCAAAGATGGGGGGCAAGCACCACATGTTGAAGGATCTATGACAATATAACTTCTATGTGAATTTGAACAAACATAAATCATTACGTTGTCTTCCTTGTCCAACATCAACAATTGTGGCATATAATATTTTGATGGGGGCTCACAGTCACAAAAGATTTCCAAGATAGTGTATTTGCATGTGAATCTTCTCTTCTCTTATTAATTCTTTCATGAATTGCATCATTGACCAATGCTATGTTTGTCAATCTCCAATAAAATTTTCTACTTATACTTTTTCTTATGTGGTGTTATTACCTACCATAAGATTAACATATGATCTTTTCATTTATTTCCTTTCTTTTTATTGCAACATGAAAGTAAAGAAAGCAAAACTCAAACTAAACTTTATTATATATCTCGCACACGATTACAAGGATAGATCACTAAGCAAACACTCAGAAAGAAAGGATCGAACTAAACTTTTATTCATCTAAAGCAAAAGATAACTATGGATCAAACTAAGATAAGTAAAGGCAAAAGATAGTGGAGGTGATACGATACCGGGGCACCTCCCCCAAGCTTGGCGTAAGCCAAGGGGAGTGCCCATTCCTGATACTCAATTTTATTTTGGTGATGAAGAAGGAGGTGGTGGTGATGAAGTGGTACCGATCTTGTCCTTCATGATCAAGAGATTCTCCAATCTATGGATGACGCTTCGGAGGGCGATGATGTGCTCTTGCAACAGAATATTTTCATTATTTTGCACACGAACCATTTTGATGATCCGAAAGGCTTCGATCTTGGTGGGGGTGAGATGATCATAGTAAGGTTTAAGGATATCTTCTTCTTCCTCCTCGGCAGGCCAGGCCTGCTCAACCACTGACGCTTGATCTCCGGTCGCCTCCTTGCTCTTGTCCCCTTTGGCAGCTTCTATGGGCTCTTCTCTCTTCAGCTCGATCTTCATCAACCAAGCATCCTCTTCCATGTTGTTGGAGGAAGAAGAAGACATGATGCCTGGCTCAACAGATCTGACCAAAAACAACGAGAAAATAAAATAGGATATTTCTCCGCGATATGGTAGTCAATAGGTTCTGGGGGTATATAAAGATTTTTTACTTGGGAAACAAGAAAACAGAAGAAAAACGGAGTCCGGAAGGTACCAGAGGTGGGCACAACCCACTTGGGCGCGCCTGGCGTGCCAGGCGCGCCCTGGTGTCTTGTGGCCACAAGGGTCACCTTCCTGGTAGTTTCGTATTTCCTAATTTTTGTTATATTGCAAAACGGACAAAAAATATGTTTGCATATTTTTCGGAGTCCTCCTCTTTTTCACGATTCTGGAGTGTTCCGGAAGGTTTCTTTTATGTGTTCTTCCAGTGTCATAGTTTGGATAATATTGCTTTCAACATTAATGGCGTACCTAAGATATAATGTTTTATTCGTTGCCCATTAACAACCTTCGGGTTAGTACCTTTGGCATTATTTATTTTGATAGCTCCAGATTGATAAACCTCCCCGAGAAAATAGGGTCCTTCCCATTTGGAGAGGAGTTTTTCGGCAAAGAATCTGAAACGAGAGTTGTACAAAAGAACATATTCTCCAACTTTGAACTCAAGCTTTTGGATTATTTTATCATGCCACCATTTAACTTTTTCTTTAAATAACTTGGCATTTTCATAAGCTTGGGTTCTCCATTCATCTAATGAGCTAATATCAAATAACCTCTTCTCACCAGCAAGTTTGAAATCATAATTGACTTCTTTAATTGCCCAATAAGCTTTATGTTCTAACTCAAGAGGCAAATGACAAGCTTTTCCATAAACCATTTTATAAGGAGACATACCCATAGGATTTTTATATGTTGTTCTACAGGCCCAAAGTGCATTATCTATTTTCTTGGACCAATTCTTCCGAGACCTATTGACATTCTTTTGCAAAATTAATTTTCTTTATCTATTGCTAAGTTAAAACTTGACCACTAGACTGAGGATGATAGGGTGATGCAATTCTATGGTTAACATCATACTTGGCAAGCATTTTATGGAAAGCACCATGAATAAAGTGTGAACCACCATCAGTCATTAAATATCTAGGGACTCCAAACCTTGGGAAAATAACTTCTTTAAGCATTTTGATAGAGGTGTTGTGATCAACACTACTAGTTGGAATAGCTTCTACCCACTTAGTAACATAATCAACAGCAACCAAAATATGAGTATACCCATTAGAGGAAGGAAAAGGTCCCATGTAATCGAATCCCCAAACATCAAATGGTTCAACAGCAAGTGAATAATTCATAGGAATTTCTTGACGCTTACCGATATTACCTATTCTTTGACATTCATCACAAGATAAGACAAACTTACGAGCATCCTTGAAGAGAGTGAGCCAATAAAACCCATATTGCAATACCTTGTGAGCAATTCTGTCTCCCGCATGATGTCCTCCATAAGCTTCGGAGTGACATTTCTGTAGGATTTGTCCATGTTCATGCTATGGTACACAACGTCTAATAATACCATCTACTCCTTCTTTATAAAAGATGTGTGTCATCCCAGAAGTAATGTCTTAAATCATAGAAGAATTGTTTCTTTTGTTGGTATGTGAAACTAGGTGGTAAATATTTAGCTACAATGTAATTAGCATAGTCAGCATACCAAGGAGTGTTATCAGAAATATTTATTGCAGCTAAATGCTCATCAGGAAAACTATCATCAATAGGTAGTGGGTCATCAAGGACATTCTCCAACCTAGACAAGTTATCAGCCACGGGGTTCACTGCTCCTTTTCTATCAGTGATATGCAAATCAAATTCTTGTAGCAAGAGAACCCAACGAATAAGTCTAGGTTTAGCATCTTTCTTTTCCATAAGATATTTTATAGCAGCATGATCTGTGTGAACAATAACTTTAGAGTCAACAATGAAAGATCTATATATATCACAAGCAAACACCACTGCTAGAAATTCTTTTTCAGTAGTAGCATAATTTTGTTGTGCACTGTCTAATATTTACTTGCATAATGAATAACATTTAGTTTCTTATCAACTCTTTGTCCTAGAACAGCACCAACAGCATAATCACTACATCACACATAATTTCAAAAGGCAAGTTCCAATCAGGTGGTTGAACAATAGGTGCAGAAATTAAGGCTTTCTTGAGTGTTTCGAAGGCTTCTAAACAATCATCATAAAAAACAAAAGGAATATCCTTTTGCAAAAGATTTGTACGAGGCCTAGAAATTTTAGAAAAGTTTTTGATAAATCTCCTATAGAAACCAGCATGACCAAGGAACTACAAATACCTTTGATATCTTTAGGACATGGCATTTTCTCAATTGCATCAACCTTAGCTTTGTCCACCTCAATACCTCTTTCAAAAAATTTATGGCCCAAAAGAATACCTTCATTAACCATAAAGTGGCACTTCTCCCAATTCAAGACAAGATTTGTTTGCTCACATCTCTGCAAAACTCGATCAAGATTGCTTAAACAATCATCAAAAGAAACAATCATCAAAAGACTTCCCATAAACAGAAAATTCATCCATGAAAACCTCAACAATATTTTCACAAAAGTTAGAGAATATAGTAGTCAAACATCTTTGGAAGGTAGAAGGTGCATTGCATAAACCAAAAGGCATACGTTTGTAAGCGTTAGTTCCAAAAGGACAAGTAAAAGTGGTATTTTCTTGATCAGGTTGAGAAACAGGTATTTGTGAAAAACCAGTATATCCATCAAGGAAGCAAAAAATGTGTGTGCTTAGATAATCTTTCTAGTATTTGATCAATAAAAGGCAGATGGTAATGATCTTTTCTAGTTGCTTTGTTTAATTTTCTAAAATCAATTACCATTCTATAGCTTGTAACAATTCTTCGTGGAATGAGTTCATTCTTATCATTAGGAACAACATTAATACCTACCTTCTTAGGGACACAATAAACAGGACATACCCATCTACTATCAGCTATAGGATAGATTATACCTACTTCCAGAAGTTTTAATATTTCCGTTCTTACCACTTCTTTCATCTTCGGATTTAACTGACGTTGGTGGTCAACAACGGGTTTAGCATCAAGTTACATATTAATCTTGTGCTGACATAGAGTGGGACTAATGCCCTTAAGATCATCAAGAGTATATCCAATAGCAGCTTGGTGCTTCCTTAGAACTTTCAATAATCTTTCTTCTTCATGTTCTGAAAGGTTAGCACTAATAATAACATGATATATCTTCTTCTCATCAACATAAGCATATTTCAAAGTGTCTGGCAATTGTTTTAATTCAAACACAGGATCACCTTTAGGTGGAGGAGGACCTCCTAGAGTTTCAATAGGCAAATTGTGTTTAAGCAAAGGACGTTGTTCAAAGAAAATCTTATCTATTTCATTTCTTTCATGCATATGCAAATCATTTCATGGTCGAGCAAATATTGTTCTAGAGGATCAGTAGGAGGTACAGCAATAGAAGCAAGACCAATAATTCATTCTTACTAGGCCATTCTTTTTTATGAGGTTTTCTACTAAACTTGGAAAAATTAAACTCATGAGACTCATCACCAAAGCTGACACCTACAGTTTGTTTCTCACAATCTATTTTAGCATTAACGATGTTCAAGAAAGGTCTACCAAAGATAATGGGACAAAAGTAATCTTGTGGGGAACCAAGAACAAAAAAATCAGTAGGATATTTTATTTTCCCACACAAGACTTCAACGTCTCTAACAATCCCAAGTGGTGTGATGGTGTCTCTGTTAGCAAGTTTAATAGTAACATCTATGTCTTCTATTTCTACGGGTGCTATGTCATTCATAATTACTTGATAAGGTAAAAGGAATAGCACTCACACAAGCACCTATATCACATAAACCATGATAATAGTGATCTCCTATTTTAACTGAGACAACAGGCATGCCAACAACGGGTCTATGTTTATTCTTTTTATCAGGTTTGGCAATTCTAGCAGCTTCATCACAGAAGTAAATAACATGCCCATCTATATTTTCTTCCAGGAGATCTTTAACCATAGCAACACTAGGTTCTACCTTTGATTTGTCCAGCTGGCTTAGGTGTTCTAATATAACTTTTGTTGACCATAGTTGAAACTTTAGCATGTTTCTTCATCCTAATAGGGAAAGGTGGTTTTTCAATATAAACAGTAGGAACAACTGGATCAACATTATAAATAATAGTTTCATCTTCAGCTATTACCGGCTCTTTAATTTCTTCTTTAATATGTGGGTGATATTTAAACCACTTCTCTTTAGGGAGATCAACATGAGTAGCAAAAGATTCACAAAAGGAGGTTACTATCTCACAGTCAAGTCCATATTTAGTGCTAAACTTTTGAAAAGCATCGGTGTTCATACAAGATTTAACACAATCATACTTAAGCTTAATGCCTGACTCTTTACCTTCATCGAGTTCCCAATATTTAGAGTTGCGTTTAATTATTTCTAAGAGATCCCACCAGAATTCAATAGTCTTCTTCATAAAAGAACCATCACAAGAAGTATCAAGCACGGATCGATCATTATGAGAAAGCCGAGCATAAAAATTCCGAATAATAATTTCTCTTGAGAGCTCATGATTGGAGCATGAATATAACATTGACTTAAGCCTCCCCCAAGCTAGAGCAATACTTTCTCCTTCACGAGGCCAAAAATTATATCTATAATTCCGATCACGATGAACTAGATGCATAGGATAATTTTTTTGGTGAAACTCCAATTTCAATCGATTCCAATTCCAAGATCCAATATCATCGCATAGCCTATACCATGCCAATGATTTTCCCTTTCAAGATAAAGGGAAAACCTTCTTCTTAACTTCATCTCCGTGTTAAACCTGCAAGCTTAAATAATCCGCAAATTTCTTCCACATATATCAAGTGCATATCAGGATGTTCGGTTCCATCTCCTGCATAAGGATTAGCTAGCAGTTGTTTTATCATACCCGAGGGAATTTCATATTCAATATTTTCAGTAGGTGCAGCAGGTTGAGGGGTAACTAATTGTGGTT
Source organism: Aegilops longissima (assembly GCA_021605205.1). Lineage (NCBI taxonomy): Eukaryota > Viridiplantae > Streptophyta > Magnoliopsida > Poales > Poaceae > Aegilops > Aegilops longissima. Next base: position 466,743,936 of record CM038676.1, read on the forward strand.
CCGGTCGAGGTGAAGATACCCCGAACAAACCCCTCAAAGGATTGTTCTCCATAGTAACAAGTGACAATAAATTTCAGCATGTAGTAATAAATTTTCCTTACCAATTTCCACTTACCAAGAGCGCTTCACTCCCCGGCAATGGCGCAAAAAAATTGCCTTGATGACCCACAAGTATATGGGATCAATTGTAGCCTTTTCAATAAGTAAGAGTGTTGAACCCAATGAGGAGCAGAAGGAAATGACAAGTGGTTTTCGGCAAGGTAATGTCTGCAAGTGCTAAAATTGTAAGTAACAGAGTAGTTCGATAGCAAGATATTTTGTAACGAGCAAGTAACAATAATAGTAAAAAGAGCGCATCAAGGTAGCCCAATCCTTTTGAGGAAAATGACATGCCAAAACGGTCTCTTATAATAAGAAAAGCGTTCTTGAGGGCACACGGGAATTTCATCTAGTCACTTTCCTCATGTTGGTTCGATTCGTGTTCGCTACTTTGATAATTTGATATGTGGGTGGATCGATGCTTAGGTGTTGTTCTTACTTGAACAAATCTCCTACTTATGATTAACCCCCTCGCAAGCATCCACAACTACGAGAAAAGTATTAAGAATAAATTCTAACCATAGCATTAAACTTTTGGATATCGGTCCCTTACGGAATAGCGCATAACATTACAGAAAAAAGACACATCCGTGACATTTTGGGCCGAACGAACTTTTTCCTGTCATGCTTATGACACTTCTATGACGATAATTGTGACACAACCCGGTATCATCATAGATGTGGCGGGCTCCTACTTCTATGACAAAAAATCATGATAGAAAATGGGCTTTTCGTCCTCGGCGGGCCGGAGACGCAGCTGCATGACATTCTTTGGGCCATCCATGACGGAAAAAACCATGGTAGAAGCGAGGGCGAGGAAAATATCAGGGAGTTCCCGGTTACGGTGGGTGGTCAGGGCCGAGCGATGCGCATCTCTCTCGTACACGTACGCGTGTGGGTGCAGGGCGTTGGGCTGTAACTGAACCCGAGCGAGGTGTTCGCTCCTACTTAACCCGAGCGATTGCACTGCAGGTTACGCATTACTAAACCCGAGCGATCGATCGATCTGGCTGTTAACTGAACCCGATCAAGTGATTCCTTTGCTACTGTTGCTAACTGAAGCTGATCAAACCTGCTACCTCTTGATGAACAGTGAGCGTTGTTGGGAGGTTGGATGAACAGTTCCCGATGGGGGTTGGATGAGCAGGACCCCATGGTAGTAGAGGCTGTTGCCGCTGGATGAACTGGACGCCGATCGAGCCGGTTGGGGGTGGATGAACATGACCCCATGGAGGGCTGGATGAATAGGACCCCGTGGAGGGCTGGTTGAATAGTAGCCGGTGGAGGGCTGGATGAATAGTAGCCTGTGGAGGGGTGGTTGAAAAGGACCCCATGGAGAGGGTTGGTTGAATAGTAGCCGGTGGAGGAGCGGTGGAGGCTGGATGAATAGGAGCCCGTGGATGAACAGTAGCTGGTGGAGACAGGAGGGGAGACGCCATGGATGAATAGTCACAGGTGGAGGCTGGAAGAGGACGACGGTGGATGAACTGTAGCCTGTGGAGGCAGTAGACGGTGGATGAACAGTAGCCCATGGAGTCCCATTTTGCGGTATGCCACACCCTTCCCGATGAACGGGACCCCCGCTTCGACCGTAGTGCTCCAACACAAGTCTGCTTCCTCTGTTTTGCGGTACGCCACACCCTTCCTGATCAACATGACCCCGTTTCGACCGTAGGAGGTTGAAGAGAAGTTCGTTTCCTCTGTTTTGCGGTACGCCGCACCCCTCCCGGTGAACAGGATCCCGTTTCAACCGTAGGCGGTCGATCACAAGGCCGTTTCCTATGTTCTGCGGTACGCCAGGCCTCGTTTTGATCGGCTGTTTCGTCCAAGCCGGTTGGCTCCCGATGAACACGGTGCATTCCGTTGCCTCCCGATGAACACGACGATGCAGTTTCTCTGTTCTGACCCAGCCATGTACACGAGCCATGGTCGTACGTATTCGCGAGTAGGCGTTCGAGACCCCGCCCATATGTACGTACGTGGTCGTATTTACTTTCTTGCACCCTGGTTGTACGTACGTGCACATGCTACGTGCGCGCCTCTACTACGACACGTGCCCTTCCTTACTCGGCCACGGTTCATCGCTGCAGCCTGCAGACATACCGATCGACCAGTATGTACGTACACGTTCGCGACCAGAATGACAACGCTACGTATGCTTTGACCAGGTGGGTCCCGAATGCTACGGAGGATAAGGAGGCACTTCCTTGCGTGTGAAGATGTAGCTGGTGGGTCCCAACAGTCAGGGGGAAACGTTCTTTTGCAAAATACGGTGCCCCATTCGGTGGGTCCCTGCTGCCAGGTGGAGGAATCATTATTTTGCGCGTAATAAGGTTGCACTTTCTTGCTGCGGCCATGGACCCGGCTGCCAGCCTCTCCATGTACAGTAATCTTCCGATGGAAGTCGTTCCTTGACCACATTAACAATGTTGTGTCGAGAGCACCAAGGCGGTGGACAATGGTGAGGCCTAGGAAGGGGACGACGCGGAGCCGGGGAAGACGCGACAGTGGATGCCCATGCGAAGAGGAGTACAAGGGTTGACTGGTTCGGCTGCGGTGTGAGGCTGCCGTCGCCGCAGAATAACAGGGGGTGTGGGTGAGTAGAGGGATGGCCTGGCCAGCGGTGGGAGTAGTAGGGGGCGGTGAGGCCTCCGCAGCAGCACAGCCGGCCACAGGAGGCAGGTGCACGCGGTGGTTTGGACGGCTGGAGCAAGAAAATTAGAGGTTGAAGAAGCAGGATGACCGTTGGATGTTAACAATCCAACGGTCACTGGTGATAGAATCATTTGTTGACTAAGTTGACAAAGCCCTCTATCCGCGTCAACTTATTAGGCCCACAAGTCAGCCCCCCACTATGGCGCGTCCCAGCGAGTAGGGGGGTATTCATTTTTTTGTGCGTAATAAGGAGGCACTTCCTTGTGTGCGAAGATATAGCTGGTGGGTCCGAGCTGTCATTGGGAGTATTCACTCTTTTAGGCGCAATAAAGGGTACTTGCTTGCATGCGGCCATGGACCATGTGGGTCCCAACTGTCAGCCTCTCCATGTACATCCCTCTTCCGATGTTTTCGTTTGTTGGCAATGTTGACCACGCCGTGCCGAGAACACCAGCTGGATGGACGACGGCGAGACCCAGGAAGGGAATGACCTGGTGGCGGCGAAGCCACGGCAGTGGAGGGATGTGGGTGAGTAGAGGGATGGCCTGGCCAGCGGTGGGAGTAGTAGGGGGTGGTGAGGCCTGCGCGGCAGCACAGCCGGCCACGGGAGGTAGGAGCAGGCGATCCTGCCAACGCTGGATTTGGCGGCTGGAGCAAGAAGATCAAAGATTGAAGAAACATGACGGCTATTGGATTGACATCCAACGGTTACGTCTGCTAGAATCGTTTGTTGACTTATATAATAAGTAAAAAAATCTTGCATACGCATCAACTTAATAGGCCCAGAAGTCAGACCATTCCCTATTTTTTAATAATTTATAGCTCATTGCAACTTCTTATGCAATTTATTGCAGTCCGTTTTTTTTGCGAGGGCCAAGGTTAAAATTTTAAACGAAATTTCGCATATTTCTGTGGGTTCCAAACTATTTTTAATACCGAAATGTCAAGCCATATTTAAAGTACTTTGAAGATATATTTGAATTAGGTTAAAGCTCAGTGAAATTGGAATATGAAAATGTGAACAAAATTCAGAAATTATAAAGTAATTGCCAATTTGTCATCTATTTTTTATATTTACAGCCCATTTCGTATTACTTTCAATATTTGCAAGCGTCTTGAATGAGTTGCAGCCCATCAGGGCGTAGAAAAATAAGTAGGCCTTGATTGGGTATTCTTCAGAAAAAATAAACTGGGCTCATTTTCACAAAAGAAAAAATAGCTGGGTTGATCATGTGATGAACATAAAATATAAGCCTGGGCTAGCCGGGCCACAGCCCAGTTGAAACCCTTCTCCGTATCAACAATAACAAAAAAATATTGCTCGAGCAGCTACATCCCAGGTGTCAGCCAATCTTGTGTTGTTCTCTTGTCTATTGACTATATACGCTGACAATGTCGTGGTCCCAGATGTCAGCAAACCACTAGGAGGAAGCGTTTTCTTTTTCCATACGCTGACAATGGAGTATATATAACAAAAAATGAGGAACTTATGAAAGTGCGTTATATCGACTAGAGGGGGGTGAATAGGCGATTTTTATGAATTCTTCATTGAGGAATTTGCGGGTGATGAAATTCCTGAGTGAAGAACTACTTGCAGCGGAATAAGTACTCAGATGTAAACATAACAGAACACAAGCATGGCCATCATGAAGAAATGAAGACAAGCACAGAGTACAGAAAGCGTAAACATAGGATAACACAGGATGAAGACAATCAGACTGAAGAAATTGAACTGATGAAATTGAGAAAGTCTTCAGTCAAAGTGTTCAAAAAAGATATGAACAAGTGCACAACACAGTAATGAGGAAATGGAAGAGTTGAGGAAATAGAACCAGTAGGCTTGGTGAAGACAATGATTTGGTTGACCAGTTCCAACTGCTGTGACAGTTGTACGTCTGATTGGAGCGGCTAGGTATTTAAACCTGAGGACACACAGTCCCGGACACACAGTCCTCACCGTATTCTCCTTGAGCTAAGGTCACACAAACCTCACCCAATCACTCATGGTAAGTCTTCATGTGACTTCCAAACCTTCACAAACTCGGTCACTCGGCGATCCACAATTTCCTCTTGGATGCTCTAGACCATGACGCCTAACCGTCTGGAAGATGCACAGTCTTCAAAGGTAACAAGCGTCGGATCCACGCAGGATCAATCTCTTCAGTGATGCTCAATCACTTTGGGTTTGTAGGTGTTTGGGTTTGGGTTTTCCTCACTTGATGATTTTCGCTCAAAGTCCTCGGAGGATGGGATGCTCTCAAATGACAAGTGTCAGTTCCTCTCGGAGCAGCCAACCAGCTAGTGGTTGTAGGGGGCGGCTATTTATAGCCTAGGGAGCAGCCCGACATGATAAGACATAAATGCCCTTCAATGATATGACCGTTAGGTGAGTAGATATTTTGGGACAGCTGGAGCATAGCACAACAATGGTCGGAATTTTGAGGCTCAATTTCCTCAGGGCTATCATGTTCCTCACTGTGTAGGCAATCCACACTGGCGAATTCCTAACTCCTCAGTCAGAACAAATTCCTCAGAGACCAGAAGAACTTCGTCTCTGTCACTGAAGAAATTGACTGAACTATAAGATATTTCCAATGGCTTCACTCGAAGGGATTGGTAGGTGGATTTTGAGTTGAGCATCACATGGAAATTTTTCCTTAGTATTTCCTCGACCCCTTTAACAGTACGGTGTTTCCTATGACTCAAGAAAGAGAAAATGAAACTATGAAAACAAAAGTCTTCACGCTTCATGTTCCTCGTATGAATACCAAGTCTTGAAGGTCACACCAATTTCTTCACTTTCAAAGTATTCAGAAAACCAAAATCTTCAGTCGAAGATATTCATTTTTAGGGGTCGACTTTCTCTGTAAATATCAAACTCCTCATAGACTTATAGACCTATGTACACTCATAAACACATTAGTCCCTTAACCTATAAGTCTTCAATACACCAAAATCACTAAGGGGCACTAGATGCACTTACAGTCTCCCCCTTTTTGGTGATTGATGACAGTATAGGTTAAGTTTCAACAGGGATAATCATATGAAGTGTAAATACTGATATTGAGGAATTTGATTGCAAGATATAGAAGAACTCCCCTTGAAGATGTGCATAGTGAGGAATCTGCTTTTGAAGCAATGCACACTTGAAGATTAGAATCATGGAGATCTCCCCCTATATCTTGTAAATCATACACGCATTTGACATGTAATATGAAGAATTTGAAATGCATGATGAAATATGGTGACTGATGTAATTCAACATGCGTGCATTAGCATTAACGAGGAATAAGCATGCAGAAAATCTCAGCGAAAGTATCAGACCACCATAGAGTTTAAGTTTACAACTCAATCCAGCAAAGACCTCAAAAGAACTGGAGTTGTAACTTAGCAAAAAAAACGCCCATATAGGTAGACCCGCTTGAAGACTAACTCAAATTTCTCCCCCTTTGTCATTGAATGACCAAAAGGATCGAAAATGAGGACTAACGCCCCTGAAGAATATCAAGTTGATGGAGGAGCGCCAGCGTTGTTGGGGTTGTTTGTTGTTGTAGGGCCTGCTGCCGTGTCGTCCAAGTCTTCATGCTCGTCGGTGTCGCGTGATGAAGAATAGGAGCTGGCCACCAAGGAAGGAACCTTAACCTTCTTGTATTTCTTCGGTGGAGGTGCAGACCAGTCAAAATCCTCCTTGAGACCCATTTGCTTCAGATCTTCTTCACCATATAGATGTGACAGAATAGCCTAGGTGCGACCGTAGACTTCATGGAGGTAGTAATGGTTTTTCTTCACTACATTATGTGTAGCAGTCATGTTGTAAAGAATAGAACCAGCTGACGCTTAACCCATTTATGGTTTCGATCCACCTTCTGATGTGTCTCCGTCGTATCTATAATTTTTTATTGTTCCATGCCAATATTCTACAACCTTCATAAACTTTTGGCAACTTTTTATATTATTTTTGGGACTAACATATTGATCCAGTGCCCAGTGCGAGTTCCTATTTGTTGCATGTTTTATGTTTCGCAAAATATCCATATCAAACGGAGTCCAAACGGGATAAAAACGGATGGAGCTTATATTTGGAATATTTGGAAAATCTGGGAGAAAGATCAACGTGAAACGGTGTCCGAGGTGGGCACGAGGCAGGGGGGCGCGCCCCACCCTCATGGGTGCGCCCCTGGCCCTCGTGGTCCACCTGTAAGGCGGTTGATGCCCTTCTTCGGCCGCAAGAAAACTAATTTTTGGTAAAAAATCACGGCGAAGGTTTCAACCCAATCGGAGTTACGGATCTTCGGATATAAAAGAAACGGTGAAAGGGCACCAGACGAGAGCGCAGAAGCAGAGAGAGACAGGGAGACAGATCCAATCTCGGAGGGGCTCTCGCCCCTCCCACGCCATGGAGACCATGGACCAGAGGGGAAACCCTTCTCCCATCTAGGGAGAAGGTCAAGGAAGAAGAAGAAGAAGGGGGGCTCTCTCCCCCTCGCTTCCGGTGGCGCCGGAACGCCACCGGGGGCCATCATCATCACAGTAATCTACACCAACACCTCCGCCATCTTCACCAACATCTCCATCACCTTCCCCCCTCTATCTACAGCGGTCCATTCTCCCGCAACCCGCTGTACCCTCTACTTGAACATGGTGCTTTATGCTTCATATTATTATCCAATGATGTGTTGCCATCCTATGATGTCTGAGTAGATTTTCGTTGTCCTATCGGTGCTTGATGAATTGCTATGATTGATTTAATTTGCTTGTGTTTATGTTGCTGTCATTTGGTGCCCATCATATGAGCGCGCGCGTGGACCACACCATAGGGTTATTTGTATGTTTATAGGACTATGTATTGGAGGGCAAGAGTGACAGAAGCTTCAACCTAGCATAGAAATTGATGCATGCGGGATTGAAGGGGGACCAATATACCTTAATGAACGTTAGTAGTTGCGGATGCTTACTAATAGTTCCAATCATAAGTGCATAGAATTCCAAGTCAGGGATGACATGCTAGCAGTGGCCTCTCCCACATGAAACTTGCTATCGGTCTAGTAAAGTAGTCAATTGCTTAGGGACAATTTTGCAACTCCTACCACCACTTTTCCACACTCGCTTTATTTACTTTATTGTGTCTTTATCTAAACAGCCCCTACTTTTTATTTAAACGCTTTTTATTATCTTGCAAACCTATCCGAAAACTCCTACAAAGTACTTCTAGTTTCATACTTGTTCTAGGTAAAGCGAACGCTAAGCGTGCGTAGAGTTGTATTGGTGGTCGATAGAACTTGAGGGAATATTTGTTCTACCTTTAGCTCCTCGTTGGGTTCGACACTCTTACTTATCAAAAGAGGCTACAATTGATCCCCTATACTTGTGGGTTATCAAGACCTTTTTCTGGCTCCGTTGCTGGGGAGCAATAGCGTGGGGTGAATATTCTCGTGTGTGCTTGTTTGCTTTATCACTAAGTAATTTTTATTTGATGTTCTTAGTTGTTTTCTATCTTTAGTTATGGGTAGGAAACACAAAATACCAAAAAAAATAGTTGTACCTACTGAACCAATGGTTGAAGAACCACTCAAAATCTATCACACTGCTAAAGCTTATTACTTGGATCATCTTCGATCCCTATGTGCTCGTGCTGAAACCCCAACTAGCTTAGTTGAGGGCAAATCTTTAGATGAGCATGCTTGTTATGTGCGACACCGTATATCTGAAAAAGGGAAACTTTTGCTGGGTCAAATTCATTGTTTGCAATGCTATGCTTGGAATTTATGTTATATATATGATTTTACTTGTTGTTCTGGAAACCCTAAGAAACACCTTCCCTACCAATGTGAGTTTAGTGATAATGGAATCGTATCTTCATATGCTAAGGGTGTTTATAATTACTATGATGTTCAACAAATTGAAGAATTTGTTGTTTTAAGGGTGCTTATGAAATTGCTTCTTTGATTGAAAAGTATGGTGCTACTCTTTACAAATCTGAAAATTTTTCCATACTTAAATATTGCTATGATAATTATGCTTCTAATGCCTATGTTGAACCATATATTGAGGACCACTCCGCTGTCCAAGAAGAGACTAATATTTTGCAGGGGTCTATGGAAGAAGAAATTGATGAAACTGTGAGCTCATTGGATGAAAAAGATGAGGAGGAGAGCGAAGAACAAAAGGAGGAAGAGCGGATTAGCTACCAATGCCCACCTTCTAATGAGAGTAACTCTTCAACTCATACATTGTTTAATTTCCCTTCGTGCTTACCGAAGGATGATTGCTATGATGACTGTTATGATCCTGTTGATTCTCTTGAAATATCCCTTTTTGATGATGCTTGCTATGCTTGTGGCCAAGATGCCAATAAGAATTATGTTTATGGAGATGAACTTGCTATAGGTCCTTATGTTAAACATGAAATTGTTGCTCTTGCACCCACGCATGATAGTCCTATTATCTTTTTGAATTCTCCCAACTACACTATATCGTAGAAGTTTGCACTTATTAAGGATTATACTGATGGGTTGACTTATACCGTTGCACATGATGATTTTGATGAATATAATATGCATGTGCTTGCTTGTCGGTGTACTAGAGTAGGGGTACCCTAGTATCCCGAACTCGTGCACGGGCAGTTGCAGCACCCCGCGGCAAGGCTTGCCTAGTGATCGCCAAGGTCCTCCATGGTTCCTTTGGAGCCATTCAAGAACAAAGTATTTAAGCCAAGAAGACAAGGCCCCGGCAAGAGGAGCTTGCCGGGAAGGCCACTCAAGGCACGCAGAAGACAAGACCCCGGCAAGAGGAGCTTGCCGGGAAGGCTCGGTGAGCGACAAGCTTCCGGACGCGACGAGGATTCAGCCGCGGCAAGGCGCTTGCCGCGGCAGGCAACCACTCTTCATCTCCGCTCCAGCTCATCCACCAACGTGTCGCCATGGGACCATTCCAGGCGCGCGTGTCAAGAGGCTGTCGCGGCGCTGGAGAGCAGCGAAGCGGCGCGACAAGAATGCCATCGTGGCAAGCGGTGGCGCTCCCGACGGTCCTCAAGCCTAATCGTTTAGGCGACATGGACGGGCATTTAATGTTTTGTCCCTTGCCATCAGAGTTAGGTAGAATACACTGTACAAAGTAGCTGTACCAACCGCAACTCATTTTCCCGTTTTTGCCCTTGTCTACGTTGCCACCTGTTGGTGACCCCTTGAGCATATAAAAGGAGGCCCATGCGCAACATAGAGGAGGTTCGAGCTCATTCAAAACCAGAGACACTCAAGCTAGGTTTTGTAGCTCTCATAGCTCTCTAGCAAGAACACAATACAATCAGACAAGCAGCAGTAGGAGTATTATCTCTCCGGAGAGCTCCGAAGCTGGGTAAACTGCTCGTGTGCTTCGCCTCGATCTGCTCTTCATGCGACCTCCGCCCCCCACCGAACCGAAAGGGGCTCGGTCCGCTGGTCCCATAGGTGTTCGTGGGTTACGATCAGCCTCCCCGACATCTTTGGCGCGCCAGGTAGGGGGCGTCGAGGCTGTGTGAACCTGATCCGGCGTTCACACGAGCAACATCTTCATCATCTTCATCAACATGCCACCAAAGAAGAAGGCTTCGGCGGCAGCGGAGCCGTCCACGTCGATCCCGCCACCATCGGAGCAAACGGATGGCGGGGTAGACGCCGCGAAGAACGGGCGTCGATTTAGGAGCTCATGACGCTGCCAAGTCCAAGGACAAGGCCGCGCAGACCTCGGCGTCCGTACACGCACCGCGCCCATCTCAGGAGGCACGGGACCGACAGCGTCATGGTATTCATAGTACCATACGCTCGTTGGATCAAGACCGAGCTGGAGGATCGCGAGGCCCTCAAGACCAGCGTGCACGCCAGCATGCTAGCGCGAGCGGGGTACGGCCGCCTGGACGAGATGCTGCTCCTTCTAACATAGTTAGAAGTCCGAGCATATCCCGCTCCTCGCACTGTTCGCCATTGCCACCTACCACTCCAGCGGAAGCCTTGGCGAGAGCTCAACTGCTCCTAGACTACCCTCCAACAGCCGACAAGGTCGACGAATGGAGGGCCACTATCCAGAGTCTCATCGGCTTTGCCAACGGCGACGTTCCGCGGCAACCAACTACATCGCTGCCGCGGCAAGACGACAAGGCACGAGCCGGTGGCGACGAAACCTGTGGGGGTGCACCCACCATGCACTCTCCACCTAGAAGGCCAAGATCACCAACTCGTCGGATCCACCTTGACAGCGACTCCACCGCGTCATCGGATCCACGAGCTCGCCGTGATCAGCGCCAAGTTCTTCAAGAACGGCAACAAGAAGACGCCGAACTCGCATCGAAGCGCCAAGAGAAGCGCGACGCCAATCCGACCAGCGCTAGGCCCTCTGTCGATATGCATGCGCCAGGGAACCAGCGACTTGCCGTGACGCGTAGGTTGCCCTGCGTTCACTCGTGAGCTACGGCAAGTCTAGTGGCCTAGTAAGAAGAATTTCAAGCCGACGTGCGGAGAAGTACGATGGCGGGGCGCATCCGTCGAGTTCCTCAAGATCTACACCATCGCGGTGCAAGCTGCGGGGGACGAGGCGACAAGATCCTCGCCAACTACTTCCCGCCGGTACTCAAGCCCAATGTCGATCTGGCTCATGCACTTGCCGGACGGATCCATATCCTCTTGGCAGATCTATGCCATCAGTTTGTCGGCGCCTTCACAGCGCCACAAGCCTCATGGCCAAGAGAGCGACCTTCATCTGCCGCCGTAAGGAAGGAGAGTCCTGTGCAAGTTCATTCAGAGATTCAGCCGTGTACACTACAACATCCCGGATGTCCACCCCGCCGCGATGATCGGTCGTTTCATCGAACGTCGCGGAACCGCAGGATGAGGGAGGAGATGGCGATGTGCAAAGTCAAGGACGCCGATGAGCTGTATGCCCCGGCCGACAAGTGTGCACGTGCTGAGGAAGGGAGGAGACTCCCAGGAGAGAATACAGAAGCAGGATCTGATAGTGAGGAGACCGCCCCGGCGAAGAAGAGCCGGCGACGGAACAACAGAAGGAAGAAGGGCAAAGAGGTGCTAGTTGTCAAGCAGTCCGGCAACGGTGGTGCCGCCAAAAAAGCCAAAGTTGGTGGCTCCGGCAAGGAGGTTGCCGCTGGCACCGACTGCCAGCCTGTGGCGGCCGCCGACAAGCAGGACAGCTCTAACAAACAGTACTGCAAGATCCACCACACCAAGGGCCACGACCTCCAGAGCTGCAAGAAGGTCGAGCAGCTTGTTGAACAGCAGAAGGCTGAGTACGAGCGACGCGACAAAGAGAAGGCCCAGGAAGGTGCTGGGGGAGTTGGCAAGAAGCGACCCGGCCGGGGAGGACGCCGCGGCAAGGCCAAGCAGCGGCAATGAGACAGACCTCCCCGCGGCCGCGACAAGGATGAAGACGACGACGACGATGAAGATATGGAAGACAACGAGACCGATGAGCAGGAATTTTAGAAAGCCACAGAGGTCCTCTGCGTTGACGGCGGTGCTTCTCTGCATACTTCACACCGCCAACTCAAACAGTGGATGCGGGAAGTTAATGCAGCAGAACCATCCGTAGAGTCACGCAAGCCTCTGAAATGGTCCAACACGCCTATCATCTTTGATATTGAGGACCACCCTGATCGCATAACTGCGGTCGGGTGCTTGCCGATGTTGGTCTCACCAACTATCCGCAACCTCAAGGTCACCAAGATGCTAGTTGACGGCGGGGCCGGCTTAAACCTGATCTCCTCCGCGGTGCTCCAGAAGCTTCAGATCCCTGACAGCGAGCTCGAAGAGACTGGCACCTTCCAAGGAATCAATCCGGAAGGAGCAAGCGAAGGGGAAGATCACGTTGCTGGTAACATTTGGCAGCGAGCTAAACTTCAGGACTGAGAGGGTCACGTTTGACGTTGCTGATTTTCCATTGCCTTACAATGGGATACTTGGTCGTCCAGCGCTCGCCAAGTTCATGGCAGCCTCTCATTATGCATACAACTTGCTCAAGATGCCAGCCCGATAAGTGTCATTTCTGTCCATGGCGACAAGAAGGATGCTCTTATCTGCGCCGACAAGATTTACCGGGAGGCAGCAGCTGCAACAGATAGCAAGTCACTTACCGCTGAAGCTCTTGGGGGGAAGAAGAAGACCAAGTCCGGCAAGAGCTCTGATGCCCACTCCGGCAAGCGCACCTCTTGGTGCTGCGCTACCGCCGAGGACGCACCATCGAGCTCCACCGCAAGTGCAAGAAGACGATGGCAGCTCCACCAAAAACCAAGAAGGTGCCCGCCAAGGAGGACGGCACCGGTGGTACCTTCACCATCGGTCGACTCTCGACCCTAAATAGGAAGGCGCGCTCGTTGCTTTCTCATGGGCGAACGCCGACGTGTTCGCATGGCAACCGTCGACATCCCGGTGTTCCTGTGAAAGTAATTGAGCATCACCTAGCTGTCTGTCCTCATCGCGGCCCGTCAAGAAGAAAGTCGAAAGCGAGCGGTGGAGCGCCAAGAATTCATTGCGTAAGAAATCAAGAAATTGGAAGCAGCAGGCCTTGTCGAGGAGTGCTCCATCCTCGTGGTTGGCCAATCCTGTAGTTGTACGCAAGGCAAATGGGAAATGGAGACTTTGTATCGACTTCACAGATGTTAATAAAGCTTGTCCCAAAGACCCATTTCCCTTGCCGCGCATCGACCAGATTGTTGACTCCACAGCTGGATGTGATTTGCTTTCATTTCTTGATGCATACTCAGGATATCATCAGATCTTCATGGCAGAAGAGGATGAGGAGAAAACCGCATTCATCACCCCATGTGGCACATACTGTTTTATACGGATGCCTTTTGGGCTAAAGAATGCTGGTTCAACGTTTGCAAGAGTAGTCCATGACGCTTTTGAGCCCCAAATGCACAGAAATGTAGAAGCTTACATGGATGACATAGTGGTCAAAAGCAAGGACAGGGCAACTCTGGTTCAAGATTTAGATGAGACCTTTGCAAATCTGCGCAAGATCAACCTCAAGCTCAACCCCGAGAAGTGCGTGTTCGGAGTCCCTTCCGGCAAGCTTCTCGGTTTCTTCGTGTCTCAGCGGGGAATTGAAGCCAATCCCGACAAGATCAAGGCCATTGAGCAGATTGAAGCACCAAAGCACGTCAAGGATGTACGAAGACTTGCCGGTTGCGTGGCTGCTCTCAGCAGGTTTATCTCTAGGTCTGCTGAACGCGCCCTGCCATTTTTCAAAATCTTGAAAAAGGTAGGTCCAATGAAATGGACTCCCGAAGCGGAGGCTGCGCTGCATGACTTAAAGAGGTACCTGTCCTCCACTCCAATACTTGTCGCACCTAGGCCACAAGAGAAGTTGCTGCTATATATAGCGGCAACCAATCAAGTGGTTAGTGCTGCGTTAGTAGAGGAAAGGGAGGCAGATGATGAGCCGGGAACCAAGGCAGATGCATCCAGCGACAAGCAGGGGGCTTCACTGGCGAGCTCTGGTCCCGACAACGATGGATCTGCGCAGGCATGCGAGAAGATACAGAAAAGGATGGTGCAGCGCCCAGTTTACTTTGTCAGTTCCCTTTTGTAAGGGGCTAGGTCAAGGTACTCTGGTGTGCAGAAATTGCTTTTCGGTCTCCTCATGGCCTCGAGAAAGCTGCGCCATTAGTTCCAAGCACATGAAATCACGGTCGTCACTCGCTTTCCCCTGAAGAGGATATTGCAAAATCCAGAAGCAACAGGCAGGATTGTCGAGTGGGCACCGGAACTGTCAAGCTTTGGCCTCAAGTTTGAAAGCACTTCGACTATCCAAAGCAGAGCATTGGCAGAGTTTATAGCAGAATGGACGCCAACGCAAGATGAAGAAATTCCGAGACGAGTATCCCGTCAAGGAAGCAAGTAAAGAGTGGCTGATGTACTTTGATGGTGCCTTCTCGCTGCAAGGCGCCAGGTCTTGTGTGTGCTGCTCGTCGCACCGGAGAGCACCTCAAGTACATAGTCCAAATGCACTTTCCCAAGGAGCAAGCGACAAACAATACTGCAGAGTATGAAGGTTTGCTTGCCGGTCTCAGAATTGCGGTAGACCTTGGGGTCAAGAAACTCATTGTCAGGGGTGACTCACAGCTTGTCGTCCGCCAAGTAAACAAAGATTATCAGAGTCCGTTGATGGAAGCCTACGTTGATGAAGTGAGAAAGCTAGAAGAACACTTTGACGGCCTGCAAATGGAACATGTTCCAAGAGCTCAGAATGATATTGCCGATGGCCTGTCGAAGTGCGCCGCACTCAAGGTACCTGTGGAACCAGGGATTTTTGTGCTCAAGCTGACTCAACCGACTGTAACGCCATCAACTGGACAGAACAAGAAGAGGAAGTTGATTTCTGGTGACTATTTTCCGGCAGAGCTCCCCGAAGCCGCCGCCAAGAAGGTCCCCAGGATCAACACCAAGAGTGCTGAGGAGCAGTCTGCTCCGACAAGCCCTAGGGTTTGTTTCGTTGAAGCAGACGCTCCCGACAAGTTTTGCTCCGGCGAGCTTGCCGGAGGACGTCAAGCTCCGGCAGAACCGCGGTTTCTCGCCGTAGAAGCTGATGTTCCCGCAGCAGCAGACGTGCCTTTAGTCCTTGTTGTCGAGCCACAAGCTCCAGCATGGGCACAGCAGATTGTCCGTTTCCTTCAGATAGGAGAACTTCCCGAAGAGCAAGAAGAGGCGGAGAGAGTAGCCCGGCAGTCAAGTATGTACCAGTTTGTTGACAGCACGCTATACAGAAGAAGACCCAACGGTGTGAAATTGAAGTGTATTCACCGGGAAGATGGACAGAAGCTGTTGGCAGAGATACACGGAGGCATATGTGGTCACCACATTGGCGCAAGAGCGCTTGCCGGCAAAGCTTTCTGGCAAGGTTTCTTCTGGCCGACAGCCCTCCAAGATGCAACTGCACAAGTAACCAAGTGTGAAGCGTGCGAGTTCCATTCCAAGCAGCTACACCAGCCAGCTCAAACTCTCCGACGATCCCTTTATCCCGCCATTTTCGTGCAGGGGCTCGACATCCTCGGCCCCTTTCCCGAGCTGTCGGGGCTTTGAGTACTTGTACGTTGCAATCGACAAGTTCACAAAGTGGCGGAAGTGGAAGCAGATGAGGAAGGTGACAGCCACGATCGGCGATCAAGTTCTTCAGGTCAATTGTTTGCCGTTTTGGAATTCCTAACAGGATCATCACCGACAACGGCACACAATTCACGAGCCGCACCTTCATGCAGTACGTCCAAGATCTTGGCGCCAAGGTCTACTTTGCTTATGTTGCTCATCCGAGAAGCAACGGTCAAGCAGAGAGGGCGAATGCTGAAGTGCTGCGTGGGCTCAAGACCAGAACTTTCGACAGGCTACACAAGTGCGGAAGAAACTGGATTGAGGAGTTGCCGGTGGTTCTTTGGTCGATCAGGACGACGCCAAATCGAGCCACTGGCTAGACACCTTTCGCTCTAGTCTATGGAGCAGAGGCAGTTCTCCCCACGGAACTCGTATTCGGGTCACCTCGAGTGCTCGCTTATGATGAGCTTGAGCAAGAGCAGCTGCGACAAGATGACGCTGCTCCTTGAGGAGGACCGTCTTGAGTGCTGCAGACGAGCTGCTCGTTACCAGCAAGCTTTGCGCCGCTACCATAGCCGCAGAGTTAACGCCAGAAGTCTCGAGGAAGGCGACCTTGTTCTTCGGCGCGTTCAGTCCGCCAAGAATTCCAACAAGTTGACGCCGAAGTGGGAAGGCCCTTATCGGGTGAAACGAGTCACTAGGCCTGGCGCTGTCCGCCTTGAGACCAAAGATGGCATTCCGGTGAGCAACTCCTGGAACATTGAACATCTTCGTAAGTTTTACCCATAGGGCGCGGTTGCTGGAACCTGTTCCGGCAACCACCTTTTGTACAAGTCTTGCCGATGTTGCATGTAATCCTTTGTACAAAGCCGGGTGCAGACCCCGTGCATAAGTAAAGCTCATGTGTTGCGCGCAACTTGTCAACTACATGCTTTCATCATCCTTTTTGCATGTGTTATCTAACATTTTGTGTAGCATCCACGCCCGGTAAGAAATAACGAGCCACAAGGCTCCATAACTTTATTTTCTCTTCTTACTCTTTCTCAAAGAAAGGAAGGTTCCCTCGCACACAAGTTACCAGGGGGGAAGGAGAAGATAATGCCATGGACCAAGCATTTCTCGAGGAAGTTTTACCTTATCGGGAAGCAAACGACAGAAAAGCTAAGTTGCCAAAATTTTGAGCAATCAGTTTTTAAATCTTTAAGTTATCTTCCTCGAACGATAGTACTTTGTATGGAAAACCTGTGCGCAGAGGAACCAACTCGTAGCTAGTCGCGCCCTTACCTTGTTTCGAGTCCGCTCAACAACGTAAGTGAGCTGCAACTAGTTGCGACAAGGTTGCTTGTCGGAGGCAGCACCGCCAGCAGGCTGCTGACGTTCCGCACTCAGCGCTTCATGACAAAAGTGCCCGCGCCGACAAGTTCCCTAAAAGCGTAAGGCACAAACATACAAAGGAAGGAATCAAGTAAAGGAAATAACATTGCAATCATTGCCTAAGATAGAGTTATATTAGAAAATAGCTTGTCGCAGATCTAATAAATTGTTCTCCTAAACATGATCATCAGCGACAAGGGAAAGATAAAACTGGCGGCCTAATCTACGCGGTCGCCATCAACCCGCTTGATCTTGCCCACCTTGTCCACAATGGGTGCGACAAGGGCTTTGAGCGCCTCCACATCGGCATCTGGCGGCAGGGATCTGAGGACGCCGGCAAGGTTGAGGCCTGGATTGCGGAAGGCCACCTTCATCAACACCTTCTGGAGAGCTCCCGCACAGATCTGGCGCGATTCCTCGGCCAGCTGCTTTGGGATCTCTTCCCGGAGTCGCTGGAGAGCCGTCACCACGCCCTTGAGGAACAAGCTGAGCTTGGCGCTGGGTTGGAGAAGCTCGTCGGAGGAGTACCCGAGGTCCACCATCCCTAGCTCCGTCAGCTCCTTGTCGATGGCGGCGGCGATATTCACAAGACCTTCAGTCCAGAGCTCCACATTCTCCCTGAAGGTGCTCTGGGCGGCAGTAACACTCGCCAGCAGCTCCTCGTTGGCCTTGATCTTCTCCAACAGGCCCACCTCCCTCTCCTTTCGCAGCGCCGCGAGCCGCCGCGCCTCGGCCGACTTCACGCCCTTCCCCTTGTCGGCTTTTGGAGCCATGGCGGAGGTGGTGGAGGAGACCGACGGCGTTGATGGCGCTGGTGGCGATGGGGGGCGGAGCGTTGCTCTCTTCAGACTAGAGAAGAAGAGGGGAGCGGCGGTGGTTTTCGAGATGGGACAGAAAATGGCGAGGTGGGCGACCTGCCCCTGTTTCCCCTGTTTATAAGGAGGGAGAGGGGGCGGACGTTCCGCTTTTCCAATTAAAGAAAGCCCCCCACGATCTCTCCCACGACGCCACGTTCGACGCGTGCTGTTCATGGGGGACGTGGTGGGTCCGGAGCAGGTTAAGGCGTGATCTAGGCCGCGCGTGCCCGTGCACTGTTTTGGGCCTGGCCCAACAGCGCTCGGCACCGTGTGTGGCCCAGCCGGGCTCTCTGTCGGTGTACTAGAGTAGGGTACCCTAGTATCCCGAACTTCGTGCCGGCAGCGATTGCAGCACCAGCGGCAAGGCTTGCCTAGTGATCGCCAAGGTCCTCCATGGTTCCTTTGGAGCCATTCAAGAACAAAGTATTTAAGCCAAGAAGACAAGGCCCCGGCAAGAGGAGCTTGCCGGGAAGGCCACTCAAGGCACGCAGAAGACAAGACCCCGGCAAGAGGAGCTTGCCGGGAAGGCTCAACCACTCTTCATCTCCGCTCCAGCTCATCCACCAGCGTGTCGCCATGGGACCATTCCAGGTAGCGCGTGTCAAGAAAATCAGGCTGGCAGCGGGAGAGCAGCGGTGGCGGCGGCCGACAAGAATGCCATCGTGGCAAGCGGTGGCGCTCCCGACGGTCCACATTGCCTTTCGTTTAGGCGACATGGACGGGCATTTAATGTTTTTGTCCCTTGCCGTCAGAGTTAGGTAGAATACACTGTACAAAGTAGCTGTACCAACCGCAACTCATTTTCCCGTCTTTGCCCTTGTCTACGTTGCCACCTGTTGGTGACCCCTTGAGCATATAAAAGGAGGCCCATGCGCAACATAGAGGAGGTTCGAGCTCATTCGAAACCAGAGACACTCAAGCTAGGTTTTGTAGCTCTCATAGCTCTCTAGCAAGAACACAATACAATCAGACAAGCAACAGTAGTAGTATTATCTCTCCGGAGAGCTCAGAAGCTGGGTAAACTGCTCGTGTGCTTCGCCTCGATCTGCTCTTCGTGCGACCTCCGCCCCCACCGAACCGAAAGGGGCTCGGTCCGCCGGTCCCATAGGTGTTCGTGGGTTACGATCAGCCTCCCCGACATTGCTGCTCCTACTTGCAATTATTATGAGAGAGGAACTATATCTCCATCTCTCTATGTTTCCAACACGATAAAATTGCAAGAAACTGTTTATACTATGCATTGGCCTTTACTATGTGTGCATGAATTGTTCTTTTATGACATGCCGATGCATAAGAAGAGAGTTAGACTTCGTTGTTTCTTGATATATGTTGCTTTGTGCTCACTACTAAATTACAAATCATTGTTAATTAAAATTGGCTTTGATATACCTTGGGATCCGGGTGGATTCACTACTTGAGCATTATATGCCTAGCTTAATGGCTTTAAAGAAAGCGCTGCCAGGGAGACAACCCGGAAGTTTAAGAGATTCATTTATTTCTGTTGAGTGCTTTTATATAGTTTAAAAACAAAAAAATAAAGAGGGGAACCTAAAAACTTTTTCAAAAAGAAAAGCGAAAGTGAGAAAGACGAGCATTGTTGAAGTGGGAGCTAGCCTTGAACTTTGTTCATGCTCACGGAAACTTTGTGAATCTTGATTACAGAAACTTTTCAACAAAAATAATTATACCCTTGTAAAATTCCATTGTATTATAAAAATAATGTGCCAATGTTTGCCTTTAGGATGTTTACAATGCTTGTTGGTTTGTACGGTGCAGGACAGAAACATTGGATGTAGTGCATGATTTTTAATTTTTTACTGGAACGTCAAATGGTTATGATTCTTTTTTAAATGTCTTTCTATACAAATTTTTTATTTTTCGTAATTTTGGTAGAATTGTTCATGTATCAGAAGTATGGTGAATGTTCAGATTATTACTGACTGTTTTGTTTTAGACAGATTATGTTTTTGATGCATAGTTTGCTTGTTTTGATGAAACTATCGATTTATATATCAGTGGATTAAGCCAAGAAAAAGTTATACTACAGTAGACATAATGCAAAAAAAATATGAATTGGTTTGTAACAGTACTTAGAGTAGTGATTTGCTTTATTATACTAACAGATCTTACCGAATTTTCTGTTGAAGTTTTGTGTGGATGAAGTGTTCGATGATCGAGAAGGTCTCGATGTGAGAAGAAGGAAGAGAGGAAATAGCTCAAGCTTGGGGATGCCCAAGGCAGCCCAAGTAAATATTCAAGGAGACTCAAGCGCCTAAGCTTGGGGATGCCCCGGAAGGCATCCCCTCTTTCTTCAACAAATATCGGTATGTTTTCGGATTCGTTTTGTTCATGCGATATGTGCAAATCTTGGAGCGTCTTTTGCATTTATTTTTCATTTTTATTTTATGCACCATGCTGGTATGAGATAGTCCTTGGTTGATTTATAGAATGCTCTTTGCACTTCACTTAAATCTTTTGAGTATGGCTTTATAGAATGCTTCATGTGCTTCACTTATATCATTTGAAGTTTGGATTGCATGTTCCTCTTTACATAGAAAACCGCCATTTGTAGAATGCTCTTTTGCTTCACTTATATTTGTTAGAGAGTGGGGATATATTTTGTAGAAAGAATTAAAATCTCTTGCTTCACTTATATCTATTTAGAGAGATGACAGGAACTGGTCATTCACATGGTTAGTCATAAAATCCTACATAAAACTTGTAGATCACTGAATATGATATGTTTGATTCCTTGCAATAGTTTTGCGATATAAAGATGGTGATATTAGAGTCATGCTAGTGGGTAGTTGTGGATTGTAGAAATACTTGTGTTGAGGTTTGTGATTCCCGTAGCATGCACGTATGGTGAACCGTTATGTAACGAAGTCGGAGCATGATTTATTTATTGATTGTCTTCCTTATGAGTGGCGATCGGGGACGAGTGATGGTCTTTTCCTACCAATCTATCCCCCTAGGAGCATGCGTGTAGTACTTTGTTTCGATGACTAATAGATTTTTGCAATAAGTATGTGAGTTCTTTATGACTAATGTTGAGTCCATGGATTATACGTACTCTCACCCTTCCATTATTGCTAGCCTCTTCGGTACCGTGCATTGCCCTTTCTCACCTCGAGAGTTGGTGCAAACTTCGCCGGTGCATCCAAACCCCGTGATACAATACGCTCTATCACACATAAGCCTCATTATATCTTCCTCAAAACAGCCACCATACCTACCTATCATGGCATTTCCATAGCCATTCCGAGATATATTGCCATGCAACTTCCATCATCATCATATACATGACTTGAGCATTCATTGTCATATTGCTTTGTATGATCGTAAGACAGCTAGCATGATATTTTCATGGCTTGACCGTTTTTTATATCTTTTCTATGCTAGATCATTGCACATCCTGGTACACTGCCAGAGGCATTCATATGAAGTCATATCTTTGTTCTAGATATCGAGTTGTAATATTGAGTTGTAAGTAAATAAAAGTGTGATGATCATCATTATTATAACATTGTCCCATGTGAGGTTATCAAAATAAAAGAGGCCAAAGAAGCCCAAATAAAACAAAGAGGCCAAAGAAGCCCACCAAAAAAAAGAGAAAATAAAAAAATGAGAGAAAAAGAGAGAAGGGGCAATGTTACTATCCTTTTACCACACTTGTGCTTCAGAGTAGCACCATGTTCTTCATATAGAGAGTCTCTTGAGTTATCACTTTCATATACTAGTGGGAATTTTCATTATAGGACTTGGCTTGTATATTCCAATGATGGGCTTCCTCAAATGCCTGAGGTCTTCATGAGCAAGCAAGTTGGATGCACACCCACTTAGTTTCAGTTTGAGCTTTCATACACTTATAGATCTTAGTGCATCCATTGCATGGCAATCCCTACTCACTCACATTGATATCTATTATGGGCATCTCCATAGCCCGTTGATACGCCTAGTTGATGTGAGACGTTCTCCTTTTTGTCCTCTCCACACAACCTCCACCATCATATTCTATTCCACCTATAGTGCTATGTCCATGGCTCATGCTCATGTATTGCGTGAAAGTTGAAAAGGTTTGAGAACATCAAAAGTATGAAACAACTGCTTGGCTTGTCATCGGGGTTGTGCATGATTTGAATATTTTGTGTGGTGAAGATGGAGCATAGCTAGACTATATGATTTCGTAGGGATAACTTCCTTTGGCCTTGTTATTTTGAAAAGACATGATTGCTTTATTAGTAGGCTTGAAGTATTATTGTTTTTATGTCAAATGATAGACTATTGCTTTGAATCACTCATGTCTTAATATTCATGCCATGATTAGACATATGATCAAGATTATGCTGGTAGCATTCCACATCAAAAATTATCTTTTTTATCATTTACTTACTTGAGGACGAGCAGGAATTAAGCTTGGGGATGCTGATACATCTCCGTCATATCTATAATTTTTTATTGTTCCATGCCAATATTCTAGAACTTTCATAAACTTTTGGCAACTTTTAATATTATTTTTGGGACTAACATATTGATCCAGTGCCCAGTGCCAGTTCCTGTTTGTTGCATGTTTTATGTTTCGCAGAATATCCATATCAAACGGAGTCCAAACGGGATAAAAACGGACGAAGCTTATTTTTGGAATATTTGGAAAATCTGGGAGAAAGATCAACGCGAAACGGTGTCTTAGGTGGGCACGAGGCAGGGGGGCGCGCCCCTGGCCCTCGTGGTCCACCTGTAAGGCGGTTGATGCCCTTCTTTGACCACAAGAAAGCTAATTTTTGGTAAAAAATCACGGCGAAGGTTTCAACCCAATCGAAGTTACGGATCTCCAGATATAAAAGAAACGGTGAAAGGGCAGCAGACGAGAGCGCAGAAACAAAGAGAGACAGAGAGACAGATCCAATCTCGGAGTGGCTCTCGCCCCTCCCATGCCATGGATACCATGGACCAGAGGGGAAACCCTTCTCCCATCTAGGGAGAAGGTCAAGGAAGAAGAAGAAGAAGGGGGGCTCTCTCCCCCACGCTTCCGGTGGTGCCGGAACGCCGCCGGGGGCCATCATCATCACCGCGATCTACACCAACACCTCTGCCATCTTCACCAACATATCCATCACCTTCCCCTGTAACGCCCCGGATTCGATGCGCCAGGTGTCCGTCAGTTATTTGCCGTCATTGCCATGTCATGTGCTTGTGTGTCTCTCTTTGCCATGTCATCATCTGCATTTCATATCAGGTCATCATGTGCATCGCATTTGCATACGTGTTCGTCTCATGCATCCGAGCATTTTCCCCGTTGTCCGTTTTGCAATCCGGCACTCCTATGTCTCCCGGCGCCCCCCTTTACCTCTTTTCGTGTGCGGGTGTTGAACTTTCTCGGAATGGACCGAGGTTTGTCAAGCGGCCTTGGTATAGCATCGGTAGACCGCCTGTCAAGTTTCGTGCCATTTGGAGTCCGTTTGATACTCCAACGGTTAACCGGGTAACCGTAAAGCCCTCTTTTGTTGCAGCCCTACACCTCTTCCAAGCTGGCCCAAAACCCATCTAAGTCTCTTCCATGCTCTCGGTCGTTCGATCACGATCGTGTGGGCGAAAACCGCTCCTCATTTGGACTCTCCTAGCTCCCTCTACCTATAAATATGTGCCCCTCCCCGAAATTTCGGATCAAACCCTAGATTTTCCCCTCTGCGCCGCGTCGGACATGTCCATGCGCAGTCGGACGCGTCCGCTGCCCCACAGCCACGTCGCCCCGACGAATCAGAGCACGCCACATCGCCTCCGCCGCCGTCTCCTCCAACCGGCCGCCGACACGTCATCGCCCCGGCCTCCCCGCGCCGCGCCAGGCCCTACGGGCCCAGATCCGGCCCGCCAGCCAGCTGCCGCCGCCGCCTGCTCCTGCTCCCCGTCGCCGGGCCTGCTCGCCGCCACCGCGTCGCCTCCGCCTCGTCGGCTCCGGCGGCCGGAGCCGCCGCATCCCCGCCGGCTGCGCTGCGCCGCCTTTAATGTCGCCGTCGTCCGCCCGTCTTCTCCGCCGCCGCGCGCCTCCTCCGCCTCTCCGCCCGCGCCCTCCGCCTTCGCGCTGCTTTCGTCGCCGGGCAACCGCCCGACCCGCCGGCCGAGCTTCGCCTCGCCGAACCGCAGCTCCCAGCGCGCCCCGTCCTCGCCCCGACAAGATCCGGCGCCCCCGCGTTGACCCCGGCCGGATCCGCCCGTCCCCGGACGTCTCCCTCCTCTCCGGCGTCTTCTCCGGCCACCGCGCAGCCCGTCTCCGGCGAGCTTCGAAGTCCGTGCCCCGATCTAGAACGAGGTTGACTTTTTCCCCTTCCCCGATTTTGCCTAAGTCCCGAATATTCTTGTTATTTTCATGCCATGTTCATCGCATCGTATCTCTGCATTCGTAGCTCCATTTTGCGCGTGTAATATGTAAAATTGTTCGCCTCAACGAGTACTACATTTCGTTCCATTGTGCCATGTCCATTTGAGTTCATATTGATGCCTGAATCTTCGTTGCGAGGGTGCTATATGATGTTAATCTGCTGAAACTGTTATAACTTGATGATTTGTCATTTTTGTTGCATTTGATGTGTGCATCTTATGAGCATGATCTCTACATGTGTTTTGTGCTATGTCATGACATCTTCACAGTGGTGCCATCCATGGATTTTTGTGGATATTTTAGTGAGTGCATCGAGCTTGTTAAGTAGGGTACTTGCTGTTGCTGTTTTGCTAGGCTGATTCTGTTATATTATGATGCTATGTAAACCTGCTGCTACAAGTCATTCTATACATAATCTGGAGATGTTCACTAAATATGATTTGTTATATATGTCATGCTCTATCCATCCATGCCCTTTGTTGAAATTATAGTCTGCTGTAACTTGTTGTAATCTTGCTCTCAAGTTGCTAAATAATGTTGCTGTCAGCCTGTGGACATTAAGTTCAGTTTTGCCATGAGCTTTGCTAGTGATCCATGCACCCTATGAATTTTCTCTTGCCATTTTTAGCTTCATAAACATGTCTTCTTACTGTTGGTTGCCTTTCCATGCCATGTATTGCTCTGTGGTGAGTGGTTCAAGCTCACCAACATGCCTACTTATTGTTGTTCCTGCCATGTATGAATCTGTAATATAACTTGCCATGTTTACATGGGTGCCATCATATTTTCTGTTCCTTTTTGGTTCATGGTCAGTAAGGGACTTTTGTTATATGTATTTAGTAGATTCATGCCATGCCTTTGTTTACCATGATAAGTTCCTGCAGCATGTTGTTTGATAGCTCTAAACATTGCAACCTGATGTTATTTTTTGCAAAGTCTGAACTGTTATTATTTGCAATCTTGCCATGTCCTTTTGAGCATGTTCTAGTGATTTCTGGAGATAGCTCAGTGTTCATGTTTTGTCATGCTTTACCTGTACATCATTTCCATGCGTTTTTTTTCATGTTGAGATCTTGTAGTATGTTATTTTGAGGCTTGTAAGTTGCCTAGTTGCTGTTTTGGACAGCTTGTCCTTTGGACTTGTATAGTGTGTATGTGTTGAACCGTTGCTCCGTTTTGAGTGTGCTCTATATGAAACTTGCTTAGAATTGCATGTAGTTTCATATTATCATGTTGCATCCTTGTTTTGAGGTGTTTGCTTGATGTTTGAATGCATTTTGCATCAAGGCCATGTTTAACTTGTTTTGCTCATATCTTCTAGGCCGTAGCTCCGAATTAAATGAACTTTATATGTAACTTGACTAGAATTTCGTGTAGATCATCGTGGTGCATCTTAACTTGCTGTTTAACAACTTCAACTTAAGTTTTATTCAGATCTGGACCAATTTTGAAATTTGCATATGAGGACTTACCAGAATTGTTCTATGTTGTTTCCGGCCTCATTTAAACTTCCTTTGATGTGTTGTTCTTGTTTGCATCATCTCTTGCCATGAGTAGCTTCATGTAGTCTTGTTATGCATCATGCTTGGTTGTGCATCATGTCTTGTCTATGTGTGTTGTGTTTACCATGTTGTGTGCTTCTTCTCGATAGTTCCCGTTTCGTTGCGATCGTGAGGATTCGTTCGTCTACGCTTGGTTCGTCTTCGTGGCTTCATCTTCTTCATGGACTCGTTCTTCTTCCTAGCGGGATTTCAGGCAAGATGACCGTCACCTTGGATCTCATTACTATCATTGCTATGTTAGTTGCTTCGTTCTTTTGCTATGTTGCGTTACCTACCACTTGCTTATCAAGCCTCCCAAATTGCCACGAACCTCTAACCTTTGACACCCTTCCTAGCAAACCGTTGTTTGGCTATGTTACCGCTTTTGCTCAGCCCCTCTTATAGCGTTGCTAGTTGCAGGTGAAGATGAAGATTGCTCCATGTTGGATTATGTTATGTTGGGATATCACAATATCTCTTATCTAATTAATGCATCTATATACTTGGTAAAGGGTGGAAGGCTCGGCCTTATGCCTAGTGTTTTGTTCCACTCTTGCCGCCCTAGTTTCCGTCATATCGGTATTATGTTCCCGGATTTTGCGTCCCTAACGCGGTTGGGTGATTTATGGGACCCCTTGACAGTTCACTTTGAATAAGACTCCTCCAAAGCAAGGCCCAACCTTGGTTTTACCATTTGCCTCACCACCACCTATTTTCCCTTGGGAGTAATTAACCCAAGGGTCATCTTTATTAGCCCCCCGGCTAATGCTTGTCTAAGTGTTGGCCTGAACCGAGCACGCTGCTTGAGGCCACCACAGGGAAACTCGAGGCCTGGTTTTACTCGTGCTTTGTCTCATCCGGTGTGGCCACGAGCGAGATATGTGCAGCTCCTATCGGGATTGTCGGCGCATCGGGCGGTCTTGCTGGTCTTGTTTTATTACTGTCGAAATGTCTTGTAGCCGGGATTCCGAGACTGATCGCGTCTTCCCGGGGAGAAGGAATATCCTTCGTTAATCGCGAGAGCTTATCATGGGCTAAGTTGGGACACCCCTGCAGGGTTTGAACTTTCGAAAGTCGTGCCCGTGGTTATGTGGCAGATGGGAATTTGTTAATATCCGGTTGTAGTAAACTTGAATTAAAAACTCTTCTAAAATACACCAACCGTGTGCGTAACCGTGAGTGTCTCTTTTCGGGTTGATCGAGAGGAGAACACGGTTTCTTGGTTATGACTGACGTAAGTAGGAGTTCAGGATCACTTCTTGATCATTACTAGTTGACGACCGTTCCTTTGTTTCTCTTCTCGCTCTCATTTGCATATGTTAGCCACCATATATGCTTAGCCGCTGCTGCAACCTCACCACTTTACCCCTTCCTTTCCCATTTGAGCTTTGCTAGTCTTGATACCCATGGTAATGGGATTGCTGAGTCCTCGTGGCTCACAGATTACTACCAACAGTTGCAAGTACAGGTTTGCGATGATCATGACGCTAGAGCAATGTTTGCTTGTTTTGGAGTTCTTCTTCTTCCTCGTCGATCAGGGGATAGGTTCCAGGTCGGCAGCCTGGGCTAGCAGGGTGGATATTGTTTGAGTTTCTGTTTATGATTCATCCATAGTCGGATGTTGATCTTGTATGTTGTATTGTTGTATTCATGTGACATTGTATGTATTGGATGTATCCCCACTATTATGTAATGTTGATGTAATGATATCCACCTTGCAAAAGCGTCTTCAAGATGCGCTTCTATCCTTGGTGGGACCTTCGAGTTCCTTTAGGATAGGGTCGCATCTTGGGCGTGACATTCCCCCCTCTATCTACAACGGTCCATTCTCCCGCAACCCGATGTACCCTCTACTTGAACATGGTGTTTTATGCTTCATATTATTATCCAATGATGTGTTGCCATCCTATGATGTCCGAGTAGATTTTCGTTGTCCTATCGGTGGTTGATGAATTGCTATGATTGATTTAATTTTCTTGTGGTTATGTTGTTGTCCTTTGGTGCCCATCATATGAGCGCGCGCTTGGATCACACCATAGGGTTAGTTGTATGTAGATAGGACTATGTATTGGAGGGCAAGAGTGACACAAGCTTCAACCTAGCATAGAAATTGATGCATACGGGATTGAAGGGGGGGCAATATATCTTAATGCTATGGTTGGCTTTTACCTTAATGAATGTTAGTAGTTGCGGATGCTTGCTAATAATTCCAATCATAAGTGCATAGAATTCCAAGTCAGGGATGACATGCTAGCAGTGGCCTCTCCCACATGAAACTTGCTACCAGTCTAGTAAAGTAGTCAATTGCTTAGGGACAATTTCGCAACTCCTACCACCACTTTTCCACACTCGCTATATTTACTTTATTGTGTCTTTATCTAAACAGTCCCTACTTTTTATTTACACGCTCTTTATTATCCTGCAAACCTATCCGAAAACTCCTACAAAGTACTTCTAGTTTCATACTTGTTTTAGGTAAAGCGAACGCTAAGCGTGCGTAGAGTTGTATCGATGGTCGATAGAACTTGAGGGAATATTTGTTCTACCTTTAGCTCCTAGTTGGGTTCGACACTCTTACTTACCGAAAGAGGCTACAATTTATCCCCTTTACTTGTGGGTTATCACCTTCTGGTGAAGACAGAGAAGAAGCTCACGGTCAGTCATCACTCTTGGAGTTGTGGCTTGAGGATTTGGCTTGGATGCATTTGCAGCAGAGTCATGAGTGGCAGAGTCATCATTGGTGGAATAAGATGCAGCTTTGCGAAACTGACCATCCAATGGACGAATGCCTTCATCTATAACAGCAGTGGCCTTGCCCTTTTCATCAGCTGAGGAAAATGTCCTTTTGAGGACTTCAATGGGGGGCAAGTAGCTGCAATGGTTCAATTACTTCAGGCACAACAGATG
Organism: Aegilops longissima; assembly: GCA_021605205.1. Classification (NCBI taxonomy): domain Eukaryota; kingdom Viridiplantae; phylum Streptophyta; class Magnoliopsida; order Poales; family Poaceae; genus Aegilops; species Aegilops longissima. The sequence continues at coordinate 466,772,815 of CM038676.1, forward strand.
CAGTTGCCCTGACTTCTTCAGTTTCTTCAGGCACAACACTAGTGGTTGCCCTGGCAATTTCTTCAGCGGCTGGAATGCAGTCATCAACCCTGGTACTCTGAGTTTCTTCAGCAGCCTGAATGTCATCAGCGGTGCTAGCATGTTCTTCAGTCGGCTGAGCAGAAGCCTCAGCCTGAGGATTTTCTTGTTGCGTTGGGGCTGCAATCATTGGAAGTGAACTTTTCAGTCAAATTCACAAATCTGACTTTGGCTCCAAGACAGTTAGCGCTGTAAACGTCAAATTCATCACTGAGCTTCTTGATCTCAGATTGAATAGTGACAAGTTCTTCAGTTGTCATGGAGACAAGCTTTTCCTTCAGGAAGCGTTCCTTCTTGTACTGCACTTTCTTCAACTGCCTTGCCTTTTCAAATTTCCATTTTTCTTCTTGAATGAAGGCAGTCAGCATATGACTCTGGCCAGGGGTCAGCTTGAAATCAGGCATAGGAGTGTTGGGGTCCTTGTGCCAGAGATCAATGTAATCAAGGATCAATTTTGGATCCAAAAGTAGAGGCACATTTGTGCATTTGGCTCTAGCGGCCTTGAGCTGCCTGTCTCTGATGATTTCGGCAAGTTCTTCATCATCAGCTTCGTCTTCATCAGACGACACTTGAAAGGCTACCTGCTTCTTGTGAGGACTTGGTCGAGTGCCTCGTCCAGCAGTGTCCTTTTTCTTCAGCAGAGAGGGGCTAGTTGAAGAATTTGGTGGAGCTGAAGAACTAGCAGAAGCTCCTGAGGCAATAGAGATGCCTATTGTCCTTTGGCACGTGGCGAGATGCACAGGTGCTGAGGATTTTGTCGGAGGAGCTGAGGACTTTGGCGGAGGAGCTGGAGCAGCTTGACGAGTTGGCCGTGAGGGCTTTGAAGAATCTGGCCATGAGGGCATTGCTGAGGAACTTGGCCATGAGGGCATTGAGGATGAAGCACTTGGCTTATGAGTAGGCTTCTTTGCCATGGCCTTCTTCGGCTTGACAGCAGTGGTAGCCGCAGCAGCAGAGTCTTCATTAAATTTCCTCACTGCTTCCTTAGCTATTTTGGCTAGCTTGGCCTGGCGCTTGGCTCATTCATCAGGATAGTCCTCACCACGCTTGAGGCTGGTGGGATCAGCTTCTTGGCCAGGTGCCAATGGAGGTCTTGGGCATGGAGGATTTAGAGCGAATTTCTTCATATACTTGGGAGTGACATATCTGTACTCCCTCCATTCCCGTGCCCATCTCTTCTCAATCTTTTGAATGCGCACCTTGCGCTGATTTTTATCCTCCTCAGGGGGTGTGCAGTGTGCAGCATAGATGTCCTCAGGGATCTCAAACGCTGTGTTAACCTCAGGCCTCTTTCCTCCTTTCTGTGGCTTCTTACCATCAGCCATTTTCTTCAGCTGAGGAATATGAATAACATAATTTTCTGAAGAGGTATGCAACTTTTCTTCGAGGAACGCTGCAAATGAGTTAAGTTGATGAGAACCTAGTGATTCAGCAGCGGACATGAGTACCTATGAACAGAGTATAGTTGCGAGGAATTTGGAGAGGTCATATGCGTTCTCAGAAGGTTTTTCAAAAAGAACAAGTTTGAGGAATTTGACCAGATGTGTCTTGAAGAATTTCACTAAGCGTCCTTTATCATAGGTTCCATAGTTGTATAGATCAAAAATCCACACAACTGAGGAATCTTAAAAAAATGTTGCTTAGAGAAACGGATCAAGAACAGATGACATGTGAGGTGTTTAGTGTGTGAAGAATTTGAGGAATAAACACCTTTGAAGATTTTGTAGTAAACATTTGAATCAAAGAGGGCAGCATAAGTAACTTTTAATTACCCTGGATGAAGAACATGACGAACTAGGAAGTGTAGATGTGAAGTTCGTCAGTTCAGATCTTCCATGCCCTAACTTGGCAGAGGAAGACAGCTATGGTGGCGGCGGAGTGAAGAAATCCGCAGCCGGTGCGAGTACGACGGTGCTGAGGTCGAGGCAGTGAAGCTCTTCCTCACCGCTGGCGATGAAGTAGCGGCGGCGCTAGGTTTTGGGAAGCTCGAGCGGGAGAGAGGTCAGAGTAAAAGTGAACAGAGGAAGGGAAGGGGTATTTGTAGACGCAGTGAAAAATTGTTCGCCCGAAGAAATTGGACGAACGTGCCCCTGACCCTTCTCATTCGCTTGACATGTGTCACCCACGTACTGAGAGGTGGCGATCATGTGAGATCATGGGTGAATAGATAAACATTTCACAAAATGTGGAACGGTTTGAGCGGCAAAGCCGAAAATTTAGATAAGATAAGTTTTAAAGTTCCGTTTGCAAATTCTTCAGCTGACAAGGACACAGTGAAGATTTTTAGCGAGTTTCAAATAGAACGCACGTGAAGAATTTGTGAATAGACTAGGTTGAGTTTAGCATAGAGGGGAAAGGGGCCAATCACATTCACTTAGCAGAAAAAGCAACTTGAAGAATTAGCAATAAGTAAATGTTGTAGAGGACATAACTCCATATATATAAATAGCCAATGAAGAAAAACGACGGAAATGGTGAAGACAATGCAAAGTTGAAGAAAATGAACAACTGAGGAATTTCAAAACAGAGAAAAAACTCAATTGAAGATTTTCAACTTTTGGTGGTGGCGTGACCCACCATGTAAGAATGATGATTTTAGACACCGCGTACAATTGTCGTAGGGCTCTGAGAATCAAATTCTTCGTTAATTTTTTCACACTTAGAGTGTTAGTCTTCATTGATTGAAGAAAAACGTTTCTTCGCGTGTTGCACATCTAAGTCATCAATTTTGCATAAGTGTTAGAATGTGTGTCCTTTTCAAAGAACATTCGAAGATTCTAGGATATTTACCTCACACCGCAACTTGCTAAATCTCTTCTCATCCAAGGGCTTAGTGAAGATATCGGCTAGCTGTTCTTCAGTCCGTACATGCTCAATAGAGATGTCGCCCTTCCACACATGATCACGAAGAAAATGATGACAAATCTGAATGTACTTTGTCTTCGAGTGTTGAACTGTGTTGTGAGCAATCTTGATTGCACTCTCATTTTCACAGTAGAGAGGCACATTCTTCATGTTGACACCGTAGTCCTTGAGAGTTTGCTTCATCCATAGCAATTGAGCACAACAAGAACCAGCAGCAATGTACTCAGCTTCAGCAGTAGACAGTGATACACAATTCTGTTTCTTCGAGGACCAACTGACCAAAGATCGTCCAAGGAAATGGCATGTGCCTGATGTTGACTTGCGGTCCACACTATCACCAGCATAGTCAGAGTCTGAATATCCAATGAGATCAAAAGCCGAGCCCTTGGGGTACCATAATCCAAGTGTTGGTGTGTGAGCTAGATATCGAAGAATATGCTTCACAGCCTTATGGTGTGATTCCTTCGGTGTAGCTTGAAATCGGGTCCACATGCAAACACTATGCATAATATCTGGCCTAGATGCACATAAATACAATAAAGAACCAATAATGGAGCGGTATACCTTTTGATCAAAGTCAATACCATTTTCATCAGTGCATAGATGGCCATTTGTGGGCATTGGAATTTAGACCCTTTGCAATCTTGCATGCCGAATTTCCTCAGTACATCCTTGAGGTATTTCTCCTGAGATATGAATATGCCATTGCGCTGTTGAAAAATTTGAAGACCTAAGAAGAATTTCAATTCTCCCATCATAGACATTTGATATTCTTCACTCGTCATATAGGCAACTTCATCACTGTAACGTTGGTCAGTACAGCCAAAGATAATATCATCAAGATAAATTTGGCACACAAACAATTCACCATCATAAGATTTAGTGAAAAGAGTAGGGTCGAGTGAACCGTGTTTGAAGCCTTTCTTCATGAGGAATTCCTTCAAAGTATCATACCATGCCTGAGGGGCTTGCTTGAAGTCTGAAGACTTTGTCAGGATGCTTTGGATCTTCAAAACCTGGGGGTTGAGCTACATATACTTCTTCCTCAAGCTTACCATTGAGGAATGCACTTTTCACATCCATTTGATATAGAGTGATATCATGATGGTTAGCATAAGCAAGTAATATGCGAATAGCCTCAAGTCTAGCAACGTGTGCAAAAGTTTCATCGAAATCAATTCCTTCAACCTGTGTGTAGCCATGAGCTACAAGCCGTGCCTTATTCCTCACCACAAGGCCATTTTCATCTTGCTTGTTGCGGTAGATCCACTTTGTGCCAATGATATTGTTCTTGCGAGGATCTGGATGTTTGGCCAATTCCCAGACGTTGTTGAGCTCGAATTGATGTAATTATTCTTGCATAACTTGAATCCACTCAGGCTCCATAAATGCTTCATCTACCTTAGTGGGCTCTATGATAGAGACAAAAGCAAAGTGCCCACAAAAGTTAGACAAATGTGAAGCTATTGAGCGTGTGAGAGGACCTGGAGCTTCAATGACATCGATGATCTTCTCAATCTACACTTCTTTTGCAACGCGAGGATGAGCTGGTTGTCGTTGAGGAATTTGATCAGCATTTTCTTCAGCACCATTTTCTTCAGGTGCCTCAGCTCGACGTTCTTCACGTTCTGGAACGAATTCTTCAGCAAATTCTTCGGTCGGAATGACATCCTCAGTAGCCTTGAACTTGAGTGTTTCCTCAGGTGCTGGTTCATCTATCACAGAAGGTAGGTGCTCTCTTTGCGAGCCATTAGTTTCATCGAACTGCACATCTACAGTTTCAACAACCTTGTGAAGAACGTTGTTGAAGACTCTGTAGGTGTGTGAGTCCTTTCCGTAACCAAGCATAAAACCTTCATGTGCTTTCGGTGCAAATTTTGAGTTGTGATGAGGATCTCTAATCCAACATTTAGCACCGAAGACTTTGAAATAACTCACATTGGGTTTCTTGTCAGTGAGGAGTTCATAGGCAGTCTTCTTGAAGAGTTTGTGAAGATAAACTCTGTTGATGATGTAGCACGCAGTATCAATTGCATCAATCCAAAAATGACGAGGCGTTTTGTATTCATCAAGCATAGTGCAAGCCATCTCAGCAAGAGTCATGTTCTTGCGCTCCATGATGCCATTCTGCTGAGGAGTATAAGGAGCAGATAACTCATGAGTAATACTGAGTTCATCAAGATAGTCATCAAGACCATAATTCTTGAACTCAGTTCCATTGTCACTTCTGATGTGCTTGATCTTCACAGCAAAGTTGGTTGAAGCCCTCGAGGAAAATCGTTTGAAGACTTCCTGCACTTGTACCCATGTGTAACAAGAGTAATCATCAACAATAACAAAGCCATATTGAGATGCATCATTCGAAACTGCAGAATAATGATTTGGACCAAAAAGATCCATCTGAAGCAATTCAAATGGTCGAGTGGTAGTCATGATTGTCTTTGCTGGATGCTTAGCCTTGGTCATCTTTCCAGCTTCACAGGCTCCGCAAAAGTGATCCTTGAGGAATTTGACATTCTCAATGCAATGACATGCTTCTTCTTCGCAAGCATGTGCAGATTCCTCATGCCTGCATGACCAAGTCGTCAATGCCATAGCCAGCCTTCTGAAGCTTTTGCAAGTAGGCACACGGTTGGTTGTTGTCCTGTAGAGAAATCAACAATATACAGGTCTCCTCTCCTAAAGCCTTCGAAGACTTTGGAATTGTCAGCTTCCATGATCACACCACAACGATACTTGCCAAAGACAACAACCATATCAAGATCACAAAGCATTGAGACACACATGAGGTTGTATCCTAAGGACTCGACAAGCATGACTGTGTCCATGTGTCGATCCTTTGAGATCGCAACCTTACCTAGACCCAATACCTGACTTTTGCCTTTGTCAGCGAAGATGATATGCTTCAGATGCGATGGAGATAAGGGAGCATCCATCAGTAGATTCTTGTCACTAGTCATGTGATTTGTACATCCACTATCAAGGACCCACTCATTGGCTTTGGGTTGATCATCCTTGGCACCCTTTTCCATGAAGCAATAGGTGGGAGCGTAGTCATCATTGCCTTCATCAGCCTTGTTGGTGAGGTCATTTTCTTCAGAGTTGAAGATAGACTTGTTGACGAATGCAGTAGCGAGGGCTAGGCTCGCCACACCAGACTCGGACTCCTCAGATGCCTCCTCTTCCTCATGTTCCTCGGATTCAGCCTCAGAGTCCATTTCCTTGCCAATGAATGCCCGAGCCTTCTTGGAGATGCTCTTCTTGTGAGATGAAAACTTTGAGGATTTTGATGATGAAGACTTTGAGGATTTCTTCTTCTTCTTTGCATCATCAGAACTGTAATCCTTGTATTTCTTCTTCTTTGATTCATTTTCCCACTGAGGACAATCTTGAATGTAGTGACCAGGCTTCTTGCAATTGTGGCATAGCCTTTTCTTGTAGTCACTGGATCAGGAATCATTGCTCCTTGAGGATTTTCCAAAGCGACCACGTCTTGAAAACCTTTGGAATTTCTTCACGAGCAGTGCTAGCTCCTGGTTCAGTTCTTCAGGATCACCAAGGCTACTACCAGAATCTTCACCTTCAGATTCACAGACGACCTTGGCCTTCAGGGCACGTGATCTGCCATAGCTCGAACCATAGAGATCTCTCTTCTCAGCAAGCTAGAACTCATGAGTATTTAGCCTCTTGAGGATATCAGCGGGATCAAGTGACTTGTAATCAGCACGTTCTTGTATCATCAGTGCCAAAGTAACAAATGAGGAATCAAGCAATCTCAGCAATTTCTTCACCACCTCATGGACGGTGATGTCAGTGGCACCAAGCACTTGAAGCTCATTTGAGATGTCAGTGAGGCGATCGAAGGTTTGTTGAAAATTTTCATTGTCGAGTCTTTTGAAGCGGTTGAAGAGATTGCGAAGAACATCAACTCGAGAGTCATGCTGTGTTGATACTCGTTCATTGACTTTGGACAGCCTACCCAGATAAGCTTAGCAGTTTCCAAAGCACTCACTCTTCCGTACTGTCCTTTGCTCAGATGGCCACATATGATATTCTTCGCTTGAGAATCGAGTTGCTTGAATCTCTTCACATCAGCAGCATTCAGAGAAGGTGTGACTGAGGGAACACCATTTTCCACAACATACCCGAGATCGTTATCAATTGCCTCAAGATGCATTCGCATCTTATTCTTCCATTAGGGGTAGTCTGTCCCATCGAAGGTAGGACACCCAGCAGAGACCTTGATCATACCTGCGGTCGACATAACTAAAGCTCCAAGCGGTTAAACCAAAATCACACAGAACAAGGGAGTACCAAGCTCTGATACCAATTGAAAGTGCGTTATATCGACTAGAGGGGGGTGAATAGGCAATTTTTATGAATTCTTCACTGAGGAATTTGCGGGTGAGGAAATTCCTTAGCGAAGAACTACTTGCAGCGGAATAAGTACTCAAAAGTAAACATAACAGAGCACAAGCATGATCATCATGATGAAATGAAGACACGCACAGAGTACAGAAAGTGTAAACACAGGATGAAGACAAACAGACTAAATAAATTGAACTGAGGAAATTGAGAAAGTCTTCAAACATAGATATGAACAAGTGCACAACACAGTTATGAGGAAATGAAAGAGTTGAGGAAATAGAACCAGTGAGCTTGGTGAAGACAATGATTTGGTAGACTAGTTCCAACTGTTGTCTTAGTTGTACGTCTGGTTGGAGTGGTTAGGTATTTAAACCTGAGGACACACAGTCCCGGACACACAGTCCTCACCGTATTCTCCTTGAGCTAAGGTCACACAGACCTCGCCCAATCACTCGTGGTAATTCTTCAGGTGACTTCCAAACCTTCACAGACTCGGTCACTCAGTGATCCACAATTCCTCTTGGATGCTGTAGACCTTGAGGCCTAACCGTCTGGAAGAAGCACAGTTATGACGCCCCCGATTCAATCGTACACTAATCATGCATGGAAACGTGTACGATCAAGATCATGGACTCACAGGGAAGATATCACAACACAACTCTAAAACATAAATAAGTCATACAAGCATCATAATACAAGCCAGGGGCCTCGAGGGCTTGAATACAAGTGCTCGATAATGGACGAGTCAGCGGAAGCAACAATATCTGAGTACAGACATAAGTAAACAAGTTTGCCTTAAGAAGGCTAGCACAAACTGGGATCTGACGAAGAGGCGCAGGCCTCCTGCACAGGATCCTCCTAACTACTCCTGGTCGTCGTCTGCGGGCTGCACGTAGTAGTAGGCACCTCCGGTGTAGTAGGAGTCGTCATCGACGGTGGTGTCTGGCTCCTGGACTCCAGCATCTGGTTGCGACAACCAGAAAGAAAGGAAAGGGGGAAAAGGGGGAGAAAGCAACCGTGAGTACTCATCCAAAGTACTCGCAAGCAAGGAGCTACACTACATATGCATGGGTTTATGTGTAAAGGGCCATATCAGTGGAGTGAACTGCAGAATGCCAGAATAAGAGGGGTATAACTAATCGTGTCGAAGACTACGCTTCTGGCAGCCTCCGTCTTGCAGCATGTAGAAGAGAGTAGACTGAAGTCCTCCAAGTTACATCGCATAGCATAATCCTACCCGGCAATCCTCACCTCGTCGACCTGTGAGAGAGTGATCACCGGGTTGTATCTGGAACATGGAAGGGTGTGTTTTATTAAGTATCCGGTTCTAGTTGTCATAAGGTCAAGGTACAACTCCAAGTCATCCTGTTACCGAAGACCACGGCTATTCGAATAGATTAACTTCCCTACAGGGGTGCACCACATAACCCAACACACTCGATCCCATTTGGCCGGACACACTTTTCTGGGTCATGCCCGGCCGCGGAAGATCAACACGTCGCAACCCCACCTAGGCCAACAGAGAGGTCAGCACGCGGTGTAAACCTAAGCGCCACGGGTCTAGGCCCATCGCCTTAGCACACCCTGACGTTATGTCTGCGACGGAAATGACCTAGCCTAGCAGGCGTTCCAGTCCAATCCGGCGCGCCACGAAGGCTTCGGCTGATACCACGACGCCGAGTGCCCATATCTTTCCCACATAGTTGGTTAGTGCATATAGACCAAATGGCCAGACTCAGATCAAATACCAAGATCTCGTTAAGCGCGTTAATGATGTATCCGTGGACACCGAACAGGGCTAGGCCCACCTCTCACCTAGGCGGTCTCAACCTGCCCTGTCGCTCCGCCACAAAGATCCACCCATAGGGCCGTCGAGACAAAGGTCCTTTCAACCCCCAATCCATGAATCACTCGCTGGTGCTCCACGAGCCGACCCGACTTTAGTCACCACATGTATCATGTATAAAGTATATAGTATATACCCGTGATCACCTCCCGAGTGATCACGGCCCGATAGTATAGCACAGCAGACGGACAAGAATGTAGGGCCACTGATGGAATACTAGCATCCTATACTAAGCATGTAGGATTGCAGGTAAAGGTAACAACAGTAGTAGCAAGGACAGGCTATGCATCAGGATAGGTTTGACGAAAAGCAGTAACATGCTACACTACTCTAATGCAAGCAGTATAGAGAAGAATAGGCGATATCTGGTGATCAAGGGGGGGGCTTGCCTGGTTGCTCTGGCAAGGAGGACGTGTCGTCAACACCGTAGCCGTACTGGGTAGCAGCGGCATTGGTCTCGGTGTCTAACGAGAGAAGAGGGGGAAGAAACAATAAATATAATGCAAACATAAGCATGAAGGTGCATGACAAGACAATGCGCGGTGCTAGGTGTGCCCTAACGCGGTAGGAGGTGATACCGACGAAGGGAGGAAACATCCGGGAAAGTATCCCCGGTGTTTCGCGTTTTCGGACAGTTGAACCGAAGGGAGAAAGTTGCGTGTTTGCTATGCTAGGGATGTGTAGCGGAGGAACGGGCTGCGTTGCTGGATTCGTCTCGTCGTTCTGAGAAACTTTCATGTATAAAGTATTTTCATCCGAGCTACGATTTATTATATACGATTTTTCAAAGTTTTAATAATATTCTAAAATTTAATATTAATCTAAATAAGACAGAATATACCTATTGTACCCACTAGCATCTAGCCCTAGTGGATGACAAGTGGGGGCCATGGGTCTAGTCAGCATGCACAGTCAGCAGTTGACTAGTCAACATTGACTGGTCAACAGGATCAGCGGGTCCCACATGTCATAGGCTAGAGGTTAGTTAAACTAGTCAAGTAGGTTATTTAGCAGGTTAATTAACTTAATTAATTCTATTATTAATTAATAAAGAAATGTTTTTATTATTTATTTATTTATTTTTCATTCATTATTTTTAACAGTGTGCGTGGGGCCCCACGGTCAGTGGCACAGGGGCCAATGGGCGTGCGTTACAGGCGAACGGGCACTGGGGTTCGGGCGCTAGGCGTCGGATGCCGGAGCGCTCTATGCGCGCGGTCGGGGCGCTGGAGGCGATGGCGCAGTGGTGCAAGGGCAAGCCAGAGCGGGGAGGGATGCGGGAGGCCGGGGCGAGGCCAGGGGTCGAGCCGAGCAGGGGAAAGGGGGCGGCCGACGCGTTGGCGCAGCGATCGCGATCAAGGGCGAGGTCGCAGGAGCGAGGCGTCTGGGCTCTTGGGCTGGCGGCGGCGAAAGTGCGACCACGGCGTGGCAGTGGGCGCGGCCGGCGGGGCGCGAGGCGGGCTGCGGGAGGAGGTGAGGCCAGGGTGGGTGTGCGAGCATGGGAAGGCCTGTGCACGGGCTAGCGGGGCGCGGTCATCGCTGGTGAGGACGCCACGGGCGCGGGTTCAGAGAGGGGAGAGAGAGGAGGAGGGGGTTTCCTCACCCCATGTTGTAGGGGAACAAGCGGCGAGGCTCGAGGTGGCTGCTCGGGGGGAAGACAAGGGTGCGTTCCGGCGAGGTGGCTCCTGCGGCAAGGTCCCGGGCGGCAGCGACGCGGCGTCGGCATCGCGGCGAGAAGGAGGCCGTCGGGGAGGAGATGAGGAGGCGTCCGGCGAGATAGGTCATCGGCGTATCCAGAATTGTCTGGCCGATTCTTCTGGCTGCTGAATTATATGGCTAAGGTCATCGGCGTCTGGTGGTCGCACATATGTGCCCTGGAAGTTATCAAGGAATGCGGCTTCCAGGTCCTCCCAACAACCAATTGACTCTGCTGGCAAGCTGTTGAGCCAATGTCGAGCTGGTCCTTTAAGCTTGAGTGGGAGGTATTTGATGGCATGTAGATCATCACCGCGGGCCATGTGGATATGGAGGAGATAGTCCTCGATCCAGACCGCAGGATCTGTGGTACCATCGTATGATTCGATGTTTACGGGTTTGAAACCCTCAGGGATTTGATGATCCATTACTTCATCTGCGAAGCATAGTGGGTGTGCGGCGCCTCTGTATTGGGCTATATCACGACATAGCTCATATGAGCTTTGTCTACTATGTTCGGCCCGGCCGGGTGTCACGCCCAATATGCGACCCTCTCCAAAAGGAACTCGAAGGTCCCACCAAGGATAGACCCGCATATTGAAACGTTTTTGCAAGGTGGATATCATTACATCAACATTACATAATAGATGGGGATACATACATAAGGCACAAATGCCACAAGAATACATCAACATCATATACAAGATCAACATCAGACTATGGATGAATCATAAACAGAAGCTCAAACGACATCCACCCTGCTAGCCCAGGCTGCCGACCTGGAACCTATCCCCTGATCAAAGAAGAAGCAGAAGAAGAACTCCAATACAAGCAAACATCGCTCTCGCGTTATGATCATCGCGAAACCTGTACCTGCAACTGGTGGTGTAGTAATCTGTGAGTCACGAGGACTCAGCAATCCCATTACCATGGGTATCAAGACTAGCAAAGCTTAAAGGGAAAGGAAGGGGTAAAGTGGTGAGGTTGCAGCAGCGACTAAGCATATATGGTGGCTAACATACGCAAATGAGAGCGAGAAGAGAAACAAAGGAACGGTCGTCAATTAGTAATGATCAAGAAGTGATCCTGAACTCCTACTTACGTCAGACATAACCCAGAAACCGTGTTCTCCTCTCGATCAACCCGAAAAGAGACACTCACGATTCACGCATACACGGTTGGTGTATTTTAGAAGAGTTTGCTTCAAGTTTACTACAACCGGATATTAACAAATTCCCATCTGCCACATAACCATGGCGGGCACGGCTCTCGAAAGTTTAAACCCTGCAGGGTGTCCCAACAAGCCCATGATAATCTCTCGCGATCAACGAAGGATATTCCTTCTCCCCGGGAAGACCCGATCAGTCTCGGAATCCCGGCTACAAGACATTTCGACAGTAATAAAACAAGACCAGCAAGACCTCCCGGCGTGCCGACAGCCGCGCGTATCTCGTCTCAGGCCACGACCGGATGAGCAGTCTGTACAACTAAAACCAGGCCTCGAGTTTCCCCAAGGAGGAGCTGCAAAGGGCTCTAGTTTGGACCAACACTTAGACAAGCATTGGCCCGGGGGGCTAAAATAAAGATGACCCTTGGGTTAATTACTCCCAAGGGAAAAGTAGGTGGTGGTGAGGCAAATGGTAAAACCAATGTTGGGCCTTGCTGGAGGAGTTTTATTCAAAGCGAACTGTCAAGGGGGTCCCATAAATCACCCGACCGCGTTAGGGACGCAAAATCCGGGAACATAATACCGATATGACGGAAACTAGGGCGGCAAGAGTGGAACAAAACACCAGGCATAAGGCCGAGCCTTCCACCCTTTACCAAGTATATAGATGCATTAATAATATAAGAGATATTGTGATATCCCAACATAAACATAATCCAATATGGAGCAATCTTCATCTTCACCTACAACTAGCAACGCTATAAGAGGGCTGAGCAAAGCGGTAACATAGCCAAACAACGGTTTGCTAGGAAGGGTGAAAAAGGTTAGAGGCTGACATGGCAAATTGGGAGGCTTGAGCAGCAAGTGGTAGGTAAGGCAGCATAGCGATAGAACGAAGCATCTAGCATAGCAATGATAGTAATGAGATCCAAGGTGACGGTCATCTTGCCTGAAATCCCGCAAGGAAGAAGAACGAGTCCATGAAGAAGACAAACGGATGAAGCCACGAAGACGGACCAAGCGTGGACGAACGAATCCTCACGATCGCAACGAAACATGAACTAACAAGAAGAAGCACACAACATAGTGAACACACCACACATAGACAAGACATGATGCACAACAAGCATGATGCATAACAAAGCTACATGAAGCTACTCATGGCAAGAGATGATGCAAATAATAGCAACACATCAAAGCAAGTTTAAATGAGGCCGGGAACAACATATAACAATTCCGGTAAGTCCTCATATGCAAATTTCGAAATTGGTCCAGATCTGAATAAACCTTAAGTTCAAGTTATTAAACAGAAAGTTAAGATGCACCAAGATGATCTACATGAAATTCTAGTCAAGTTACATATAAAGTTCATTAGATTCGGAGCTACGGCCTAGAAGATATGAGCAGAACAAGTTAAACATGGCATTGATGCAAAATGCATACAAACATCAAGCAAACACCTCAAAACAAGGATGCAACATGATAATATGAAACTACATGCAAAATCAAGCAAGTTTCATATAGATCACACTCAAAACGGAGCAACGGTGCAACACATACACCCTATACAAGTTTAAAGGACAAGCTGTCCAAAACAGCAACTAGGCATATTGCAAGCATCAAAACAACATGCTACAGGACCTTAACATGATAACAAAATGCATGGACGTGATGCACAGGTAAAGCATGACAAAACATGAACACTGAGCTATCTCCAGAAATCACTAGAACATGCTCAAATACACATGGCAAGATTGCAAATAATAACAGTTTCAGACTTTAGCAGAAATAACATCAGGTTGCAATGTTTAGAGCTATCAAACAACATGTTACAGGAACTTATCATGGCAAAAAAAGGAATGGCATGTATCTACTAATTGCATAGAACAAAAGTCCTTTAGTGACCATGAGCCAAAAAGGACCAGAAGATATGATAGCACCCATGTCAACATGGCAAGTTATATTACAGATTTAAACATGGCAGGAACAACAATAAGTAGGCATGTTGGTGAGCTTGAACCACTCACCACAGAGCAATACAAGGCATGGCAAGGCAACTCACAGTAAGAAGACATGTTTATGAAGCTAAACATGGCAAGAGAAAGTTCATAGAGTGCATGGATCACTAACAACAATCATGGCAACATTGAACTTAATGTTAACAGGCTGACAGCAACATTATTAAGCAACTTTAGAGCAAGATTACAACAAGCTACAGCAGTCTATAAATACAACCAGGGGCATGGATGGATAGAGCAAGACATGTATAACAACACATCCTTAGTGAACATCTCCAGATTATGCATGGAATGACTTGTAGAAGCAGGTTAACATAGCATCATAATATAACAGAATCAGCCTAGCAAAACAGTAACAGCAAGTACCCTACTTAACAAGCTTGATGCACTCACTACAGGACCCAAAAAAAATACATGGATGGCACCACTATGAATATGGCATGGCATAGATCAAACTCATGTAGACATCAACCTCATAGGATGCACACATCAATCATGGCAAAAATGACAAATCATCAAGTTATAACAGTTTCAGCAGATTAACATCATATAGCACTCTTGCAACGAAGATTTAGGCATCGAGATGAACTCAAATGAACATGATGCAATGGAATTAAATGATTTACTCGTCGAGGCGAACAATTTGACATATTACACGCATGAAACGGAGCGATGGATGCAGAGATGTAATGCGATGAACATGGCATGATAATGTCAAAATTACTTCGGGGACTTAGTCATTTTTCAGGAAAAAACGGAGTGAGCGCAGATTAGCTAAAGTGTGCACGGGGCGGGGCATATCTGGCTCACCCATCGGCTCGGCCCAGATGGAGGGGAAGGCAGGCCGGGGAGATGGGCCGGGAGCTGGCTGGGCTGCGGGCCCACGGGCGACAGCCTTGTGAGGCACGAAGCGGCGACGCGCCTCGACCGGGCAACGGCGACGAGGGCCACTCCGGCGAGGGGAGGAGGTCCGGCGAGGCGTGGGAGGGAGCCGGGGGCGCGGATCCGGTCGGGAACGAGCGGATCTGGCTCTGGGGAGCTCGTTCCCGGCGACGGCGAGGCCGGACGGTGAAGCTTCATGGGGCGGCGAGGACCTATGTGAGAGAGAGAGAGACCGTGAGGGAGAGAGAGGGAAAAGGAAAGAAGAGAGAGGCGGCGGGACTGGGTTCGGCGGCGGCTGGCTGCTCGGTGGCAGGGCGGCGCCTCTGGCGAGGCGCCTTGCAGACGGCGAAGCGGGCGGACGGCCACGCAGATGGGCGCTGCGAGGGAGGCGCCGGGCGTGGGAGAGCGGGAGCCGGGCCCAGATCGGTCCGCATGGCGGGCCTCCAGGCTGGCTGGCGGGCGCTTGGCGGCGCTGGGGCTGTGGGGCGGGGAGACGCGTGGCGCCCTGCGGTTGGCTGCGCTCGACAGCTGGCGGCGGCGCGGCCTATGGGACGGTGCCAAGTGGTGGGAAGGAGGTGGCCGGCGCCGGATTACGAGGAGAAGGTGGGAGGAGGCGGCGGCTGATGATTGGGGCGCAGGATTCGAGGAGGGAGTTTAGGGGTGACAAAATGGCAAGGAGGGCTGCTATTTATAGCAAGAGGGGGTTAGGGTTGGGGGTTGGTGGACTGTGTAGATGAGTGCTTGGGCTGAGAGAAGAGAAGAGGAAAGCACCCCGGCAGGGTTTTCGGAGACCGAAAACGTCCGACGAAGGTACCGGCAACGGTACCGCTATATTTAACGGTTGGGCTATCAAATGGACTCCGAATGCGATGAAACTTGGCAGGCGCTCTGTCTACACTATAATTAGACCGCATGCCAAGTTTCGACCCATTCCGAGAACATTTTTATGCCACTAATAACATAATATTTCGGAGGTGCCTCGGGCGCGTGCAAGTGTGTCTGGACTCCGAACGGACAATGGAGAGAACCAGGGAAACCCGAACGGATGCAAGTTTTGAAAAACATGCAGATGAAATGCAGATGATGACATGGCAAAATGCAACATGCAAGCAAATGACATGGCAACGACGACGAATAACTGGCAGACACCTGGCGCGTCGAATCCGGGGCGTTACAACACTCCTCCACTAACAAGAGATCTCGTCCCGAGATCTTAGGACCGAGACGGAAGGGAAAAGGGATGAGGTGAAGCCATAACTGAAGAGAAGAAGCAAAGAATAGAGAGCACTCTAGAAAACGAGAGGAACGACGAGAATGACGAGAATCGAAAGCTCACGGAATCAGATAGACTATGAAAGCACTCCGGTTAGAACAAGATAGAAAAAAGAATAACAAGGACGGAATTTCGGTAGCACTTCGGCTGAAAAGGACGGAATAGAACACGAGCTTGAGAGGATGGAATGATACTTGACCAAGACATGACACAAAACCTCCGGAAAGGATTGAAAGAGTTGAATGAAAAGAACGGAGAATAAAATGACAACTTGTGCCGCGAATGAAATTGAAAGCATCTTTAGAAGAAGGATTGAACGGAGTTGTTGAGAAAATCAACCACGAAAGAATAAGCTTGTTGTGGACTTATGGAAAACATCTCGAAATTAATGAGGTGATAACCGACCACAAACGGAAATGATTGGATAGCTGAGAAGAATGAAGAAATGCAAATCTCCACTTCAAATGAATACGGAGAATTAAATGCACTTCGAGATGCGAGAAGAAAAGATACTTGAACTCCACCAACAAAATCTTGATGAACTCTTGAAGAATGAATTAAATCCTGAAGAACCACCATGAAGAACTCCGGTAACAAAAGGATGACGAGATAAAATGAAGGAAGAAAGAATAAGATGAGCCTGTGATGAATTAGATGGAGGATTCCGACGAGATGGTCGAGTAAATTTGAACTCCGGAAAAGAAAAGATGAAAACACTTAGAACCAAGAGATTATTAGTCATCAACAATCTCCGAAGAAAATAATTAATCAACTCGATGAAAGAAGAATAAGAATTATGTTATGCTTATCCTTCATCAATTAAATTGATGAGAAGCAATGGATTGCATATCACTTGTCCACATTGGGAAAAGATTAAGGGGAGATATGCCGCCAAATTTGGGGAGGTCTTCCTGAGCCACCGGTAGGATTAAAAGAACGAATGAATTGAATATGATGAAAAACCGAAAAGAAATCTTCAACGAACCACCATGAAAATGAAAATGAACAAAGAGAAGAGAACGGATCGCCGGAAAGAATTAGAAAAGCACGAAGATACTTGAGGGAATTTAGAGAAAAGAGATCGAAGAGATCGCGAACTGATTAACGAATGCTTGAACGCAGCACCGGAAGAATATTGAGACGAACGAAGGGGCACGGATATAGAATAATTGGAGAACGACTTTGAAAACTTGGAACGAAGAAATCTTCCGAAAAGATGGCCTCCGGATGATTGAGACGGAAAGCAATTCCTGAAATACTCCGGATGGATGAAAAGAATTGCACGACTGGAAACAATTAGATAGGATAACATCGAGCTATCACCATGAATCTCCGGGAGAATGGACAAGATTTAGAAGGAACTCTTCTTCGGTCTTCAAATGACGACGAGAAACACCACCAAAATTGTTAAGGCACTTCGGGGAAACGAAAAGCGAAGAGGTTGAGGCAACAATGAAATGATTTGAAAGAGATCTTGGAGAAGGCAAGTGACTGATGGGATCCATTCTTACATCACACTTTGAAAAGAATTAGAGAATAGCTCTGGGGAAATTAAAAGAGTCAGGTAAGATCCTGGGAAAAGACCTGTGGGTTAGGGTCCACTAAAAGACCGTTGGAAGGGGATAGTTGAACCGATAGATGATGATGCACCGGAACAATTGAAATATTTGAATGAGGTGACAACCTCGAATTAATTCGAACACAGCCGAATCTCTTGAGATGTCCTTGGAACTCCAGAATGATTGAATGGCGAGAGGCAAACGAGCAGGGAAAACACTTGATCCGAGGAAAAGAATATAATCACTACCAAAATTAGAATTGAATCCACTGGAGAAGAAAGGGATGAAGAATGACGAACGAGACAAGAATTCACCAGTTGAAATAATTGAGGGAAGACTGAAGAGGCTCCGCACGAATGAAATTGCTGGTCGAAAGAGACTCAAACTCCAGGAAGAAGAGGGTGGGAGGGCGGGAAAACAAGGGTAACTTGGAAGGGGGAAAATGACGAATATCTTGAAGAGAAAACACCGGTTGAAAGAAAGCAAAGGCTTCGCACGAGTAGGATGGATACTCGATTACGGACTCCGACTCCGAGAAGGAAAAAGGGTGGGCGGGTGGGAAAATAAGACAACTGAGGATTGAATTTGGGAAAGAAGAAGAGGCTCGAGTCGACTTGACGAGAAATGCACCGGATAAAAAGAGCTGAGGAACAACTACCAGAAAACCAACTGCGTGAACCTAAAGAAAAAATTTGAAGGGGAAGAGGAGTAATTCAAAACACCTACGTCAAGATTCCTCACCAGAGCTACGAAGGGGCAGAGGAGTAAAAAGAATTCCTACTCTCCGATATAACTAGACTCAGAAATCAGTTTTCTTCTAGACTCAACAACGGCCAAACTACACGATCAATCAAGGGGGCTCCTAAGGTCGGTCGAGGCTCTGATACCAACTTGTCACGCCCAATATGCAACCCTATCCAAAAGGAACTCGAAGGTCCCACCAAGGATAGACCCGCATATTGAAACGCTTTTGCAAGGTGGATATCATTACATCAACATTACATAATAGATGGGGATACATACATAAGGCACAAATGCCACAAGAATACATCAACATCATATACAAGATCAACATCCGACTACGGATGAATCATAAACAGAAGCTCAAACGACATCCACCCCGCTAGCCCAGGCTACCGACCTGGAACCTATCCCCTGATCAAAGAAGAAGCAGAAGAAGAACTCCAATACAAGCAAACATCGCTCTCGCGTCATGATCATCGCGAAACCTGTACCTGCAACTGGTGGTGTAGTAATCTGTGAGTCACGAGGACTCAGCAATCCCATTACCATGGGTATCAAGACTAGCAAAGCTTAAAGGGAAAGGAAGGGGTAAAGTGGTGAGGTTGCAGCAGCGACTAAGCATATATGGTGGCTAACATACGCAAATGAGAGCGAGAAGAGAAACAAAGGAACGGTCGTCAACTAGTAATGATCAAGAAGTGATCCTGAACTCCTACTTACGCCGACATAACCCGAAACCGTGTTCTCCTCTCGATCAACCCCAAAAGAGACACTCACGGTTACGCTTTACAGTTGGTGTATTTTAGAAGAGTTTGCTTCAAGTTTACTACAACCGGATATTAACAAATTCCCATCTGCCACATAACCGCGGGCACGGCTCTCAAAAGTTTAAATCCTGCAGGGGTGTCCCAACTTAGCCCATGATAAGCTCTCGCGATCAACGAAGGATATTCCTTCTCCCCGGGAAGACCCGATCAGTCTCGGAATCCCGGCTACAAGACATTTCGACAAGAATAAAACAAGACCAGCAAGACCTCCCAACAGCGTCGACACCTCGATAGTAGCCGCACAGATCTCGTCTCGAGCCACGACCGGATGAGCAGTCCGCATAACTAAAACCAGGCCTCGAGTTTCCCGAGGAGGCGCTGCAAAGGGCTCTAGTTTGGACCAACACTTAGACAAGCATTGGCCCGGGGGGGCTAAAATAAAGATGACCCTTGGGTTAATTACTCCCAAGGGAAAGGTAGGTGGTGGTGAGGCAAATGGTAAAACCAATGTTGGGCCTTGCTGGAGGAGTTTTATTCAAAGCGAACTGTCAAGGGGGTCCCATAAATCACCCGACCGCGTTAGGGACGCAAAATCCGGGAACATAATACCGATATGACGGTAACTAGGGCGGCAAGAGTGGAACAAAACACCAGGCATAAGGCCGAGCCTTCCGCCCTTTACCAAGTATATAGATGCATTAATAATATAAGAGATATTGTGATATCCCAACATAAACATAATCCAACATGGAGCAATCTTCATCTTCACCTGCAACTAGCAACGCTATAAGAGGGCTGAGCAAAGCGGTAACATAGCCAAACAACGGTTTGCTAGGAAGGGTGAAAAAGGTTAGAGGCTGACATGGCAAATTGGGAGGCTTGAGCAGCAAGTGGTAGGTAAGGCAGCATAGCGATAGAACGAAGCATCTAGCATAGCAATGATAGTAATGAGATCCAAGGTGACGGTCATCTTGCCTGAAATCCTGCAAGGAAGAAGAACGAGTCCATGAAGAAGACGAACGGATGAAGCCACGAAGACGGACCAAGCGTGGACGAACGAATCCTCACGATCGCAACGAAACATGAACTAACAAGAAGAAGCACACAACATAGTGAACACACCACACATAGACAAGACATGATGCACAACAAGCATGATGCATAACAAAGCTACATGAAGCTACTCATGGCAAGAGATGATGCAAATAATAGCAACACATCAAAGCAAGTTTAAATGAGGCCGGGAACAACATATAACAATTCCGGTAAGTCCTCATATGCAAATCTCGAAATTGGTCCAGATCTGAATAAACCTTAAGTTCAAGTTATTAAACAGCAAGTTAAGATGCACCAAGATGATCTACATGAAATTCTAGTCAAGTTACATATAAAGTTCATTAGATTCGGAGCTACGGCCTAGAAGATATGAGAAGAACAAGTTAAACATGGCATTGATGCAAAATGCATACAAACATCAAGCAAACACCTCAAAACAAGGATGCAACATGATAATATGAAACTACATGCAAAATCAAGCAAGTTTCATATAGAGCACACTCAAAACGGAGCAACGGTGCAACACATACACCCTTTACAAGTTTAAAGGACAAGCTGTCCAAAACAACAATCATGGCATGGCAAGGCAACTCACAGTAAGAAGACATGTTTATGAAGCTAAACATGGAAAGAGCAAGTTCATAGAGTGCATGGATCACTAACAACAATCATGGCAACATTGAACTTAATGTTAACAGGCTGACAGCAACATTATTTAGCAACTTTAGAGCAAGATTACAACAAGCTACATCAGTCTATAAATACAACCAGGGGCATGGATGGATAGATCAAGACATGTATAACAACACATCCTTAGTGAACATCTCCAGATTATGCATGGAATGACTTGTAGAAGCAGGTTAACATAGCATCATAATATAACAGAATCAGCCTAGCAAAACAGTAACAGCAAGTACCCTACTTAACAAGCTTGATGCACTCACTACAGGACCCAAAAAAATACATGGATGGCACCACTGTGAATATGGCATGGCATAGATCAAAACTCATGTAGACATCAACCTCATAGGATGCATACATCAATCATGGCAAAAATGACAAATCATCAAGTTATAACAGTTTCAGTAGATTAACATCATATAGCACTCTTGCAACGAAGATTCAGGCATCAAGATGAACTCAAATGAACATGATGCAATGGAATTAAATGATTTACTCGTCGAGCAAATAATTTTACATATTACACGCATGAAATGGAGTTACGGATGCAGAGATATAATGCGATGAACATGTCATGATAATGTCAAAATTACTTCGGGGACTTAGTCATTTTTCAGAAAAAAACAGAGTGAGCGCAGATTAGCTAAAGTGTGCACGGGGCGGGGCATATGCGGGCTCACCCATCGGGCTCGGCCCAGGATGGAGGGGAAGGCAGGCCGGGGGAGATGGGCCGCGGGGAGCTGGCTGGGCTGCGGGGCCCACGGGGCGACGGCACGCGAGGCACGAGCGGGCGACGCGCCTCGACCGGCAACGGCGACGAGGGCCACTCCGCGAGGGAGGAGGTCCGCGAGGCGCGGAGGGAGCCGGGGGCGCGGATCCGGTCGGGAACGAGCGGATTTGGCTCCGGGGAGCTCGTTCCCGGCGACGGCGAGGCCGGACGGCGAAGCTTCATGGGGCGGCGAGGACCTGTGTGAGAGAGAGAGACCGTGAGGGAGAGAGAGGGAAAAGGAAAGAAGACAGAGGGCGGCGGGTCCTGGGGTTCCGCGGCAGCGCGGTCCGTTCGGTGGCCGGGGCGGCGCACCTGCGAGGTGACGCGCATTGGCGAAGCGGCGGACGGCCACGCAGCGGGCGCTGCGAGGGAGGCGCGCCTGGCGAGGCGAACGGAGCCGGGCCCAGATCGGTCCGGCGGCGGGCCTCCCGCTGGCTGGCGGGCAGCGCGGCGCAGGGGGCTGTGGGGCGCGGGAGGACGCGTGGCGCCCTGCGGTTGGCTGCGCGCGACAGCTGGCGGCGGCGCGGCCTATGGGACGGTGCCAAGTGGCGGGGAGGAGGTGGCCGGCGCCGGATTACGAGGAGAAGGTGGGAGGAGGCGGCGGCTGATGATTGGGGCGCGGGATTCGAGGAGGGAGTTTAGGGGTGACAAAATGGCAAGGAGGGCTGCTATTTATAGAAAGAGGGGGTTAGGGTTGGGGGTTGGTGGACTGTGTAGATGAGTCCTTGGGCTGAGAGAAGAGAAGAGGAAAGCAGCCCGGCAGGGTTTTCGGAGACCGAAAACGTCCGACGAAGGTACCGGCAACGGTACCGCTATATTTAACGGTTGGGCTATCAAATGGACTCCGAATGCGATGAAACTTGGCAGGCCCTCTGTCTACACTATAATAAGACCGCATGCCAAGTTTCGACCCATTCCGAGAACATTTTTATGCCACTAATAAAATAATATTTTGGAGGTGCCTCGGGCGCGTGCAAGTGTGTCTGGACTCCGAATGGACAACGGAGAGAACCGGGGAAACCCGAACGGATGCAAGTTTTGAAAAACATGCAGATGAAATGCAGATGATGACATGGCAAAATGCAACACGCAAGAAAATAACATGGCAACGACGACGAATAACTGGCAGACACCTGGCGCGTCGAATCCGGGGCGTTACACCGGGTTTGCTGTATCCGGCGTGACGGTTATCATCACGTGTCGTGGGGCGCCCACGCGATCCGTAGATCGATCTTGTATGTTTTGCCTTATCCTCCAATATATCTCGCAAGTCCGGCGTGTTTTCCCGTGTCTTGGTATTTTTTGAGCGGCGTCGGGGTGTGGCTTGAGCGGAGGGCCGAGAGGCTTCTCTGTCGCGGCCACGGGGTGGCCGGTCTGCCATGTCGTGCGCTGGTGACTTGGGTGCTTCCTCCTCTGATCGAGGCAACGGCCTGCGTTTGGGGTAGCTTTTGGAGGGGCGTTCGAGTTCATACTCTTCGGCTGCAAGGACTTCAGTCCATCTGTCAGCTAGCAGGTCTTGGTCAGCTCTAAGCTGTTGCTGCTTTTTCTTGAGGCTGCTTGCCGTGGCCATAAACCTACGTTTGAAACGCTCCTGTTCGGCGGGATCCTCAGGCACGACAAATTTGTCGTCGTCGAGGCTTGCCTCATCTTCGGAGGGAGGCGCGTAGTTATCGTCCTCTACCTCTCTTTCTGCCGCACTGTCGTGCGGACTTGCTTCTCCCTCCTCATGCGCTGAGTCCTGCTGGAGGGGGTTGTCTTCGGCACTGTCCGGGGTGTTATTGTCTCCCGTGCCGGAATCACCGTTTTTACTGTGGCGGGATTTAGAACGGCGCCGCTGACGTCGGCGTTTGGGTTGTTTCTTGGAGGGGTCATCCTCCGTCGTTCCATCGCCATTCCCGTCTTTTGGGATGTCCACCATGTATATATCGTATGACGAGGTGGCCTTCCAAAGCCCTCGTAGGCGCTGGTCTTGGTAAATCTCCGCATCGTCGTCCATACCATCGATGTCTTGAGTCGAAGTCGAGCATGTCGGTTAAATCGTCGATGCAGTGGCTACAAAGTGGGTGGTGGGTGGGTGTTGAATTTCTTCGTCGTCCGCATCCCAACCTTCCCGACCGTAGTCCGCCATGGCTCTCCGAGATAAAGAGAGAGACTCTAGTGAATTCAGGATGTCGCCAAAGGGCGAGTCTTGACAGATGTCCACGGCATGAACTCCATGACCGCGCCCGATCGGATTCGATTGGCGGGGCGTGGGGTTCGAGTCCGGAGAGGAGTCCGCACCGGGAGTCACGGTCTTCGCAAAGGACAGGGATTGTGTTCGGCTTAATCGCCGTAGAGATTTCAGCCCCCGAGGTGGTGTCCAATCAACCATCCTCGATCGGCGAGATCGGCTCTGAATCAATGCTCGGAGCGGACACTAGTGCGGATTCCAGGACACTGTTTGGCGGCAGAGTTAGATCATGCCCATCGAGACAGTGCGGCGCGCTTGGCTGTGGCTCGAATCCGTCGAAGATAAAGTCTCCGCGGATGTCGGCCGTATAATTCAAGCTTCCAAATCTGACCTGATGGCCAGGGGCGTAGCTTTCGATCTGCTCCAGATGGCCTAGCGAATTGGCCCGCAGTGCAAAGCCGCCGAATATGAAGATCTGTCCGGGGAGAAAAGTCTCACCCTGGACCGTGTCGTAGCTGATGATCGAAGGAGCCATCGGGCCTATAGGTGACGACACAGAGGAACTCTCAATGAAAGCACCAATGTCGGTGTCAAAACCGGCGGATCTCGGGTAGGGGGTCCCGAACTGTGCGTCTAGGCGGATGGTAACAGGAGACAAGGGACGTGATGTTTTTACCCAGGTTCGGGCCCTCTCGATGGAGGTAATACCCTACTCCTGCTTGATTAATATTGATGATATGGGTAGTACAAGAGTAGATCTACCACGAGATCAAGGAGCCTATGGTATGGTTGTTGTTCGTCCTACGGACTAAAACCCTCCGGTTTATATAGACACCGGATAGGTTAGGGTTACACAGAGTCGGTTACAGTGGTAGGAGATCTACATATCCGTATCGCCTAGCTTGCCTTCCACGCCAAGGAAAGTCCCATCCGGACACGGGACGAAGTCTTCAATCTTGTATCTTCGTAGTCTTGGAGTCCGGCCGTGATGATAGTTCGGCTATCCGGACACCCCCTAGTCCAGGACTCCCTCACCACCCCTTCTCCAAGAATCTGTGTTGGATACCCCTAAGCTAGTTGGATAAGCCAAACAACAACTTGGAGAGTTGGAAGATAAAAGCTTGTCCGACTTAGCTCATCACTAAGGGATATCCTTGAGTGTGTGTGTGTGTTGAAGAAAGATGATATCTTCATAGATTGGTCCCTGTGATCAGTTGTTGGATCTATTTCCTTGACAAAACTTTGACTTGAGTATGGGCTATGTCAAGTCAAATCAGAACCAACGATGTTCGTAATGTTGTCTTACTCGTGGTTGATCCCTCGAGCATACACCATTACATATTTTGGTCTGACCAATGCTATCACCGTGTTCACATGATGGTGGAAGTCCAGTGATATGGAAATTCCGATGAGTTGCTGTTGAGCCCATCAGTAGCATTTTGTCTCCCCCATGATTCATGTTGAACATCAACCTAGTGATGGAAACTTTGTAAGCATTACCTTCGTGTTTCGTTCATGAAGCCTGTGTATGGATGAAAGAAGTGACTTCCTCTAATTCACGTGCATTTGATGTAAGTTGTCGCCGTGGATCCGAGAAAGTTTGTTTTTGCTTCCTCTGGAACCACCCCAAGTCAGTCATGCATGTGCGAAGTATTCTATGGTCTGATAGACTGATCATCTTCATTCCATATGAATTCCCTGGCACACCAAGCCACTAACTGATTTGTTCAAGGAGAAGAAGTTCCTTCATAAGAGCTAATCATATGACTTATGCAAGGACTTCGTTATCCGTGATGATGGTTCCCCACCTGAACTCGGTAGTGTTTTATTATAAGACTGCCACGTGGTCACGATTGTTTACGACAGTGTGTTCGCAGGTGTGTAGCAGAACCAGCTCATGTTTTGGAGCTTTCTATCGTAGTTCATCCCCCGAGAATCTCGCAACGTCATCTCGTCGATTTGTGTTGCACCCTTTCCTTTCCAGGCATGCTGAGTCTGGAGTATCCTATTACCAATCGGATCTGAATCTCAGGCAGATATGATGGTTGGAACATTCCCAACAGTTGCATTTTGCTCCTAGCTTGCACTGCCATTGTGCCAATTCCCATGGGCTGCCTCTCAGTAATTGATGTCTAGGATCATCCTCAAAAGTGGACTTACCATGGGTCCCATCCATTTCCGATGATAAGCAAAATCATCCATTGCGTTGTCTTCAACAAGGTAGTCCACATCACCCATACTAGTCCGAGTATGCCATTCCTTTGAACTCTTTCAAACGATCAATTGTAAATTGCCTTAGGCTGGTGAGAAGAGTTTCAATGATCTTTGTATGAAAAGTAATTCTTTTTGCCACCTAAGGGAATAGCTTTTCGAGTCACCTCCTCCAAGGTGCCCCATTATGGGATCATGGCAGTTTCTCCTCGCTACGTGGACAACCATTCACCACCTTCTTAAGTGTGGGATTGTGTCTACGTAGTGAACCTCCGTCACCTGTTTTACCCCATCCCTCTAGATGTATGCTTCGTGTCTCCGCTCGAGAGTCGATATGTCTCATTCCGTGATTTGATCCTAATTTGCTCGAACCTCAGGAAGATTGATTCTTCTAAAATTCTCCCTTCCTACTCGTTGTCATGTTGGATGTTGTTCTCAAAGCAAGAAGTCGAGATCAAGGTGATGCAATGAACCAACATCCTCGAGAAAGACTTTTGGATCGTGAAGATTGTGTTAGTCTTGTGCCCCCTTTGTCTTCCTACCTCACGTCTTGAATCTCGGGACGAGATTCTTGTTTTGTGGGGGTGAGTTGTCACATCCCCAGTTCTGGTAATGCTTAGTGCTTGCATTAGAGTGTTGCATCATGTTTACTTTTCCAGAAAACTTGAAATGGGGGATGACAAACCCTAGCACCAAAATTAAATCAAATAGGGTCAACCATAAGTCTTTTCAATAAACCCAAAATGCCTTTTAAAATGTTCATCATTTTTAGAAAAGGTTAAAACCTCTGACAAAAATGATGCACATGTTTCAAGGTCATTCATGGATTTTTGAGTTAAATCATATCATATTTGAATTTGGGCATTTAAACACTATAAATAATTTAAATGCTCAAATAATGCTGAATTTAAATGTGGGCCACTGGAATAATCCATAGAGTGTCGACAAATTATTGCAACATTTTACAAAATGCTTTGGTATTTTAGTAAAGCCAAAACAGTAGCAGAAAAATAGAAAACAGAAGAAAAATAGAAAAGGGACCTCACCTAGCCTCACCTGTCGCAGCCCACCTGGCCGGCCCAGCCCAGCGCCGCTGCCAATCGTCCCCTACCTCTGCCAGTAGGCAGAGGCAGGACAGCGAGCGCACGCGCCGAGCGGCCACCTCCTGCTTCGCGCTGTCGACGCCTCCTGCGTCCTCGTCTTGCATCGTGGAAACGCCTAGACGCCCTGGACTTTCTCCCTCTTCCTCTGCTCACTTTTTCCCCTCTCTCCCGCAAGAACACGAGCTCGACCGAGCAAGTTCGCCGACGCCGATCACCGTACCCGTGGCCACCGGCCACCCCTCGCCCTCCTGATGAGACCATGAGCTCCGCATCGTCGTCTTCTTCATCCACGCCGAGCCAAGCAACCGGGGAAGCACCCCAACGCCGTCTCCGACGTCTTCTTCAACCTCGGTGCCCGGAGATCCTCGGCGTCGATTCGCTGCCCACCGGCCGTCCACGCGCCTGCCAACCCCTCTGTTAGCCTCGCCGTGAGCCCCTGCACCGAACCCCTCTCTCCCCGTTGCCGTTTTCTTCCACTAACCGCGGGCTCCGTTGAGCCCGAGAGCTCGTCACCGCCGCGTTCGTCGCTGCCGCAGCTGGCAACCTCGCCTGACCCAACCAAGCACATAGTTGTGCTCAGCGTGCTCCCAGGAAGCCATAGCGCTGCTCACCTATCTCTCCCGTACACCGTAGCATTGCGCCGCTCGAACCCGTAGCTTCGGCCGCCGCCCAAGCTCATCGCCGGCACGATTCTGGCGACCCCCACGTCCAACTCCCCTGCTCCTCGATGCGGGCAAGCAAGGGCTACGCCCTGGTGCCCTCGGCACACGCAGCCGACGCCCGTAGCGCGTTTCCGGCGTGCCTCTGCCGCGCTGGATGGTCGCCGGCGGTCTAACCCCGGCCGTGCTGACGTGGCAAGGTTAATTAGGCGTAAACCACCTCCTAATCAAACCCTAGAGTCACAGACAGTTGAGCCCCACACCTAAATTAACCGCAGGGTTAGTACCCTGCTTAAATTAAGCTAATGCCCGTGGCCCACTGGTCAGTTTGACCTTGCCACCTCAGTGTTGACCTGGACCCACTGGTCAGCCTCTGTTCCTGCCCTGTTACACTGACATGTGGACCCCACACGTCAAGTTTGACCCGGACCAGCCCCTGTTGACCTGCTGAGGTCAGCATGACCTAATGCTGACGCAGTATAATCTTTTCTGGATTTATTCTTTTACAGGAAATTCCAGAAAATAGTGCTAACTTCTAAAAATCATAGTAATTCAACCGTAGCTCCAAATCAAATAAGTTATATATGAAAAATGATCAAAAAAATTCAATCTATCCATCTGTACTAGTTTCATGCATGTTTAGACAAGTTAACCTGCTGTTTAGTGCCGAACAAGATAAAGCACTAATAATGACCATGATGAGTTTGAACTTTGAATCTTTGGTTCAAAAATAGATCAAACCCATCTGGTTGTAGTTGCATTAGCTCAAAACACATTCATATTGCCATGTCATAGCATGCATCATATTGTGCATTGCATTGATCGTGTTTCTTCTCTGTTTGCCGGTGTTGTTCCCCCTCGGTAGACGTTGTACCGACTTTGTGATCGCTGACACTGATGAAGACTCAATGCTATCTTCAGAAGTGCCAGGCAAGCAAAACCCCCTTGTTCATTCCGATACAATCCCACTCTCTCGCTCCTGCTCTCTTTTACTGCATTAGGACAACAACGATTCATCTGTTACTTGCTGCGGTAGTTGAACCCTTTATCCTCTACATGACATGTCATTCCACAGTAAATAGATGAAACCCACTAGCAAGAGTAGGAGTTGTTTGAGCCCTGTTGTGCCTACTCATTCATGCTTGTTTTTCATGCCTGCTACTGCTTAGAGTTGATTCAGGTCTGATTCATCGGGAATGAATCGGAGGTGTGTGAACATGTCCTACTGTTGAGAGCTAAGTGTGTGAACACGATTTGGTAAAGGTAGCGGTGAGAGGCCATGTAGGAGTACATGGTGGGTTGTCTCATTGCAGCCGTCCTTAGGAACTGAGTTCTTTGTTTTTGATCCATGATTCAGCTACTACCATGCATTGGGCCCTGAAGTATGACCCTGCTCGACTTCTTATTCACCCTTGTCCTCTGTCCAGGACTTGCAAGTAGTTTCTGGTGTTTGTAGTATGCCGGGGGCCGCACGCAGCGCTGACCGTAGGGGTGGGCTCTGTTGCGGTAGGCACGTGGTCGGGCATGCCGGGCGCCCGTTTGGTGTCTCGGAACCCTGTACACATCATTCGGGGCCATATGTGGAAACCTCGGCCGGACTCCCTGCGGATGGAACCTGAATAGGCGATAGACCTGGACTGGAGACTTGAGTGTTTAGGTAAGTCGTGGTCTACACCCACATCGGCTTTCGCTTGAAGTCTGCCGAGCACATGTCGTGTGCAGACGCTAAGTGGTGGAAACATGTATGAAGAAGTACACCCCTGCAGGTAGGGGTGGAAAGTGGTAGCGGATAATCCGAAATATCCGATATTCGTATCCGAGAAAATACCTATTCGTATCCGAAACATCCGCATCCGAACTAAAATGGAAATGAAAATTATCCGTATCCGAATTTATTAAACAAATACGAAATAAAATATGGTAGGACATTTTGACACAAATATGGATATGGAAGTGGATATATCCGTATCCGGATAAGATTATGGGAGGTAATTTTCAAAATTCTAGCCCCAGTATTCCAATTATCCAACATAAAAGCCAAATTAGTGGTCAAATTTAACTCTTTGTATGATTAAACTTAGAAATTATTATGCACTACAATAGTATTTATTCATAAACCTATTTATCATTGACTTATTGTATGGCACAAGTTGATTATTTCATGTCACATAGCTATTGACTAATTTACTTAAGCAATAAGTTGATATTATTCGTATCCGTTCCGAATCAAGAAAACATCCGATATGTATCCGTATTCGAATAACATCCGAGCCGCATTCGTATCCGATAACATCCGCATTCGGATTCGTATTCGTTTCTCAAATATGAAAACGAAAGTGGTAAGAGCACTATTCGATCCGTTTCCACCCCTACCTGCAGGGTTAACATCATCTATTCGAATAGTCGTGTCTGCGGTAAAGGATTTCTGGGTTGCCTATAACAGTTCATAGACAAGTGAAAGTGGATACTCTAAAATGCGCAAGATAAGTGTGAGTACTATGGATGGCGTTCTCGTAGGG
Organism: Aegilops longissima; assembly: GCA_021605205.1. Taxonomy (NCBI): domain Eukaryota; kingdom Viridiplantae; phylum Streptophyta; class Magnoliopsida; order Poales; family Poaceae; genus Aegilops; species Aegilops longissima. Next base: position 466,803,246 of record CM038676.1, read on the forward strand.
AGACGGGAGCGGATCCATAGTGGTGTATTGATATGGTGAATATGTGGACTCGTGTGCGCCACCTCAAAAGAGTTACTTGCAGTCGTAGTTAGGATAGCCACCGAGTCAAAGCTGGCTTGCTGCTGTTAAACTCCACCACCCCTTTGTTGATAATGATGCATATGTAGTTAGTTCTGATGTAAGTCTTGCTGAGTACATTTGTACTCACGTTTGCTTATTTTATGTTTTGCAGAGAGACGTCAGTCTCGCTAGTAGTTCCGCGTGGACTTTGACGTTTAGCTTGATACCTCAGCTACGATCTTGTGCCCTCGACAGGATCTGGTAGATAGTCAGGCTTCTAAGCTTTTTCCATTTGTAGATGTCTGTACTCAGACATGTTTAGCTTCCACTTGTGTTTGACTTGTATGCTTTGATTGTTGGGTCATGAGACCCATGTTTGTAATATCTTGGCTCCTCGGAGCCTAACGAATAAATACTTGAGTCGTAGAGTTATGTTGTGATGCCATGTTGTATTTACACATATCGAGCATATTGTGCGTATGATTGAAATGCTTGGTATGTGTGGGATCGGACAATCTAGTTGTTTATCTTTGGCAGCCTCTCTTATGGGGAAATTTAGTCTAGTGCTTCCATGAGCCATAGTAGTCCGCTACAGCCCAGTTCACCGGAGTCCTGCTAGCCCAAAGACTACTTCTCGGGACACTTGGTGGCGGCATGTGTTTCACTTCGTTCTGTATACATCCCTTGAAATGTCACAGCGGTGACATCCGGAGTCCTGCCTAGCCTGCTACAGCCCGGGTTCCCGGAGTCCTGTTAGCCCAGTGCTACAGCCCGAATTCACACGCTGCTGATCGACATGCTCGATGTGATTCATGTATGCCTGTCCCCATGGGTTAGTGCCGCTTTGGGTTCACGACTAGTCATGTCGGCTCGGGTTCTCTGTCATATGGATGCTAGCGACACTATCATATACGTGAGCCAAAAGGCACAAACGGTCCCGGGCCATGGTAACGCGACACCCGTGGGAATACCGTGCGTGAGGCCGCAAAGTGATATGAGGTGTTACCGGCTAGATCGATGTGACTTGGAATCGGGGTCCTGACATTATCGATCATGTGAAGACTGAAGAATAGATAGCCGATATCTTCACAAAGCCCTTGGATGAGAAGAGATTTAGCAAGTTGCGGTGTGAGCTAAATATCTTAGAATCTTCGAATGTTCTTTGAAAAGGACACACATCCTGACACTTATGCAAAATTGATGACTTAGATGTGCAACACATGAAGAAACGTTCTTCTTCAATCAATGAAGAATAACACTCTGAGTGTGAAGAAATTAATGAAGAATTTGATTCCCAGAACCCTACGACAATTGTACGCGGTGTCTGAAATCATCATTCTTATACGGTGGGACACGCCACCACCAAAGTTGAAAATCTTCAATTTGAGTTTTTCCTCAGTTTTTGAAATTCTTCAGTTTTTCAAATTCTTCAACTTTGCAAAATCTTCACTGTTTCCGTCATCTTTCTTCATATATATATATATATATTATATATATATATATATATATATATATATATATATATATATATATATATATATATATATATATATATATAGGTTTATGTCCTCTCAAAGATTCACTTATGGCTATTTCTTCAAGTTGCATTTTGTGCTAAGTGAATGTGATCGGACCCTTCCCCCTCTATGCTATACTCAACCCAATCTATTCACAAATTCTTCATGTGCGTTTTATTTGAAACTCGTTTAAAATCTTCACTGTGTCCTTGTCAGCTGAAGAAATTGCGAATGGAACTTTTAACTTATCTTATCAAAATTTTCGGTTTTGCCGCTCAATCCGTTCCGCTTCCTACGATAGACTTATCTATTCACCCACGATCTAACACGATCTCCACTTTTCAGTACGTGGGTGACACATGTCAAGCGAATGAGAAGGGTCAGGGGCACGTTCGTCCAAAATCTTCGGGCGAACAGTTTTTCACCGTGGCTATATATACCCCCTCTCCCCTTCCTCACTTTCTTTACTCCGCTCGACCGCTCTCTCTCCCGCTCGAGCTTCTCAAACCCTAGAGCCGCCGCTACTCCATCGTCGCCGGTGAGGAAGAGCTTCACTGCCTCGACCTCGTCGCCGTCGTACTCGCGCCGACCGCGGGAATCTTCACTCCGCCGCCGCCGTAGCTGTCTTCCTCCGCTGAGTTAGGGCGTGGAAGATCTGAACTGACGAACTTCTAATATACTCTTCTCGGTTAAATCGTGTTCTTGATTCAGTAATTAAAAGTTACTTTTATTGCTCGCTTTGATTCTCAAGCCTTCCTGAAAATCTTCAAAGGTGTTTATTCTTCAAATCTTCACACATATGAACACCTCAAACGTAATATGCACTTGATTCGTTTCTCTAAGAAATGATTTTTCTTCAAGATTCCTCAATTGTGTGGATCCTCGATCTATACAACTCTGGAACCTAAGACAAAGATCGCTTAGTGAAATTCTTCAAGTCTCATCTGGTCAAATTCCTCAAACTTGTTCTTTTTGAAAAACCTTCTGAGAACGCATATGACCTCTCCAAATTCCTCGCAACTATACTCCGCTCGACCGCTCTCTCTCCCGCTCGAGCTTCTCAAACCCTAGCGCCGCCGCTACTCCATCGTCGCCGGTGAGGAAGAGCTTCACTGCCTCGACCTCGTCGCCCGTCGTACTTTCAGCGCCGACGAGCAAGGAATCTTCACTCCGCCCGCCGTAGCTGTCTTCCTCCGCTGAGTTAGGGCGTGGAAGATCTGAATCGATTTAACTTCTAATATACTCTTCTCGGTTAAATCGTGTTCTTCAGTTCGGGTAATTAAAAGTTACTTTTATTGCTCGCTTTGATTCTCAAGCCTTCCTGAAAATCTTCAAAGGTGTTTATTCTTCAAATCTTCACACATATGAACACCTCAAACGTAATATGCACTTGATTCGTTTCTCTAAGAAATGATTTTTCTTCAAGATTCCTCAATTGTGTGGATCCTCGATCTATACAACTCTGGAACCTAAGACAAAGATCGCTTAGTGAAATTCTTCAAGTCTCATCTGGTCAAATTCCTCAAACTTGTTCTTTTTGAAAAACCTTCTGAGAACGCATATGACCTCTCCAAATTCCTCGCAACTATACTCTGTTCATAGGTACTCATGTCCACTGCTGAATCACTAGGTTCTCATCAACTTAACTCATTTGCAGCGTTCCTCGAAGAAAAGTTGCATACTTCTTCAGAGAATTCGATTGTTCAAATTCCTCATCTGAAGACTATGGCTGACGATAAGAAGCTCCAGAAAGGAGGAAAGAGGCCTGAGGTCATGACTACTTTTGAAATACCTGAGGACATATATGCTGACTATTGCACTCCTGATGAGGCCAAGTTCGGAAAGGAGAACAAAAATCAGCGCAAGGTGTGCATACAGAGGATTGAAAGGAGATGGGCAAGAGAATGGAGGGAGTACAGGTATGTTACTCCAAAGTACATGAAGAAATTCACTCTTAATCCTCCATGCCCAAGAGCTCCATTGGCACCTAGCCAAGAAGGTGACCCCACCAGCATCAAGCATGGTGAGGATTTTCCTGAAGAATGGGCCAAGCGCCAAGCCAAGTTGGCAAGACAAGCCAAAGAAGCAGTGAGGAAATTCAATGAAGACTCTGCTACTGCTGCTGCCACTGAGGCCCCTGTCAAGCCTAGAAAATCAATGGCAAAGAAGCCAGCGCATAAGCCAAGTGCTTCACCAACAGTGCCCTCACGGCCAAAATCCTCAAGAATGCCCTCACGGCCAGAATCTTCAATGCCCTCACGGCCAGCCTCATGCTGCTCCTGCTCCTCCCAAATCCTCAGCTCCTCCTCCAAAGTCCTCGTAGCTCCTCCAAAGTCCTCAAGAAGCTGTACATCCGCCACGTGCAAAGGACTGCAGCATCTCCATTGCCTCAGGTGTCTCAAAGAAGTTCTCACCTGCACCAAATTCTTCATCGAGCCCCACTCTGCTGAAGAAAAAGGCAACGGTTGGTCGAGGTCCTCGGCCAAGTCCAAGAAGAAACAGGTTGCCTTCCAAGTGCTATCTCGATGATGAAGGCGATGATGATGAACTTGCGTAAATCATGAGACATGCATAAAAGAAAGGGCCGCTAGATCCAAAGGCACACCTGTGCCACTGCTTTTGGATCCAAGGGCGATCCTCGAGTACATTGATCTCTGGCACAAGGATCCAGACACACATATGCCTGATTTTCATTTGACTCCTGGCCGAAGTCACATGCTGACCCATTTCATCTCTAAAGAGAAATGGAAATTTGAGAAGGCTAGGTAGATCAAGAAAGCTCAGTTTAGGAAAGAGAAGTTCCTGAGGAAAAATGTTGTCAGAATGACACCTGATGATCTTCTCAAAATCCAGTCTGAAATCAAAGCCCTCAGCGATGACTTTGATGCCTACTATGCTGATTGGCAAGGAGCCAAAGTCAGATTTGTAAACCTGACCAAGAAGTTCACAAATGTTGCAGCTCCAACGCAGCAAGAAGTTCCTCAGGCTGGAGCCTCTACTCAGCCTACTGAAGAACATGCCAGCACCGCTGATGATTTTCAGCCTGCTAAAGAAAAAGCTAGTTCTAGGGCTAATGACTCCATTCCAGCCGTTGAAGAAATTGCCAGGGCATCCACTAGTGGTGCGCCTGAAGAAACTAAAGAAGTCAGGGCAACTGCATCAGTTGCGCCTGAAGAAATTCAAACAGATTCCTCAGCTCCTCCCGCGCCTACACCAACTCCTATCCTTCCATCTCGCATCGATGTGAAGAAGACCAAGGCTGCGAGCGACCTGCGGTGAAGAAAAGGAAAGCATCAACTGCTTGAAATCTTGACTCCAAAGAAGATGAAGCCTATGACAAGCTCTTTTGAAAATCCGATTGATGCTGTTCCGATTTCCTCCATTCCATCAAAGGACCTTGTTCCTTTTGGTGAAGAATATGAGATCCCTAGCGGATCTGATGAAGAAAATCATTCTGCTGCTTCATCAAAGCAGTTTGATGAAGAAATTGAAGTGGATGCGATCCCTTCTACTACTGTCATTTCCTCGCAAATGCCTCAGTTCACAGCTGAAGAGGCTGGCGTTGAAGAAATTGAAGAAGATGTGGATATTGGAAGCACAACGCCAGTGATGAACGATGACTTTTGGGATAGTCAGCATCCAAATTCCCCACTCTTCACTCCAATACAACAAATTCCTCAGTCCCCTGCACCAACAGTTCAAATGGGCTCTGAAGAAACCCATCCCACCTCGTCCATGCATGAAGAAATTCCAGCCACTAGTGCTAAAGAAACTGCTGCTGCTACTCCTTTGAACACGCAGACTACATATGAAGAGGAACCAGAAAATCCTCAGCCTGAAGAACCTGAGATTGCGATTCCTGAGGTTGTGATGCAACTCACTGACACTCCACTGCCAAAGCCAAAGAATCCATTCTCAATGAAGCAAAAGTTCAAGGCTGAAGATTTCTTCGGCGAGCATGTATTCTTCACTGACTACAACCCATATGACTCTGCTCGCATAAGGAAGAGGCGTTTCTGGACTGCTAGTCAAGCCAACTTCTATTCCTCTCAGCTATTCAACAAAGACAAAGTCTTGATCATGCACATATTCCTCACGTGGACATGGAATATCTGCCAGGGCTTGAGCCGTCCTCGGTGTTCTTCACGATCTTTGGTTTTTCGAATTTCTGCTTGACATCTGTGATTGGAATGAAGAACTCTTTCTTCAATTCTATGCGACGCTGCACATCACCGGAGATTCTGAAGATGTGAACTCATGGGTACTAGACTAGATGACAGAAAATACTCAGTACAAGGCACCAGCAACTGAATTTCTTCGTGCCCTCCCACTCAGTCCTCCCCTTGATGGTTCTCATTGCATCTACAGCGAACCTGAGCTTACAAATCACTACATGCAAGTTCTGATGAAGCCTTTGAAGCCAGGCAGGCCCCTTGAACCAAATTCCTCGTCCAGGAATTACTGTATGTGCCTCGGACTGTCTCTCGCATTCTGACGAAGACAATGAGTCCTATCAAAGCCATGACTCAAATGATGAAGAAGTCGTTGGCATCATGACGAATATGCTTTTCAATATCATTCATGGCGTTCCCGTCAACTTCCATGACTTCTTCATGAGGACTCTGGCAAACATTGCTATGTCACCTTTTGAGCTGAAGCCTTATGCACCATGGATTATGAGGTTCATCAGGACAAGGTCTTCACTCAATTACAAGGCTGATACTCTGAACCACTGCAGCTACTTGCCTCCAATTGATGTCCTCAAACAGACATTTTCCTCAGCTGATGACAAAGGCAAGGCAACTGATGTGATAGATGAAGGCATTCGTCCATTGGATGGTCAATTTCATGAAGGCTGCATCCTACTCCACCAATGATGACTCTGCCACACATGACTCTGCCGCCAACAACTCTGCCAAGCAAAATCCTCAAGCCACAACACCCAGGGTGATGACTGATCGTGAATTACTCCTCAGTCTTCATCAGAAGGTTGATCGCAATCATAAATGGGTCAAGCGTCAGTTTGGTTCAATTCTTCACAACATGACCTCAACACACAATGCAGTGAAGAAAAACCAATACTACCTCCATGAAACCTTCAACCGTACCTGGGCTGTTCTATCTCATCTCTACAGCGCAGAAGATCTGAAGAACATGGGTCTCAAGGAAGAATTTGACTGGTTTGCACCTCCACCGAAGAAATTCAAGAAGGTCAAGGTTCCTTCCTTGGTGGCCAGCTCCTATTCTTCATCACGCGAAACTAATGAAAATGAAGACTTGGACGACACTGCGGCAGGCCCTACTACGACAACCGACCCTGACAACGCTGGCGCTCCTCTATCAACTTGATATTCTTCAGGGGCGTTAGTCCTCAGTTTCGATCCTTTTGGTCATTCGATGACAAAGGGGGAGAAATTTGAGTTAGTCTTCAAGTGGGTCTATTATATGGGCGTTTTTTGCTAAGTTACAACTCTCGTTCTTCTGAAACTTTTATTGGATCGAGTTGTAATTTTTAACCCGATGGTGCTCTGATACTTTTGATGTGTTCCTCTGCATGCTTATTCCTCGTTATATGTTAATACACGCATGCTGAATTACATCAGTCACCATATTTCATCATGCATTTCAAATTCTTCATATTATATGTCAAATGCGTGTATGAATTACAAGATATAGGGGGAGATCTCCATGATTCAACTCTTCAAATGTGCATTGCCTCAAAAGCAAATTCCTCACTATGCACATCTTCAGGGGGAGTTCTTCTATATCTTGCAATCAAATTCCTCATATCAGTATTTACACTTCATATGTTTATCCCGTTGAAAACTTAACCTATATTGTCATCAATCACCAAAAGAGGAGATTGTAAGTGCATCTAGTGCCCTTAGTGATTTTGGTGTATTGAAGACTTATAGGTTAAGGGACTAATGTGTTTATGAGTGTACACAGGTCTATAAGTCTATGAGGAGTTTGATATTTCTGAGAGAAAGTCGACCCTAAGAATGAAGTTCTTGACCGAAGACTTTGGTATTCTGAAGACTTTCTGAAGACTTTGAAAGTGAAGAAATTGGTGTGACCTTGAAGACTTGGTATTCATTTGAGGAACATGAAGCGTGATGACTTTTGTTTTCGTTGTTTTGTTTTCTCCTTCTTGAGTCATAGGAAACACCGTACTATTAAAAGTGCAGTTGTTTCCTGAAAGAAAGAAAAGAAAAAAAGTCACTTGAAAAACTCACTTACATCCTCGAGATGCTAAACACTCATGAGTTCCAGCTTGCTGAGAAGAGAGATCTCTATGGTTCGAGCTATGGCAGATCACGTGCCCTGAAGGCAAAGGCAATTTCTGAATCTGAAGATGAAGATTCTGGCAGCAGCCTTGGTGATCCCGAAGAACTGAGCCAGGAACTAGCACTGCTCGTGAAGAAATTTTAGAAGTTCTCAAGACGTGGTCGCTTTGGAAAATCCTCGAGGAGCAATGATTCCTCATCCAGTGACTACAAGAAGATGCTATGCCACAAATGCAAGAAACCTGGTCACTACATTCAAGATTGTTCTCAGTGGGAAAAGGAATCAAACAAGAAGAAATATAAGTATTACAGTTCTGATGATGCGAAGAAGAAGAAGAAATATTCAAAGTCTTCATCATCAAAATCCTCAAAGTCTTCATCTCACAAGAAGAGCATCTCCAAGAAGGCTCGGGCATTCATTGGCAAGGAAATGGACTCAAAGGCTGAATCTGAGGAACATGAGGAAGGGGAGGCATCTGGATTCCGAGTCTGGTGTGCCGAGTCTAGCTCTCGCTACTGCATTCGTCAGCAAGTCTATCTTCAACTCTGAAGAAAATGGCTTCACCAACAAGGCTGATGAAGGCAATGATGACTACGCTCCCACCTATTGCTTCATGGAAAAGGGTGCCAAGGTACTCAAATATACCTCCTCTGAATCAAGTGAGGATGAATCTGATGAAAACCTCAAGCCCAACTATTCTAAACTTGCTAAGATTGCTGTGAAACAACAAAAGGCTTTTGAAAAGGTTCAAAACATGGTAGACAAAAGTGATGATATGTTGGGTGAAGAAATGGATCGCACTAAAATCTTCACTGAAAATCTTCAGAGACTTCAGTCTAGGTTTGACAACCTTCAAGGTCATCATAACACTCTCTTATCTGATTATGAGAAGCTTTCTTATGTATTTCTTCAAAGAAAGCAAGACCTTGAAAAGCTAAGGGTGAGTTATGAAGATCTTTAGAAGGAGCGTTACTTGCTCAACAAATCAGCGCTGCTCAGGAAGAATTTGTTCCTCCATGTTTGAAGTGCATTGAACGTGAATCTGCTAATTCTTCACCCGAATGTTCAAATGCTTCTAATTCTTCACCTGTCTCTGCTATCACTAATTCCTCATCTAAGGACATTGCTAGTATCATTGATGATGCAGGGCTGAAGGAATTGTACATGACAGGCATGTACAAAAGCCTCAAAGGGCATCAGACTCTTTGTGATGTTCTTAAAAAGCAGATCCTCAATAGGAACCCTAGGAAAGAGGGTATTGCCTTTGAGAGGAAAATCAATGCTGATGGAACATATTGGAAGCCTGAGCAGTACCCCAAAACCTCATGGGTTGCTACAAAGGGACCTCTAGTAGATCCATCTAATCTATCTGGCTCTACATGTGATTCTCCTCATTCTGCTGATGAGTCATTTCACTCCAACTATAAACTGTTCAAAAATCAGAATGGTGAAGTATTTGCTAGATATGTTGGCACTAACTACAGGAACGGCTTCCCTATGAAGAAAATCTAGGTTCCCAAAAGGTGCCTTGAAAATCTTCAAGTTAATGTCATCATGACACCACCTGTGAAGAATAGGAACCCCAGATCAAATTCTTCATACGGACCAAATTCTTCATATGGATCCAAGTCCTCTTACGGACCAAACTCCTCACATGGATCAAATTCCTCAAAAGGATCAAAGTCCTCATATGAATATCATCATGCTAACACCTCTGTTTCGCAGGGAAGAGCTAAGGGCTATGAATATGAGCATTATTATTCTAATTATTATTACTAATCCTTTCAATCATCTGAAGAATTTGTTGGAGACCTGAAATTGCCTGAAAGAACGCAGGCTAATCATGAAGAAATGAACCCTCATTTCTCACATCCTCATACTTTTATCTGTTCTATTGGTTGATGAAATTGATCTGATGAATTAATGTCATATTCTTCACTGATGAAGTATATGAGTTCGTAAGATGCACTAATTCATCTGTAGGATGATCAACCCAAAGCAAATGAGTGGGCCCTCGATAGTGGATGTACAAATCACATGACTGGTGACAAGAATCTATTGATGGATTTTCCCTTATCTCCATCGCATCTGAAGCATATCATCTTCGCTGACAAAGGCAAAAGTCAGGTATTGGGTCTAGGTAAGGTTGCGATCTCAAAGGATCGACACATGGACAAAGTCATGCTTGTCGAGTCCTTAGGATACAACCTCATGTCTGTCTCAATGCTTTGTGATCTTGATATGGTTGTTATCTTTGGCAAGTATCATTGTGTTGTGATCATGGAAGCTGACAATTCCAAAGTCTTCGAAGGCTTTAGGAGAGGAGACTTGTATATTGTTGATTTCTCTACAGGACCTCAACCAGCTGTATGTCTACTTGCAAAAGCTTCAGAAGGCTGGCTATCGCATCGACGACTTGGTCATGCTGGCATGAGCAATCAGCACACGTTCGCGAAGAAGAAGTATGTCATTGGCATTGAGAATGTCAAATTCCTCAAGGATCACTTGTGTGGAGCCTGTGAAGCTGGAAAGATGACCAAGGCCAAGCATCCAGCGAAGACAATCATGACTACCACTCGACCATTTGAATTGTTTCACATGGATCTCTTTGGTCCTAATCATTATTCTGCAGTTACAAATGATGCATCTCTATATGGCTTTGTTATTGTCGATGATTACTCTCGTTACACATGGGTGCATATTTTCACTTACAAACGATTTTCTTCGAGGGCTTCAACCAACTTCGGTGTGAAGATCAAGCACATCAGAAGTGACAATGGAACTGAGTTCAAGAATTCTGGTCTTGATGACTATCTTGATGAACTCGGTATTACTCATGAGTTATCTGCTCCTTATACTCCTTAGCAAAATGGCGTCGTGGAGCTCAAGAATAGGACTCTTGTTGAGATGGCTCACACTATGCTTGATGAATACAAGACGCCTCGTTGTTTTTGGATTGACGCAATTGATACTGCGTGCCACATCATCAACAGGGTATATCTTCACAAATTCTTCAAGAAGACTTTTTATGAACTCCTCACTGACAAGAAACCCAATGTGAGTTATTTCAAAGTCTTTGGTGCTAAATGTTGGATTAGAGATCCTCATCACAACTCAAAATTTGCACCGAAAGCACATGAAGGTTTTATGCTTGGTTACGGAAAGGACTCGCACAACTACAGAGTCTTCAACAACGTTCTTCACAAAGTTGTTGAAACTGTAGATGTGCGGTTCGATGAAACTAATGGCTCGCAAAGAGAGCAACTACCTTCTGTGTTAGATGAATAGTCACCTGAGGAATCTATCAAGTTCAAAGCTACCGAGGATGTCATTCCTACCAAAGAATCTGTTGAAGAAATCATTCCAGAATGTGAAGAACATCATGTTGATGCACCTGAAGAAAATAGTGCTAAAGAAAATGCTGATCAAATTCCTCGACGACAACCCGCTCATCCTCGCGTTGCAAACGAAGTGCAGATTGAGAAAATCATCAGCGACATCAACATTCCAGGTCCTCTTACGCGCTCAAAAGCTTCACATTTGTCTAACTTTTTTGGGCACTTTGCTTTCGTCTCTATCACAGAGGCCACAAAGGTAGATGAAGCATTTCTAGAGCCTGAGTGGATTCAAGCTATGCAAGAAGAATTACATCAATTCGAGCTCAACAACGTCTGGGAACTGGTTAATCGCCCAGATCCTCGCAAGCACAATATCATTGGCCCAAAGTGGATCTACCGCAACAAGCAAGATGAAAATGGCCTTGTGGTGAGGAATAAGGCACAACTTGTAGCTCAAGGCTACACACAGGTTGAAGGAATTGATTTCGATGAAACTTTTGCACCTGTTGCTAGACTTGAGGCTGTTCGCATATTACTTGCTTATGCTAACCATCATTATATCACTTTATATCAAATGGGTGTGAAAAGTTCATTCCTCAATGGTAAGCTTGAGGAAGAAGTATATGTTGCTCAACCCCCAGGTTTTGAAGATCCAAAGCATCCTGACAAAGTCTTTAGACTCAATAAGGCCCTCTATGGCCTCAAGCAAGCCCCTCGGGCGTGGTATGATACTTTGAAGGAATTCCTCATGAAGAAAGGCTTCAAACCCGGTTCACTTGACCCTGCTCTTTTCACTAAATCTTATGATGGTGAATTGTTTGTGTGCCAAATTTATGTTGATGATATTATCTTTGGTTGTACTGACCAACGTTACAGTGATGAATTTGCCTATATGATGAGTGAAGAATATCAAATGTCTATGATGGGATAATTGAAATTCTTCTTAGGTCTTCAAATTCGTCAATAGTGCAATGGCATAATCATATCTCAGGAGAAATACCTCAAGGATGTACTGAGGAAATTCGGCATGCAAGATTGCAAAGGGGTCAAAATTCCAATGCCCACAACTGGCCATCTATGCACTGATGAAAATGGTATTAACTTCGATCAAAAGGTATACCGCTCCATGATTGGTTCTTTATTGTACTTATGTGCATCTAGGCCAGATATTATTCTTAGTGTTTGCATGTGTGCCCGATTTCAAGCTACACCGAAGGAATCACACCATAAGGCTGTGAAGCATATTCTTCGATATCTAGCTCACACACCAACACTTGGATTATGGTACCCCAAGGGCTCGGCTTTTGATATCATTGGATATTCAGACTCTGACTATGCTGGTGATAGTGTGGACCGCAAGTCAACATCAGGCACATGCCATTTCCTCGGACGATCTTTGGTCTGTTGGTCATCGAAGAAACAGAACTACGTATCACTGTCTACTGTTGAAGCTGAGTACATTGCTGCTGGTTCTTGTTGCGCTCAATTGCTATGGATGAAGCAAACTCTCAAGGACTACGGCGTCAACATGAAGAATGTACCTCTCTACTGTGACAATGAGAGTTCAATCAAGATTGCTCACAACCCAGTTCAGCACTCGAAGACAAAGCACATTCAGATTCGTCATCATTTTCTTCGTGATCATGTGTGGAAGGGTGACATCTCTATTGAGCATGTGCGGACTGAAGAACAGCTAGCCGATATCTTCACTAAGCCCTTGGATGAGAAGAGATTTAGCAAGTTGAGGTGTAAGCTAAATATCCTAGAATCTTCGAATGTTCTATCCAATAATCTTCGAATGTTCTTTGAAAAGGACACACATTCTAACACTTATGCAAAATTGATGACTTAGATGTGCAACACGCGAAGAAACGTTTTTCTTCAATCAATGAATACTAACACTCTAAGTGTGAAAAAATTAACGAAGAATTTGATTCTCAGAGCCCTACGACAATTGTACGCGGTGTCTGAAATCATCATTCTTACACGGTGGGTTACGCCACCACCAAAAGTTGAAAATCTTCAATTTTGTTTTTGCTCTGTTTTGAAATTCCTCAGTTGTTCATTTTCTTCAACTTTGCATTGTCTTCACCATTTCCGTCGTTGTTCTTCATTGGCTATTTATATATATGGAGTTATGTCCTCTACAGCATTCACTTATTGCTAATTCTTCAAGTTCCTTTTTATGCTAAGTGAATGTGATTAGACCCTTTCCCCTCTATGCTAAACTCAACCCAGTCGATTCACAAATTCTTCATGTGCGTTCTATTTGAAACTCGTTAAAAATCTTCATTGTGTCCTTGTCAGCTGAAGAATTTGCGAACGGAACTTTAAAACTATCTTATCTAAATTTTCGGCTTTGCCGCTCAAACTGTTCTGCATTCTGTGAAATGTTTATCTATTCACCCACGATCTCACACGATCGTCACCTCTCAGTACGTGGGTGACACATGTCAAGCGAATGAGAAGGGTCAGGGGTACGTTTGTCCAATTTATTCGGGCGAACAGTTTTTCACCGTGGCTGTAAGTACCCCTCCCCTTCTTCATTTCTCTTTTACTCCGCTCGACCTCACTCCAGCTCGAACTTCTCAAACCCTAGCGCCGCTGCTACTTAATCGTCGCTGGTGAGGAAGAGCTTCACTGCCTCAACCTCGTCGCCGTCTTACTTGCCCGGCCACGGATTTCTTCACTCCCCGCCGTTGTAGCTGTCTTCCTCAGCCAAGTTAGGGCGTGGAAGATCTGAACTGACGAAATTCACATCTCCACTTCCCACTTCGTCGTGTTCTTCGTCCAGGGTAATTGAAAGTTACTTTTACTGCCCTCTTTGATTCAGTTGTTTTCTACAAAATCTTCAAAGGTGTTTTTTCTTCAAATCCTCACACACTAAAACACCTCTCATGTCATCTGTTCTTGATTCATTTCTCTAAGCTACATTTTTCTTCAAGATTCCTCAATTGTGTGGATTCTCAAATCTATACAACTCTGGAACCTAAGAAAAAGAACGCTTAGTGAAATTCTTCAAGACTCATCTGGTCAAATTCCTCAAACTTGTTCTTATTACAAAACCTTCTGAGAACGCATATGACCTCTCCAAATTCCTCGCAACTATACTCTGTTCACAGGTACTCATGTCCGCTGCTGAATCACTAGGTTCTCATCAACTTAACTCATTTGTAGCGTTCCTCGAAGAAAAGTTGCACACCTCTTCTTAAAATTCAGTTGTTCGTATTCCTCATCTGAAGAAAATGGCTGACGGTAAGAAGCCACAGAAAGGAGGAAAGAGGCCTGAGGTCAATACTGCCTTTGAGATCCCTGATGACATATATAAGGACTATTGCACTCCTGATGAGGACAAGTTTGGCAAGGAGGACAAAAATCAGCACAAGGTGCGCATACAAAGAATAGAGAGGAGATGGGAAAGAGAGTGGAGGGAGTACAGGTATGTTACTCCCAAGTATATGAAGAAATTTGCTCTAAATCCTCCATGCCCAAGACCTCAGTTGGCACCTGGCCAAGTCGCAGATCCCACCAGGCTCAAGCGCAGTGAGGACTATCCTGACGAATGGGCTAAGCGCCAGGCCAAATTGGCCAGACAAGCAAGAGAAGCAGTGTGGAAATTCAACAAAGACTCTGCTGCTGCTGCCACTGCTGAGGCCTCTCCTAGCAAGCCAAAGAAGGCCATGGAAAAGAAGCCTGCTCATAAGCCAAGTGCTTCACCCTCAATGCCCTCACGGCCAAGTTCCTCAGCAATGCCCTCACGGACAGATTCTTCAGAGCCCTCACGGCCAACTCCTCAAACTGCTCCTGCTCCTCCAAAGTCCCCGGCTCCTCCGCCAAAGTCTTCGGCTGCTCCAACCAAATCCTCAGCACCTGTGCATCTTGCCACGTGCCAAAGGACAGCAGGCATATCTATTGCCTCAGGAGCCTCTGCAAGTTCCTCAGCTGCTCCAAGTTCCTCGACCGGCCCCTCTCTCTGAAGAAAAGGCCATCTTTGGGCGAGGTCCTCGACCAAGTCCTCACAAGAAGCAGGTCGCCTTCCAAGTACCCTCTGATGATGATGAGGCTGATGATGAAGAACTAGCCAAAATCATCAGGGACAGGCACCACAGGGCCGCTAGCGCCAAGGGCAGTGTTGTGCCTCTTTTGCTGGATCCGAAGAAGATCCTGGATTTCATTGATCTGTGGCACAAAGATCCAAACACTCCCTTGCCTGAACTGAATCTCTCTCCTGGTCAAAGTCATATGTTGTCAGCCTTCATTGCTGAAGAAAAATGGAAATTTGAGAAGGCCAGGCAGCTGAAGAAAGCCCAGTACAAGAAAGAGTGCTTTCTGAAGAAAAACGTTGTCAAGATGACAACTGACGAACCTGTGAAGATCCAGGCTGAAATCAAAGTCCTCAGCGATGACTTCAACGCTTACTATGCTGATTGGCAAGGAGCCAAGTTCAGGTTTGTAAAACTGACTGAGAAATTCACTACCAAGGTTGCAGCTCCATCGCAACCAGAAATTCCTCAAGCCGAAGCATCTGCTCAGCCGACTAAAGAGCATGCCAGCACTGCTGATGAAAATCAGGCTGCCGAAGAAAATGTGAGTTCCAGGGCTGATGACGGCATTCCAGACACTGAAGAAATTGCCAAGGCATCCACTAGTGGTGCGCCTGAAGAAAATGAAGAAGTCGGGGCAACTGCATCAGTTGTGCCTGAAGAAAATCAACCAAATTCCTCTGCTCCTCCTGCGCCTACCCCAACTCCGATCCTTCCATCTGCATCAGATGTGAAGAAGACCAAGGCTGCTGAACGTGCAGCTATGAAGAAAAGGAAGGCATCAACTTCATTAGATTCTTCAGCCCTGAAGAAGAGAAAGCCTTTGACTAGCTCATTTGACAACTCAATTGATGATGTTCCTATCTCAACCAAGCCATCAAAGGACCTTGTTCCTTTTGATGAAGAATATGTGATCCCCAGCGGATCTGATGAAGACATTCCCACTGCTGCTTCCTCAGAGCAGATGGATAAAGTAATTGAAGCAGACGCAATCCCTTCAACTCCGATTCTCTCCTCGCCCATACCTCAGTTCACTGCTGAAGAGGCCAGTGTCGAGGAATTGGATGAACAAAATTCTGACGTGGACATTGGGAGTACTACTCCATTGATGAATGATGACTTTTGGGATAGTCAGCACCCCTACTCTCCTCTGTTCACGCCATTGCAGCAAATCCCTCAGTCCCCAGCACATACTGTTCCAATGGGCTCTGAAGAAACTCACCCCACTTCATCTGTTCATGAAGAAATTCTAGCCACTAGTGCTGATGAAACTGCTGCTGCTCAAACAGTGAAGACACAGACTGCCGCTAAAGAGGAACCAGAAATTCCTCGGCCTGAAGAACCTGAGATTGCGATTCCCGAGGTTGTGATGCAACTGACTGACACTCCTCAACCCAAGCCAAAGGATCCATTCTCCAGGAAGCAAAAATTCAAGACTGATGATTTCTTCGGCGAGCGTGTATTCTTCACAGATTATAACCCCTATGACTCTGCTCGCATTAGGAAGAGGCGTTTATGGACTGCCAGCCAGGCAAATTTCTATTCCTCAGTGTTGTTCAACAAAGACAAAGTCTTCGATCATGAGCACATTTGAGGGAGTCCCGGATTAGGGGGTGTCCGGATAGCTGAACTATAACCTTTGGCCGGACTCCTGGACTATGAAGATACAAGATTGAAAACTTCGTCACGTGTCCGGATGGGACTTTCCTTGGCGTGGAAGGCAAGCTTGGCGATACGGATATGTAGATCTCCTCCCATTGTAACCGACTCTGTGTAACCCTAGCCCTCTGCGATGTCTATATAAACCGGAGGGTTTTAGTCCGTAGGACGGACAACAATCATACCATAGGCTAGCTTCTAGGGTTTAGCCTCTCTGATCTCGTGGTAGATCTACTCTTGTACTACCCATATCATCAATATTAATCAAGAAGGAGTAGGGATTTACCTCCATCGAGAGGGCCCGGACCTGGGTAAAAACATCGTGTCCCTTGTCTCCTGTTACCATCCGCCTAGACGCACAGTTCGGGACCCCCTACCCGAGATCCGCCGGTTTTGACACCGACATTGGTGCTTTCATTGAGAGTTCCTCTGTGCCGTCACCATCAGGAAGGATGCCTCATCCTGTCTTTAAAGACGTCACTGTTGCTAAAGGAGCTTTGGCTATCGGCCAAACTCTTCGGCTAGGCGGTTTTCTTATGACCGCCTGTTCGGCCACCACGCCGACGATGACTTCTCGGGTCATCGAAAGCAATCTTCACGTCAACTCGGGACTCGCCGAGTAGTTAGATCCGACGGAGCTCTCTTCCTTAAACGAGCTCCTGGATCGCATCACCGCCTCGAGTCGCTATGAGCTACGATCGATTGGGCCTAAACCCGATCCGAGAGAGATTAACTCTCCCTGGGTCACCCATCACGTTTTTGTGGTGGAGGAACAATGCAGCGACCCTTCATCTATCTTGAGGACTAGCTATGTCTGGATTCCCGATCCCTCCAAGCCGGATACCCGCGGAGGGGAGGACGTCACTCAAGACCTAAACTTAGAGTCAGGCAACGGGCTAGATTCATTGGACAACATCCAAGAGTCCAAGCTTCCGAGTTTGGAAACTCCTTGGCCCTTGAGCCTCAGATTGGGTGAGGTTTTGGATCTAATTCCACCCACCCACCCGAACATAGGCGATCTATCCAAAATTAGGCAAGAGCCCGAGGAAACAGTACATCATTACTGGGCTAGATTCCTCCTGGTTATGAACAGGATAAAGGACTGCCGCGAGGAAGACGCAATTTCATTCTTCTGCAATAATTGCATGGACAAGGGAATCCTCAACGCCATAGGTCGCCGTGAAATTACATGATTTGCTGACTTAGCGTCCATAGAACGAAAATACTGTGTGATGGAAAGCGCCTGGAAAACCGAAGTAAGATTTTTGGGACAATCTGGCCCTGAATACAAACCCAGTCCGAAATAAAAGGGTGCATTATCGCCAATCACCCGGGTTAAACACCAAAAAACAAAAAACCCCTACGGGGCATGGAACCGTACTGGAGGGATGGCTCAACGGACCCTGTAAAATTCATAGTACAGAGGGCGCCACACCAACTCATAGCCTTAGAGCATGTTGGATACTCCGGCAGGTGGCCAAAAGTGGCGAAGAGCTTCTAACCCCAGCATCCACAGAGCACCAGCCCAGGGATATCAGTACGGTATTAATAGTCTTCAAGACTTCCGCATCAAATAATATGCGAAAATGAACACTCCGCAGCCTTGCCGAAGTCTACCAAGTAGCAACAATAAATCCATGGAGTGACACGGCTATTACCTTTAATGCCACTGATGAAGCTAAATTCCGAACAGCCCGAGCACCAACAGCATTGGTCCTCAGTCCAATAGTGGATGGCTTTCGCCTTACCAAGGTACTCATGGACGGTGGCAGCGGATTGAACCTCATTTATGAGGAAACCCTTTGAAAAATGGAAATAGGCTGGACCCGCATTGAGCGAAGCAGCACAACCTTCAGAGGAATAATACCCAGTCGGGAAGCGTGCTACACAGGAAAAATCACACTAGATGTGGTGTTCGGCACGCCGGATAATTATAGGTCCGAGGAGGTCACGTTCCAAGTGGCCCCGTTCAGCAGCGGATACTATGCTCTATTAGGGTGAGAGGCATTCACAATTTTTCAAGCTATACCCCATTACGGGTACATGAAGCTCAAAATGCTCGGGCCCAACGGAATCATCACTCTCGCTAGTGACCTGGACATAGCACTCCGCGCCAAAAATAAGACAGCCGCACTATCCCTTGAGGCACTATTCGAAGCCCTAGCAGCTGAGGAACTAACTGCGCTGCACTCCACGGTGAACAGGGACGATGTGATACTAGATAAAAGATCCAAGTCCACCTCCTTCAAACCAGCGGACGAAATAGTCAAATTCCAAGTCCACCCAATGGACCCTACAAAAACGGCCTCCATCAGGGCACAATTAAACCCTGATGTAGACGCCCCACTACGAGAATCCCTACGTGAAAATTGGGACATTTTTGCCTGGCATCCTTCACACATGCCACGAATCCCACGCCGGCTGGCCGAGCACAGCCTAAACATCCTAAAAGGATTCAAGCCAGTCAAACAGGCTCTTCGGCGTTTCTCCGAACCTAAGAGACAAGCCATGGGAGAGGAGCTAGCCAAACTACTGGAGGCCGGATTCATCAGAGATATAAAACATCCGGACTGGCTAGCAAACCTGGTGATGGTACCAAAGAAGGACAAATCCTGGCGCCTATGCGTGGATTTCAAGGACCTCAACAAGGCTTGCCCAAAGGATCCCTTCCCCCTCCCCCGCATCGATAAAATTATCGACGCTACCGCATGACATGATTCATTGTGTTTCCTCGACGCATACTCTGGCTACCATCAAATTAAGATGGCAGAGCCTGACCAAGCCGCAACGGCATTTATCACCCCATACGGCCCATTCTGCTACAATGCCCTTCGGCTCAAAACGCCGTGCAACATATCAGCAAGATGATTCGTACATGTCGGCAAACCAGATTGGCAAAACAAAGGAGGCATCGTAGATGATGTGGTCGTCAAAACCAAGCATGTCGAAACTATAGTAGACGACTTGAGGCTCACATTCGATAACCTCCAAACATATGACATCAAGCTTAACCCGAAAAATGCGTTTTGGCATCACCGGAAAGCTCTTGGGCTTCATCAGTATCCGTAGAGGAATTGAAGCAAACCCAGCCAAGATCCGAGCTCACACAATTGGATATCCCAAAGGACCTCAAACAAATACAAAATTGATTTGGATGCGTGGCGGCTTAAGCCGCTTTATCTCCCATTTGGGAGAAAAGCATTACCCCTTTATCGCCTCCTCCGGCGCACCGAACACTTCGAGTGGACATATGCCGCCACGGCCGGGCTCAAAGAAATAAAAGCCATATTGGCAACAAACCCGGTCCTGGCCACGCCCAACATAGGTGAACCAATGCTATTATACATTACGGCAACTCATCAAGTTGTCAGCGCGGTGCTCGTTGTCGAACGAGAAACGGACGGACACAAGTTCCCCCTTCAAAAACCAGTTTACTACGTGTCCACTGTCCTCACTCCATGCAAGTCACGGTATCCGCATTATCAAAAGATAGTGTACGCGGTGTTCATGGCATCCCAGAAGCTGCGACACTACTTTTAAGAGTGTTCGATAACAGTAGCCTCCGAAGTACCTCTTAACGACATTATAAACAACCGCGATGCCACGGGCCGATTGCCAAATGGGCCATTGAGCTCCTCCCATTCGACATAACCTATAAGCCACGGCGAGCTATTAAGTCACAAGTTTTGGCCGACTTCGTCGCCGAATGGACTGAAGACGAACTCCCTAAAGAGTATGGCACATATTCCAACTGGATCATGCACTTCGACGGCTCCAAAATGTTGGCTGGTCTAGGGGCTGGCGTCGTTCTGACGTCCCCAACAGGAGATATAGTTCAATACATACTCCAGATAATGTATACGGACTCCAACAACGCAGCCGAATACGAGGCCCTTCTACATGGTCTCCGGATGGCAGTATCCATGGGCATTCAACGCCTAGAGGTGCGCGATTCAACCTCGCGATATCTCAAATAAATGGAGACTTTGATGCCAAGGATCCAAAATGGCAGCTTATCGCAACGCCGCCCTAAAAATGTCAGCTCGGTTCAAGGGCTCAATTTCACCATATAGCTCAGAAAACAATCGACAGCGACATCTTGGCACGCATTGGCAAAGCGCGATGCCGACCCCAATATCTTCTTAGAAAGGCTATTCAAGCCATGCGTAGTATGGGAAGGGGAGTCCGGAAATAATAGCCCGGACCCAACAGTACTGCCCAACACCAAACACTCTGACACAATTGGAGGCTCTGCCAACGAAGTAACATCTTCAGCCCACGTAATAATGGCAGTCATTGCCCCATGGACGGAACCATTCCTAGCCTACCTAACCAGGCAGGAACTTCCCGAGGACCAAAACGAGGCACGCTGCATAGTGCGGCGATCTAAAGCCTATAAAGTCCATGAGGGAGAGCTTTATAAGAAAAGCACGACCGGAGTCCTTCAAAGGTGTATCTCCGAAGAGGAAGGGCGGAATCTTCTGGCTGAAATTCATGCCAAACTCGGCGGGCACCATGCCACAGCCCAGGCCCTTGTAAGCAAGGCCTTCCGTACAGGATTATATTGGCCGACGGCCCGGGCAGATGCTCAGGACTTAGTCCAACGATGCGTCGGTTGCCAGCTCTTTGCTAATCGAAGCCACATGCCACCCACCGCCCTCCAAACTATACCCATCACCTGGCCCTTCGCGGTCTGGGGGCTTGACATGGTTGGACCCCTTAAAGGAGGAACCCACAAGCAAAAATACCTACTGGTTGTCACGCCCAATATGCGATAATATCCTAAGGAGACTCGAAGGTCCCACCAAGGATAGAACCGCATATTGATACGCTTTTGCAAGGTGGATATCATTACATCAACATTACATAATAGATGGCGATACATACAAAGGGCATACAAATGCCACAAGAATACAACAATACAACATACATAACATCGACATCCGACTATGGATGAGACATAAACAGAAACTCAAACAATATCCACACTGCTAGCCCAGGCTGCCGACCAGGAACCTAACCCAAGATCGAAGAAGAAGAAGAAGAAGAACTCCAACACCAATAAACACCGCTCTCGCGTCATGATCATCGCATACCCCTGTACCTGCAACTGTTGTTGTAGTAATCTGTGAGCCACGAGGACTCAGCAATCCCATTACCATGGGTATCAAGACTAGCAAAGCTTAATGGGAAAGGAAGGGGTAAAGTGGTGAGGTTGCAGCAGCGACTAAGCATGATATGGTGGCTAACATACGCAAACAAGAGCGAGAAGAGAAGCAAAGGAACGGTCGTGAAGCTAGCAATGATCAAGAAGTGATCCTGAACTCCTACTTACGTCAAACATAACCCAAAAACCGTGTTCTCCTCTCGATCAACCCCGAAAAGAGACACTCACGGTTACGCACACGGTTGGTGTATTTTAGAAGAGTTTACTTCAAGTTTGCTACAACCGGATATTAACAAATTCCCATCTGCCACATAACCGCGGGCACGACTCTCGAAAGTTTAAACCCTGCAGGGGTGTCCCAACTTAGCCCATGATAAGCTCTCGCGATCAACGAAGGATATTCCTTCTCCCGGGAAGACCCGATCAGACTCGGAATCCCGTTTACATGACATTTCGACAATGGTAAAACAAGACCAGCAAGACCTCCCGGCGTGGCGACACCCTAATAGTAGCCACGCGTATCTCGTCTCAGGCCACGACCGGATGAGCAATACGTACAACTACAACCAGCCCTCAAGTTTCCCCGAGGTGGCGCTGCAAGTGGCTCTAGTTTGGACCAACACTTAGAGAAGCATTGGCCCGGGGGGCTAAAATAAAGATGACCCTCGGGATGCGCGACTCCCAAGGGAAAAAGTAATAGGCTGAGGCAAATATAATACCAATGTTGGGTCTTGCTGGAAGAGCTTTATTCAAAGCGAACTGTCAAGGGGGTCCCATAAATCACCCAACCGCGTTAGGGACGCAAAACCCGGGAACATAATACCGATATGACGGAAACTAGGGCGACAAGAGTGGAACAAAACACCAGGCATAAGGCCGAGCCTTCCACCCTTTACCAAGTATATAGATGCATTAATAATATAAGAGATATTGTGATATCCCAACATAAACATAATCCAACATGGAGCAATCTTCATCCTCACCTGCAACTAGCAACGCTATAAGAGGGGCTGAGCAAAAGCGGTAACATAGCCAAACAACGGTTTGCTAGGAAGGGTGACAAAGGTTAGAGGTTCATGGCAATTTGGGAGGCTTGAGCAGCAAGTGGTAGGTAACGCAGCATAGCGATAGAACGAAGCAACTAGCATAGCAATGATAGTAATGAGATCCAAGGTGACGGTCATCTTGCCTGAAATCCCGCAAGGAAGAAGAACGAGTCCATGAAGAAGACGAACGGGAGTAGTCGAATGAATCCTCACGATCGCAATGAAACAGGAACTAACGAGAAGAAGCACAACCAGAAAGAAGCAAACAACATAGTAAACGCACAAGCATAAACATGGCATGATGCACAATCAAGTATGGTGCATGTCCGGTTTAATGAGGCATGGCATGGCAAAGTGCAACAAACAATGCTACAAGTTAAGTGGAGCTCAATATGCAACGATTTGCATATTGACAAAACACCACATTGAAATATTTAGTTTAATCTCGGTTATGAGCTACTTAACAATATTAAATGTTGTTAAACATGGAAAAAGGTGAGGCATGAGTAGACTAACTATTTAGGCAAATTTAAATGAGGCCGGAACAACAAACAACGATTCCGGAAAATCCCCATATGCATATTTAGAATTTGGTACTGTTCTGTCCTAAAGCATATTTTATTGTTGTTAAACAACAAAATAAAGTGCAACATGTTAATCTATGCATTTTTTCACCCCATTTACATATAAAGTTTATTACATTCCGAGCTACGGTTATTTAGTTATGAAATAAATCATTTTAACATGGCATTTAAGCAAATTAATGCAAACAACAAGTTAACCATTTTAAACATGGATGAGAGTTGCAAATTATGAAACTAGATGTAATTCCAAGCATTTTACATATATAATTCATTATAATCCGATGCACGGTTGTTGAGTTATTAAATGCATGAACATGAGGGTGCAATCTGTAAAACTGGAATTCACTGGATAATAGGAAAAATCGTAGACAAGGAAAAAAAGCTACTCTGGGCCGAAACTGGCAGGCTGGCCTAACAGAGCAGGGACGCTGGAGGCTCACCATGGGCTCTTGGCCCGGTCGGTGGAGGAGACAGGCCCGCGCAGCAGTGGCTTAGCGGCGCGATCTGGCCGGGCCTTGGCGCGGATGCGCCCAGCGCGTGCGCAATGAGGGGCGTGGTCAACGAAGGTAGGGGATCGGTCAGGACTTGGCGCTGCGTGCGTCCTCCTCGCGCAAGGGTGAAGCAGAGGAGGCGAGCAGGGCGGCGGTGGCTGGGAGCAGAGCTCCGGCGAGCGGGGCGAAGGGGCGGCGAGGTCCTGGGCGTCTGGATCTGGCCGGGAACGACGGCGAGGGCCTGCCTCGGAGCTCCATGGAGGGAAGTGGCAACTGCTGTTACCTGAAGAAGAGGAGGGAGAGAGATATTCAGAGAAGCAAAACGGAAAAGGGAAGAAGAGAGAAGGCGAGGGCGACGGGCGCGCTGGTGACCTGCTGATCGGGTGCTGGTCGCAGCAGAGGCTCGAGACAGGGGAGGAGCACGGAGAAGTCGAGACAGAGGCGAAGTCGGGCAGCGGAGGCGCCCATGGCGAGCAGCGGACCCGGTCCCGTGAGGATGGGATGGAGCTAGCACGGTGAGGTCTTGGACGACCGACGACGATCCTCGGGCTGTCATGGCCGTGGTTCTCCTGGGCGAGCGGGGTCGGCAACAGAAGGAGGCGGCAACCACGGGCGGCCATCCAAGGCGCTCCTGCTTGGAATAAGAAAACGCGGGAGAGAGCGATTAGCGGAGGCGGGAGGAGCAGGGGAAGAAGAAGAAAAACAGCAGGGGCGGCGCTCATCTGCTGGGCGCGCCGACGACGTGGCTGGCCGAACGGAGACGAGGAAGTGGGGCTCCGGGCGAGAACCTGCTTGGGAGAGGGTCGAGGAGCCTTGCGAGGCGGTGGCTGGAGACGAGGAGAAGGCGCTCGGGATCGAGCTCCTCTCGATCAAGAGCATGGCTGCGGGCGCGGGACAAAGGTGGAGGTCGGCGGCGGCCGTCCTACTGGGCTCCGGGCGAGCACGGGGACGAGGAGTAGCTCGGGGCTCGAGCGAGGAGTGGATAGAGGGGGCCTGGGGTTGGTCGGCAGATGATCCCAAGGTGGGAGGAGGCTGCAGGCTTCGGTGGTTGGCTGGGCGAGGGGATCGAGGAGGGACATGAGGGAGCGCTGGTTGGTGGATTGGATGAGGGTGATCCTGATGGGGATTGAGAGGGTGGCGGCGCGATGGGACAAGAAGCCTAGGTTTTAGGGATTGGTCTATGGTTGGATATTTATATAGGTAGGGGATTAGGGTGGGGGTTAATCTGTTCCTCCATTTGAAATCGGACGGTCCAGAATAGAATAGGCAGGGAGTCCAAATAATAAAACGGAGATTGAGCAGTTCGGGTTCGGGGCAGTTTTAGACACGGGCGAGGGGTCGATGCGCTGTGCAAAGAGACTCCGGTTTAGGTAAGAGGGAAAACAAAGAACAAGGTTGGTCTCAGACCGGTCCACAAAAGCAAGGGGGGCGCGGCAACTACGAGCGGATGCAAGTTTTATGAAAACATGTAGATGCAATGTGAATGATGCTATGAGATGAGATGCATGACATGAACAAAATGCAAAACAAAAGACAAAAACCCAACCACGAAGGAAATAATATATCGCATCTCCGGAAAAGGCAAGAGTTGGAGTTACGAATATGAAAAGTTGTATCCGGGGCGTTACAACACTCCACCACTACGAGAGGATCTCGTCCCAAGATCTAGAATGGCACCGGAGAGAAAACGGAAGAGGAAGATAAGAGGTAAAACTAAGTTGCTTCTTCGACAAACGAGTGAAACCATGAACCTTGAGATGTTGAGCAAAATGAAAGAAAGAAAGCAACGAAGATGAGCAAAGTTGAAAACACTCCGTTAGAAAAGAGGAACAAGGGATACGACGAGAACCTAGAGTTTTAGTGATAAGATAGATATTGAAACCACTCCGGTTAAAACTAGATAGAGAAGGAATAAGATTGATATAATTTGGGCAGCACTCCGACTGAAAGAAGAAGGAAAACTTGATAAGATGAAAAGAACTTGAAGAGATGACACAACACTCCGGTTAAATGGATAAGCATGAAAAGAACACGATCCTCACAATTCGAGATGATGAGTGAAGAGAGCAACATCACCATGCCTCCAGAAGAAAGAATAGAAGATAGATCATTGAAATAAAAGAATGGAGAAGAAAAAGCCAACTTCTACCACAATTGAATTTGGAAGGCATCCTTGCAAGAAGGTTAGAATAGAGTTGTTGGAAGACCAACAACAAAAAGAATAAGTTTGTAGTGGGATTATGAAAACATCTCAAGACTATGAGGTGACAACCGGCCACTAATGGAAACCATTGGTTTGATTGAGAGCACCAAAGAGATGAAAAACTTCTTCACCGAGATGAGAAGGAGAAAATTGGATCATTGATAAGCACCACAAATAGCTACATTCCTTAGGGAAGACTGTAGGTGAAATATAACCCAATATAACTCCGACAAAAAGATTGATTGGTTGAAAAGATCTCTTGAACGAAGAGAAAATGATGGATTTAAAATACCTCATTCTTGACAACATATGAATCATGAAACATGAAGGAAATTGTCAAGAGTGACATAACACCACCTCAAAAGATAAGGTAGGAAGAATTGCACTTTGGAAAGCAAGATGAAGAATACTTGAGCTCCACAAAGCAAAACATGTGTTGAGCAGCATATTTATTTTGAAGTATAGCTTGGTGGATCATAACTTCGAGAAAATGTTGAAGAACAATTGAAGAATGAAAAGAATCCTTGACAAACCATCATGTAGAGCCTCCATGAAGAACTCCGGTAATAAAAGGATGATAAAAAGAAAGAGAAGTTGAAGACACACGGTGAAACCTTGCAATGATTTAGATGGAGCTTCGCGATTATATAACCGAGAGGACATGGAACTCCGGAAAAGAAAAGATGAAAACACTTAACTAGAATTACTTCATCATGAACAATCTCCTTAAGAAAAGAATTAATCAACTCGAGGAAATAAGAATAAGATTTATTGTATGCTTATCCTTCATCTAATTAAATTGATGACAAGCAATGGATTTGGCATACTACTTATTCCCGTAGAAAGGATTAAGAGAGATATAGCGCAAACTTGAGAAGGTATTGATGGAACCACCGGTGGAATTTGGAAACAACGAATGAATTAATATGATAACGAAGGAAGTGAAATCTTGAATGAACCACCATAAGAATTGAAAATGAACATAGCAAAGGCACAATTCACCGGGAAGAATTGGAAAACAAATGAAGATGCTTGAGAGAATTTAGAGAATGATAGCTACACGCTGAGAATGAAGAATTATGACATGATGGCCTTCGAAGGAAAAAAATGGAAACAACTCATGAAATGCTCCGGATGGGTGAAAAGAATTCCCACAATCGAAAACAATTATGAGAGAATGGCATCAAGCTAGAACCATGAATCTTGAAGAGAATGGAGCAAGATTTAAGAGAAACTCTTCTTCGGTCTTCAAATGTTGAGAATGACAATGAGAAACATCACCATGAATTGTTGAGATACTCCGGGATGAAAATTAGAAAGGTTGAACCAACGATGAAAATAATTTGGAAGATCTTGGAGAAAGACATTTGACTGATGATAACTCATTCTTACGTCAAACTTTGAAAAGAATTTTAGAAGCTCCGGGAAAATTAGAAGAGTCAGGTAAGATCCTGGGAAAAGACCTGTGGGTTAGGGCCCACTCAAAAGAAACACCGTTGAACGATTGCTTGAAATAAAGATTGCACCGGTAGAATTAAATGGCTTGAATGAGATAAAAACCTCAAAATAACTTGAACGGATCTGGAATGAAAAGACGAGCCTTCTGAGATATCTTCAACACTCCAGAACAAATTAATAGGAAGAAGTGAATGATTAAGAGGTGCATCGGCAAGAGAAAGCATTAGAAACAAGAAAAGGAATATGATGAATATCGAAAGCTTGAATTGGGTCCACCAAAGAAGAAACAACAACGAAGGATGATGAACTTGAAACTGTTGAGCATCTTCATGGGAAATCACCGAATAAGAACATTGATTGAAAAGAGTGAAGAGACTTCACATGAATAAATGGATACTTGATTAAAATATATAAGTCCTTGCAGAAAAGGGTGGGAGGGCGGGAAAACAAAGACAACTTGGGACGGATGAAACAAACACTGTTGTGAAAACTTAGAATTGATCTCGCAAATGTTGAAATGATCGGATCCACTTGAAGAGAAGCACGCCGGTTGGAAAGAATTGACATCACAATCTCGATAAACAAGAAGGATTAGCACTCTCATAGAAATATGAGAACACAGCTTGAAAGGTATGGAATCAACACTTGACATCGAAGCAACTCGAATACCACAAATAAAACAAAACAAAGGATTTGGCTTGCAGAATAAGCCGGAACAAATACATATGATAGAGATTTACCCAATCCCATATCATGCATCTGTTGGAAAGATATTCTAGGAGCTACTTGAATTCTCACCTATAAACTCCCGAAACTTTCTGGTTATGCAATCTGGTGTTGGGGATACAGGGGACACAAAATATATCACCCAAACTAACAATACCTAGATCCAGTTGTATCCATCCGTCAACACATAACCAAGAAACATTCAGAAATCGTGTACGTCACCCTTCGAAAAGCATCGGTTATACGAGTTATGGCAATACTCCTGAACTCCCCAGTACTGGGTGGCGTCGAGGTTATCTCACCAACAACTGCATAAAAGAGATTTTCGATGTCGGCAAAACTCAGGTATTCCAGAACTGCAACGATAAAATTGTGACGACAACACCTCGGAGCTCAACTCCCCGGGACACTGCCACAACCCCTAAATGTCAGGAGGCACCAAGAACAATGTTCTCGTCACAAGACTATCGGGACGATCCCATGATACCCGCGTGATCCTAAAAAAAATTCATGAAATTGAGGAGAGGAAAGACAAAACATCTACCTCAGGAGGCCTTACCAGAGCGACGAAGGGACTGAGGAGTAAAAAGAATCCTACACTCCGATATATATAGTCCTAAGACTCAAAATAGTTTTCGTCTAGACTCAACAACGGCCAACAAACAAGGGGGGCTCCTATGGTCGGTCGAGGCTCTGATACCAACTTGTCACGCCCAATATGCGATACTATCCTAAGGAGACTCGAAGGTCCCACCAAGGATAGAACCGCATATTGATACGCTTTTGCAAGGTGGATATCATTACATCAACATTACATAATAGATGGGGATACATACAAAGGGCATAAAAATGCCGCAAGAATACAACAATACAACATACATAAGATCGACATCCGACTACGGATGAGACATAAACAGAAACCCAAACAATATCCACCCTGCTAGCCCAGGCTGCCGACCAGGAACCTAACCCAAGATCGACGAAGAAGAAGAAGAAGAACTCCAACACCAATAAACACCGCTCTCGCGTCATGATCATCGCATACCCCTGTACCTGCAACTGTTGTTGTAGTCATCTTTTGTCACATCCCTAGCTTCTGGTGCTGCCTAGTGTTTGCATCTTGCTTGCATCATGTTTAACTTTCATGGAAATCTGAAATGGGGATTGCCTAAACCCCTAGCATCAAAGGAATTCACTAGGTTCACCTAAAATATTTTCAGTAATCCAAATGGCTTTCAAAAATGTTCATCATTTATGGAAAATGCTGTAAACAGTACCAGAGGTGATGCACATTTTTCCATGACATATTTGGGCTCTGAATTAAATCATACTTTATTTTTATTTGGTCATTTAAATTATATATATTATTTTAAATGTCCAAATATTCATGAACTGAAATGTTTGCTGTTGGGAATAATCCAAACAAAGGGCCAAAAGAAGTCTCATGATTTTGAAAATGCTCGCATTTTAATAAAGTCAAAACAAAACAGAATAAATAGAAAATGGAAAGAATTAGGAAAGAAAGAGATAGAGAGAGAGAATAGCTCACCTAGACCACCTGGAGGCCACTTACCTGGCCCAGCCCACCCCGAGCCGCCACCGTCTCCCACCTCTCGCCAGTAGGACGAGAGGCGTGTGGCCGCCGTGCATGCCCACGCGCCACGGCCACCTCCTGCTTCCATCGACGCCCTGGGCGCCCCCAAACGACACCACGCACCCCCTGGTCCTCCCCCTCGCTCCCCTCGCCTTTTCCCCTCTCCTGGATCCCTCTCTCTCTCGCCACCGAACCCGCCCATCGTCGCCGCCGTCCACCGCTCGCATAGCCACCGGCCTCCCCTATGCCCTAGACACGCCCTGTGATCCGCGAAGACTCCTCGCCCTTCCACCGAAGTCACGCAACACGGGTGCCCGGAACGCCCACCACCGTCGTCTTCAACTCTGGTCTCCGAGATCGCTGCAATGCCCCGACGTTGTCCGACCTTCCCGAGCCCATCGAGACGCTGCGGCTGCAACCGCCGTGAGCTCACGAACGATCCCCCCCCCGCCGCCCAGATTCTAGCTCCGTTCCCCACTTCCGCCGAAACTTTCCGCCGCCGCGAATGTCATCGTCGTCGTTACGGTGGGCCAACGCCGCGTATGAGCACCTGGTCGAGTTCCTGCTGTCCCGTAGCCTCTACCAGTGCTCTTCGTTCGCTCTAAATCGAGCTGCAGCCCCGCGCCCGTGCTGGCCCGAACTCCGGCGCCACCGCGAGCTCCATTCCGGTGAGCTCCGGCCACCCCACGCCCAGCCGGTGCTTCCCTGGATGCGGGTGAGCAAGGGCTCCCCCCTGGTGCCCTCCGCCGCGTTTTTAGCCACCGGAGGAGCAACCTGCAGCGCACAAGGCGTTGCCGTCGCCGGCGTCAAGCCGCCGGTGGCGTTGACCGTTTTGACCGGGGGTTTGACCACCCCTGGTCGTCTGACGTGTGGGCCCCAGGCCACTAATGAACCAGGATTAGAATTAACTTAAATTAGTTATACTAATGACCCTGACACACGGGACCCACAGGTTAGAGTTGACCTGGACCGTGCCTTTGACCTGATAACGTCACCCTGACGTCATGCTGAAGCAATAATTATCTACTGGAATTATTCTTATACAGGAAATTCCAAAAAATGTCCTAAACTTCTAAAAATCATAGAAATTCAACCGTAACTCCAAATGAGATAAATTATATATGAAAAATGATCAGAAAAATCCAATCTATCCATCTGTACAAATTTCATGCATGTTAGAACAACTTATGGCTACTGTCTAGGACAAATGAAATGAATGGCATTTAAATAACTACATGTGGAGTTTGAATTTGAATCTTGTATTCAAACCAACTTCATTTAAATCATAGCTAGATGCATTAGCTCAAATCACAGCATATTGCCATGTCATGATCATGCATCATATTGTGGCATTACATTGATTGTGTTCTTTCTCAGTTGCCGGTGTTTGTCCCCACTCGATAGACGTGGTTCCGACGATGAGTTCGATGACACCGATGAAGAACTATAATATCTTCAGAAGTGCCAGGCAAGCAAAACCCCCTTGTTCATTCCGATATAATCCCACTCTCTCGCTCGTGCTCTCTTTTACTGCATTAGGACAACAACGATTCATCTGTTACTTGCCGCGGTAGCTGAACCCCTTTATCCTCTACATGACCTGTCATTCCACAGTAAATAGATGAAACCCACTAGCATGAGTAGGAGTTGTTTGAGCCCTGATGTGCCTACTCATTCATGCTTGTTTGTCATGCCTGCTATTGCTTAGAGTTGTGTCAGGTCTGATTCATCGGGGATGAATCGGAGGTGTGTGAACATGTTCTACTGTTGAGAGCTAAGTGTGTGAACACGATTTGGTAAAGGTAACGGTGAGAGGCCATGTAGGAGTACATGGTGGGTTGTCTCATTGCAGCCGCCCTCGTGAACTGAGTTCGTGTTTGTGATCCATGAACAGTTACTACCACGCATTGGAATGCTTAAGTGCCCTCTCGACTTATTAATCAACCTGATCTCTGCCCGGGAGTTGCAACTAGTTTCGGTGTTTGTAGGTAGTGTTAGTAGTCTACCAAGTGGCACCCGGTACAGGTGGGCTTGGGACAGACTAGGCACCGTGGCATGGTGTACCAAGCGTAGAACCACCCGTCGAGGTGGGCTTGGGAACCCTGCACACATCGTTTGGGGCCGTGAGCGACACCCCGGCCGGATCTCCTTGCGGATGGAACCCGAATAGGCGATAAACCTGGACTAGAGACTTGTGTGGTTAGTCAGGTTGTGGCCCACTCCCTCGCCAGGCTTTCGCTTGAAGGTTGCCGAGATACACAAGGTGTACATGGCGGTAAGTGGCGAGAGCGTGTGTGAAGAAGTACACCCCTGCAGGGTTAATATGATCTATTCGAATAGCCGTGTCCGCGGTAAAGGACTTCTAGGTTGCCTATAACAGTTCATAGACAAGTGAAAGTGGATACTCTAAAATGCGCAAGATAAGTGTGAGTGTTATGGATGGCGTTCTCGCAGGAAGACGGGAACGGATCCATAGTGGTGTATTGATATGGTGAATATGTGGACTCGTGTGCGCCACCTCAAAAGAGTTACTTGCAGTCGTAGTTTAGGATAGCCACCGAGTCAAAGCTGGCTTGCTGCAGTCAAACTCCACCACCCCTTTGTTGATAATGATGCATATGTAGTTAGTTCTAATGTAAGTCTTGCTGAGTACATTTGTACTCACGTTTGCTTCTTTTATGTTTTCCAGAGAGACGTCAGTCTCGCTAGTAGTTCCGCGTGGACTTCGACGTTTAGCTTGTTACCTCAGCTACGATCTTGTGCCCTCAGCAGGATCTGGTAGATAGTCGGGCTTCTCAGCCTTTTCCATTTGTAGATGTCTGTACTCAGACATGTTAAGCTTCCGCTTGTGCTTGTTGCTTGTATGCTCTGTATGTTGGGTCATGAGACCCATGTTTGTAATATCTCGCTCCTCGGAGCCTAATGAATAAATACTTGAGTCGTAGAGTTATGTTGTGATGCCTTGTTGTATTTACACATATCGAGCATATTGTGTGTATGTTTGAAATGCTTGGTATGTGTGGGATCCGACAATCTAGTTGTTTATCCTTGGCAGCCTCTCTTATGGGGAAATGTAGTCTAGTGCTTCCTGAGCGATAGTAGTCCGCTATCTGACCGGTTCAGCGAGTCCTGCTAGCCCAAAGACTACCGCTCTGGACACTTGATCGGCGGCATGTGTTTCACTTCGTTCTCGTGTTCATCCCTTCGGGAAATGTCACGCGGTGACATCCGGAGTCCTGCCTAGCTTGCTACAGCCCGGGTTACCGGAGTCCTGTTAGCCAGTGCTACAGCCCGGATTCATACGCTGATGACCGACATGCTCGATGTGATTCATGTATGCCTGTCCCCATGGGTTAGTGCCGCTTTGGGTTCACGACTAGCCATGTCGGCCCGGGTTCTCTGTCATATGGATGCTAGCGACACTATCATATACGTGAGCCAAAAGGCGCAAACGGTCCCGGGCCATGGTAAGGCGACACCCGTGGGAATACCGTGCGTGAGGCCGCAAAGTGATATGAGGTGTTACTGGCTGGATCGATGTGACTTGGAATCGGGGTCCTGACAGCTTTGGTATCAGAGCCTGACTACTTGTAGGATTACCAAGCCAAACTGGTCGAAGTTGTGTCTAGAAATGCATTAGTTATGTAAGGGAATTGATTGTGGAAGGGAACGTAAGGCTCTTTTTACTCCTTATACCTTATGCCCTTCTGATCTGAGTCACCCTCTTCTCTTCTACGGGGATTAAGAACTAGGCTTCTCTTCTTTCTATCAGGATCACGTGTTACTAATCTGTAGACTTGCAAGATTGTTGGTTTTAAGCCCTAGTTCAGTTTCTACTACTTCCGTGTGCTCATAGTTGGTCTCAGAACCCTGATATTGTGATGATGAGTGGCTATGCCACCATTTTGCATGATGTCTCAGATCTTTTTGAGCATTTACAGCCGTTATGCTGTCCGAGTCATCCCAGGTTTCTAAAACAATCTGAAGCATTTGCAAAATTCCTTCCTCTCATTTTGATGTCCTTTTGGTCAGAATAAGCACACTAACCGGTGCGTTGAGGTAATTTATTGCCTTGACGTATATGTTGGAACTATTACTATGACCCTAGGTGTTTTAGGGAGTCACCTACTAATCTAGCAACGTTTTGTGTTCCCCGTGTGATGATTCTGTCCATCATTTTCGAAAGCATCCCTTGATAACATTTAGTAGTAGGTATTCTATTCCTGGGTTCTTGAACCCGAGATTCACCCTACCTCATGTTGTTAGTATTTGCTAGTTCCTTTAGGATATTAGTAACCTTTGCATTAGTCCTCGATGTCCGTGGTATTTCCTTCTTCCAAATGCTATGAACCGCTTATGGCAGAAGTTCCTCGTTGAACTAAAGGATCACAATCAGAGTACTCTTGAGGAGTACTCCATTCTATATTGTGACTCTGTCAGTTCTACCTTTTCTGCATGGATTATCCGGAAGAAATGTTGAGCTTTGCTCGACATACTAATCTGTGCATCCACAACTCAGAAAATTATATGTTCCTCTGGGTTGTTCTCTTTAGTTGTATTCTGACCCTCGTCTATCAATTGATAGTCAAGGGTATGTGTGCGATCGTGTTTATCGATGCCTATTATCCTTGTGGTCCGTCGAGCCATTCTATTCGGAATGACTAGGAGAAACAAACTCCAAAGACTTTGTCCATTTCTAGGATTGGGTCAAAGCAGTTGTATTCCGCAGATCAAAATGCCAATCCAGGTTTTGATTCTGTTCTACCTTGGAGTATTACCCCCTTTATGTCAGGATTGTCATGAGAATTGCACCATTTCTCATGAATTCTTGACGTAGTGATACTTCTCGCTATCATTATTCATTCCTCGGTTCCGTGTTGTTGTAACCGGAATGCCGACAAGTGATCTGTGATGTGTGAAATCGATACTCCTAGCAACCTCGTTGCTTGGTAGTTATTGGACAATAATCTCATTCTTAGCGTGTTGGTTATTAAATCATCATCCTAAGATTGATCGTGCTACCTAGTCCTTATTCTGGTGCACTCTTCGACCAATGAGTTAGGATTATATCAATCCCTTTCTCTTTGATCATATCGTCTTGCCCTGAAAAGCAAGATTGTTCTCGAGCTTAGTAATATATCGGTGGTTCGTAACTTTCCAAATATCTTCTTGGAAGTGTTACCAGGTTGTCACCTGACCGCTATGTTGAGTTCGTGATCATATTGGTTTTCCTCTAAACCACCCATTCTCCAAGAATCTGTGTCAGATACCCTGATCTAGTTGGTTAAGCTAAACAACAACTTGGAGAGTTGGAAGATAAAAGCTTGTCTGACTTAGTTCATATCTAAGGGATATCTTCTGTGTGTGTATGTGTTGAAGAAAGATGATATCTCCATTGATTGGTCCTCGTGATCAGTTGTTGGATCTGTTGCCTTGTCAAAACTTTGACTTGAGTATGGGCTATTGTCAAGTCAAATCAGAACCAACGATGTTCGTAATGTTGTCTTACTCTTGGTTGATCCCTCGAGCATACACCATTACATCTTTTGGTCTGATCAATGCTATCACCGTGTTCACATGATGGTGGAAGTCCAGTGATATGGAAATTCCGATGAGTTGCCGTTGAGCCCATCAGCATTATTTTGTCTCCCCCATGATTCATGTTGAGCATCAACCTAGTGTTGGAAACTTTGTAAGCATTGCCTTCATGTTCCGTTCATGAGGTATAAGTCTGGATGGAGAAGTGACTTCCTCGAACTCACGTGCATTTGATGTAAGTTGTCGCCGTGGATTCAAGAAAGCTTGTTTGCTTCCTGTGGAATCATCCCAAGTCAGTCACGCATGTGCGAAGTATTATGTGGTTTGATAGACTGATCATCTTCATTCCGTATGTATCCCTAGCACACCAAGCCACTGATTGATTTGTTCAAGGAGAAGGAGTTCCTTCATAACAATTAGTCATGACTTATGTTAGGACTTCGTTATCCTCGATGGTGGCTCCCAACCTGAACTCGGTAGTGTTTTATTATAAGACTACTAGGTGGTCATGCTTGGCTAGGACAGCATGTTCACATGTGTGTAGCAGAACCAGCTCATGTTTTGGAGCTTGCTATCGTAGTTCATATCCCGAGAATCTCGCAATGTCATCTCGTCGATTTGTGTTGCAACCTTTCTTTTGGACATGCTGAGTCTGAAGTATCCTATCACCAAGCGGATCTGAATCTCAGGCAGATATGATGGTTGGAACATTCCCAACAGTTGCATTTTGTCCCTAGCTTGCAACCGTCATTGTGTCAGTCTGCCATGAGTCCCATCCATTCCCGATGATAAGCAAAATCATCCATGGCGTTGTCTCCAACAAGTTAGTCCACATCATTCATCCTAGTCCGAGTATGCCATTTCTTCGAGCTCCGTCAATCGATCGTTCGTAAATTGCCTCAGGCTGGTGAAAAGAGTTCCAATGATCTATGTATCAAAAGTAATTCCTTTTTGCCACTTGAGGGAATAATTCTATGAGTCACCTTCCCTAAGGTTCCCCGTTATGGAATTATGGCAACTCTTCCTTGCTATTCTGAAACCCTCGTCAAATTGCTTCTTCCGTCCCTCCTAATGCATGTTTTGCCTCTCAGCTCGAGAAATGTTGCTATGTCTCATTCCGTTAGTTGATCCTGAGTTGTTCGATCCTCGAGAAGATCGATCCTTCTAGAGGTTCCGTTCCCATATCGTTGTCATGTTGGTAGGAGTTTCTGGAGCAAGACATCGATTCAATGATGGTGGTAGAATCAATGTTCTTATGAAGTGCAACCTGGATCGTGAAGATTATGTTAGGTTGTGTTTCCCCTTCACCTTACCCTATGCTTGAATCTCGGGACGAGATTCTTGTTTAGTAGGGGCGAGTTGTCACATCCCTAGCTTCTGGTGCTGCCTAGTGTTTGCATCTTGCTTGCATCATGTTTAACTTTCATGGAAATCTGAAATGGGGATTGCCTAAACCCCTAACATCAAAGGAATTCACTAGGTTCACCTAAAATATTTTCAGTAATCCAAATGGCTTTCAAAAATGTTCATCATTTATGGAAAATGCTGTAAACAGTATGCTGAGGTGATGCACATTTTCCATGACATATTTGGGCTCTGAATTAAATCATACTTTATTTGTATTTGGGCATTTAAATTTTATATATTATTTTAAATGTCCAAATATTCATGAACTGAAATGTTTGCTGTTGGGAATAATCTAAACAGTGGCCAAAAGAAGTCTCATGATTTTTGAAAATGCTCTGGCATTTTTAATAAAGTCAAAACAAAACAGAATAAATAGAAAATGGAAAGAATTAGGATAGAAAAGAGAGAGAGAGAGAGAGAGAGAGAGAGAGAGAGAGAGAGAGAGAATAGCTCACCTAGCCCACCTGGAGGCCACTTACCTGGCCCAGCCCACCCCGAGCCGCCACCGTCTCCCACCTCTCACCAGTAGGACAAGAGGCGTGTGGCCGCCGTGCGTGCCCACGCGCCATGGCCACCTCCTGCTTCCACCAACGCCCTGGGCGCCCTCAGACGATGCCACGCACCCCCCTGGTCCTCCCCCTCGCTCCCCTCTCCTTTTCCCCTCTCCTGGATCCCTCTCTCTCTCGCCACCGAACCCGCCCATCGTCGCCGCCGTCCACCGCTCGCATAGCCATCGGCCTCCCCTATGCCCTAGACACGCCATGTGATCCGCGTAGTCTCCCTCGTCCTCTCCACCGAGTCACGCAACGCCGGGTGCCCGGGAACGCCGCCACCACCGTCGTCTTCAACTCCGGTCTCCGAGATCGCCGGCAATGCCCCGACGTCGTCCGACCTTCCCCGAGCC
The DNA here is from genome assembly GCA_021605205.1 of Aegilops longissima. Lineage (NCBI taxonomy): Eukaryota > Viridiplantae > Streptophyta > Magnoliopsida > Poales > Poaceae > Aegilops > Aegilops longissima. The sequence goes on from CM038676.1 coordinate 466,841,269, forward strand.
CACTGAGACGCGTGCTGCAACTGATGTGAGCTCACGGAACGATCCCTCTCCCCCTGCTCACGCTCGTACTCTAGCTCCATTCCCCACTTCCGCCAAAACTTGCCGCCGCCACGAATGTCACCGTCGTCGTTACGGTGGGCCAACGCCGCGTATGAGCACCTGGTCGAGTTCCTGCTGTCTCGTAGCCTCTACCAGTGCTCTTCGTTCGCTCTAAATCGAGCTGCAGCCCCGTGCCCGTGCTGGCCCAAACTCCGGCGCCACCGTGAGCTCCATTCCGGTGAGCTCCGGCCACCCCACGCCCAGCCGGGTGCTTCCCTGGATGCGGGTGAGCAAGGGCTCCCCCTTTGGTGCCCTCCGCCGCGTTTTTAGCCACCGGAGGAGCAACCCCGCAGCGCTTCGCCGCGTTTGCCATTGCCGGCGTCAAGCCGCCGGTGGCGTTGACCGTTTTGAACGGGGGTTTGACCACCCCTGGTCGTCTGACGTGTGGGCCCCAGGCCACTAATAAACCAGGATTAGAATTAACTTAAATTAGTTAAACTAATGGCCCTGACACGCGGGACCCACAGGTTAGAGTTTACCTGGACCGTGCCTTTGACCTGATAACGTCACCCTGACGTCATGCTGACGCAATAATTATCTACTGGAATTATTCTTATACAGGAAATTCCAGAAAATGTCCTAAACTTCTAAAAATCATAGAAATTCAACCGTAACTCCAAATGAGATAAATTATATATGAAAAATGATCAGAAAAATCCAATCTATCCATCTGTACCAATTTCATGCATGTTAGAACAACTTATGGCTACTGTCTAGGACAAATGAAATGAATGGCATTTAAATAACTACATGTGGAGTTTGAATTTGAATCTTGTATTCAAACCAACTTCATTTAAATCATAGATAGATGCATTAGCTCAAATCACAGCATATTGCCATGTCATGATCATGCATCATATTGTGGCATTGCATTGATTGTGTTCTTTCTCAGTTGCCGGTGTTTGTCCCCTCTCGATAGACGTGGTTCCGACGATGAGTTCGATGACACCGATGAAGAACTATAATATCTTCAGAAGTGCCAGGCAAGCAAAACCCCCTTGTTCATTCCGATATAATCCCACTCTCTCGCTCCTGCTCTCTTTTACTGCATTAGGACAACAACGATTCATCTGTTACTTGCCGCGGTAGCTCAACCCCTTTATCCTCTGCATGACCTGTCATTCCACAGTAAATAGATGAAACCCACTAGCATGAGTAGGAGTTGTTTGAGCCCTGATGTGCCTACTCATTCATGCTTGTTTGTCATGCCTGCCATTGCTTAGAGTTGTGTCAGGTCTGATTCATCGGGGATGAATCGGAGGTGTGTGAACATGTTCTACTGTTGAGAGCTAAGTGTGTGAACACGATTTGGTAAAGGTAACGGTGACAGGCCATGTAGGAGTACATGGTGGGTTGTCTCATTGCAGCCGTCCTCAGGAACCGAGTTATGTGTTTGTGATCCATGAACAGTGACTACCAACCATTGGAATGCTTAAGTGCCCCTCTTGACTTATTAATCAACCTGATCTCTGTCCAGGAGTTGCAACTAGTTTCTGGTGTTTGTAGGTAGTGTTAGTAGTCTACCAAGTGGCACCCGGTACAGGTGGGCTTGGGACAGACTAGGCACCGTGGCACGGTGTACCAGCGTCGAACCACCCGTCGAGGTGGGCTTGGGAACCCTGCACACATCGTTTGGGGCCGTGGCGACACCCGGCGGATCTCCTTGCGGATGGAACCCGAATAGGCGATAAACCTGGACTAGAGACTTGTGTGGTTAGTCAGGTTGTGGCCCACTCCTCGCCAAAGCTTTCGCTTGAAGGTTGCCGAGATACACAAGGTGTACATGGCGGTAAGTGGCGAGGCGTGTGTGAATAAGTACACCCTGCAGGTTAATATGATCTATTGAATAGCCGTGTCCGCGTAAAGGACTTCGGGTTGCCTATAACAGTTCATAGACAAGTGAAAGTGGATACTCTAAATGCGCAAGATAAGTGTGAGTGCTATGGATGGCGTTCTCGTCGGAAGACGGGAACGGATCCATAGTGGTGTATTGATATGGTGAATATGTGGACTCGTGTGCGCCACCTCAAAAGAGTTACTTGCAGTCGTAGTTTAGGATAGCCACCGAGTCAAAGCTGGCTTGCTGCAGTCAAACTCCACCACCCCTTTGTTGATAATGATGCATATGTAGTTAGTTCGATGTAAGTCTTGCTGAGTACATTTGTACTCACGTTTGCTTCTTTTATGTTTTGCGAGAGACGCGTCGCCTCGCTAGTAGTTCAGCGTGGACTTGACGCTTAGCTTGTTACCTCAGCTACGATCTTGTGCCCTCAGCAGGATCTGGTAGATAGTCGGGCTTCTCAGCCTTTTCCATTTGTAGATGTCTCACTCGGACATGTTAAGCTTCCGCTTGTGCTTGTTGCTTGTATGCTCTGTATGTTGGGTCATGAGACCCATGTTTGTAATATCTCGCTCCTCGGAGCCTAATGAATAAATACTTGAGTCGTAGAGTTATGTTGTGATGCCTTGTTGTATTTACACATATCGAGCATATTGTGTCTATGTTTGAAATTCTTGGTATGTGTGGGATCCGACAATCTAGTTGTTTATCCTTGGCAGCCTCTCTTATGGGGAAATGTAGTCTAGTGCTTCCTGAGCGATAGTAGTCCGCTACAGCACGATTCACCGGAGTCCTGCTAGCCCAGCACTACTGCTCTGGACACTTGACTGGCCGGCATGTGTTTCACTTCGTTCCTGTGTCTGTCCCTTCGGGGAAATGTCACGCGGTGACATCCGGAGTCCTGCCTAGCCTGCTACAGCCCGGGTTACCGGAGTCCTGTTAGCCCAGTGCTACAGCCCGGATTCATACGTTGATGACCGACATGCTCGATGTGATTCATGTATGCCTGTCCCCATGGGTTAGTGCCGCTTTGGGTTCACGACTAGCCATGTCGGCCCGGGTTCTCTGTCATATGGATGCTAGCGACACTATCATATACGTGAGCCAAAAGGCGCAAACGGTCCCGGGCCATGGTAAGGCGACACCCGTGGGAATACCGTGCGTGAGGCCGCAAAGTGATATGAGGTGTTACCGGCTAGATCGATGTGACTTGGAATCGGGGTCCTGACATCTGTGAGCCATGAGGACTCAGCAATCCCATTACCATGGGTATCAAGACTAGCAAAGCTTAATGGGAAAGGAAGGGGTAAAGTGATGAGGTTGCAGCAGCGACTAAGCATGATATGGTGGCTAACATACGCAAACAAGAGCGAGAAGAGAAGCAAAGGAACGGTCGTGAAGCTAGCAATGATCAAGAAGTGATCCTGAACTCCTACTTACGTCAAACATAACCCAAAAACCGTGTTCTCCTCTCGATCAACCCCGAAAAGAGACACTCACGGTTACGCACACGATTGGTGTATTTTAGAAGAGTTTACTTCAAGTTTGCTACAACCGGATATTAACAAATTCCCATCTGCCACATAACCGCGGGCACGGCTCTCGAAAGTTTAAACCCTGCAGGGGTGTCCCAACTTAGCCCATGATAAGCTCTCGCGATCAACGAAGGATATTCCTTCTCCGGGAAGACCCGATCGACTCGAATCCGCTTACAAGACATTTCGACAATGGTAAAACAAGACCAGCAAGACCTCCGGCGTGCCGACACCACGATAGTAGCCGCACAGATCTCGCCTCGAGCCACGACCGGATGAGCACTACGCATAACTAGAACCAGCCCTCAAGTTTCCCGATGTGGCGCGCAAGTGGTTTCTAGTTTGGACCAACACTTAGACAAGCATTGGCCCGGGGCTAAAATAAAGATGACCCTCGGGATGCGCGACTCCCAAGGGAAAAGGTAATAGGCTGAGGCAAATATAAAACCAATGTTGAGCCTTGCTGGAAGAGCTTTATTCAAAGCGAACTGTCAAGGGGGTCCCATAAATCACCCAACCGCGTTAGGGACGCAAAATCCGGGAACATAATACCGATATGACGGAAACTAGGGCGGCAAGAGTGGAACAAAACACCAGGCATAAGGCCGAGCCTTCCACCCTTTACCAAGTATATAGATGCATTAATAATATAAGAGATATTGTGATATACCAACATAAACATAATCCAACATGGAGCAATCTTCATCTTCACCTACAACTAGCAATGCTATAAGAGGGGCTGAGCAAAAGCGGTAACATAGCCAAACAACGGTTTGCTAGGAAGGGTGACAAAGTTTAGAGGTTCATGGCAATTTGGGAGGCTTGAGCAACAAGTGGTAGGTAACGCAGCATAGCGATAGAACGAAGCAACTAGCATAGCAATGATAGTAATGAGATCCAAGGTGACGGTCATCTTGCCTGAAATCCCGCAAGGAAGAAGAACGAGTCCATGAAGAAGACGAACGGGAGTAGTCGAACGAATCCTCACGATCGCAACGAAACAGGAACTAACGAGAAGAAGCACAACCAGAAAGAAGCAAACAACATAGTAAACACACAAGTATAAACATGGCATGATGCACATTCAAGTATGGTGCATGTCCGGTTTAATGAGACATGGCATGGCAAAGTGCAACAAACAATGCTACAAGTTAAGTGGAGCTCAATATGCAACGAGTTGCATATTGACAAAACACCACATTGACATATTTAGTTTAATCTCGGTTATGAGCTACTTAACAATATTAAATGTTGTTAAACATGGCAAAAGGTGAGGCATGAGTAGACTAACTATTTAGGCAAATTTAAATGAGGCCGGAACAACAAACAACAATTCCGGAAAATCCCCATATGCATATTTAGAATTTGGTACTGTTCTGTCCTAAATCATATTTTAGTGTTGTTAAACAACAAAATAAAGTGCAACATGTTAATCTATGCATTTTTCCACCCCATTTACATATAAAGTTTATTACATTCCGAGCTATGGTTATTTAGTTATGAAATAAATCATTTTAACATGGCATTTAAGCAAATTAATGCAAACAGCAAGTTCAACATTTTAAACATGGATGAGAGTTGCAAATTTTGAAACTAGATGTAATTCCAAGCATTTTACATATATAATTCATTATAATCCGATGCACGGTTGTTGAGTTATTAAATGCATGAACATGAGGATGCAATCTGTAAAACTGGAATTCACTGGATAATAGGAAAAATCACAGACAGGGAAAAAAAGCTACTCTGGGCCGAAACTGGCAGGCTGGCCCAACAGGAGCAGGGACGCTGGAGGCTCACCATGGGCTCTTGGCCCGGTCGGTGGAGGAGACAGGCCCGGCGAACAGGCGGCTTGGCAGGGCGTGATGCGGCTGGGCCTTGGCGCGGGATGCGGCCCAGGCGCGTGCAGTCAAGGGGCGTGGTCAACGCAGGCAGGAGATCGGTCGGGACTTGGCGCTGCGTGCGTCCTCCTCACGCAAGGGCGAAGCAGAGGAGGCGAGCAGGGCAGCGGTGGCTAGGAGCAGAGCTCCGGCGAGCGGGGCGAAGGGGCGGCGAGGTCCTGGGCATCTGGATGTGGCCGGGAACGACGGCGAGGGCCTGCGGCGGAGCTCCACGGAGGGAAGTGGCAACTGCTGTTACCTGAAGAAGAGGAGGGAGAGAGATATTCAGAGAAGCAGAACGGAAAAGGGAAGAAGAGAGAAGGCAAGGGCGACGGGCGCGCTGGTGACCTGCTGATCGGGTGCTGGTCGCGGCAGAGGCTCGGGACAGGGGAGGAGCACGGCGAAGTCGAGACAGAGGCGAAGTCGGGCAGCGGAGGCACACATGGCGAGCAGCGGACCCGGTCCCATGAGGATGGGATATAGCTAGCACGGTGAGGTCTTGGACGACCGACGACGATCCACGGGCTGCCATGGCCGTGGTTCTCCTGGGCGAGCGGGGTCGGCAGTAGAAGGAGGCGGCAACCACGGGCGGCCATCCATGGCGCTCCTGCTTGGAATAAGAAAACACGGGAGAGAGTGATTAGCGGAGGCGGGAGGAGCAGGGGAAGAAGAAGAAAAACAGCAGGGGCGGCGCTCATCTGCTGGGCGCGCCGGCGACGTGGCTGGCCGAACGGAGACGTGGAAGTGGGGCTCCGGGCGAGCACCTGCTTGGGAGAGGGTCGAGGAGCCTTGCGAGGCGGTGGCTGGAGACGAGCAGAAGGCGCTCGGGATTGAGCTCCTCTCGATCCAGAGCATGGCTGCGGGCGCGGGACGAAGATGGAGGTCGGCGGCGGCCGTCCTGCTGGGCTCCGAGCGAGCACGGGGACGAGGAATAGCTCGGGGCTCGAGCGAGGAGTGGATCGAGGGGGCCTGGGGTTGGTCGGCAGATGATCCCAAGGTGGGAGGAGGCTGCAGGCTTCGCTGGTTGGCTGGGCGAGGGGATCGAGGAGGGACATGAGGGAGCGCTAGTTGGTGGATTGGATGAGGGTGATCCCGATGGGGATTGAGAGGGTGGCGGCGCGATGGGACAAGAAGCCTAGGTTTTAGGGATTGGTCTAGGGTTGGATATTTATATAGGTAGGGGATTAGGGTGGGGGTTAATCTGTTCCTCCGTTTGAAATCGGATGGTCTAGAATAGAATAGGCAGCGAGTCCAAATAATAAAACGGAGATTGAGCGGTTCGGGTTCGGGGCAGTTTCAGACACGGGCGAGGGGTCGATGCGCTGTGCAAAGAGACTCCGGTTTAGGTAAGAGGGAAAACGAAGAACAAGGTTGGTCTCAGACCGGTCCACAAAAGCAAGGGGGCGCGGCAACTACGAGCGGATGCAAGTTTTATGAAAACATGCAGATGCAATGTGAATGATGCCAGGAGATGAGATGCATGACATGAACAAAATGCAAAACAAAAGACAAAAACCCAACCACGAAGGAAATAATATATCGCATCTCCGGAAAAGGCAAGAGTTGGAGTTACGAATATGAAAAGTTGTATCCGGGGCGTTACAACACTCCACCACTACGAGAGGATCTCGTCCCGAGATCTAGAATGGCACCGGAGAGAAAACGGAAGAGGAAGATAAGAGGTAAAACTAAGTTGCTTCTTCGACAAACGAGTGAAACCATGAACCTTGAGATGTTGAGCAAAATGAAAGAAAGAAAACAACAAAGATGAGCAAAGTTGAAAACACTCCGTTAGAAAAGAGGAACAAGGGATACGACGAGAACCTAGAGTTTTAGTGATAAGATAGATATTGAAACCACTCCGGTTAAAACTAGATAGAGAAGGAATAAGATTGATATAATTTGGGCAGCACTCCGACTCAAAGAAGAAGGAAAACTTGATAAGATGAAAAGAACTTGAAGAGATGACACAACACTCCGGTTAAATGGATAAGCATGAAAAGAACACGATCCTCACAATTCGAGATGATGAGTGAAGAGAGCAACATCACCATGCCTCCGGAAGAAAGAATAGAAGATAGATCATTGAAATAAAAGAATGGAGAAGAAAAAGCCAACTTCTACCACAATTGAATTTGGAAGGCATCCTTGCAAGAAGGTTAGAATAGAGTTGTTGGAAGACCAACAACGAAAAGAATAAGTTTGTAGTGGGCTTATGAAAACATCTCAAGACTATGAGGTGACAACCGGCCACTAATGGAAACCATTGGTTTGATTGAGAGCACCAAAGAGATGAAAAACTTCTTCACCGAGATGAGAAGGAGAAAATTGGATCATTGATAAGCACCACAAATAGCTACATTCCTTAGGGAAGGCTGTAGGTGAAATATAACCCAATATAACTCCGACAAATAGATTGATTGGTTGAAAAGATCTCTTGAACGAAGAGAAAATGATGGATTTAAAATACCTCATTCTTGACAACATATGAATCATGAAACATGAAGGAAATTGTCAAGAGTGACATAACACCACCTCAAAAGATAAGGTAGGAAGAATTGCACTTTGGAAAGCAAGATGAAGAATACTTGAGCTCCTCAAAGCAAAACATGTGTTGAGCAGCATATTTATTTTGAAGTATAGCTTGGTGGATCATAACTTCGAGAAAATGTTGAAGAACAATTGAAGAATGAAAAGAATCCTTGACAAACCATCATGTAGAGCCTCCATGAAGAACTCCGGTAATAAAAGGATGATAAAAAGAAAGAGAAGTTGAAGACACACGATGAAACCTTGCAATGATTTAGATGGAGCTTCGCGACTATATAACCGAGAGGACTTGGTGCTCCGGAAAAGAAAAGATGAAAACACTTAACTAGAATTACTTCATCATGAACAATCTCCGGAAGAAAAGAATTAATCTACTCGAGGAAATAAGAATAAGATTTATTGTATGCTTATCCTTCATCAAATTAAATTGATGACAAGCAATGGATTTGGCATACTACTTATTCCGGTAGAAAGGATTAAGAGAGATATAGCGCAAACTTGAGAAGGTATTGATGGAACCACCGGTGGAATTTGGAAACAACGAATGATTTAATATGATAACGAAGGAAGTGAAATCTTGAACGAACCACCATAAGAATTGAAAATGAACATAGCAAAGGCACAATTCACCGGGAAGAATTGGAAAACAATGAAGATGCTTGAGAGAATTTAGATACAAGAGAATGAAGAGATCATGAACTGATTAGAGGATATTTGAACGATTCACCGGTAAGATTTGGAGAATGATAGCTACACGCTGAGAATGAAGAATTATGACATGATGGCCTTCGGAGGAAAGAAATGGAAACAACTCATGAAATGCTCCGGATGGGTGAAAAGAATTCCCACAATCGAAAACAATTATGAGAGAATGGCATCAAGCTAGAACCATGAATCTTGAAGAGAATGGAGCAAGATTTAAGAGAAACTCTTCTTCAGTCTTCAAATGTTGAGAATGGCGATGAGAAACATCACCATAAATTGTTGAGATACTCCGGGATGAAAATTAGAAAGGTTGAACCAACGATGAAAATAATTTGGAAGATCTTGGAGAAAGACATTTGACTGATGATAACTCATTCTTACGTCAAACTTTGAAAAGAATTTTAGAAGCTCCGGGAAAATTAGAAGAGTCAGGTAAGATCCTGGGAAAAGACCTGTGGGTTAGGGCCCACTCAAAAGAAACACCGTTGAACGATTGCTTGAAATAAAGATTGCACCGGTAGAATTAAATGGCTTGAATGAGATAACAACCTCAAAATAACTTGAACGGATCTGGAATGAAAAGACGAGCCTTCTGAGATATCTTCAACACTCCAGAACTAATGAATAGGAAGAAGTGAATGATTAACAGGTGCATCGGCAAGAGAAAGCATTAGAAACGAGAAAAGGAATATGATGAATATCGAAAGCTTGAATTGGGTCCACCAGAGAAGAAACAACAACGAAGGATGATGACCTTGAAACTGTTGAGCATCTTCATGGGAAATCACCGGATAAGAACATTGATTGAAAAGAGTGAAGAGACTTCACATGAATAAATGGATACTTGACTAAAATATATAAGTCCTTGCAGAAAAGGGTGGGAGGGCGGGAAAACAAAGACAACTTGGGACGGATGAAACAAACACCATTGTGAAAACTTAGAATTGATCTCGCAAATGTTGAAATGATCGGATCCACTTGAAGAGAAGCACGCCGGTTGGAAAGAATTGACATCACAATCTCGATAAACAAGAAGGATTAGCACTCTCATAGAAATATGAGAACACCGCTTGAAAGGTATGGAATCAACACTTGACATCGAAGCAACTCGAATACCACAAATAAAACAAAACAAAGGATTTGGCTTGCAGAATAAGCCGGAACAAATACATATGATAGAGATTTACCCAATCCCATATCATGCATCTGTCGGAAAGATATTCTAGGAGCTACTTGAATTCCCACCTATAAACTCCCGAAACTTTATGGTTATGCAATGTGGTGTTGGGGATACAGGGGACACAAAATATATCACCCAAACTAACAATACCTAGATCCAAATTGTATCCATCCGTCAACACATAACCAAGAAACCTTCGAAATCGTGTACCTCAAACCTTCGAAAAGCATCCGTTATACGAGTTATGGAATACTCCCGAACTCCCCAAGACTTGGGTGGCGTCGAGGTTATCTCACCAACAACTGCATAAAAGAGATTTTCGATGTCGGCAAAACTCAGGTATTCCAAAACTGCAACGATAAAATTGTGACGACAACACCTCGGAGCTCAACTCCCCGGGACACTGCCACAACCCCTAAATGTCAGGAGGCACCAAGAACAATGTTCTCGTCACAAGACTATCGGAACGATCCCAAGATACCCGCGTGATCCTAAAATTTTTTTCATGAAATTGAGGAGAGGAAAGACAAAACATCTATGTCAGGAGGCCTTACCAGAGCGACGAAGGGACTGAGGAGTAAAAAGAATCCTACTCTCCGATATATATAATCCTAAGACTCAAAATAGTTTTCGTCTAGACTCAACAACGGCCAACAAACAAGGGGGGCTCCTATGGTCGGTCGAGGCTCTGATACCAACTTGTCACGCCCAATATGCGATACTATCCTAAGGAGACTCGAAGGTCCCACCAAGGATAGAACCGCATATTGATACGCTTTTGCAAGGTGGATATCATTACATCAACATTACATAATAGATGGGGATACATACAAAGGGCATACAAATGCCGCAAGAATACAACAATACAACGTACATAAGATCGACATCCGACTACGGATGAGACATAAACAGAAACTCAAACAATATCCACCCTGCTAGCCCAGGCTGCCGACCAGGAACCTAACCCAAGATCGACGAAGAAGAAGAAGAAGAACTCCAACACCAATAAACACCGCTCTCGCGTCATGATCATCGCATACCCCTGTACCTGCAACTGTTGTTGTAGTAATCTGTGAGCCACGAGGACTCAGCAATCCCATTAACATGGGTATCAAGACTAGCAAAGCTTAATGGGAAAGGAAGGGGTAAAGTGGTGAGGTTGCAGCAGCAACTAAGCATGATATGGTGGCTAACATACGCAAACAAGAGCGAGAAGAGAAGCAAAGGAACGGTCGTGAAGCTAGCAATGATCAAGAAGTGATCCTGAACTCCTACTTACGTCAAACATAACCCAAAAACCGTGTTCTCCTCTCGATCAACCCCGAAAAGAGACACTCACGGTTACGCACACGATTGGTGTATTTTAGAAGAGTTTACTTCAAGTTTGCTACAACCGGATATTAACAAATTCCCATCTGCCACATAACCGCGGGCACGGCTCTCGAAAGTTTAAACCCTGCAGGGGTGTCCCAACTTAGCCCATGATAAGCTCTCGCGATCAACGAAGGATATTCCTTCTCCCGGGAAGACCCGATCAGACTCGGAATCCCGTTTACAAGACATTTCAACAATGGTAAAACAAGACCAGCAAGCACTCCCGGCGTGCCGACACCCTGATAGTAGCCGCGCGTATCTCGTCTCAGGCCACGACCGGATGAGCACTACGTACAACTAGAACCAGCCCTCAAGTTTCCCCGAGGTGGCGCTGCAAGTGGCTCTAGTTTGGACCAACACTTAGACAAGCATTGGCCCGGGGGGCTAAAATAAAGATGACCCTCGGGATGCGCGACTCCCAAGGGAAAAGGTAATAGGCTGAGGCAAATATAAAACCAATGTTGGGCCTTGCTGGAAGAGCTTTATTCAAAGCAAACTGTCAAGGGGGTCCCATAAATCACCCAACCGCGTTAGGGATGCAAAATCCGGGAACATAATACCGATATGACGGAAACTAGGGCGGCAAGAGTGGAACAAAACACCAGGCATAAGGCCGAGTCTTCCACCCTTTACCAAGTATATAGATGCATTAATAATATAAGAGATATTGTGATATACCAACATAAACATAATCCAACATGGAGCAATCTTCATCTTCACCTGCAACTAGCAACGCTATAAGAGGGGCTGAGCAAAAGCGGTAACATAGCCAAACAACGGTTTGCTAGGAAGGGTGACAAAGGTTAGAGGTTCATGGCAATTTGGGAGGCTTGAGCAGCAAGTGGTAGGTAACGCAGCATAGCGATAGAACGAAGCAACTAGCATAGCAATGATAGTAATGAGATCCAAGGTGACAGTCATCTTGCCTGAAATCCCGCAAGGAAGAAGAACGAGTCCATGAAGAAGACGTACGGGAGTAGTCGAACGAATCCTCACGATCGCAACGAAACAGGAACTAACAAGAAGAAGCACAACCGTAAAGAAGCAAACAACATAGTAAACACACAAGCATAAACATGGCATGATGCACAATCAAGTATGGTGCATGTCCGGTTTAATGAGGCATGGCATGGCAAAGTGCAACAAACAATGCTACAAGTTAAGTGGAGCTCAATATGCAACGAGTTGCATATTGACAAAACACCACATTGACATATTTAGTTTAATCTCGGTTATGAGCTACTTAACAATATTAAATGTTGTTAAACATGGCAAAAGGTGAGGCATGAGTAGACTAACTATTTAGGCAAATTTAAATGAGGCCGGAACAACAAACAACAATTCCGGAAAATCCCCATATGCATATTTAGAATTTGGTACTGTTCTGTCCTAAAGCATATTTTATTGTTGTTAAACAACAAAATAAAGTGCAACATGTTAATCTATGCATTTTCCACCCCATTTACATATAAAGTATATTACATTCCGAGCTACGGTTATTTAGTTATGAAATAAATCATTTTAACATGGCATTTAAGCAAATTAATGCTAACAGCAAGTTAAACATTTTAAACATGGATGAGAGTTGCAAATTATGAAACTGGATGTAATTCCAAGCATTTTACATATATAATTCATTTTAATCCGATGCACGGTTGTTGAGTTATTACATGCATGAACATGAGGGTGCAATCTGTAAAACTGGAATTCACTGGATAATAGGAAAAATCGCAGACAGGGAAAAAAAGCTACTCTGGGCCGAAACTGGCAGGCTGGCCCAACAGGAGCAGGGACGCTGGAGGCTCACCATGGGCTCTTGGCCCGGTCGGTGGAGGAGACATGCCCGGCGAACAGGCGGCTTGGCAGGGCGCGATGCGGCTGGGCCTTGGCGCGGGATGCGGCCCAGGCGCGTGCAGTCGAGGGGCGTGGTCAACGCAGGCAGGGGATCGGTCGGGACTTGGTGTTGCGTGCGTCCTCCTCGCGCAAGGGCGAAGCAGAGGAGGCGAGCAGGGCGGCGGTGGCTGGGAGCAGAGCTCCGGCGAGCGGGGCGAAGGGGCAGCGAGGTCCTGGGCGTCTGGATCTAGCCGGGAACGACGGCGAGGGCCTGCGTCGGAGCTCCATGGAGGGAAGTGGCAACTGCTGTTACCTGAAGAAGAGGAGGGAGAGAGATATTCAGAGAAGCAGAACGGAAAAGGGAAGAAGAGAGAAGGCGAGGGCGACGGGCGCGCTGGTGACCTGCTGATCGGGTGCTGGTCGCGGCAGAGGCTTGGGACAGGGGAGGAGCACGGCCAAGTCGAGACAAAGGCGAAGTCGGGCAGCGGAGGCGCCCATGGCGAGCAGCGGACCCGGTCCCGTGAGGATGGGATGGAGCTAGCACGGTGAGGTCTTGGACGACCGACGATGATCCTCGGGCTGCCATGGCCGTGGTTCTCCTGGGCGAGCGGGGTCGGCAGCAGAAGGAGGCAGCAACCACGGGCGGCCATCCATGGCGCTCCTGCTCGGAAAAAGAAAATGCGGGAGAGAGCGATTAGTGGACGCGGGAGGAGCAGGGGAAGAAGAAGAAAAACAGCAGGGGCGGCGCTCATCTGCTGGGCGCGCCGGCGACGTGGCTGGCCGAACGGAGACGGAGAAGTGGGGCTCCCGGCGAGCACCTTCTTGGGAGAGTGTCGAGGAGCCTTGCGAGGCGGTGGCTGGAGACGAGCAGAAGGCGCTCGGGATCGAGCTCCTCTCGATCCAGAGCATGGCTGCGGGCACGGGACGAAGGTGGAGGTCGGCGGCGGCCGTCCTGCTGGGCTCCGGGAAATCACGGGGACGAGGAGTAGCTCGGGGCTCGAGCGAGGAGTGGATCGAGGTGGCCTGGGGTTGGTCGGCAGATGATCCCAAGGTGGGAGGAGGCTGCAGGCTTCGGTGGTTGGCTGGGCGAGGGGATCGAGGCGGGACATGAGGGAGCGCTGGTTGGTGGATTGGATGACGGTGATCCCGATGGGGATTGAGCGGGTGGCGCCGCGATGGGACAAGAATCCTAGGTTTTAGGAATTGGTCTAGGGTTGGATATTTATATAGGTAGGGGATTAGGGTGGGGGTTAATCTGTTCCTCCGTTTGAAATCGGACGGTCCAGAATAGAATAGGCAGGGAGTCCAAATAATAAAACGGAGATTGAGCGGTTCGGGTTCGAGGCAGTTTCAGACACGGGCGAGGGGTCGATGCGCTGTGCAAAGAGACTCCGGTTTAGGTAAGAGGGAAAACGAAGAACAAGGTTGGTCTCAGACCGGTCCACAAAAGCAAGGGGGGCGCGGCAACTACGAGCGGATGCAAGTTTTATGAAAACATGCAGATGCAATGTGAATGATGCTATGAGATGAGATGCATGACATGAACAAAATGCAAAACAAAAGACAAAAACCCAGCCACGAAGGAAATAATATATCACATCTCTGGAAAAGGCAAGAGTTGGAGTTACGAATATGAAAAGTTGTATCCGGGGCGTTACACTGGTCATGGTGGATAAATTCACCAAATGGATAGAGGCCAAGCCTGTTAAGACGGCTGAATCCGGTCCGGTGATAGACTTCATATCAGGGGTCATACACCGTTACAGCGTCCCCCACAGCATCATCACTGATAACGGCACGAACTTCACGGCCGATGAGGTCAAACTCTGGTGCAAAAACATGGGCATCAAGCTCGACTATGCTTCAGTCTATCACCCTCAAACTAACGGTCAAGTCGAGCGAGCAAATGGTCTAATCTTGAGAGGCATCAAACCCAGATTAGTGCGGTCCCTCAAGGAATCTAACACGCACTGGGTAGAGGAGCTCGACTCTGTACTCTAGGGGTTGCGGACCACGCCGAATCGCACCACCGGATTCACACCATTCTTTATGGTATACGACGCAGAGGCAGTTCTGCTTTGCGACATAATTCATGACTCACCTCGCGTGCGCATGTACGAAGAAAGAGAAGCCAAGCTCGATCGGCAGGACAGTTTGGACACCTTGGAGGAGGAGCGTGACGTGGCAAAAGCCCGTTCCGCATTCTATCAACAGCAGGCTCGAAGATATCAAAGCAGAGAAGTACGGGCCAAAACTTACAATGTTGGCGAGTTAGTTCTACGCCTACCGGACAAGAAAAAGGACAAACTCAAGCCCAAATGGGAAGGTCCCTTTATTATCGACCAAGTCCTGACCGGTGGAGCGTACTGTCTGCGAGATGCATTGGATAACCGACTCGAGCCGAACCCATGGAACGTAGCCCGTATCCAAAGATTCTACGCCTAGCGCCGGATTCTGAGTTCGTCTCCTTCCTCTGTCTACTTTTTACACATTAGTTTTCTTATATTTCTCTCCTTCTCCCTCTTTTTCTCTTATAGACTTTGAAGGCTCGTTCGCGCATTGTTCGCACACACTTGATGCGCTATCCGCGCTCATTATACCTGGGGGCTTCTTTAACAGAAGCTTATTTGTACGGGCTTCATGCCTAACACATGTGTCACGCTTCCGCATGTACCTTCTTTTCACCATTATATGCATTGATATGACTTAAGTTTTGTCCAAGCTGGGTTGCCTGGCTCCTGTGCTTACCCCTACATTCCCGATTGTTCGGCTAGGTGGTAAAGGGAGCACCTCTACGATTGTTACTGCCGGGTCAGACGGATGTGTACCTCAGACTGGGTGAAGCCGAAAGCTAGCGTTCTTAAGGGAATATTCGGTCGGTGAACTAAAGATGATTTCTCACTTATTTATTTATCTGCCTCCAGACGCTTTTCTGCTTTTTTCGCAGTCCGGACATGCACATTAAGGCATGCCTCCCAAGGAAAGGAACCCCTAACGGAACTATTCTCCCTGGAAGATGTTTCTTACTAACCATGTAATATAACATAACTAGTTGGGCACTTGTCTGTTCAAGCACTAATGACCCCTACGCCTGGTCTCCATGCATGCCCCGGTTCTTACATAACCGTGAGGGTATTCAGACACACTCCGGACTATAGGGTCCCGAGGTTGAAGCGAAAAGGTCCGCCATGAAAAACGATCTACAATCCGGCTAGAAGGCATTTTTACATGTCATCTTAAATTACATAGTCAATTTGACTGGGTGTATTCCTCCTCAATACCATCTAATAGGCTGTCTAGTTTACAGTCCTGTTGGGAATACTTTGCGTCCAATTCTACTTGGCCGTGCACTAAGCTCACAGGTATCTCCTTCCCGTCGGGCCCCACAGGTCTGACCTCGGCCACGTGGTTTGGGTCAGCCTTCGTGTACCGCGTCTTCACCATGGCCCAGGCCTCCCTGGTGCCTTGACGGCAGGCTGATATCTTCCATAATCGAAAGGGCTGCCGCCCTCCCTTCAGCCTCTCTGCAAGCTCTCCAAGGCCTTCAGGCAGGGAGACAGATGGCCACAAGGCCTGGGCGACGCCTTTCATCACCTGCCGAACTCGTTCGTGCAGTTGTAAGAGCTCGGGAAGAAGGTCACCCGTAGAACCGGGCATTTCCTCTGCAGGACGACCTGTGAGCATACCTATAGACATAACTCTGTTAGTCGACTTCCTCGCCGAACTCTTTTTTAAAGTTCGTTCAAGAACTTACTAAAAATGTCGCGTCGAAGCCGTCGATTCTCCTTCACGGAGTCCAACAACTGGGCACGAACATCCTTTAGTTCCTCGCCCAGCTGGGTGTTGGCATCTTGGAGATTATTCTTCTCCTGCCTCACCCTCGTAAGCACGCTCTCGCCGGCCTTTAACCGGCGCAAGAGTTGTTGCTTGTCCGGATCTACTCCGGCGCTGTCGTGGTTTTGTCACGGCAGATGTCCTAGTGTGAGGACTTAGTCGCGAGGCCAACGCATGTATGTGGTAGCTTGAGAGGGGTTGAGCGGAATCGAGAGACGCAGGGCGGATCAACACGCAAGACAAGGGTTTAGACAGCTTCGGGCCCCGGGAAACATCATCCGGTAAAAACCCTACATGCTGTTTGAGGCTAGGTCTCATTATCATCACGAGGGAGTCGCCGTAAACCGGATCTCCTCTTTGTGTCTAGCCCTAAGATTGTTTCTTCTTACTTGTCCCTCTTTGGGGAGCCCTGCCCCTCCTTATATATGTTGAAGGGGCAGGTTACATGTGGAGTCCTATTAGGATTAGGACTAGTCTATCTCTAACACAAACCGGATACGAGTCCAGGTCTTAACTCCTTGTAAGACAAATATTCCTTATGCCTTTCCTCTTAAACCGGCCCATAATAGTTGAACCGGCCTTCATGAACCGCCAGACGGGCCATCGGGTCTTGTCGCTCCTCTGACCCGTCCGCGGGTCACTAGTGAGTTACAACGTCTGGCGGGTTCTTTGGTAAATTGCCAGTCCAGGTGGGTCACCGGTGAATATCGCCAAGTGCCGCCGGATCTCAAATAAACGCCAAGTCCAGCCGGTTAACTTCCGGCGGTTTACACCGCTGGGTATATCCCGACATTAGCCCCCAAGTTTAGCTTGGATTTATCCATGGTAAACTTATGCTTAAAATAAACACCGTAACAAATTTGGCAGATTGTGCTCTGGGTTAAGAATTCTTGTAGACCGGCACCTGATCGTTCTTAAGTCCTTTGTCATTTCCTCCTTATAGAAAATCCGGGTCAATAACCAGCTTCATACTCAAATTGCTGATGTTGGCTTCTTATAGAAAAAATATTGTGAAGAATAATCCACTTGAGTCGGCTTCCAAAGCGTCGGTTTAAGAGATATTGGTCTTGAAATACTCATCTGATATTCAACCGGTTTGAAGATGCAGAACTTGCCGGTTTTATCATTGCCAAAGACTGTCGGGTTGCAGCCACAGGGTCATAATGAGTGGTGATCCCGGTTCAACCTAGTTTGCTCAATCAGAGAATTTGAAAATATTTCTTCGATAATAATATAATACCTGTAGCCCCCAAGTCTTTGATCAGAACAAAGTGGTGGCTTAAGACTTTGCTTCAATATAATACTACCACTTTTAAAGAAATCCATGTTGTTCATCCCAGTGACCAGTAAAAAACTGAATACTCCATACTATGTAGCCCCCAAGTGCCGGGTTGTCATGCTTGCAGCAACACAGGACTTGTAATTGTCTTATACTCATAAAATCTTCAACGATGTAGCCCCAAAGGGCGGGTCATTATGCAATAATGAGCAGGGACTTTATAGGTATAATCATGTAGTTTTGAGCAATGATGTGTAGCCCCCAAGGGCCGCTCAAGAAGATAATATTGAGCTGGGACTTAATATATACTTCAATGAAAATAACATCATATGATGTAACCCCCATCATGGGACTTGAATCCACGTCCACAAGGTTAAGAGCCTTGTGCTTTTACCAACTGAGCAGTGGACCCTTCAATATAATGAATAAAAAGCTTTGTACCTTCAACTGTTGATGGGAGCAATTGGTAGCCCCCAAGGGCCGACTCATTATAATGTGATGAGTCGGGTCTTCAATAATATGAGCAAAAAATTACTTTGCATTAGCCCCCAAGTGTCATGGTGCATGCTTGCAGCGACATGAGACTTGCACATTTGATGTAATTTCAATTTAAATAATGTAGCCCCCAAGTGCCGGCTCGTAAGCCTGCAGCGACTCGGGACTATTCCTTCAATTGTAGAATAAATCATATCCATTAATAATATGATAACCATTGCGCTAAAAGCGACTTTGAAAACCTCAATTATAATATTGGTTATTGATAACCATAATAAAAATCCAGCCGTGTTGGCTATTAAAGATAACATAATCTAGTATGAAAAACCTTATTCATTCAATATCATAATGAAAATTCAGCCAAGTTTGGCTATTTGAATAATATAACCCAATGATTTATAAGCGCATGATTCCAATGGCGCAATCCCAATAGGTACTGGCGACTTATAGTCCAAAGCCAGGCCGGGTTAACGAACACCGGATAATTTCTCATCATATACTGGCGACTTATCATCTTAAAGCCAGGCCGGTTTAATAAACACCGGATAATTTATCATCATGCTTTATTCAGCCTGTCTCTACATACAACAATTTTAAAGTGTCCTGGCAATTTACGGTCGGACGGGTCATAATGCCCAACATATAACCCAGGTTTATAACCAAGGCTGCACTTAAGAATAATCAATGAAATATATCATACCTGTGACATTGAATCACATCATTGGTTTACCAACTTTTTGTAGTAAGGGTGATAACCCCAATCTTGAGTAATGATAACTCCTTTCATCTCGTATCTGCTTATGATAAAACCGCATCGGTTGTGATAAACACCGGTTTAACCATATATATATCGGCGACTCGTAGTCAAACCAGACCGGCGGATAGTCTCCGGATTATGATTTGATCATGTAATCGACAATTTGTAATCGAAAGTCAAGCCGGGTTAATGAACACCGCTTTACTCCATAATAAGATGGCAACATAAAATCAAACCGGGCAGATAGTCTCCGGATTAGGATTTGACCGTGTTCCGCCAATTTGTAATTAACAGTTTGAAATGGATTAACAATGTCGGTTTAAAAACGCAACAAAAATCAAATAACAGTTATGAAAAAATATGGAAGCAAAGGCAATGATAAGACCGTTTGCAAAAAGAGGCTTTACTGAGCCGATCAGATGGTGTTACCATGGTCGGACACGACCAAGCTCCCAATAAGGTGTAGCTATGGTTCAAGTCAGCCAGGTCCCCAACTGAAACCGTGGCATTATTCCGATCAAGTGGCGTGGCAATGGTTCGGGTTCAACCAAGCCCCAAGTGACTCTATGGCCTTAGGCCGATCAAGAGGCGTGGTCGTTCAGACTTGACCATGTCCCTGTGATCTGGTGGCTTTCGCCTATCAAAAGGTGTTGCATTGGTTCGACACCACCAAGCCCCCAAGTGATGTTGTGGCACTAGGCCGATCAAGAGGCGTGGCTATGGTTCGGATACGACCAAGCCCCCAAGTGACCAATAATATGATAAGCCAATAAGGCATGATACCCATGTTTGGACCGCGCTTCATGGCAGCAGGTCCTCTTTGGCACCCTTTAACTTTTTGCAAGAGATAAATCCTTCTTGAACCGGGATTTTGAATCGGATATTGAGAGCTTCAAAGCTTTGTGGGAGACATCTTTCCCTTGAACCGGATTGTAAACTGGAATCTTCATTTTCAGCCGGAAATTTTCTGATGGCCTTTCAACTCGAACTTGCGAGAAGTTAAATCCTTTTTGAACTGGACATTTGTAAACCGGATTTGAGCGCTTGAGAGCTTTGTGGTAGAATATATTTCCCTTGAACCGGATTGTAAACCGGATACTTGAGAGCTTCAGTGAGACTGACTTCCCTTGAGCCGGATTTTAAACCGGAATCCTTTCTGATGATCCGGAACTTCTTCATTGAGCCGGGATTTTGTAACTGTCATATACTTACTAAGCCGGAAATTTTCTGACGGCCTTCAAATAACAATAGCCTCCGGGACCGGGTTATCTTTCCCTCCATCATCCTGGGGTTCTTAAATTTGCTGAAACTAGCAAGATTTGCTTAGTCATGTCATCGTAGCCCCCGAGTCTCAAGGTGACTCGAGGAGTTGGCTTGAAACTCTCCATATTTGACCGTGATATAAACCGGCATAACTTGTATATCATTGGTGTTGATAACACGATGTGAATCCACAGAAGGTTGTGATGACTGCGGCGGGTTATAAATGATCCCGTATGAGCCGTGTCAGCAACTTGGCCAATGGTTCCTTCCAACTGGCGATTTGAAGTTAACCAAACTGTAGTGGCGGCGACTTGTGCGCCTGCCCATTGAGCCATTCGGTGTAGACGGCGGTTGATAGTATATGATAATTTGCCTCCATTTTGAAAGAAAACCGGGCTACCAAAGCCGTGACTTGCTCATGCAGACAGGTGCGGCCTGGTATGTTGATGTAGATCAGGCCGCACTAAATGGACGGTAGAGACGTCCACAGTATTAGAGGTGGCTTGGACAGATGAACCGGCCACGGTGTTGTAAACCGGTTCGGACGGGCGAGTCAAATGCAGGCACGGTCCCGACAAGCTGATGTAAACTGGGCCGTAAGGGCGGCGTCTTGCACGCGTCCATTCACCGTGTAATGTGGCACGAACGAACACCGGGCAGGACGTTGCCAGCGCGTGCTTCATACCCATGGTATAAACCACGTTTATAATGAATAATTGTCCTGCATACAATATTGCAGACCAAGGCAAAGATAAACTGTTCTTTGACAAAAATAATATGCACTAATAAAATATATTTAGATGGATATCACCTGATGTGTTCGGCCAGAAATTATCCGCCATGGAGTTGATGATCACTAGGTTAAGTTGAAATCACTAGCGGATGAGTCGGCCGCGGGAACATAAAGATGAACCGGTCACGGCGTTGTAAGCCAGTGCGGATGAGCAAGTTGCCCTCCGTGTTGTAATCCGGCGTGGATGCATGAACCGGTCTCGCAGGTGGACGGGCGAGTTAAGACGACGCGGACAGGCACCGCAGCGCTGGGTTGGAGAGGCGCGGACACGGCCGGTTCAGCGCTTTTGTCAATGTGGCGCGGATGCAGACATGGCGTCCAACACCGACGCGCAAGGACCGGATCGTCCCATAGCCACGAGTTAATTGTCCTGTGTACATAACAACATACCTTGGAGAAAATCATTCAATGATATTTAATTACACCAAAGAAGAGTTGAAAAAATAGCACCTGATTGTTTTTGTTCGGCAAGTCTTCAGAGCTTTTCTTTGTCTCTGCTCTTGGTGCGAACGCGCTGACGTGCAATATTATATGCATATTTGCCCCGTCCATTATTTGGTATCTGCCTTGCTAGTATTTTACATTGGTTTGGGTTTCCACAATTGGGAACAATGATAAGCAGAGGCAATTGCAGCGGCTAACGGCGCGCTGGCAGAGTGGTACCAACACCCAGTAGCTGATTAATAGTTAATGAGTCAAACCTGCTGTCGTGGAGGAATTTTCACACCTGATCCTGCGAACAATGCCCTTTGCCATATCTCTTGTACGAATAGCAATAGTAACCATAGTCACATAATTGACCAGCAGTTTGCTTTCTTGAACCATGATTTGTTGATGCCATATACACCTTTTGCAACAAATGTGCCAAATCGAAGCATCTGCGGCCTTGAAAGGAGCGGCGGCTCGTGGTGACAGGGTCGGCCAAATCTGGCAGTGGGAGCAGTTGAGCGAGGCCACAGTCGACTCATGACTCGGTCGAGGTGGAAACGTGGTCACAGCGGCCTGGCGGGTCCGAGGCGGAACAAGTATGGCCTGGCGAATCCAAGGCACGGGGTGGCGTAGGAGTCCAGCACGTCGGGTCGAAGCGCTGGCAGGGCAGTGACCAATTTGAGACAGTAACAAGGGCGGCTCGACGCCCGCAGGCGGAGTGATGAGCTAGCGACCCGACAGCGGAGGCCAGCCAGTGACGGTAATTTGGAGCCACTCGGAGCGAGGCGTTCCCGGCGTTTCAAAGCAGGGCCGAGGCCGCGATGGCAGAGGCCGGTCGGCTCAAACAGCTCGATCCAGACGTGCAAACGCCTCGGCGATGCCGCGACCGCGGAGGCTGGTTATTAGGCGCAAGGGCGGCTCAGCAGTGCCAGCGGGTCGGAAGCGAGACGTGGGGAGGATGTGCGGCCGGAGCAGCGACTGCTGTGGAGGCCCTCCGGCAACTCGGAGCAAGACGGCGGCTCGAGGCCCGGTCGATCTACGAGGGGAAGGCAGGCAGAGGCGTGCTAAGGTGGCAGAAACCGAGCGCGTGCTCCAAACCGGTTCTGGTCGGGTCACAGCGGCGACTTGGCGCGTCGGTGACGACGGCTTGAGGCGTGGCACCCCGACGGGCCAACAGCCACGCGGTTGTGGCACAGCCGGCGGGTCGAGGGGGGCTCGGTGACTTGACCGGCACCCGCGGCGGCCTGCAGCGGAGGCAGAGGCAATCTATTGTTGAAGAGGAGGCCCGGTGTGAGGCTGCTCTGCCGGCTGAAGCAGAAGAGCAGAGGACTTGCTCCAGCAGCGAAGCAGCTCCAGGGGGGAAGGCGAGGCCGTTCGATGGTGGCTCAGGCACGGCCAAGGCGGCATCCAGCTTGGAGACGACGGCAACTCAACTGAAGCAGAGCAAGGCTGCGGCGGCAAATTAGAAACGGAGGCGGAAACTGATTCCTTGGCCTCATCCCCTTCCAAAACTGCAGGCAATTTTTTTTATGAGGATGACTCGGTAGTGGCCCTTGATGTGACAATTAATCCCAATCCTTAAAAGGCGCCTGATTTCCTCGGGGCTTGAGCATGTAATCCGGCAGCCGACACTTGCGGAACTCGGCCGATCTGACCGCAGATTTCTTTTGTTGGTTTCGATCGAAACTACGATTTGACAGCTTGTAGGACTCGGTGTAGAAACAAAAATCAATCTCTTGTCGATGAATCGTGTCATGCTGCTGGCGGCTTACAGAACATCAAACCTTAAGTATTTTCATCTCAATCAATCTGGTAAACTGGCACTTGATGCAGATGTGTCAGATCCAAAGTTAATCACCACTCTGATCATGACAAACGATGAACTTTCCGACTCAGCGCAAGGTTGTTCCAACGCGATTGCTCATACCGGCTTTTCTTCAATCGCGAGCTTCTCGACCCCTAAAAAAATTCCCTTCAAGAACTCAACACCAATGTGCGCAAGCCCCACGGTGGGCGCCAACTGTCGTGGTTTTGTCACGGCAAATGTCCTAGTGTGAGGACTTAGTCGCGAGGCCAACGCATGTATGTGGTAGCTTGAGAGGGGTTGAGCGGAATCGAGAGACGCAAGGCGGATCAACACGCAAGACAAGGGTTTAGACAGCTTCGGGCCCCGGGAAACATCATCCGGTAAAAACCCTACATGTTGTTTGAGGCTAGGTCTCATTATCATCACGAGGGAGTCGCCGTAAACCGGCTCTCCTCTTTGTGTCTAGCCCTAAGATTGTTTCTTCTTGCTTGTCCATCTTTGGGGAGCCCTGCCCCTCCTTATATATGTTGAAGGGGCGGGTTACATGTGGAGTCCTATTAGGATTAGGACTAGTCTATCTCTAATACAAACCGGATGCAAGTCCAGGTCTTAACTCCTTGTAAACAAATATTCCTTATGCCTTTCCTCTTAAACCGGCCCACAATAGTTGAACCGGCCTTCATGAACCAGCCAGACGGGCCACCGGGTCTTGTCGCTCCTCTGACCCGTCCGCCGGGTCACCAGTGAGTTACAACGTCCTGGCGGGTTACTGGTAAATTGCCAGGTCTGGGCGGGTCACCAGGTGAATATCGCCAAGTGCCAGCGGGACCTCAAATAAACCGCCAAGTCCGGCCGGGTTAACTTCCGGCCGGTTTACACCGCGGGGTATATCTCCGACAGGCGCCATCTGCAATGATATTGTCAGATTTGCACACACGCCGCACTTCACAACATACTTATCTCTCGAAGTGTATATTACGGAGGGGTCTCCTTGGCCTCCCTGCAGCAATGCTAGTGTGGCCTCAAGTTGGGCTTTGCACTCTTCTAGCTCCCGGACAGTTGGGTATTCCTTTTTGTAAGGTCCTGCATAACAAATGATCCTTAAATCAGTTATTTTAACTGCTTCAAGTCTCTGGGGCTACTGGCATATATAATGTCACGCCCAAGATGCGACCCTATCCTAAAGGAACTCGAAGGTCCCACCAAGGATAGAAGCGCATCTTGAAGACGCTTTTGCAAGGTGGATATCATTACATCAACATTACATAATAGATGGGGATACATACAAAAGACATACAATGCCACACGAATACAACATCATCTTACATAAGAGCACCATCCGACTACGAATGAAACACAAACAGTAACTCAAACGACATCCACCCTGCTAGCCCAGGCTGCCGACCAAGAACCTATCCCCTGATCGAATAAGAAGCAGAAGAAGAACTCCAAACAAGCAAACATCGCTCTCGCGTCAAGATCATCGCATGAACCTGTACCTGCAACTGTTGTTGTAGTAATCTGTGAGCCACGAGGACTCAGCAATCCCATTACCATGGGTATCAAGACTAGCAAAGCTAAATGGGAAAGGAAGGGGTAAAGTGGTGAGGTTGCAGCAGCGACTAAGCATATATGGTGGCTAACATACGCAAATGAGAGCGAGAAGAGAAACAAAGGAACGGTCGTCAACTAGTAATGATCAAGAAGTGATCCTGAACTCCTACTTACGTCAGACATAACCCAGAAACCGTGTTCTCCTCTCGATCAACCCCGAAAAGAGACACTCACGGTTACGCACACGGTTGGTGTATTTTAGAAGAGTTTACTTCAAGTTTACTACAACCGGATATTAACAAATTCCCATCTGCCACATAACCGCAGGCACGGCTCTCGAAAGTTTATACCCTGCAGGGGTGTCCCAACTTAGCCCATGATAAGCTCTCGCGATCAATGAAGGATATTCCTTCTCCCCGGGAAGACCCGATCAGTCTCGGAATCCCGGCTACAAGACATTTCGATAGTAATGAAACAAGACCAGCAAAGCCGCCCGGATGTGCCGACAAATACCGATAGGAGCTGCACATATCTCGTTCTCAGGGCACACTGGATGAGCCAGACGTCGGGTTGGCATAGACCCTGATTGCCCAGGGGACGCCGGACATAGCTCGGTTTGGACCAGCACTCGAAGGAGAAATGGCCCGGGGGGGCTAAAATAAAGATGACCCTCGGGCTCCGGAAACCCAAGGGAAATAAAAGGGCATAGGTGAGGCAAATGGTAAAACCAATGTTGGGCCTTCTTTGGAGGAGTCTTATTCAAAGCGAACTGTCAAGGGGGTCCCATAAATCACCCAACCGCGTTAGGGACGCAAAATCCGGGAACATAATACCGATATGACGGAAACTAGGGCGGCAAGAGTGGAACAAAACACCAGGCATAAGGCCGAGCCTTCCACCCTTTACCAAGTATATAGATGCATTAATAATATAAGAGATATTGTGATATCCCAACATGATCCTGTCCATCAAAGAGCAATCTTCAACTTCACCTGCAAC
Organism: Aegilops longissima; assembly: GCA_021605205.1. Lineage (NCBI taxonomy): Eukaryota > Viridiplantae > Streptophyta > Magnoliopsida > Poales > Poaceae > Aegilops > Aegilops longissima. The sequence goes on from CM038676.1 coordinate 466,867,475, forward strand.
TAACAATGCTATAAGAGGGGCTGAGCAAAGCGGTAACATAGCCAAGATATGGTTTGCTAGGAAGGGTGCAAAAGGTTAGAGGCTGACATGGCAATTTGGGAGGCTTGAGGAACAAGTGATAGGTAGCGCAGCATAGCGATAGAACGAAACAACTAGCATAGCAATGATAGTAGTGAGATCCAGGATAGCGGTCATCTTGCCTGAAATCCCGCTAGGAAGAAGAACGAGTCCATGAAGAAGATGAAGCCACGAAGACGAACCAAGCGTAGACGAACGAATCCTCACGATCGCAACAAAACGGGAACTATCGAGAAGAAGCACACAACATAGTAAACACACCACACATGAACAAGGCATGATGCACAACAAGCATGATGCATGACAAGGCTATATGAATCTACTCATGGAAAGAGATGATGTAAACAAGAGCAACACATCAAAGCAAGTTTAAATGAGGCCGGAAACAACATATAACAATTCCGGTAAGTCCTCATATGCAAATTTAGAAATTGGTCCAGATCTGATTAAACCTTATGTTCAAGTTGTTAAACAGCAAGTTAAATAGCACCAAGAGGATCTACACGAAATTCTAGTCAAGTTACATATAAAGTTCATTTAATTCGGAGCTACGGCCTAGAAGATATGAGCAAAACAAGATAAGCATGGCATTGATACAAAATGCATATAAACATCAAGCACACACCTCAAATCATGGATGCAACATGATAATATGAAACTACATGCAAAATCAAGCAAGTTTCATATAGATCACACCCAAAACGGAGCAACGGTTCAACACATACACATGAAACAAGTTATAGCAACAATCTGTCCAAAACAGCAACTAGGCATATTGCAAGCATCAAAACAATATGCTACAGAATCCCAACGTGAAAACAAAAGGCATGGGCATGATGTACAGGTAAAGCATAACGAAACATGAAAACTGAGCTATCTCCATAAATCACTAGAACATGCTCAAAATGACATGGCAAGATTGCAAATAATATCAGTTTCAGACTTTGCAGAAATTAACATCAGGTTGCAATGTTTAGAGCTATCAAACAACATGCTACAGGAACTTATCATGGCAACCAAAGACATGGCATAAATCTAATAAATGCAGAGATCAAATGTCCGTTAGTGACCATGATCCAAAAAGGAACATAAGATATGATGGCACCCATGTAAACATGGCAAGTTATATTACAGATTGATACATGGCAGGAACAACAATAAGTAGGCATGTTGGTGAGCTTGATCCACTCACCACAGAGCAATACATGGCATGGCAAGGCAACCAACCGTAAGAAGACATGTTGAAGCTAAGCATGGCAAGAGCAAGTTTATAGAGTGCATGCATCACTACAAAAGCTCATGGCAAAACTGAACTTAATGTTAACAAGCTGACAGAAACATTATTTAACAACTTTGGAGCAAGATAACAACAAGTTACAGCAGGCTATAAATGCAACCAGGGGCATGAATGGATAGAGCAAGACATGTATATCAAAATATCCTTAGTGAACATCTCCAGATTATGCATAGAATGACTTGTAGAAGCAGGTTAACATAGCATCATGATATAACAGATTCAGACATGCAAAACAGCAACAGCAAGTACCCTACTTAACAAGCTTGATGCAATCACTACAAGAATCACAAAAATACATGGATAGCACCCCTGTAAATATGGCATGACATAGATCAACACACATGTAGACATCAACCTCATAGGATGCACACATCAAATGCAACAAAAATGACAAATCACCAAGTTATACCAGTTTCAGCAGATTAACATCACATAGCATTCTTGCAATGATGATTAGGGCATCAAGATGGACTCCAATGAACATGACGAAATGAATGAAATAAAGAGCATCGCACAATGAACATTTTGACATATTACACGCACAAAACGGAGCAATATGCAGCAAGTTATGATGCGATGATAATGGCATGATAATGCAAAAATATTCAGGACTTAGCCAAAAATATACCCTCGGGGAGAAGTTGGACGGGACGGTTCGGGGATGACCAGATCCGGGACGGGGCGGCGTTTGGATCGGGGAAGTGGTGGATCTGGTCCCACTTCCCCGGATCTGACCGGAGCAACTCCGGCGAGGTCGAGGACGGCGGCTCCGGCGACGGGGCTTGCCGGAGACGACGAGGGGCGGCGGGGAGGAGCGGCAGAGGAGGCCGGCGAGCTCCTGGCGGCGATGGCGAGGTCTCGACGGCGGCGAGGCGGAGGGGCGGTGGCGCCCGCCATCCGGCGGAGGCGGAGGCGCTGGCTCGCGGATGCTCGGGAGGAGCTCCGGCGGAGCGGCCGAGGAGCTTCGCAGAGGAGGGCGGATCCGGCAGGCGGCCGAGGCCCAGCGACGGCGGCGAGGCTCTCCGGTGGTGAGGCGGCGAGGCTTTGGCGGCGGCGGCGCGACGCTCGCGGCGCGCGGATTGCCCACGGCGGTGGCGGCGGGAGACGGGCAGACCCGGGCGCGTGGGCTGGCGGCGATCGACCGGGCAGGAGGGCTGCTGCTGGGCCAGCGGGCCCGCAGTGGAGGCGCTGTGGAGACGGTGGCGTGAACGCGTGGCGCTCTGCGATTCGTTAGGCGGGCGGACATGTCCGCGGCGGGATTTTTGTCCGGTGGCGCGAGGTAGGGGAAGGCTAGGGTTAGACCGCAAATTTCGGAGGGGATCACTTATTTATAGGTAGAGGGAGCTAGGAGAGTCCAAATGGGAAGCGATTTTCGGCCACGCGATTGTGATCGAAGGACCGAGAGCATGGAAGAGACTTAGATGGGTTTTGGGCCACTTTGGAAGGGGTGTTGGGCTGCACACAAAAGAGGCTTTTACAGTTACCCGGTTAACCGTTGGAGTATCAAACGACCTCCAAATGGCACGAAACTTGACAGGCGGTCTACCGGTGCTAAACCAAGGCCGCTTGAGAAACCTCGGTCCATTCCAAGAAAATTTAATACCCGCACACAAAAAGAGGTAAAAGAGGGCGCCGGGGAACATAGGAGTGCCGGATTGGAAAACGGACAACGGGGAAAATGCTCGGATGCATGAAACGAACACGTATGAAAATGCGATGCAAATGATGACATGATAAAAATGCAGATGATGACATGGCAAAGTGCAACACGCAAGCACATGACCTGGCAACGACGGCGAATAACTGGAAGACACACGCGATCGGATCCGGGCGTTACAACACTCCTCCACTAACAAGAGATCTCGTCCGAGATCTTAGGAACAGACGGAAGGAAAAGGGATGAGGTGAAACAAAAACTCAAGAGAAGAAGCAAAGAATCGAGAGCACTCGAGAAGAAGAGAGGAACGACGAGAATGACGAGAATAGAAAGCTCACGGAATCAGGAAGACTATGAAACCACTCCGGTTAGAACGACATAAGAAACGGATAAGACTGAAAGGATTTAGGTAGCACTCCGGTTAAAACATGGAGGAATAGAGCACGAACTTAAGAAGATGGAATGAAACTTGATGAACTCTTGAAGAATGAATTAAATCATGAAGAACCACCATGAAGAACTCCGGTAACAAAAGGATGATGAGATAGAATGAAGGAAGAAAGAATAAGATGAGCCTTGCGGTGATTTAGATGGAGGTTCCGACGAAAAGGCCGAGGAAATTGAACTCCGGAAAAGAAAAGATGAAAACACTTGGAAGTAGAATTTATTCATCAAGAACAAACTCCGAAGAAAAAGATTAATCACTTTGATGAAATAAGAATAAGATTTATTGTATGCTTATCCTTCATCAAATTGAATTGATGACATGAAATGGATTTGGCATAATACTTATTCTCGTTGAAAAAGGATTAAGGGGAAACATCGCGCAAAACTTGAGAAAGTCTTCATGAACCACCGGTAGGATTTGAGGGAACGAATGGATTGATATGCTAATGAAGGAAAATAATCTTGAACGAACCACCGTAAGAATTCTAAATGACTGATGAAAAAGAAATAATCACCGGGAAGAATTAGAGAAGCACGGAGATACTTGAGGGAATTAAAATGCAAGAGAACAAAGAGATCGCGAACTGATAGAAGAATACTTGAACGAAGCACCGGAAGAATATTGAGACGAACGAAGGGGCACGAATATGGAATAATTGGAGAACGAATTTGAAAAACTTAGAATGGAGAGATATTCCAAAAAGATGGCCTCCGGATGATCGGAACAGAAAAGCAACTCCTGAAATACTCCGGATGGGTAAGAAAAGAATCTCTGACAAACGGAATAATTCAAGAGGATAGCATGAAGCTAGAACCACGAATCTTCGGGAGAACGGACAAGATTTAAGAGAAACTCTACTTCGGTCTTCAAATGACGACGATAAACATCACCAAAATTAATGAGATACTCCGGAAGAATGAAAAACAGAGAGGTTGAGCCAACAATGAAATGATTTGAAATTGATCTTGGAAAAGGCATGTGGCTGATGGGATCCATTCTTACGTCACAAATGAAAATAATTGACTAAAACTCCGGGGGAATTAGAAGAGTCAGGTAAGATCCTGGGAAAGACCTGTGGGTTAGGGCCCACTAAAAGAAAACACCGTTGGAAAGGATTGTTGAACAGATAGATGATGCACCGGCACAATTGAAATATTCGAATGAGGTGATAACCTCGAATTAATTGGAACACAGACGAATCTCCTGAGATGTCTTCATCACTACGGAAGGATAAACTGGCGAGAGACGAACGAGCAAAGGGAAATATTTGAGCTGAGGGAAAGAATACGATCGACAACGAAAAACTAGAATTGAATCCACCAGAGAAGAAAAGGGATGAAGAATGACGAATGAGACGAGAATTCACCGGTTGAAATGATTGAGGGAAGACTGAAGAGACTCCGTACGAATGAAATTGATGGTCGAAAGAGACTCAAACTCCGGGAAGAAAAGGGTGGGAGGGCGGGAAAACAAAGGCAACTTGGAAGGGGAAACCGACGAATATCTTGAAGAGAAAACACCGGTTGAAGAAAGCAAAGGCTTCACACGAGTAGGATGGATACTCGATTACGGACTCCGGTTCCGAGAAGAAGAAGGGTGGGCGGGTGGGAAAGAAAACAACTGAGGATTGAACTTGGCAAAGATGAAGAGGGTCGAATCACTTTGACGAGATATGCACCGGATGCAAAGAGCTGAGGAACAACGATCAGAAAACCAACTGCGTGATCCTAAAGAAAAAATTTGAAGGGGAAGAGGAGTAATTCAAAACACGTACGTCAAGATTCCTCACCAGAGCGACGAAGGGGCTGAGGAGTAAAAAGAATTCCTACTCACCGATATAACTAGACTCAGAAAACAGTTTTCTTCTAGACTCAACAACGGCCAAACTACACGATCAAACAAGGGGGCTCCTAAGGTCGGCCGAGGCTCTGATACCAACTTGTCACGCCCAAGATGCGACCCTATCCTAAAGGAACTCGAAGGTCCCACCAAGGATAGAAGCGCATCTTGAAGACGCTTTTGCAAGGTGGATATCATTACATCAACATTACATAATAGATGGGGATACATACAAAAGACATACAATGCCACACGAATACAACATCATCTTACATAAGAGCACCATCCGACTACGAATGAAACACAAACAGTAACTCAAACGACATCCACCCTGCTAGCCCAGGTTGCCGACCTGGAACCTATCCCCTGATCGAAGAAGAAGCAGAAGAAGAACTCCAAACAAGCAAACATCGCTCTCGCGTCAAGATCATCGCATGAACCTGTACCTGCAACTGTTGTTGTAGTAATCTGTGAGCCACGAGGACTCAGCAATCCCATTACCATGGGTATCAAGACTAGCAAAGCTAAATGGGAAAGGAAGGGGGTAAAGTGGTGAGGTTGCAGTAGCGACTAAGCATATATGGTGGCTAACATACGCAAATGAGAGCGAGAAGAGAAACAAAGAAACGGTCATCAACTACTAATGATCAAGAAGTGATCCTGAACTCCTACTTACGTCAGACATAACCCAGAAACCGTGTTCTCCTCTCGATCAACCCCGAAAAGAGACACTCACGATTATGCACACGGTTGGTGTATTTTAGAAGAGTTTACTTCAAGTTTACTATAACCGGATATTAACAAATTCCCATCTCCACATAACCGCGGGCACGGCTCTTGAAAGTTTATACCCTGCAGGGGTGTCCCAACTTAGCCCATGATAAGCTCTCGCGATCAACGAAGGATATTCCTTTTCCCCGGGAAGACCCGATCAGTCTCGGAATCCCGGCTACAAGACATTTCGACAGTAATAAAACAAGACCAGCAAAGCCGCCCGGATGTGCCGACAAATCCCGATAGGAGCTGCACATATCTCGTTCTTAGGGCACAACGGATGAGCAAGACGTCGGGTTGGCATAGACCCTGATTGCCCAGGGGGCGCCGGACATCGCTCGGTTTGGGCCAGCACTCGAAGGAGAACTGGCCCGGGGGGCTAAAATAAAGATGACCCTCGGGCTCCGGAAACCCAAGGGAAATAAAAGGGCATAGGTGAGGCAAATGGTAAAACCAATGTTGGGCCTTGCTGGAGGAGTCTTATTCAAAGCGAACTGTCAAGGCGGTCCCATAAATCACCCAACCGCGTTAGGGACGCAAAATCTGGGAACATAATACCGATATGATGGAAACTAGGGTGGAAAGAGTGGAACAAAACACCAGGCATAAGGCCGAGCCTTCCACCCTTTACCAAGTATATAGATGCATTAATAATATAAGAGATATTGTGATATCCCAACATGATCCTGTCCATCAAAGAGCAATCTTCAACTTAACCTGCAACTAACAACGCTATAAGAGGGGCTGAGCAAAGCGGTAACATAGCCAAGATATAGTTTGCTAGGAAGGGTCCAAAAGGTAAGAGGCTGACATGGCAATTTGGGAGGCTTGAGGAACAAGTGATAGGTAGCGCAGCATAGCGATAGAACGAAACAACTAGCATAGCAATGATAGTAGTGAGATCCAGGGTAGCGGTCATCTTGCCTGAAATCCCGCTAGGAAGAAGAACGAGTCCATGAAGAAGATGAAGCCACGAAGACAAACCGAGCATAGACGAACGAATCCTCACGATCGCAACGAAACGGGAACTATCGAGAAGAAGCACACAACATAGTAAACACACCACACATGAACAAGGCATGATGCACAACAAGCATGATGCATGACAAGGCTATATGAAGCTACTCATGGTAAGAGATGATGCAAACAAGAGCAACACATCAAAGCAGGTTTAAATGAGGCCGGAAACAACATATAACAATTCCGGTAAGTCCTCATATGAAAATTTAGAAATTGGTCCAGATCTGATTAAACCTTATGTTCAAGTTGTTAAACAGCAAGTTAAAGAGCACCAAGAGGATCTACACGAAATTCTAGTCAAGTTACATATAAAGTTCATTTAATTCGGAGCTACGGCCTAGAATATATGAGCAAAACAAGATAAGCATGGCATTGATACAAAATGCATACAAACATCAAGCACACACCTCAAATCATGGATGCAACATGATAATATGAAACTATATGCAAAATCAAGCAAGTTTCATATAGAGCACACTCAAAACGGAGCAACGGTTCAACACATACACATGAAACAAGTTATAACAACAATCTGTCCAAAACAGCAACTAGGCATATTGCAAGCATCAAAACAACATGCTACATAATCCCAACGTGAAAACAAAAGGCATGGACATGATGTACAGGTACAGCATAACGAAACATGAACACTGAGCTATCTCCATAAATCACTAGAACATGCTCAAAATGACATGGCAAGATTGCAAATAATATCAGTTTCAGACTTTGCAGAAATTAACATCAGGTTGCAATGTTTAGAGCTATCAAACAACATGCTACAGGAACATATCATGGCAACCAAAGACATGGCATGAATATACTAAATGCATAGATCAAATGTCCTTTAGTGACCATGAGCCAAAAAGGACCAGAAGATATGATGGCACCCATGTAAACATGGCAAGTTATATTACAGATTCATACATGGCAGGAACAACAATAAGTAGGCATGTTGGTGAGCTTGATCCACTCACCACAAAGCAATGCATGGCATGGCAAGGCAACAAACAGTAAGAAGACATGTTTATGAAGCTAAGCATGGCAAGAGTAAGTTTATAGAGTGCATGGATCACTAGCAAAGCTCATGGAAAAACTGAACTTAATGTTAACAGGCTGACAGCAACATTATTTAACAACTTTGGAGCAAGATAACAACAAGTTATAGCAGGCTATAAATGCAACCAGGGGCATTAATGGATAGAGCAAGACATGTATATCAAAACATCCTTAGTGAACATCTCCAGATTATGCACAGAATGACTTGTAGAAGCAGGTTAACATAGCATCATGATATAGCAGATTCAGACATGCAAAACAGCAACAGCAACTACACTACTTAACAAGCTTGATGCACTCACTAAAGGAATCACAAAAATACATGGATAGCACCCCTGTAAAGATGGCATGACATAGATCAACACACATGTAGACATCAACCTCATAGGATGCACACATCAAATGCAACAAAAATGACAAATCACCAAGTTATACCAGTTTCAGCAGATTAACATCACATAGCACTCTTGCAACAATGATTAGGGAATCAAGATGGACTCAAATGAACATGATGCAATGGAATGAAATAAATAGCATCTCACAACTAACATTTTGACATATTACACGCACAAAACGGAGAAATATGCAGCAAGTTATGATGTGATGAAAATGGCATGATAATGCAAAAATATTCGGGACTTAGCCAAAAATATACCCTCGGGGAGAAGTTGGACGGGACGGTTCGGGGATGACCAGATCCGGGACGGGGCGGCGTTTGGATCGGGGAAGTGGTGGATCTGGTCCCACTTCCCCGGATCTGACCGGAGCAACTCCGGCGAGGTCGAGGACGGCGGCTCCGGTGACGGGGCTTGCCGGAGACGACGAGGGGCGGCGGGGAGGCGCGGCAGAGGAGGCCGGCGAGCTCCTGGCGGCGATGGCGAGGTCTGACGGCGGGGAGGCGGAATGGGCGGCGAGCGCCGGCCATCCGGGCGGAGGCGGAGGCGCGGGCACGGCGCGGATGCTTGGGAGGAGCTCCGGGCGGCGCGCGCCGAGGAGCTTCAGCAGAGGAGGGCGGATCCGGCGGAGGCGGCCGAGGCCCAGCGACGGCGGCGAGGCTCTGCGGTGGCGGGCGACGAGGCTCTTCGGCGGCGGCGGCACGACGCTTCGGGCGCGGATTGCCTACGGCGGGCGGCGGGAGACGGGCCACTGGGCGCTGGCTGGCGGCGGCGACGACCGGGCGGGAGGGCAGGCTGGGCCAGCGGGCCCGCGCAGTGGGGCGTGGTGGAGACGGGCGGCGAGACACGTGGCGCTGCGCGATTCGTCGGGGCGGCGGGCGGACATGTCCGGCGGCGGGGATTTTTGTCCGGTGGCGCGAGGTAGGGGAAGGCTAGGGTTAGACCGCAAATTTCGGAGGTGATCACTTATTTATAGGTAGAGGGAGCTAGGAGAGTCCAAATGGGGAGCGGTTTTTGGCCACGCGATCGTGATCGAACGACCGAGAGCATGGAAGAGACTTAGATGGGTTTTGGGCCACTTTGGAAGGGGTGTTGGGCTGCACACAAAAGAGGCTTTTACGGTTACCCGGTTAACCGTTGGAGTATCAAACGACCTCCAAATGGCACGAAACTTGACAGGCGGTCTACCGGTGCTAAACCAAGGCCGCTTGACAAACCTCGGTCCATTCCGAGAAAATTTAACACCCGCACACGAAAAGAGGTAAAAGAGGGCGCCGGGGAACATAGGAGTGCCGGATTGGAAAACGGACAACGGGGAAAATGCTCGGATGCATGAAACGAACACGTATGCAAATGCAATGCACATGATGACATGATAAAAATGCAGATGATGACATGGCAAAGTGCAACACGCAAGCACATGACCTGGCAACGACGGCGAATAACTGGAAGACACCTGGCGCATCGGATCCGGGGCGTTACATATAACCATCCAATTTTCTCACCGGTATGTCTTTCACATACTGCTCCGTGGCTCTCGCTAGACTATTTTGAGCAGCACGGAGGTGCGCATCTCCCGAATTGAAGGCATCCAATGCCTCTTGGGAGAAACATGCGTCACGAAGAACTGTCCGGCGACGCTTGTGATTCATGACACTCTCCACCTCGGAATTGGTGGCGCATACCTGTCGGCATCTTACATCGGAAGGCGTCCGATGCACGCCTCGTGTTTGCCTCCGCTTCTGGACCTGGCTTTGGAGCCTGGCTGGTGGAGGCTCGATTGGCAACCTCTCCGGATACAGTCCGACGAGCGCTCTTTTTCCTGAAAAGACCACTGGGCGTTAGTATGCCTTCCGGGAATAAAACCTGGGAATAAGATGGCACGCCATACCATTGCACCGGCGTCTCAATCCGGACCGCACTTCTTTTCAGCCTGCTGGGCCTTGCTGCCCCTTGTTGGCTAGCCACCGCAGGCTCGGCCTTCCGCCTCAAGGGCTCCCCCTGCAAAACACCATTGGTATACGGTGATCAAAAATAAGCACGGATGGATCATTTTCAAAGTATTGGGACTTCGGTCTCAGTTACTTGTGAGGCTGGAAGTATTCCGGGGTAATCGGCCGTAATGGCGACCAAGGCATTGTCGATGCTCAGTTGATAAAATACCCCATCAATCAGCTCCACGGATATGTCCGGATCCTCTTGGAAGGCCGGATCGAGGGACCGTTCCGGATCCTCGGGTTGTGGAGGAGGGCTTTTTATATCCTTCACGGCCCGGCGCAATTCCTGCATCGAAATCACAAGATAAGGTACTTAACTATGGGAATATGGAACGGATGGGCAAAAAGAAGTGTCTGCTTACCCAGCTTGGAGGATTGTACATAGAAAATCCGTCCTATGGATTGACGCGGAGGAACTCCTCCTCTTCTCCCTTGTACAATGCGGACAAGGCCTTTGTCAGAGCAGCAACCGATCCCGGCCCCTTACGGCCGCAGCGGGTGGCATCATCCTCCCGTTGAAATCCCACATGGGCTGGCCTCTATCTTTGAAGCGGCTGCACCCCAAGATAATGCATGTGGCCATGACCCGATCATGGTCAGTCCGGAATGAGCTAATAATCTTATCCGCTCATCGTAAAGGATGTCCTTGTCATTTTCCTCCGAGGGCTCCGTGGGCCTTGAGGCACTTCTTCAAGGGAGCATTATTGAACTCGGGAGGCCGATCCGTCTGAGGTCCGACAGGGGAACATCTTCTATATAAAACCATTCTAAAGGCCAGTCTCGGATGCCTTCCTTGGGGTTCTGGATAGATATCCGGTCCCGGCAATGCACCATAGTTCGGCTCCGCCCACTTGATATATCGTCCCCTCCTGAGAACGGGGCACAGGGCAGAACCGCTTCTTCCACAGCGTGAAATGAGCCTCCACGCCCAAAAACAGCTCGCAAAGGGCTACGAAGCCCGCAATATGCAAAATGGAGGCAGGCGTGGGTTGTGCAACCGAGGTCGTAGAACTCCGTGAGCCCTGGAGAAACGGATGAATTGGAAATCCGAGCCCTCTTATCAAATAAGGGACAAGGCATACCCGCTCTCCTTTGGAGAGATTGAGGACGGTCTCCGCCTGCTTTCCGCCATTATAGGTGGCGAGTCTGGCTCGAATCGGGACCATGAAGGTTGGGGGAAGAAATCCCTTGGTTTGGAGCGTCACTAGCTCGCTGTGCGGGACGGAACATCTCTCCCAATCTCCAGGCTGAGGGCTGGGAAGCCGAGAGGAGGAGCTGCGTCGACCGCCATGATGGAATGGATTTACATCGGATGCGCCCGTGAACCTTCCGCGAAGGGAAGATGGTGTGATTCGGATCTGAATCCTCGTCTCTTTTATAGGCAGCTCATTTGTGCAGCTAGGGGGGGGGGGTAAATATAAAAACACCCTGGCTTTTCGCATTCGTTTGACACGTGGAAGACGGCCATTATTGGGCGTGGAATCCAAGGAGCATAATATTCACGAGAAGCCGAACACTATTCAACAGGTACACATAATTTGGGAAAGAACCCACCTTGCAATGTCGAAGACAAATCTGCGCGCCGGACTCATCGTCATTGAAGCCTGGTTCGGGGGCTACTGAGGGAGTCCCGGATTAAGGGGTGTCCGGATGGCCGGACTATAACCTTTGGCCGGACTCCTGGACTATGAAGATACAAGATTGAAGACTTCGTCCCGTGTCCGGATGGGACCTTCCTTGGCGTGGAAGGCAAGCTTGGCGATATGGATATGTAGATCTCCTCCCATTGTAACCGACTCTGTGTACCCTAGCCCTCTCCGGTGTCTATATAAACCAGAGGGTTTTAGTCCGTAGGACGGACAACAATCATACCATAGGATAGCTTCTAGGGTTTAGCATCTCTGATCTCGTGGTAGATCTACTCTTGTACTACCCATATCATCAATATTAATCAAGCAGGAGTAGGGTTTTACCTCCATCGAGAGGGCCCGAACCTGGGTAAAAACATCGTGTCCCTTGTCTCCTGTTACCATCCGCCTAGACACACAGTTCGGGACCCCCTACCCGAGATCCGCCGGTTTTGACACCGACAACATTCCTCACGTGGATATGGAATCTCTGTCGTGCTTCGTGCCAGTCCTCAGTGTTCTTCACGACGCTGGACTATTAAATTTCAGCACTTATATCTGTGATTGGAATGAAGAACTCATTCTTCAATTTTATGCAACGCTGCACATCACTGGAGACTCTGAAGATGTGAATTGCTGGGTGCTGGACTGGATGACCGAAAACACTCACTATAAGGCACCAGATACTGAATTGCTTCGTGCTTTGCCTCTCAGTCCTCCCCATGAAGCCGCTCGTTGGGTCTACAGTGAGCTTGAGCTTACAGATCACTATATGCAAGTGCTGATGAAGCCACTGAAGCCAGGTCAGGCCCCAAGAACAAAAATTCTCGTGAACGAATTGCTATATGTGACTCGCACTGTTTATCGTATTTTGATGAAGACATTGAGTCCCATCAAGGGCCACGACTCGAATGAAGAAGAATTCATTGGCATCATGAAGAATTTGCTTTTCAATATCATTCATGGCGTTCCCGTCAACTTCCATGATTTCTTCATGAGGACTCTGGCCAATGTCGCAATGTCACCATTTGAGTTGAAGCCTTATGCTCCGTGGATTATGAGATTCATCAGAATAAGGTCTTCACTCAACTACAAAGCTGATACACTAGACCATTGCAGCTACTTGCCCCCGATTGAAGTCCTCAAACGGACGTTTTCCTCAGCTGATGACAAGGGCAAGGCCGCTGCTGTTATTGATGAAGGCATTCGTCCATTGGATGGTCAATTTCGCAAAGCTGCATCTTATTCCACCAATGATGACTCTGCCAATCATGACACTGTCCCCAATGCAACCAAGCAAAATCCTCAAGGCACAGCTCCCAGGGTGATGACTGATCGTGAGCTTCTCCTCAGTCTTCACCAGAAGGTTGATCGCAACACAAATGGTTCAAGCGTCAGTTTGGTTCAAATCTTCACAACATGACTGCTACCCACAATGCAGTGAAGAAAAACCATTACTACCTCCATGAAACCTTCAACCGTACCTGGGCTGTTCTGACTCACATTTATATCAAAGAAGATCTGAAGAAAATGGGTCTCAAGGAAGATTTTGACGGGTCTGCTCCTCCACCGAAGAAGTACAAGAAGGTCAAGGTTCCTTCCTTGGTGGCCAGCTCATATTCTTCATCGTGCGACACCGACGAGAATGAAGACTTGGACGACTGAGGGAGTCCTGGATTAGGGGGTGTCCGGATAGTCGAACTATCACCGTTGTCCGGACTCCTGGATGATGAAGATACAAGATTGAAGACTTCGTCCCGTGTCCGGATGGGACTTTCCTTGGCATGGAAGGCAAGCTTGGCGATACGGATATGTAGATATCCTACCATTGTAACCAACTCTGTGTAACCCTAACCCTATCTGGTGTCTATATAAACCAGAGGGTTTTAGTCCGTAGGATGAACAACAATCATACCATAGGCTAGCTTCTAGGGTTTAGCCTCTCGATCTCGTGGTAGATCTACTCTTGTACTACCCATATCATCAATATTAATCAAGCAGAGTAGGGTTTTACCTCCATCGAGAGGGCCCGAACCTGGTAAAAACATCGTGTCCCTTGTCTCTGTTACCATCCGCCTAGACACACAGCTCGGGACCCCCTACCGAGATCCGCGGTTTTGACACCGACAACATTCCTCACGTGGATATGGAATCTACATGTAGTGCTTCGTGCGATCCTCGGTGTTCTTCACGACGCTGGACTATTAAATTTCAGCACTTATATCTGTGATTGGAATGAAGAACTCATTCTTCAATTTTATGCAACGCTGCACATCACTGGAGACTCTGAAGCTGTGAATTGCTGGGTGCTAGACTGGATGACCAAAAACACTCACTATAAGGCACCAGCTACTGAATAGCTTCGTGCTTTGCCTCTCAGTCCTCCCCATGAAGCTGCTCGTTGCGTCTACAGTGAGCCTGAGCTTATAGATCACTATATGCAAGTGCTGATGAAGCCACTGAAGCCAGGTCAGGCCCCAAGAACAAAATTTCTCGTGAACGAATTGCTATATGTGACTCGCACTGTTTATCGTATTTTGATGAAGACATTGAGTCCCATCAAGGGCCACGACTCGAATGAAGAAGAAGTCATTGGCATCATGAAGAATCTGCTTTTCAATATCATTCATGGTGTTCCCGTCAACTTCCATGATTTCTTCATGAGGACTCTGGCCAATGTCGCAATGTCACCATTTGAGTTGAAGCCTTATGCTCCGTGGATTATGAGATTCATCAGAACAAGGTCTTCACTCAACTACAAAGCTGATACACTAAACCATTGCAGCTACTTGCCCCCGATTGAAGTCCTCAAACGGACATTTTCCTCAGCTGATGACAAGGGCAAGGCCGCTGCTGTTATTGATGAAGGCATTCGTCCATTGGATGGTCAATTTCGCAAAGCTGCATCTTATTCCACCAATGATGACTCTGCCAATCATGACACTGTCTCCAATGCAACCAAGCAAAATCCTCAAGGCACAGCTCCCAGGGTGATGACTGATCGTGAGCTTCTCCTCAGTCTTCACCAGAAGGTTGATCGCAATCACAAATGGGTCAAGCGTCAGTTTGGTTCAATTCTTCACAACATGACTCCTACCCACAATGCAGTGAAGAAAAACCATTACTACCTCCATGAAACCTTCAACCATACCTGGGCTGTTCTGACTCACATTTATAGCAAAGAAGATCTGAAGAAAATGGGTCTCAAGGAAGATTTTGACGGGTCTGCTCCTCCACCGAAGAAGTACAAGAAGGTCAAGGTTCCTTCCCTTGTGGCCAGCTCATATTCTTCATCGTGCGACACCGACGAGAATGAAGACTTGGACGACTGAGGGAGTCCTGGATTAGGGGGTGTCCGGATAGTCGAACTATCACCGTTGTCCGGACTCCTGGACGATGAAGATACATGATTGAAGACTTCGTCCCGTGTCCGGATGGGACTTTCCTTGGCATGGAAGGCAAGCTTGGCGATACGGATATGTAGATCTCCTACCATTGTAACCGACTCTGTGTAACCCTAACCCTATCTGGTGTCTATATAAACCAGAGGGTTTTAGTCCGTAGGACGAACAACAATCATACCATAGGCTAGCTTCTAGGGTTTAGCCTCTCTGATCTCGTGGTAGATCCACTCTTGTACTACCCATATCATCAATATTAATCAAGCAGGAGTAGGGTTTTACCTCCATCGAGAGGGCCCAACCTAGGTAAAAACATCGTGTCCCTTGTCTCCTGTTACCATCCGCCTAGGCGCACGATTCGGGACCCCCTACCGAGATCCGCGGTTTGACACCGACATTGATGCTTTCATTGAGAGTTCCTCTGTGTCGTCATCCTTAGGCCCGATGGCTCCTTCGATCATCAACAATGACACGGTCCAGGGTGAGACTTTTCTCCCTGGACAGATCTTCGTACTCGGCGGCTTTGCACTGCGGGCCAATTCACTTGGCCATCTGGAGCAGATCGAAAGCTACGCCCCTGGCCATCAGGTTAGATTTTGGAGTTTGAACTACACGGCCGACATCCGCGGAGACTTGATCTTCGACGGACTCGAGTCACAGCCAAGCGCACCGCACAGTCTCGATGGGCACGATCTAGCTCTGCCGCCGAACAGTGCCCTGGAGGCCGCACCAGCGTCCGCTCCGACCCTTAGCTCGGAGCCAACTCCGCCGATCGAGGACGATTGGCTAGACACCGCCTCGGGGGCTATGATCTCTACGGCGATTAAGCCGAACTCCATCCCTGTCCTTTGTGAAGACCGTGACTCCATGGTGCCAGACTCCTCTCTGGACTCCGAACCCTCCGCGCCCCTGCCAATCGAATCCAATTGGGCGTCGGTTATGGAGTTCACTGCCGCAGACATCTTTCAGCACTTGCCCTTTGGCGGCATCCTGAATTCACTAAAGTCTCTCTCTTTATCAGGGGAGCCCTGGCCGGACTACGTTCAGGAAGGTTGGGATGCGGACGACGAAGAAATTCAACGCCCACCCACCACCCACTTTGTAGCCACTGTCGATGATTTAACTGACATGCTCGACGGTATGGACGAGGATGCTGGAGACGACCAAGAACCAGCACCTACAGGGCACTGGAAGGCCACCTCGTCATACGACATATACATGGTGGACATCCCAAAAGATGGGAGCAGCGATGGAACAGCGGAGGATGACCCCTCAAGAAACAGCCCAAGCGCCCGGCGTCGTGGCGCCGCTCTAAATCCGCCACAGCAAAAGCGGTGATTCCGCACGAGATAATAACACCCCGGACGGTGTCGAAGACAGTCCCCTCGGCAGGATTCAGCACAGAGGAGGAGAAGCCAGCCCTCATGATAGAGCGGCAGCATGTGGAGGTGGAGGGCGTTAATTATATGCCTCCCTCGAAGATGAGGCAAGCCTCGACGACAGCAATTTGTCGTGCTGAGGATCCCGCCGAACAGGGCGTTTCAAACCAGGCTTATGGCCACGGCAAGCAGCCTCAAGAAAAGCAGCAGCAGCTTAGAGCTGACCAAGACTTGCTAGGCGACGGATGGACTGAAGTCCTTGCGATCAAGAGTCTGAACTCGAACGCCCCTCAAGAGATACCCAAAGCAGGCTGCTACCCCAACTAGAGGAAGCAGCACCCAAACCTACATCACCAAGCGCATGATGCGGCCGACCGCCACCCGTGGCCTGTCGACAGAAGAGGCCTCTAGACCCTCCATTCAAGCCGCACCCGGCGTCGCTCGAAAAGTACCAAGGCACGGGAAATCGCCGGACTGTGAGACATATTGGAGGTCAAGGCAAGGCAAACAAGATCGATCTACGGATCGCGTGGCGCCCATGACCGCGACGATAACCGTCACGCGGATACAGCAATTCCGGCGGGCGAACACGATGAGACAAAGCTCATTTGAGCTGCGTCGTGATATAGCTCAATACAGAGGCGCCGCACACCCACTATGCTTCACAGATGAAGTGATGGGTCATCAAATCCCCAAGGGTTTCAAACCCGTAAACATCGAATCATACGATGGCACAACAGATCATGCGGTTTGGATCGAGGACTACCTCCTCCATATCCACATGGCCCGCGGTGATGATCTACACGCCATCAAATACCTCCCACTCAAGCTTAAAGGACCAGCTCGGCATTGGCTTAACAGCTTGCCAGCAGAATCAATTGGTTGTTGGGAGGACCTGGAAGCCGCATTCCTTGATAACTTCCGGGCACATATGTGCGACCACCGGGCGTCGATGACCTCAGCCACATAATTCAGCAGCGGAAGAATCGGCGGACAATTACGGACATGGTTCCTAACCAAGAAAAATCAAACCGTTGATTGTCCGGATCACGAGAGGCCCTTGCAGCCTTCAAACATAACATCCATGACGAGTGGCTTGCCCGGCACCTAGGACAGGAAAAGCCGAAATCCATGGCAGCCCTCACAACACTCATGACCCGCTTTTGCGGGGAGAGGACAACTAGCTAGCTCGTAGTAACAACTTGACCAAAAACCACGGTAGTTCGGATACCAAGGACAGCAATGGCAGGTCGCGTCGCAACAAGCACAAGCGCCGCGTGCACAGCGATAATGCTGAAGATCGACAGTCAATGCGGATTCAGAGGCTCTAAACCGGTCAGCGGAAAAAGCCGTTCAAAAGAAATACTCGGGGCCCGTCAATCTGGACTGAATACTCGATCGCTCGTGCCAAATACATGGCACCCGAAAAACCAGCCAACCACACCAACAGGGATTGTAGGGTCTTCAAATAGGCGGAACAAGTTAAATGCGAACTCAATGACAAGGGCTGCATAGCGATGACGAGGAGGAGCCCGGCCGCCCGAACAATAGAGGACGAAGGGCTTCCCCCACAAGTGCGGACAGTGAACATGATATCGCAACCCACATACCCAAAAGGGAGCGGAGCGTGCACTAAAGGGACTTATATGCGATGGAGCGATCGCCCCAAAGTTCAACCCATGGTCCTCCTGCCCGATCACCTTTGATCGAAGGACCACCCACTAGCATCCACCACGGCGGATTCGCCGCATTGGTTCTTGACCCAATCATCGACGGATTTCACCTCACTAGAGTCACGATGGACGGCGGTAGCAACTGAACCTGCTCTAACGGACACAGATGTGCAAAATGGGCATAGACCCTCAAGGAGTAAACCCACAAAGACGACCTTTAAAGGCGTCATACCGGTGTAGAGGCCAATTATGCAGGCTCAGTTACACTCGAAGTGGTCTTGGATCCCGTGTAACTTCGAAGCGAAGAGTTAATCTTGACATAGTCCCGTTCATGGCGGCTATCACGCCTCGCTTGGACGAACCGCATTTGCAAAGTTCAATGCGGTGCCGCACTTCATATACCTCAAGCTCAAGATGCCATGCCCTCGAGGAGTAATCACAGTCAATGGAAACACCGAACGCTCTCTCGAGCGGAGGAGCATCTGGCGGCCCTCGCGGCGGAGGTGCAAAGTAGCCTCTCACAGCAATTCTCGAGTCCGGCTACTAAGCGTCCGGACACCGCAAAGCGCCGGAGTAATCTACAACAAGACCGCTGGCACGATCCAAGCACGCGTAGCAATCCGGCCCAACCCCAGCCCTCGCGAAATTGCGAAGCCGATTACTACTGCGTACATAACTACGCTCTGGAGATACCATGGGCATAAGGGGAGGGGCACGACCACGGCACGCCTAGAATGCGGCTCAACAGCACGAGGGGCTCCCGATTGTGTCATTCTTTTTATTTCTTCTTTTCTCTTACTTTCAAGACTCCATTTTTGAAGCCTGTCCGGCTCTAAATTGCGAACTCACGATGCAACAGCCGGGGAAGCGTAAAGCTTCGTTGAGTGTCCAGTGGTCTCTACTACGAGCATTATACCTGTTTTACATACCATCCATAGCTTACCCACGGAGAGGACATGTCAAATAATCCCATCCCTTGCTTATCGCAGATATTTGTATCGCTCGCTTTCATTGCAGTACCTTTTGAATAAACAATACATAGCTTTTGCCTATTATTGCACTCCTTTCTTTATCTATATATATGTTCATTCATGACACGTTGCACCCGTACACTTTGGTACGGCCAATACACCAGGGGCCTAAGTACCCCAAAGATATGGTGTGATAAGTCCGAACACTTTCACAAGTGCGGCACCCCGAACTTATAGCATTATATGCATCGGCTCCAAATCATGTCTTGGGTCAATAGTTGGGTTTGCCCGGCTCCCATGTTTTGGTACCTTATGTTCCGTTATATCGGCTAAGGTAGCGCTAGGAGAACCACTGCGATTGTGCCCCGGTTGAGCTGGGTTGAGCACCTTAGTGGAGAAAGCTAAAACTGACCGTCATGATAGGGCGAGAGCCGGTCGCTGTTCGAGAGGTTTTTTCGGGTCCCTAAAGACTTATGCCGCTTAGAGAGAGGAGTTGGCATTGTCCGGCCAAGGCGTGGATAGCGCCCCGAACTCGGTCTTCCGAATACTAGGGGCTTCGCCGAAATTTAAAATTGTAGAATTCTATGGCTAAGTGTCAGGACCCTGATTCCAAGTCACATCTGTCAGATTTCGGGTTCCGGCAGACCCTTAAGGTTCAAACTCTGGGGTGCGCGCGGAGATCCAACCCTCCACCGTCTCGTACCTCGCCGAATCGCAAGTACCTAAACTACTAGAAAGAACAGCACAAGAGACACGAGATTTATACTAGTTCGGGCCACCGTTGTGGTGTAATACCCTACTCTAGTTTGTGGTGTGGTGGATTGCCTCTTGGGCTGATGAGGAACAGTACAGGGAAGAACAGCCTCGCGAGGGTCTGTTCTTGGTGGGTGTGATGAACTGCTAGGTGGTGTCCCGTCGCTCTAGCTTGAGGATCGGGTCTCTATCTCTCTCTGATCTGGACTCCAAATGCCAGATCCATATCCGATCGTCCTTCTTCTTCCTGTCCCCTCGTCCCCCTACTCTGAGTATGGCTACTACAATTTATAGGCGAAGGCCCTGGGCCTCTTCCCAAATATTGAGCGGGAAGGGCGCCAACAATTGGCCATTTTAAAGGGGAACAGCGGGTACACTTATCTGACTAAAGTTGGTCCTCGCCGCCAAAGGCTCGTGATGGCCTTTGCTTGGGCTCCACGATGACTCCTTCCAGCCGTTGGGGCTGGTCTTGGTCTTGTTGCACAAGCAGGTGCCTTTGCTTGATGCTCTCGCCTGCGCTTGCTCCCTTTGCACCAAAGAGGAAAGGAGGACGCTGCACGGGCTGGCGCCCGACTGGCGCCCTTGGTCGTCATGGCTTACGTCATGGGCACCTCGCGAGGTACCCTGCCTTGAACTCTCCGCCTCCTCATGAGCCAGCCTGACGAGGCCGTGCCTGAGGAAGCTCTTGGTCGTCCGCCCCGCGAGGCTTGGCCCCTCGTGAGGGTCTTGAGTTTGCGTTGATGAATATGGGTTGTCCTGGGCCTCCTTTGAGCCACGCCGTAGGCCGCAGGCAGGCAAGTCTGGGGACCCCCGTTCCTAGAACACCGACAGTAGCCCCTGGGCCCATGGCGCGCCCGAACTTGGCCGAGCAGAGAGGCGAAAGGGCAAGTGCGAAGCGTCGTGGGCCCTAACAGCCTGCGGCCTTGGGCGCCGCGTGGCGGTTGATTGACGCGTCTTTTCTCCCCGACACCTTGGTAACCGCCCGGATTCGACAGGTCCTGCATGCGAGTTGGGCATGATGGCTGGTGATCGTGGAGGCCGACGGTTGGCCTTCGCCGGCTACAAGTACGGAACGGCGCGCGCCCTTCCAGTCTATCTTTCTTGTCTCTCCTCTTCCTCGTCTCGTCTGGTTGCCATGGCTTCGATCCGCTGGTTCTCCAGGGAAAAGAAGGGAAAGGCTCCTCAAGAGGATCCTGACCCGCTCCCCCCAAAGAAGCGGCTTGCTCTCTGGTGTCAGGGCAGGAGCGCTCGCCAGAGGCGCCCATGCCACAGTGCGTCGGGCCGCCACCAGGTTTCCTCTTCCCTTATGCTGCAGATTGGTGGCCCTGAAGGAGGTGACGCCGGGCGCCACGAGCGACGCCGCCGACGACACCGGCGGGTCACAAAGGTGTGCGTCTTCCCCCCTGGAGTCCACGCCGAGGACTCCTTCCGGGAGTTTGTGCTTCGCGTCGCCGCGCCTCCTAAGTCTTGGATTCGTCTTCCTTCTTTCTTCGCCTCCGTCGTCCGGCAGAGGGAACCCCTGGGACTCTGGCTGCAGCACGCCGGCTGCGGCACCCTCGCGACCGGGGCAGAGGTCGCAGTAGTTTCCCCGGGCGAGGTCTTCATGACTCGAGGCTGGGACGAGGTCGTCCGGGTCTGCAGGGCGAGGGGCGCCCTCACGATCCACCTGGAGTACGATGGTGCTTCGGTGGTGTCCTTGAAGGTCTTCGACGCGGAGGGTCGCCGGCTGGAGTGTTGCCCCGGGAGAGGTGGTCGGGGTCCTGTTGTGGTGAGACAGAGGTCAGCCGCCCGCTCCCTTGACAGCTCCTCGGGCGACGAAGGCGCCGGAGGATCCAGCGACTCCGCCGAGCTCTTCGCGACGCGGAGGCAGTGGCGACAGCTCTGAGCCCCGAGCCTGCGCCGCTCCCGGGCAGGCGGGCTCGTCAGTCATCGCCGCCCCGATCTGGATGGGGTTGGCTCGGACTGGGTGGCCCATGTTGATGATGGCGCCCTTGTGGTGGTCCCTGTAGATAGGACTCCTTAGGATTCACGTCTTTTGTTCCTGCAAGGAGCCAAGAATGTGCCCCGCGGGGGCTTGTAAGGTGTTTGTAGCTTCGTTTGTCAATATAATACTTATTGTGAGGCAGTGCGAGATGCTCATTCCGTTCTACCTCAGTTTCTTCCTTTCGGACCTCGTGAGGGCTTGATGCTCTGCGCCGACAGGTCCCAGTCCCAAGACGGCTTCAGCCGTCGCTGGTATGCCACGTCGCGATGCCGTGGTCAAGGCCAGGAGGTGAGTGGCCCGAGGTCCAGTAAGAGCCTCTGAGTCGCGATGCTCAGGGGGTCCCCCTTGGCGCTCAAGCAGCCATCATTCGGTGAGAAAGGAGAGCGACTTTGCTAACACGGAGTTGCATTGAGTGTGGGGATGGTGTTGCGATGACTAGTGTGTCCAGAGGGTGACTTATCTCGAGGGTCAGGACAATGCTTCTTGGTGCGGCGCCAGGTCCGTGCCTTGGCCGGCGAGAGATTGTGTGGCGAGGTCATTTCGTGCTCCTTGGAGGGACCCTGCAGGTTCATCACAAAAGGAACAAGAGCTCGCCGTGGCGATCTTTAGTCTTGTCGTTAGTTGCTTTGGAGAGGCATGAGAGGCCTCGCGAGGTGTGCTGGGGCACCCATGAGCCAGCGCGGGACTCATGAGGCCCTACCTCAAGGCGGGTTGCGCCTGGCTCTGGGCCTTATCTTCGAGTGTGCTCCTGCAAATTTGGCCAGATGCCGGTGCTCTCGTCTTGGTCCGGCTCTCGGGCTGGTCTCGGCCGTCAGCGGCAAGCCAGTCGCGATGCCATGGACAAGACCAGAGGGTGAGGGCGGAGGCGGTAGAAGCCACGAGTCGCGATGCTTAGGCACACCCCTTTAGCAGCATAAGCTGGATTAGATGACGTAACTCTACGTCCTCGGGTCCCGACTCTCGGGCTGGTCTCAGCCGTCGCTGGCAAGCCAAGTCGCGATGCCATGGACAAGACCAGAGGGTGAGGGCCGGAGAGCCGGTAGGAGCCCTAAGTCGCGATGCTCAGGCACCCCCCCTTTAACGCGCAAGCTTTCGCCACCCAGGAAAAGGCACCAAATAACAAGCATGGTGGAGCGAGCATAATCCTAAGGAAGAAGCGGGAAGGAAACATGCAGCTGGGGCGGCCCGGCGGCTTGGGATGATGCAGCCAGAGGGCGCCCAGCAGAGATAAGCTAATGACATGAAGTAAAGGATACATGCCGCAGGACGGACCCACGCGGCACAGGGAATAATCTGACCTGAAGGCGCTCCCAGCCAGAAATAAAACTTAAAGATGTCACCTGGTGATGTTGGGGATGAAGGGGTGTTGGTGTAGCAGACTCGGTGGGCTGCGGGAGCCGATCCTCATAAGCCCCCAGGCCCAGGGGCCTCGGGAGGCTCCGGAGGCATTGGCGGCTCCTCAGGGGCCATCTCCATCTCCGCCAGGGCTGCGGCGTGCACGACCTCTTGAGCCTCGGTATGGTCCTCATGAGGCGCTGGTGCGCAGCAGCTGCGTTTAACGAGCCATAAGGCGTGCGTCACGTGGTTAGGGGCGGACCCTGCATAGCGTCCCACTCGCGAGGGCTAGGCGCTCTTGAGATGCGGCTCGGTTGAGCCTGGTATGTCGATCAGACGCAGCAGCCCACCATCCTCGCTTTGGATGGGGGCCACAGTGAGTGGCGGCGGCTGCCCTCATGACCCTTGACTCCTGTAGCTCTGAATGGCCTTGCCGATGAACTCTTGAGGTTCTGCCCTCCTGGTCTTGCTCACCTTGCAGGAAGCGTGCTTGAAACACGCCTCACGTGGTGCCCAAGCGCCTCCTCGAGACCTTGGCGAGGTCGGCGGCCCTCGGGGAGAGCCCCGAGCCTGCTGAGGACGGCACCGGCACGCCTTCCTATCGATGGAAGGAGGCTCCCCGGCCCGATGTGGACCCCGAGGGGCTGTCTCTTGAAGAGTCGGGCGGTCGATGTCTTCTTCTTCTTGGAGTGCGGCCTCGGGAGGCCTCCTGCTGCTGTGGTGCAGGTCTTCCAAATGATGCGGCTGAAAAGCTCGCTCCAGGGAGCACACTGCATCTCTCTCTTCACAGGGCACCGTGATGACTCCGCCGCTTCCTGGCATCTTGAGGAGGTTGTAACCATGGTGGGTTATGGCCATGAATTTGGCCAACGCTGGGTACCCGAGGATGGCGTTGTACGGCAGGCGAATGTGGGCGACGTCGAAGTCAATGAGCTCGGTGTGGTAGTTGTCGCGGGCCCCGAAGGTGACAGGAAGGCGGACCTTCCCGATCGGGACAGTGGAGCCGTCGGTGACTCCGGAGAAAGGCTTGGTTGGCTGAAGCTGACTATAAGGCACTTGAAGATTGTTGAATGTTTCCACGGACAGGACGTTGAGCCCTGCTCCGCCGTCGATGAGGGTCTTGGTGACTAGCACATTGCTGATGATTGGGGAGCAAAGCATCGGGAGAACTCCGGCTGTGGCTGCGCACTTGAGATGATCCGCTGAGCTGAACGTGATGGCGCACGCCGACCACCTGAGAGGGCGCGTGGCCTCGAGCTTGGGGAGGACTGCATTCACTTCGCGGGCGAACTGCTTGAAGATGCGCTGAGAGGCTGGGGCTTGAGCTCCGCCCAGGATGCAGGCGGTCGCACGCGCTTCCTGGAAGCCCCCAGCCCCCTCGTCCTGATGACGGTGTTCGATTCTCCTTGGTGGCGGCGGCAGCGGAGGGAGGCATGCGTTCCCTTGCGGGCGATCCTCACGAGGCTGATCCCTCCAGCCCCCCTCACGAGGCGTGGGTCTTGCCAGCGGTCCTCGCGAGGTTGGTCGCGCCATCCTTGGCGCGGGCCGCGGTCTTCACAGCGTCCCGCATTCCTTCCTCCTCCTCAGCCGTAGCCCCGGTCGCTGCGCTCGGGGCGTCTGCCGACCCTTCCTTCGCGCACGGCCTGGAGCTCTTGACATTCATTGGTGTTGTGGGTGTGGAGGTCGTGGTACACTCAGTACCGGCTGCCCTTGGAGGACTCAGGCTGATCTCTGCCTCGCTTGGTGTCTGGTTCGGCCGCGAGCACGACAGCCCCCTTGCGCTTCACGTCCTTGGGCTTCTTCTCTTCGGGATCCGCGGCAGGCAGCTCGAGGAGGGAGAGGCGCCCCTCCTCAGCCCTGGCGCACTTGGTCGCCAAGTTGAACAGCTCCAAGGAGGTGCACAGATCTTCGTGCATCACCAGCTCCTCCTTCATCTTGACGTCGCGCACGCCGTCGGAGAAGGCAGAGATGACGGCTTCCTCCGTTACCCTGGGGATCTTGAGGCGCGCGTTGTCGAAGCGCCGGATGTACTTTTGCAGGGTTCCCCCTGGCTGCTGCTTGATTCGGCGCATGTCGCTCACGGCGGTGGCGGTCATGATACCACGGAAGTTGGCGATGAAGCGGTGCGCATCTCGGCCCGAGAAGAGATCGTGCACAGGGCCAGATTCGAGGAGCAGTGCGGGCCCGTCCTTGGCGCCATGGGAAACCAGTTCGCCAAGACCTTTTCATCCCCATTGTCAGCCTCGATGCCCAGCTCGTGAAGCTGAAGGAACCCCGTAAGGGTCAGCTGTGCCGTCGTGGCGAGGAGGCAGGTCTGGCTTGAACTTGGCGGGCCACGCGACGCTGCGCCTTCGTGAGGTGAAGGCGCGGCAGCCCGCCGTGGCCGAGGGGCCTTGGACGGCGAGAGCTTGGTCTTGTGGGTCTCCTGCGCGCGGTGGGGGCAGCGCAGGTCTTGACGTCTTTGGGCGGGAGCGCTGGGCAGCTTCTGCGGCGAGAACTTCTTGGCAGCTCTGCTCTTGCAGCGCGGCGCTGGCGGAACGAGTTCCGCCAGAGCCGCGCGCTTGGGGCTGGCGCCCGTCTTGAGGAGGAGGCGGCGCGCCGGGAGTTTCATCGCCCAGCGGGCGGGTGCGGTGCGATGAGACGGACGGCGCGAAGTGCGCCTCTGCAGCGCGGACGAGCTCGGCGACTCGGTCGAGCCATTCTTCATAAACGTCATCGGCGGGCGGTAGCGCAGAGCTCGTTAGCTGCGATGAGTGCAGCTCGGGCCTCCATGGCGCTTGGCGCGCGTGATGAAAGAACCAGTGGGGTGGCGGCGTGGCGGTGCGGCCGTCCCACCTCATGGACGGGTGCTGGGACGACGCTTGCTGCTCGTTCCCCGCCGGGATGGTGGCGGCGTTGACGGCAGGTGACGGGGAACAACGAGGACGCCCACCGACGGGAGCCGTCTGGGCGACATGGGAGGCGAGGGTGGCTCGGCGCTCGGCGCGAGCCCGACGAGCGTCAGACATAGTTGTGGTGGTCGGGGGAGAACGAGGCGACGAAAGGCAGATTCCGGCGCACCCCTACCTGGCGCGCCAAATGTCGGATTTCGGGTTCGGGCAGACCCTTAAGGTTCGAACTCTGGGGTGCGCGCGGAGATCCAACCCTCCACCGTCTCGTACCTCGCCGAATCGCAAGGACCTAAACTACTAGAAAGAACAGCACAAGAGACATGAGATTTATACTAGTTCAGGCCACCGTTATGGTGTAATACCCTACTCTAGTTTATGGTGTGGTGGATTGCCTCTTGGGCTGATGAGGAACAGTACAGGGAATAACAGCCTCGCGAGGGTCTGTTCTTGGTGGGTGTGATGAACTGCTAGGTGTTGTCCCGTCGCTCTAACTTGAGGATCGGGTCTCTATCTCTCTCTGATCTGGACTCCAAATGCCAGATCCTTATCCGATCGTCCTTCTTCTTCCTGTCCCCTCGTCCCCCTACTCTGAGTGTGGCAACTCCTATTTATAGGCGAAGGCCCTGGGCCTCTTCCCAAATATTGAGCGGGAAGGGCGCCAACAATTGGCCATTTTGAAGGGGAACATCGGGTACACTTATCCTGACTAAAGTTGGTCCTCGCCTGCCAAAGGCTCTGGTGATGACGCCTACTTGGGCTCCACGATGACTCCCTTCCAACCGTTGGGGCTGGTCTTGGTCTTGTTGCACCGAAACGGGTGCCTTTGCTTGATGCTCTCGCCTGCGCTTTCTCCCTTTGCACCAAAGAGGAAAGGAGGACACTGCTTGGCTGGCGCCGACCGGGCGTCCTTAGTCGTCATGGCTACGTCATGGGCACCTCGCGAGGTACCCTGCCTTGAACTCTCCGCCTCCTCATGAGCCAGCTGACGAGGCCGTGCTCGAGGAAGCTCTTGGTCGTCCGCCCATGAGGCTGGCCCCTCGCGAGGTCTTGAGTTCGTTGATGAAGATGGGCTGTCTGGGCCTCCTTTGAGCCACATCGCAGGCCGCAGGCAGGCAAGTCTGGGGACCCCCGTTCCCACAACGCCGACAACATCGACCTAGCCGGTAACACCTCATATCACTTTGCGGCCTCACGCACGGTATTCCCATGGGTGTCGCCTTACCATGGCCCGGGACCGTTTGCGCTTTTTGGCTCACGTATATGATAGTGTCGCTAGCATCCACATGACAGAGAACCCGAGCCGACATGGCTAGCCGTGAACCCAAAGCGGCGCTAACCCATGGGGACATGCATACATGAATCACATCGAGCATGTCGGTCATCAACGTATGAATCCGGGCTGTAGCACTGGGCTAACAGGACTCAGGGAACCGGGCTGTAGCAGGCTAGGCGAGGACTCGGATGTCACCGTGACATTTCCCGAAGGACAGAACACGAGCGAGGTGAAACACATGTCGGCCAGTCAAGTGTCCCGAGCAGTAGTCTTTGGGCTAGCGAGGACTCCGTGAACCGGGCTGTAGCGGACTACTATGGCTCAAGGAAGCACTAGACTACATTTCCCCATAATAGAGGCTGCTAAGGATAAACAACTAGATTGTCGGATCCCACACATACCAAGCATTTCAAACATACACACAATATGCTCGATATGTGTAAATACAACATGGCATCACAACATAACTCTACGACTCAAAGTATTTATTCATTAGGCTCCGAGGAGCGAGATATTACAAACATGGGTCTCATGACCCAACATTCAGAGCATACAAGTCAAAGCACATGTGGAAGCTAAACATGTCTGAGTACAGACATCTACAAATGAAAAAGGCTTAGAAGCCTGGCTATCTACTAGATCCTGATGAGGGCACAGGATCGTAGCTGAGGTAACAAGCTAAACGTCGAAATCCACGCGGAACTACTAGCGAGACTGACGTCTCTCTGCAAAACATAAAATAAGCAAACGTGAGTACAAATGTACTCAGCAAGACTTACATCAGAACTAACTACATATGCATCATTATCAACAAAGGGGGGTGGTGGAGTTTGACTGCAGCAAGCCAGCTTTGACTCGGTGGCTATCCTGAACTATGACTGCAAGTAACTCTTTTGAGGTGGCGCACACGAGTCCACATATTCACCATATCAATACACCACTATGGATCCGCTCCCGTCTCCCTACGAGAACGCCATCCATAGCACTCACGCTTATCTTGCACATTTTAGAATATCCACTTTCATTTGTCTATGAACTGTTATAGGCAACCCAGAAGTCCTTTACCGCGAACACGGCTATTCGAATAGATGATGTTAACCCTGCAGGGGTGTACTTCTTCACACACGCTCTCACCACTTACCGCCGTTTACACGACATGTACTCGGCAACCTTCAAGCGGAAGCCCAATGTGGGTGTCGGCCATAGCCTACCTAAACACTCAAGACTCTAGTCCAGGTTTATCGCCTATTCAGGTTCCATCCGCAGGGAGTCCGGCCGAGGTTTCCGTATACGGCCCCGAACGATGTGTGCAGGGTTCTCGAGATACCAAACGGGCATTCCGTACACCGAGCCACGGTGTATCTACCGCATCATAGCCCACCCCTAGGGTCAGCGCTACACACGGCCTCCAACACATATCCTACAAACACCAGAAACTAGTTGCAACTCCTGGAAAGAGAACAAGGGTGGTTAAGAAGCCGAGAGGGTCCATTGGTTTCGGGCCCAATGCGTGGTAGTAACTGTTTCATGGATCACAAACACAGAACTCAGTTCCTGAGGATGGCTGCAATGAGACAACCCACCATGTACTCCTACATGGCCTCTCACCGCTACCTTTACCAAATCGTGTTCACACACTTAGCTCACACACAGTAGGACATGTTCAGACACCTCTGATTCATCCCCGATGAATCGGACCTGACTCAACTCTAAGCAGTAGCAGGCATGACAAACAAGCATGAATGAGTAGGCACAACAGGGCTCAAACAACTCCTACTCATGCTAGTGGGTTTCATCTATTTACTGTGGCAATGACAGGTCATGCAGGGGATAAGGGGTTCAGCTACCGCAGCAAGTAACAGTTGAATCGTTCTTGTCCTAATGCAGTAAAAGAGAGCAGGAGCGAGAGAGTGGGATTGTATCGGAATGAACAAGGAGGTTTTGCTTGCCTGACACTTCCAAAGATAATATAGTTCTTCATCAGTGTCATCGAACTCATCGTCGGTACGTTGTCTACTGAGAGGAGACAAACACCGGCAACAGACAAAGAACACAATCAATGCAATGCAACAATATGATGCATGAGTGTGACATGGCAATATGCTGTGGTTTGAGCTAATGCAACTAGCAACCAGATTAAATGAAGTTGGTTTGAATCCAAGATTCAAATTCAAACTCCATATGTGGAAATTAAAATGCCATTTATATGATTTGTGCTAAACAGCAGCTATAAGTTGTTCTAACATGCAAGAAAATGATACACATGGATAGGTTGCATTTTTCTGATAATTTTTCATATATAAATTATTTGATTTGGAGTTACGGTTGATTTTCTATGATTTTTAGAAGTTTAGGACATTTTCTGGAATTTCCTGATTTATTTTTAAACCAGAAAGTCACTTATTGCGTCTCCACTGTGTCATGCTTGCGTCAGCAAGTCAACAGCGCTGACTAGGTCAAACCTGACCAATGGGGTCCACTGGTCAGTCTCATAGGGCTGCGTTGGTCACTGACGTGTGGGGCCAGTCAAGGGCCACGTCAGCATGGTCAACTCCGACGCGTGGGTCCTACTTGGTTTAATTAAAACTGATTAAAAGGATAACCAGTGGTTATTTAGCTGGTGGGGCCCTAATGTCAGTGGCTGGTGTGATTAAACTAAACGCAATTAAGCCCTAATGACGTAGCCACGTCGGCCGCGCCGGCGATTAAACGACGGCGACCACGGCTCGCGGCGGCGACGCTCGGGATCGAGCTGTAGGCCGCGGTTTGTCGTTCAGAAAGCATCGGGGAGAAGCCCTTGCTCGGGCGCATCCAATGGGCGAGCGGGGTCACGGGCTGCGGAATTTCGCCGGCGAGTTTTGGCGGCGGCACAGCTCTGGTTTGCACGGCGCGCGCTTCTGAGCACGGGAGGAGGCGCTGCGGGTGTCTACAGGCTCGGGAGATCGTGCTGAGCACGATGGTGTGCTCAGGATCGAGTTGCGGTGGCTGTGGCCATGGCGGCGAAATCTGGCGGCAAGGCTGCGTCGGTCTCGGCGAACGAGCGGCTCTGACAAAGCGATCGCGAGAGGAGGGATTGGAGAAAGAAGCTCACGGAGAGTACAGGGGGCATCGAAGAGGGCTTGGGGAAGGCTCGGAGCAGACGGCGAGGCCGTGGCGATCTCGGCTTCCCGAGGTTGAAGACGACGACGGGGAGAGCGTTTGGGGGCGTCCGGCGTCGAGTGAGTCGACAGGGAGGACGAGGGCGTCGAGGCGGAGGCCATGGACAGATCGGCGAGGCGAGGGAGGGCCCGTGGGCGTGGCTACAGCGAAGGGTGGCGACGGCGGCGCTCGGGTGTGTTCGGGAGAGAGGCTAGAGGTCGAGGGAGAGAGCAGAGAGCGAGGGGAGAGGCAGAGGGGGCTGCGAGGCGTCTCCAGACGCGAGGGGGAGGCAGGAGGCGGCAAGCAAGAGGTGGAGCTCGGGCGCACGCACTGTCGACACGCCTCTGCCTACTGGCAGAGGTTGAAGACAGCCGCTTCAGGCCAGCGGGCTGGGCCAGCCACTTGGGCCGCCAGGTGGGTTGCACAGGTGAGTTGGCCCGGGTTAGTCTCTCTCTCTTTTATTTCTGTTTTCTATTTTTCTGTAATCTTTGTGGCTTTACTAAAAATACTAAAACAGATCCAAAAATCATAAAACTGCTCAATGCCACTGTTTGGAATATAACCAACAGCAAACATTTTAGTTTATGATTAATTGAGCATTTAAAATATTTAATAGCATTTAAATGCCCAAATGCAAATACTATATGATTTAATTCAAAGACCAAATATGTCATGGAAAAATGTGCATCACCTCTGGTTACTGTTTCCAGCATTTTCCAAGAATGATGAACATTTTTGGAAGCCATTTGGATTTACTGGAAATATTTTGGTTGAACCTAGTGAATTCCTTTAATGCTAGGGTTTAGGCAATCCCCATTTCAGGTTTAACTGAAATTTAAACATGATGCAACACCAGATGCTAGCACTAGGCATAAATAGAACTAGGGATGTGACAACTCACCCCCACTAAACAAGAATCTCGTCCCGAGATTCAAGACGTGAGGTAAGAAGACAGAGGGGACACAAAGCTAACACGATCTTCACGATCCAAATGTCTTTCTCGAGGATGTTGGTTCATTGCATCACCTTGATCTCGACTTCTTGCTTTTAGAACTACATCCAACATGACAACGAGTAGGAAGGAAGAATTTTAGAAGAATCAATCTTCTTGAGGTTCGAGCAAATCAGGATCAAATCACGGAATAAGACATAGCAACATCTCTCGGGCTGAGACACGAAGCATACATCTAGAGGGATGGGGTAAAACAGATGACGGAGGTTCAATTTGGCAGGCAACAATTCCACGCTTGAGGAGAAGGTGAATGGTTTCAAGATAGCGATGAAATAACTGCCATGATTCCATAACGGGGCACCTTGGGGAAGGTGACTCATAGGATTATTCCCTCAGGTGACAAAAGGAATTACTTTTGATACATAGATCAATGGAACTCCTCTCACCAGCCTGAGGCAATTTACGAACGATCATTTGGAGGAGTTCGAAAGAATGACATACTCGGACTAGAATGGATGATGTGGACTACCTTGTTGAAGACAACGCAATGGATGATTTTGCTTAGCATCGGAAATGGATGGGACCCATGGTAGGACCACTTTTGAAGATGATCCTAAACAACAATTACTGAGAGGGCAGCCCATGGGAATTGGCACAATGGCGGTGCAAGCTGGGAACAAAATGCAACTGTTGGGAATGTTCCAACCATCATATCTGCCTGAGATTCAGATCCGATTGGTACTAGGATACTCCAGACTCAGCATGTCTGAAAAGGAAAGGGTGCAACACAAATCGACGAGATGATGTTGCGAGATTCTCCGGAGATGGACTATGGTAGTAAGCTCCAAAACATGAGTGGGTTCTGCTACAAACATGTGAACACGCTGCCCCAGACAAGCATGGCCACGTAGTAGTCTTATATTAAACACTACCAAGTTCAGGTGGGAAACCATCTTCGAGGATATTGGAATCTTGTGCATGAACTAGTATTCACCCAACAACTCCTTTTCCTCGAACAAACCAATCAGTGGCTTGGTGTGCTAGGGAATACATATGGAGTGGAGGTAATTAATCTACCAAACCATAGAATACATTCGCACATGCATAATTGACTTGGGATGGTACCAAAGGAAATAAAACAATCTTTTCTCAAATTCGTGGCGGCAACTTACACCTAAAGCACATGAATTCGAGGAAGTCACTTCTTCCATCCAAGCATAAGCTTCATGAACGGAACACGAAGGCATTGCTTACAAAGTTTTCAACACTAGGTTGATGTTCAACACGAATCATGGGGGAGACAAAATGCTGCTGATGAGCTCAACAGCAATTCATCGGAATTTCCATATCATTGGACTTCCACCATCATGTGAACACGGTGATAGCATTGGTCAGACCAAAAGATGTAATGGTGTATGCTCGAGGGATCAACCACGAGTAAGACAACATTACGAACATCGTTGGTTCTGATTTGACTTGATGATGGCCCATACTCAAGTCAAAGTTTTGACAAGATAATAGATCCAAAAACTGATCACGAGGACCAATCGATGAAGATATCATCTTTCTTCAACACACACTCAAAAGGATATCCTTTAAAATGAACTAAGTCGGACATGCCTTTATCTTCCAACCCTCCAAGTTGTTGGTTGGCTCAACCAACTAGCTCAGGGGTATCCAACACAGATTCTTGGAGAATGGGTGGTTTGGAGAAAAACCAGCATGATCACGAACTCAACATAGCGGTCAGGTGACAACCTGGTAATACTTCCGAGAAGATATTCGGAACATCACGATCCACCGATATGTTACTAAGCTCGAGAACAATCTTGCTTTTCAGAGCAAGACGATATGAACAATAAGCAAGGGATTGAATAATCCTAACTCATTGATCGAAGAGTGCACCGGAAATAAGGACTAGGTAGCACAGTCTATCTTAGAATGATGATTCAATAACCAACATGCTAAGAGTGAAACTATTGTCCATTTACTACTAAGCAACATGGTTGCTAGAAGTATTAATTTCGCACATCATGGTTCACATGTCGGCATTCCGGTTGCAACAACACGGGACCGAGGAATGAACGATGATGGCGAGAGTATCACTACATCAAGAATTCATAAGGGAAGGTGCAATTCTCATGACGTTCCTGACATAAAGTGGTTAATACTTCAGGGTAGAACAGAATCAAAAGCTTGATTGCATTTGATCTGCGGATTACAACTGCTTTGACCCAACCCTGGATATGGATGAGGTACTGGAGTTTGTTTCTCCCAGTCATTACAAAATAGAATGGCTTGACAGACCACAGGAATAATAGGCATCAATGATGAATGCACGACTACTCTTGACTATCAATTGACAGACGGGGGTCAGAATACAACTAAGGAGGAACAACTCGAGGAACATATAACTTTCTGAGTTGTGGATGCATAGATTAGTATGTCGAGCAAAGTTCAACATTTCTTCCGGATAACACATGCAGATAGGTAGAATTGGCAGAGTAACCTCATAGAATCGAGGACTTGTCAAGAGCACTCTGGTTGTGGTCTCTTCGTTCAAGGAACTTCTGCCATAAGCGGTTCATAGTTTTTGGCAGAAGGAAATACCACGGCCCTTGAGGACTATCGCAAAGTTACTAATATCCTAATGGAACTAGCAAACACTATCAACAGGAGGTAAGTAGGGTGAACCTCGGGTTCAATAACCCAGGAATAGAATACCTATTACTAAATGGCATCACGGGATGCTTTCGAGAATGGTGGCCAGAATTATCACACTGGGAACACAAAACATGGCGAGATTACTAGGTGACTCCCTATAACACCTAGGTTCATAATAATAGCTCCAACATATATGACGAGGCAGCGGAGTACCTCAACACACTAATTTGTGTGATTAAGCTGGCCCAAGTGAACATTAGAAACGGAGAGAAGGGATTGCAAATGCATCAGACTATTTAGAAATCTGGGATGACTCGGACAGCATAACGGCTGTAAATGCTCAAAATGATTTGAGACATCCTGCAAAATAGTGGCATGACCACTCAACATCACAATATCAAGGTTCTGAGACCTCCTATGAACATCTGAGTAGTAAAAACTGAACTGAGATTTGAAACTATCAATACTATAAGTCTATGGATTAGTAACATGTCACCACGATAGATAGATGAGAAGCCTAGTTCTTAAACCCCTTAGAGGAGAAGAGGATGAATCAGATCGAGAAGGCCATGAGGTATAAGGAGTAAAAAGAGCCTTATGTTCCTTCCACAATCAATTCCCTTACATAACTAAAGCATTTCTAGACACAACTTGGACCAGTTTGGCTTGGTAATCCTCTGAGCGATAAGGCTCGATACCAACGCTATCAAGACCCGATTCCAAGTCACATCGACCTAGCGGTAACACCTCATATCACTTTGCGGCCTCACTCACGGTATTCCACAGTGTGTCGCCTTACCATGGCCCGGGACCGTTTAGCCTTTTGGCTCACGTATATGATAGTGTCGCTAGCATCCACATGACGAGAGAACCGGGCCGACATGGCTAGTCGTGAACCAAAGCGGCGCTAACCCATGGGGACAGGCATACATGAATCACATCGAGCATGTCGGTCATCAACGTATGAATCCGAGCTGTAGCACTGGGCTAACAGGAGTCCGGGAACCCGGGCTGTAGCAGGCTAGGCAGGACTCCGGATGTCACCGCGTGACATTTCCCCAAAGGGACAGACACAGGAACGAGGTGAAACACATGCCGGCCAGTCAAGTGTCCTGAGCAGTAGTGCTGGGCTTGCAGGACTCCGGTGAACCGGGCTGTAGCGGACTACTATGGCTCAAGGAAGCACTAGACTACATTTCCCCATAAGAGAGGCTGCCAAGGATAAACAACTAGATTGTCGGATCCCACACATACGAAGCATTTCAAACATACACACAATATGCTCGATATGTGTAAATACAACATGGCATCACAACATAACTCTACGACTCAAAGTCTTTATTCATTAGGCTCCGAGGAGGCGAGATATTACAAACATGGGTCTCATGACCCAACATTGAAACATACAAGTCAAAGCACATGCGGAAGCTAAACATGTATGAGTCTGAGACATCTACAAATGAAAAAGGCTTAGAAGCTCGGCTATCTACCAGATCTGACGAGGCACAGGATCGTGCTGAGGTAACAAGCTAAGCGTCAAGTCCACGCGGAACTACTACTAGCGAGGCCGACGCGTCTCTCGCAAAACATAAAATAAGCAAGCGTGAGTACAAATGTACTCAGCAAGACTTACATCGTAACTAACTACATATGCATCATTATCAACAAAGGGGGTGGTGGAGTTTGACCGCAGCAAGCCAGCTTTGACTCGGTGGCTATCTGAACTATGACCGCAAGTAACTCTTTGAGGTGGCGCTACGAGTCCACATATTCACCATATCAATACACCACTATGGATCTGCTCCGTCTCCCTCGAGAACGCCATCCATAGCACTCACGCTTATCTTGCGCATTTTAGAGTATCCACTTTCACTTGTCTATGAACTGTTATAGGCAACCCGAAGTCCTTTACATGGACACGACTATTGAATAGATGATGTTAACCTGCGGGTGTACTTCTTCTAAGCGCTCTCACCACTTACCGCCGTTTACATGACATGTACTCGGCAACCTTCAGCGGAAGCCCAACGTGGGTGCGGCCACAGCCTACCTAAACACTCAAGACTCTAGTCCAGGTTTATCGCCTATTCAGGTTCCATCCATGAGGAGTCGGCCGAGGTTTCCGCTCTGACCCCGAGCGATGTGTGCGAGGTTCCCGAGATACCAAGCGGGCATTCCGTTACACCGACCACGGTGTATCTACCGCATCATAGCCCACCCCTAGGGTCAGCGCTTCATACGGCCTCCAACACATATCCTACAAACACGAAACTAGTTGCAACTCACAGACGAGAGAACAAGGGTGGTTAAGAAGCGAGAGGGTCCATTGGTTTGGGCCCAATGCGTGGTAGTAACTGTTTCATGGATCACAAACACAGAACTCAGTTCACGAGGGCGGCTGCAATGAGACAACCCACCATGTACTCCTACATGGCCTCTCACCGCTACCTTTACCAAATCGTGTTCACACACTTAGCTCACACACGAGGAAATGTTCAGACACCTCTGATTCATCCCGATGAATCGGACTGACTCAACTCTAAGCGATAGCAGGCATGACAAACAAGCATGAATGAGTAGGCACAACAGGCTCAAACAACTCCTACTCATGCTAGTGGGTTTCATCTATTCTTGTGGCAATGACCGGTCATGCAGGGGATAAGGGGTTCAGCTACCGCAGCAAGTAACAGTTGAATCGTTGTTGTCCTAATGTAGTAAAAGAGAGCAGGAGCGAGAGAGTGGGATTGTATCGGAATGAACAAGGAGGTTTTGCTTGCCTGACACTTCCAAAGATAATATAGTTCTTCATCGGTGTCATCGAACTCATCGTCGGTATGTTGTCTAATGAGAGGGGACAAACACCGGCAACAGAGAAAGAACACAATCAATGCAATGCAACAATATGATGCATGAGTGTGACATGGCAATATTCTGTGGTTTGAACTAATGCAACTAGCAACCAGATTAAATGAAGTTGGTTTGAATCCAAGATTCAAATTCAAACTCCATATGTGGAAATTAAAATGCCATTTATATGATTTGTGGTAAACAGCAGCTATAAGTTGTTCTAACATGCATGAAAATGATACAGATGGATAGGTTGCATTTTTCTGATAATTTTCATATATAAATTATTTGATTTGGAGTTACGGTTGATTTTCTATGATTTTTAGAAGTTTAGGACATTTTCTGGAATTTCCTGATTTATTTTTAAACCAGAAAGTCACCTATTGCGTCAGCACTGTGTCATGCTTACGTCAGCAAGTCAACAGCGCTGACCAGGTCAAACCTGACCAGTGGGGTCCACTAGTCAGTCTCATAGGGCTGCGTTGGTCACTGACGTGTGGGGCCAGTCAAGGGCCACGTCAGCATGGTCAACTCCGACGCGTGGGTCCCTCTTGGTTTAATTAAAACTGATTAAAAGGATAACCAGTGGTTATTTAGCTGGTGGGGCCCTAATGTCAGCGGCTGGTGTGATTAAACCAAACGCCATTAAGCCCTAATGACGTAGCCACGTCGGCCGCGCCGGCGATTAAACGACGGTGACAACGGCTCGCGGCGGTGACTCTCGGGATCGAGCTGTAGGCCGCGGTTTGTCGTGCAGAAAGCATCGGGGAGAAGCCCTTGCTCGGCGCATCAATGGGCGAGCGGTCGCGGGGCTGCGAATTTCGCGGCGGCGAGTTTTAAGCGGCGGCGCAGCTACGGGTTTACCGCAGGCGCGGCGCTTCTGAGCACGGGAGGAGGCGCTGCGGGTGTCTGAGCTCGGGAGATCGTCTTGAAACACGATGGTGTGCTCGGGATCAAGTTCGCGGTGGCTGTAGCCACGCAGCGGCGAAGCTTGTGGCGTAGCGTCGGTCTCCGTGAGCAGCAGCTCTGACATAAGCAGCCGCGAGAGGAGGGGGGGGTGGGGAAAGAAGCTAACGGAGAGTGCGAGGCGTCGAAGAGGGCTCGGGGAAGGCTCGGAGCAGGCAGGCGAGGCCGTGGCGATCTCGGCTTCGAGGTTGAAAACGGCAGCGAGGGAGAGCGTTGGGGCGTCCGGCGTCGAGTGAGTCGGCGGGGAGGCGAGGCGTCAGGCGGAGGCCATGGACAGATCGGCGAGGCGAGGGAGGGCCCGTGGGCGTGGCTACGGCAAAGGGTGGTGATGGCGGCCTCGGTTGTGTTGGGAGAGAGGCTAGAGGTCGAGGAGAGAGCAGAGAGCGAGGGAGAGGCGGAGGGGCTGCGGGTCATCTCGAGGCGCGAGGGGAGGCGGAGGCGGCAAGCGGGAGGTGGAGCTCGAGCGCCTGCCTGTGTCGACACGCCTCTGCCTACTCGCAGAGGTTGAAGACAACCGCTTCAGGCCAGCGGGCTGGGCCAGCCACTTGGGCCGCCAGGTGGGCTGCACAGGTGAGTTGGCCCAGGTTAGTCTCTCTCTCTCTTTTATTTATGTTTTCTATTTTGCTGTAATCTTTGTGGCTTTACTAAAAATACTAAAACAGATCCAAAAATCATAAAACTGCTCAATGCCACTGTTTGGAATATAACCAACAGCAAACATTTTAGTTTATGATTAATTGAGCATTTAAAATATTTAATAGCATTTAAATGCCCAAATGCAAATACTATATGATTTAATTCAGATCCCAAATATGTCATGGAAAATGTGCATCACCTCAGTTCTTTGTTTCAGCATTTTCCAAGAATGATGAACATTTTTGGAAGCCATTTGGATTTACTGGAAATATTTTGGTTGAACCTAGTGAATTCCTTTAGTGTTAGGGTTTAGGCAATCCCCATTTCAGGTTTAACTGAAATTTAAACATGATGCAACACCAGATGCTAGCACTAGGCATAAATAGAACTAGGGATGTGACACTAAGTGAGAGTGTTCAAGCACTATAGTCCGGTTGCCTTGTTCGTTGCGTTGAGCGCCTCCTCGAAGGACCCAAGAATGGGAACAAGGCGCTCAAGTTTATCGAACACCCGACACTTTCGTGGCATGGGGATTGAAATAACGACTTGCCATCTCTCAAATTTGATAAGCGGCCGCCTGAAGGTAATATTTTAAATTCACAAGCGTTGCTTAGCGCATATGAACAAGTTTTGATTATGCAGGATAACAAATGCGAGTCTATTCAAAATTACATCTTTGGAGCATTCACCCGCTATAAAGCGGGCACCCTTGAGGATGCCCTCATAGTACATTTCGGGCTTGCGATTCTCCTTGCCCGGTGGTGGCCCGTCCGTCACAAGCTTCTCGGCATCCATCTTTCCCGAGTGCACTTTCGCGCGGGCAAGGCCCGACGGGCACCTTCAATCTGAGCGGAGCGCTTGATGACTTCAATCCATGGATGAGGCGTCCACCAGCCGCTGCACTAGACCGAAGTAGCTCCGAGGCATGGCTTCCTTAGGCCACAACCGAATTATGAGGCCCTTCATGGCATGTCCGGCGACCTTGTGGAGCTCGACCAGGCTTGCTTGACTGGTCGCTCGAGGCACGGATGTCCGGCCTCGACATCTTGAGACAGAACACCTTTTCCGTGAGCTCCCTCCTCGGTGCGGTAGAAGCGGCAACATCGGACACACTACGGGCCAGATCTGCGAATGCTCTGGAGAGCTCGGTTTGGGTAAGTAATAGATAATTCACTTTCACATGCTTGCTTTGCATAAAGAATGCCTTACTGTTGGGTTCTCTGGTAGGGTGCGTCGACCGCAAATTAAAAATTCTCTGCGAACATCCGGGAACATGCTACGGAGATGGATCACGATTCGTTACCACTAGGCGCGCAGTGCCATTCAGCGGAAGAAGAGTTGGAACAGCAGCGTCTGCGTGGATCGTCTCCTCCTCGTTCGATCTCCCTCGGCGGCGGTCGTCCGATCCCGTCACGAGTTCGCGGAGGCGGCGCAAGTGCACCGCCTCTAACGGTATCCGCGCGTGCGGGAGGAGCGTCGTGGGGCGGACTGCTGGGTCCGATCACACGATCGGCAGCAGTGGAGGTGGCTAATCGCAACACATGCAAACCCTAGTCGCGGCGCCAAGCGATCAACCTCCACGAGGCGGCGCTCACGCCTCCCGAGGCGAAGCGATCTGCCTCCTGAGGCGGAAGCGATCTCCCTCTCCTATCTGAGTGTGCCGCACCTCCACTTTATATAGGCGTCCGTCGCGAGCTCAACACTTGGGCCTCGCCACGGACCCTAAAACAAAAGTCTACTCGATCCGTTCCTAGTCGATTCGGATCACATCCGATCGGTGTCCTCTGAACTGACCTCATAGGTTCCTTCCCTTAAGCGCGCGACCCCTTAGGTTCAAGTCGGCTTGGTCACGATTCGGATCACCTCCGACCTATGCGGTTGGTAGCAGCCTCTAGCAAGGCGTGCCGACCACCAAGCAAGCGATGAAGCTGGTTAAGCGAACACAGCCTAACGTGTCACACTTCATTCCCTTTGCCACCACGATATATGTTGTCGGGCTCAAAGCGAGACTGTCATCCTTGTGCTAACCCGACCTCTTTCTCGTTCGATGATATCGACCACAATCCGGATTATCTCATAATCCTTGTCGCATAGCCATGCTATTCTGGTCGAGATCACATGAGGGGCCCAGTATATCTCTCGATCGGAGGGCAAATCCCATCTTGCTCGACCATGTCTCGCATGACATGGGACTGGACAAACCGAAACCTCGTTTGTAACTACCCGATCCACGGATTAGCATTTGGTCGGCCCAAAGCAAGTCTGTCACCATCCAGTACATGCGTCGGCTCAGGTCTTAGGACATAGAGCGTATGTTGTACTAGAGACTCACAGATGACATATCGCTGCGTCTCATAGTTGGGTCTGTCCGACTCGGACCTTATCTCGACTCGGATCCGACTATATCGAATCCGACCAGACCTTCAAGTCCATATTATCCGGTTAGCATCCAATGCTCCATGGCTAGTGAGACCGAGCCATCGACCGTGTCATATGCTAGTCTAGTCGGCTCTTGGCGTCCACACAGCCCTTTCGACTAGGGACCTTTTAGGACAGTCATCATACAATGCATAGTCCCACAAACAAGTCATGTACTTGCTGATACACATCATTGATAATGTACAAGGACTATCTTTATTCATAAACACATAGGAAATATCATCATACATGATTGCCTCTAGGGCATATCTCCAACACCGCCGCTATCTTCTTTGATGATTCAATTTCCTGGAGGGCTTTTTGGGCTTCGGCCTTAGCGGCTTTGGCACTCTCAAGAGCCGAGGCGAGCTCGGACTCTCGAGTCTTCGAGTCACGCTCAAACTCGTGTTTTTCCACGAGCACAGGAGCTCTTGCCGCACCTCCTCCACCCGCGCCTCCTGCTTCTCTCGCTCGGTGCGCTCTGCGGCCGCTTTGCTTTCGGCCGTGGACACCGCTTCCTTCAGGGTTGCCACCTCGTGCGTGGCCCCTACAATACCCACGTTAGTCCTGTCATTTTTGCAACCAAATCCTTTCTGTAAGGTATTACTTTAAGAAGGTATTACTTACCTTCCTTGTCCTCGAGCTGCTTCTTGGCAAGGCTGAGCTCGTTCTCGGACCGCTCGAGGCTCTGCTTCAATGCATTGACCTCCATGATCGGTCTGGCCGGAGTCAGCAAGCGCAGCAATTCCCATATTGACATACTTATGTTAGACTCCTGCGTATATCTTTTAGATCCTCGGTCCGGTTTTTCTTTCCGAACACCGAACTAAGCATCGAGACTCTGTCTATGCGGTAATATTTTACATATTCTAAACTTACCTCAAAGCTGTTAGAAGGCTGGTGCAGGCTTCGATCAGCCCGCTCTTGGCGGACTGAACTTCTGGATCACCACACTCATAACGGTGTGGTGCTCCTCGTCGATGGGCGCCGTTAAGCACCTCCGGCAAGCTATCCGGTGCCTCCGGATGGGCGGAGGTCACTGGCGTCCACAGATCTTGCCCTTCTTACGAAGGGCGCTTGCGGAGTTGGAACCACTGAAGGTTCGATGCGAGTCGGCCGAGGCGGACATAGAGCCCTCTGGGTTTCGCCCCTTTGCACCCGAGTCCGGGAGGTTGCCTTGCGAGCCTCGGGACCACCTCCTCCTGGTGGGGCCTTTGGGACTCCACCACGGTGCCGTCTGCGTCCACGAGGGCGGAGGCGGTCGGAAGTGAAGTGCTATTCATCCGGCGAATCCGAGAGCCGCTCGGCAAGCGGCGAGCTCGCCCATAGGCGGGCTACATGTTTATATTTGGCGTTAGAAGACACTGTCGACAAATAAAAGTCTGAGCTATTCGGAGCCGGACACTTACGATCTCGCCAGGAGCTTGGCCCTTGGTGGCCCTCCTCCTCGTCGTTGTCGGCGTTGGTGGAGAAGTTCGCAGGAAGGGTCCTTCCTTTCTTGGACCCTCTGGCCTCCCCAGTCGGGGCGGCCTTCCTTTTCTTCTCTCCCCCCGCTGGGGGAAAGGCTTCTTTTTCCTCCTCCTGGTCCTCATGGGAGGATTCCGCCTCAGAATCGTTGGACGATGAGTCCGACAGCACCTGGCGCCGGGAGCTCCTTTGAGTTCCCGTGGCCTCCTTCTTGGCCTTCTTCTCCGGCACCACGTGAGGTGCCGGAGCCAGCAGCCCCGTCAATCGGACGTCCGCTGGGTCTTACGGCAAGGGGCGGACGGTTAATCTGTCCGGGCGTCTT
Source organism: Aegilops longissima (assembly GCA_021605205.1). Taxonomy (NCBI): domain Eukaryota; kingdom Viridiplantae; phylum Streptophyta; class Magnoliopsida; order Poales; family Poaceae; genus Aegilops; species Aegilops longissima. The sequence continues at coordinate 466,910,734 of CM038676.1, forward strand.
GACCAGATCTGTCAAAGGTTAGGGAGCTTTAGATCCGCATAGAGTCAAACTATGAAAAAGAGTCCCATAAAGGGTAAAATAACTTACCTCGCTGGTTTGGCGCTGCGAGCTGAATCCGTGATCTTGATGGCGGATGCGGGAGCTTCGCGCCCTTGAACAGCACCTTCCGGGCATCTTTGTATGTAGTGTGAAGAGCGGCTCAAGGTTGATGATGTGCGGATCAAACTCCCACAAATTGAAGGCCCGTTCTTGGCATGGGAGAATTCGGCGGATGAGCATCACCAGGATTCGTTGACAAGCTTGAGATTCTTGTCCACTAGGTTTGGACGCAGGTTTGGAGTCCGGACAGCTCTTCGAATCACCCCACGTCGGGCCGTCTCTTTCCATGTTGTGAGCCGTGTGGGAAGCCAGATCGAATTCGGGGCCGCCGCCCATTGAGAGTCATGCGGCTCGGTGATGTAGAACCACCCGATTGCCACCTTTATGGTCTCCACAAAGGAGCCCTCGAGCCATAGGACGTTGGCCATCCTGCCCAGCATGGCACCTCCGCACTCCGCTTGGCGACCGCCCACTACCTTCGGCTTGACATTGAAGGTCTTCAGCCATAAGCCAAAGTGAGGCTGGATGCAGAGGAAGGCCTCGCACACGACGATAAACGCCGAGATGTTGAGGATGAAATTCGGGGCTAGATCGTGGAAATCTAGGCCGTAGTAGAACATGAGCCCCCGGACGAATGGGTGAAGTGGAAACCCTAGTCCGCGGAGGAAGTGGGGGAGGAACGCCACCCTCTCATGGGGCCTGGGGGTGGGGATGAGCTGCCCCTTGTTGGGGAGCTGACACGCGATGTCACCGGACAAGTATCCGGCTTTCCGCAGCTTTTTGATGTGCCCCTCCGTGACAGAGGAGGCCATCCACTTGCCTCCCGCTCCGGACATGGTTGGAGAAGGTTGAGGTGGGATGTGCGGACTTGGGCGCTGGAGCTCGAGTGCGCGGAAATGGATGAGCAAAGCAGGAAGAAGGCGTGGGTTAAAAGGTGGATCCTTATCCCCTTATATAGACGGACAAAGCTATGCGTCCCCCGCCAGCCTGGTAAAACTCGCTTATCTCCCAAGCGCTGTAATCAATGGCGCGGTTAGGTTACCCACGCCCGTATTGATGGGAATCCGGAATAAGGGGCACGATCTCCATACGATAAGGCGTGCCAAGGAAACCGCCTCGCTAAATCGCTGAGGTGGAGCATAAAAGCGATTAAATATAAAGGCACGGCCGTGGTGTGATGTCACGCCCGCGGAATCGTCAGCAGATCTGTGCAAAGGTTATTCTCTATAAAGGTATGTGGGACTTGTTTTGCGAGCGGACACTATCCTTGTGTTCAAAATCTTCTATGAAGTATTGGAGGAGAAACCCGCCTTGCAATGTCGAAGACAATTTGCGCGCCAGATTAAATCATCATTGAAGCCTGGTTAGGGGCTCTTGAGGAGTCCTAGTTTAGGGGTGTCCGGATAGTCGAACTATCATCGTTGTCGGACTCTGGACCATGAAGATACAAGATTGAAGACTTCGTCCGTGTCGGATGGGACTTTCCTTGGCGTGGAAGGCAAGCTTGGTGATCTGGATATGTAGATCTCCTACCATTGTAACCGACTCTGTGTAACCCTAACCCTATTTGGTGTCTATATAAACCAGAGGGTTTTAGTCCATAGGACGAACAACAATCATACCATAGGCTAGCTTCTAGGGTTTAGCCTCTCTGATCTCGTGGTAGATCCACTCTTGTACTACCCATATCATCAATATTAATCAAGCAGGAGTAGGGTTTTACCTCCATCGAGAGGGCCCGAACCTGGGTAAAAACATCGTGTCCCTTGTCTCCTGCTACCATCCGCCTAGACGCACAGTTAGGGACCCCCTACCCAAGATCCGCCGGTTTTGACACCGACAACGACACTGCGGCAGACCCAACATCAACAAACAACCCCAACAACGCGGGTGCTCCTTCATCAACTTGATATTCTTGAGGGGCGTTAGTCCTCATTTTCGATCCTTTTGGTCATTTTATGACAAAGGGGGAGAAATTTGAGTTAGTCTTCAAGTGGTTCTATCTTATATAGGCGTTTTTGCTAAGTTACAACTCTCGTTCTTCTGATGACTTTGCTGGATCGAGTTGTAAACTTAAACTCTATGGTGGCCCGATACTTTTGCTGTAATTTTTTGCATGCTTATTCCTCGTTAATGTTAATGCGCGCATGCTGAGTTACATCAGTCACCATATTTCATCATGCATTTCAAATTCTTCATATTATATGTCAAATGTGTGTATGAATTACAAGATATAGGGGGAGATCTCCATGGTTCTACTCTTCAAGTGTGCATTGTTTCAAAAGAAAATTCCTCACTATGCACATCTTCAGGGGGGGTTCTTCTATATCTTGCAATCAAATTCCTCAATATCAGAGTTTACACTTCATATCTTTATCCCCGTTGAAAACTTAACCTATATTGTCATCAATCACCAAAAAGGGGGAGATTGTAAGTGCATCTAGTGCCCCTTAGTGATTTTGGTGTATTGAAGACTTATAGGTTAAGGGACTAATGTGTTTATGAGTGTACACAGGTCTATAAGTCTATGAAGAGTTTGATATTTACAGAAAAAGTCAACCCCTAAAAATGAAGTTCTTCAACTGAAGACTTTGGATTTCTGAAGACTATCTGAAGACTTTGAAAGTGAAGAAATTGGTGTGACCTTGAAGACTTGGCATTCATTCGAGGAACATGGAGCATGAATACTTTTGTTTTTGTAGTTTCATTTTCTCTTTCTTGAGTCATAGGAAACACCGTCTTTGTTAAAGGGGTGAGGAAATACCAAGGAAAAATTTCCATGCGATGCTCAACTCAAAATCCTACACCTACCAATCCCTTGAGTGAAGCCATTGGAAATCTCATACAGTTCAGTCATATTCTTGATGTGAGACAAAGTTCTTACGGTCTTTGAGAATTTGTTACGGCCGAGGAGTTAAAATTCGCCAATGCGGATTGCCTACGATGAGAACATGATAGCCTGAGAATTTGATACTCAAATTTCCGACCATTCTTGTACTTCTGGCATGCTGTCCCAAAATATCTACCCACCTAACGGTCATATTATTGAAGGAATTTATGTCTTATCATGTCGGGCTGCTCCTAGGCTATAAATAGCCCCCCCTACAACCACTAGCTGGTTGGCTGCTCGAAAGAAACCGGCACTTGTCATTTGAGAGCATCCCATCCTCCGAGGACTTTGAGCAAAAATCATCGAGTGAGGAAAACCCAAACCCAAACACCTACAAACCCAAAGTAATTGAGCATCACTGAAGAGATTGATCTTGCGTAAATCCTACACTTGTTACCTTTGGAGACTGTGCTTCTTCCAGATGGTTAGGCTTCATGGTCTAGAGCATCCAAGAGGAATTGTGGATCGCCAAGTGACCGAGTCTGTGAAGGTCTGGAAGTCACCTGAAGTCTTACCACGAGTGATTGGGTGAGGTCTGTGTGACCTTAGCTAAAGGAGAATACGGTGAGGACTGTGTGTCCGGAACTGTGCGTCCTCAGGTTTAAATACCTAGCCGCTCCAACCAGACGTACAACTGAGACAGCAGTTGGAACTGGTCTACCGAATAATTGTCTTCACCAAGCTTACTGGTTCTATTTCCTCATAACTGTGTTGTGCACTTGTTCATATCTGTGTTTGAGGACTTTGACTGAAGACTTTCTCAATTTCCGCAGTTCAATTTCTTCAGTCTGTTTGTCTTCATCCTGTGTTATCCTGTGTTTACGCTTTCTGTACTCTGTGTGTGTCTGCATTTCATCATGATGACCATGCTTATACTCTGTTATGTTTACTTTTGAGTACTTATTCCACTGCAAGTAGTTCTTCGTTAAGGAATTTCCTCACCCGCAAATTCCTCAGTGAAGAATTCATAAAAATCGCCTATTCACCCCCCCCCCCTCTAGTCGATATAACGCACTTTCAGAGGATATCAGCGGGATCTAGTGACTCGTAATATCCACGTTCTTGTATCATCAGTGCCAGAGTATCAAATGAGGAATCAAGCGATCTCAGCAGTTGTCGGTGTACTAGAGTAGGGGTACCCTAGTATCCCGAACTCGTGCACGGGCGATTCAGACACCCAACAAGGCTTGCACGGTGACCGCCAAGGTCCTCCGCTGCTCCTTTGGAGCCATTCAAGAACAAAGTATTCAAGGCCCGGCAAGAGGGCTTGCGGGAAGGCCACTCAAGGCACGAAGAAACAAGACCCGGCAAGAGGAGCTTGCGGGAAGGCTGGTGAGCGACAAGCTACCGCGCGACAAGGATTCGATCGCGGCAAGGTGCTTGCCGCGACGAGCAACCTCTCTTCATCTCCGCTCCAGCTCATCCACCAGCGTGTCGCCATGGGGCCATTCGGCGTGCGTGTCAAGAGGTTGTGCAGCCAGCGAGGAGCACCGATAAGCGGCGGCAGCGAGCTTACCATCGTGGCAAGCGGTGGCGCACTGACGGTCCCTGTTGCCTTTGTTTAGGCGGCGAGGACGGGCATTATTGATCTTGTCCCTTGCCGTCGAGTTAGGTATAATGCAATCGCATACCTTTGTACAAGTCGGTGTACCAACTACTGTTTTTCCATTTGTACCCTCATCTACGTTGCCACCTGTCGGTGACCCCTTGAGCCTATAAAAGGAGGCCCATGTGCAACGTAGAAAGGGTTCGGCTGGTTCGACTCATTTGAGACCACACTCACTCAGGCTAGGTTTTGTAGCTCTCATTGCTCCCTAGCAAGAACACAATACAATCAGCCAAGCAGCAGTTGGAGTATTATCTCTCCGGAGAGCTCCGAAGCTGGGTAAAACTGCTCGTGTGCATCACCTCGATCTGCTCTTCGTGCAATCTCCGCCCCCCACCGAACCAAAAGGGACTCGGTCCGCCAGGTCCCATAGGTGTTCGTGGGTCACGATCAGCTTCCCCGACAGCAGTTTCTTCACCACCTCATGGTCGGTGGTGTCAGTGGCACCAAGTGCTTGAAGCTCATTTGAGATGTCAGTGAGGCGATTGAAGGTTTGTTGAACATTTTCATTGTCAAGTTTTTTGAAGCGGTTGAAGAGATTGCGAAGAACGTCACCTCGAGAGTCACGCTGTGTTGAGACTCCTCCATTGACTTTGGACAGCCTATCCCAGATAAGCTTAGCAGTTTCCAAAGCACCACTACAAAAAAATACACTTACGTGATGATATGTGTTTGTCCACGATGAGGTCGCGTTTTTGTCATGCATGTACATCCATGAAGATTTTATGATGAATCAAGATAGTCATACTGTCTTTGTCGTAGAAGTGTTCCATGACATTACCAAAATTATCATCACGGAAGTGTCCACTTCCTTGACGATAAATCGTAGCGTCACGAAGTGCTTTACGTCAAGGGTGACCGACCGTGGCATCCACCGTAACGGAACGTCGTTAAGCTATCGGGTCGGGTTTTGGATCCGATAACCCGTTAACAGCCCCGACCAATGGGAAATTTCCACGTGTAAAATTCTTATTGCCCGGACGAAACACATGTCAGCTCGTCAGTGGGTCAGATAGGCGCCTATGATATGTCGACACATGCCACGGCCCACCACCGGCCCATTTAGCTTACAAAGCTGGCCCGTTTGACTTGGTCAAAAGTTAACGGGCTGGCCCATGAAAAGCCTGTTAACGGTCTCTTCGAAAATAGCCCATTTTACGTCTCGTTAACTCACGACCCGTTAGGCCCTAAAGGAAATCGGCCCAACAACGTCATGTGGGCCGTCGAATATAACACCAGCCCATTTCCCTTTCGGCCCATGTATGGCCCACGACGTCTTTCGGCCCATATGAGGCCTTCGTATCTTTCGGCCCTTTATAGGCCCATGGTGACTCTAGCCCATAATGAACAGTAATTTTCTTTGTACCCGTTAACGGCCCGTGATTTACATGGACCGTTTCCAGCCCGTGTTAGCTTTCGGCCTATTGGCGGCCCATACGTTCTTGGGCTCCTTTTCGGCCCTCGATTACTTCCGGGCCGTTACTGCCCTGTTCCCCTAATGGGCCAAATTCGGCCCATGGCAAGAGTCGGCCCGTTACTGGCCTGTTCCCCTAATGGGCCAAATTCAGCCCATGGCAAGAGTCGGCCCGTTACTGGCATGTTCCCCTAATGGGCCAAATTCGGCCCATGGCAAAAGTCGGCCCGTTTCGGCACATTAACCCGTTCGCCGTTTCGGCCGTCCTATATTACGGCCCATTAACGACCCGTTATGCAGTGATGTATTAAGCCTTTGCTGTCCTCGGCTGTTAACACCGATTACCATCTGGGCGATACCAATTACGCTCGATTACGGCCCATGTAGACCCATTTATCCGATGGCGAGGCCCATCGATTACAAACCATTTATCGACGGCCGTGGGAGACCCATGGATCCTGCGGCCCGTATATAACCCATGGTAGTTGCGGCCACTAGCAAATAAGGGAAAAATAAGACTAGAAATAAATAAGGCGAAACTAATGCTAGGCTATTAAAGGCGATTACCTGATTACATCCACTCGGCATCAAAGATCGCCACCGTGCAAATATAGGGAACACCCTACACTATACAAAAATGGCTTGCTATTTTCTTGACCGGTGGCTACGTTAAGAATAAATTTTGTATCGCACCAAAACAAATTACAACTATATAACAAAAGTAAGGTTGGCATAAAACTTAACAGTCTAGCAGATAAATGCACCACCAGAAGTTCAGAAGCTCAGTTCATTTGACCCGACTGTTACGTTTTCATGATGTATTGTCCGATGGAGCACCATAACACTCGCCTTCATTTCCCCTAGGCTCTTGAATAACATAGCAAATGTTTGATAGTCTGGTTTCAAAACCATGCATATCTTGACGACATTGAGCAATGTTTCTCCTTGTTTCACAAAGGGTCTCTGTTAGGGAATGGACTTGTGTCTGGAGCACAGATACAACATTGCTTTGAGCTTGCATATCTTGATCATGAGGCAGTTTGGATGATATTGCCTTAACAACCAACCCAGTATTACGCAGGAACGTGCTTTTGGCACTATTAGTGGACAGTCTTGCCCACCGCGAGAAGAAGTGACATTGCGGTTATAGTTGCCTCGCCACCTTGAAGGTGGCGGTTCCTCATTTTTCCATAGCTCATTTGAAAAGTTGAGGTTTTACATTAGTAGTAACAGAAGATATTAAGGAGGCAGCAAAACCAAACAAAATAGCTTTGGTCTATATACAGAACTTATTATGGTGAACCCATGTAAAATATTAGTTGTTTTTTATTGCAAAGTACATAATAAAACCAGGTTCCAAACATATGACCATGTACCATCGCTAATGTATTGTCTATTTCTTCACATTGTATTGAGGGCTAAGGATAAAGAGGCGAAGTTTATAATACTGATAAGCATAGTATGACATCATTCATATCACAAAACAAGCGAGAACGGACAAGCGAGGCAATTGTAACGTTGTGTGGGCAAGTCCAGCACGGAACTAGATTACGGGTCAAGATCAAAGGAACATCACTCCTCTCTTTTGAACCTTGTAAGGTGCAATGATACGCTAAGACAATTGTGTGTAAAATTGAAAAGAGTAATAGACATTGGCTGCAAACCATGCAGTTCAAGGCACAAGTCAGAGTAAGTAGTAGTTAAAAGGCATGAGGATTAAGGACTTACAACAGCGGCTTTGACTGGTGTAGTCATGCCCTTCTTCTTCTTGGTGTGACATTCCTTGAAGATTTCCACAGCATTTGGTTCAGTACTTTTTGGTCCTTGCGGGCTTTCCTCGCATTTCGAACAAGTCAATATAGATCTGATAATATGGTACAGCGAAAAGAGTGAAACAGCAGCTAATTACAAGAGCCTCGCATTGTGCAATATAACTACGAGATCACGTAAATGCATTGGAATTTCACTTTAAATGCGGTTGGCCTTGTTCTTTCAACAGTTCACCTACAAGAAGATAGATTTATCGGCACATGCGTAAGTAGGACTTCAACATGTGATCTAATCACATATATAAAATGTACCTGATACTTCGGATCATACCAGTGTTTAACAAGGCCCCTCCAGTCTTCATCCGATATATTTTCCACTAGAGATGTTTGGGAAAGTTCACTGTTAGCTGATACGTCCATTTTGCAGTATGCTTTTATATCGATATTTATCGCATTATGGGCTGTTATTTCACATTATGTCACAATACTTATGGCTATTCTCCTTTATTTTACAAGGTTTACATGAAGAGGAGAATGCTTGCAATGGAATTCAGGCTGGAAAAGGAGCAAATATTGGAGACCTATTTTGCGCAACTCCAAAAGTCCTGAAACTCCACGGAATATCTTAAAATAAATAAATAAAAATCATCGCCAAAGATGAAGGCCGGAGGCCACACCACATCACGAGGTGGGGCGCCCCCACAGCGCCCCTACCTCGTGGGCCCCTGGTGGCTCTCCGACGTCCATATTCTCCTATATGAAGTCTTTCGATGAGAAAAAACATTAAGCAACCTTTCGGGACGAGACTCCGCCGCCACAAGGCGGAACCTTGGCGGAACCAATCTAGGGCTCCGTGAGAGCTGTTCTGCTGGGACACTTCCCTCGGGAGGAAATTATCGTCATCATCATCACCAACGCTCCTCTCATCGGGAGAGGGCAATCTCCATGAACATCTTCACCAGCACCATCTCATCTCCAAACCCTAGTTCATCTCTTGTATCCAATTCTTGTCTCCAAGTCCGGGATTGGTGCTAGTAGGTTGCTAGTAGTGTTGATTACTCCTTGTAGTTGATGCTAGTTGGTTTATTTGGTGGAAGATCATATGTTCAGATCCTTTATGCATATTATTACCCCTCGATTATGAACATGAATATCCTTTGTGAGTAGTTACGTTTGTTCACGAGGACAAGGGAGAAGTCTTGCTATTAGTAGTCATGTGAATTTGGTATTCGTTCGATATTTTGATCGGATGTATGTTGTCTAGCCTCTAGTGGTGTTATGTGAGCGTCGACTACATAACACTTCACCATTATTTGGGCCTAGAGGAAGGCATTGGGAAGTAATAAGTAGATGATGGGTTGCTAGAGTGATGAAGCTTAAACCCTAGTTTATCGTTGCTTCATAAGGGCTGATTTGGATCCATATGTTTCATGCTATGGTTAGGTTTACCTTAATACATTTGTTGTAGTTGCGGATGCTTGCAATAGAGGTTAATCATAAGTGGGATGCTTGTTCAAGTAAGAACAGCACCCAAGCACCGGTCCACCCACATACCAAATTATCAAAGTACGAGCATAAATCATATGAGCGTGATGAAAACTAGCTTGCGATATTCCCATGTGTCCTCATGGCGCTTTTCCTATTATAAGAGTTTGTTCGGCTTGTCCTTTGCTACAAAAAGTTGGGCCACCTTGCTGCACTTTATTTACTCTTGTTACGTGTTGCTCATTACAATTTATCTTATCACAAAACTATCGGTTACCACTTATTTCAGTACTTACAGAGAATACCTTGCTGAAAACCGCTTATCATTTCATACGCTCCTCGTTGGGTTCGACACTCTTACTTATCGAAAGGAATAAGATAGATCCCCTATACTTGTGGGTCATCAAGACTCTTTTAAAGGCGCCGTTGCGGGTGTAAGCGCCTTTGGTAGGTGGAATTTGGTAAGGAAAAAATTTATATAGTGTGCTGAAATTTTCTCACTTGTTACTATGGAAAGCAATTCTCGAGGGCTTGTTAGGGTATCTTCACCCGTCCAGTGAAACAAAGAGTTGCTCCTCAACCTACTGAACCTATTGAAAATGAAACTCCTTTTGAAATTCCTTGGTATATGGAAAAACTGCTAGCTAATACTTTTACAGGAGATGGAACAAAGCATCCTGATGAACATCTACTCTATGTGGATGAAGTTTGTGGTTTATTTAAACTTGCAGGTATACCCGATGATGTTGTTAATAAGAAGGTCTTCCCTTTATCTTTGAAGGGAGACGCATTGACATGGTATAGGCTATGTGATGATACGAGATCATGGAACTATAAAAGATTGAAATTGGAATTCCATCAAAAATATTACCCTATGCATCTTGTTCATCGTGATCGCAATTATATATATAATTTTTGGCCTCGCGAAGGAGAAAGCATCGCTCAAGATTGGGGGAGGCTTAAATCAATGTTATATTCATGCCCCAATCATGAGCTCTCAAGAGTGACAATTCTTCAAAAAATTTATGCTCGACTTTCTGATAACAATCGCACCATGCTAGATACTTCTTGTGCTGGCTCTTTTATGATGAAGACTATTGAATTTAAATGGAATTTATTGGATAGAATTAAACGCAACTCTGAAGATTGGGACCTCGACGAAGGTAAGAACTCAGGTATGACACCTATGTTTGATTGTGTTAAATCTTTTATGGATACCGATATTTTTCGTAAGTTTAGCACTAAATATGGACTTGACTCTGAGATAGTAGCTTCTTTCTGTGAATCTTTTGCTACTTATGTTGATCTCCCCAAGGAGAAGTGGTTTAAATATCATCCTCCCATAGAAGTAGAAGTAGTTGCATCTATTAAAGTTGAAGAAAAGACTGTCACTTATAATGATCCTATTGTTCCTACCTCTTATGTTGAGAAACCACCTTTCCCTGTTAGAATAAAGGATCATGCTAAAGCTTCAACTGTTGTTAAAAAAGAAATATTAGAACTTATACACCTCTGAGCAAGTCAAAGTAGAACCTAATATTGCTATTGTTAAAGATCTCTTGTCGATAATATTGATGGGCATGTTATTCAGTTCTGCGGTGAAACTGCTAGAATTGCTAAACCGTGTGCTAAAGATAAACATAGACCTGTGGTAGGCGTGCCTGTTATTTCTGTTAAAATAGGAGATCATTGTTATCATGGCTTATGTGATATGGGTGCTAGTGCTAGTGTTGTACCTTATGATTTATATAAAGAAATCAAGCATGAAATTGCACATGCTGAATTAGAAGATATTGATGTTACAATTAAACTTGCCAATAGAGATACTATATCTGCAATGGGAATTGTTAGAGATGTTGAAGTCTTGTGTGGGAAAACTAAATATCCTGCAGATTTTCTTGTTCTTAGTTCTCCACAAGATAGCTTTTGTCCCACTATATTTGGTAGACCCTTCTTGAATACTATTAATGCTAACATAGACTGCAAAAAGAATGTTGTTACTATTGGCTTGGATGATATGATTCATGAGTTTAATTTCTCTAAATTTAGTAAACAACATCGTGAGGAAGAATTGCCTAGTAAAGATGAAATTATTGGTCTTGCTTCTATTGCCGTACCTCCTAGTGATCCTTTAGAACACTATTTGCTAGACCATGAAAATGATATGTTCATGAATGAAAGAAGGGAAATAGATGAAGTATTCTTTAAACAGGAACCTATTCTGCAACACAATTTGCCGGTTGAAATCCTAGGGGATCCTCCTCCACCCAAGGGTGATCCTGTGTTTGAGCTTAAACAGTTGCCTGATAATCTTAAATATGCTTATCTTGATGAAAAGAAAATATATCATGTTATTATTAGTGCTAACATTTCAGAGCATGAAGAAGAAAGATTACTGAAAACTCTAAAGAAGCACCGTGCCGCTATTGGATATACTCTTGATGATCTTAAGGGCATTAGTCCCACTCTATGTCAACATAAAATAAATTTGGAAGCGGATGCCAAACCAGTTCGTGATCCTCAATGACGTTTGAATCCTAAAATGAAAGAAGTGGTAAGAAAAGAAATACTCAAGCTTCTGGAGGCAGGTACAATTTATCCCGTTGCTGATAGTCAGTGGGTAAGTCATGTCCATTGTGTCCCTAAGAAGGGAGGTATTACTGTTGTTCCTAATGATAAAAATGAATTGATCCCGCAAAGAATTATCACAGGTTATAGGATGGTAATTGATTTCCGAAATTAAATAAAGCTACTAAGAAAGATCATTACCCCTTACCTTTTATTGATCAAATCCTAGAAAGATTATGCAAACATACACATTATTGCTTTCTAGATGGTTATTCTGGTTTCTCTCAAATACATGTGTCGGCTAAAGATCAATCAAAGACTACTTTTACATGCCCTTTTGGTACTTTTGCTTATAGACGTATGCCTTTTGGTTTATGTAATGCACCTGCTACCTTTCAAAGATGCATGATGGCTATATTCTCTATATTTGTGAAAAGATTTGTGAGGTTTTCATGGACGAATTTTCCGTCTATGGTTCCTCTTTTGATGATTGTTTGAGCAATCTTGATCGAGTTTTGCAGAGATGTGAAGAAACTAATCTTGTCTTGAATTGGGAAAAGTGCCACTTTATGGTTAATGAAGGTATTGTCTTGGGGCACAAAGTTTCTGAAAGAGGTATTGAAGTTGATAAAGCCAAGGTTGATGCTATTGAAAAGATGCCATGTCCCAAGGACATCAAAGGTATAAGAAGTTTCCTTGGTCATGCGGATTTTATAGGAGGTTCATTAAGGACTTCTCAAAATTTCTCAGCCTCGACTAATTTATTACAAAAGATGTACCATTTGTCTTTGAAGATGATTGTGTAGAAGCATTTGAAATACTTAAGAAAGCATTAGTCTCTGCACCTGTTGTTCAGCCACCGATTGGAATTTACCCTTTGAAATTATGTGTGATGCTAGTGATTATCTGTAGGTGCTGTTCTAGGGCAAAGAGTTGATAAGAAATTAAATGTTATCCATTATGCTAGTAAGACTCTAGACAATGCTCAAAGAAATTATGCTACTACCGAAAAGGAACTTTTAGCAGTTGTATTTGCTTGTGATAAATTCAGACCCTATATTGTTGATTCTAAAGTAACTATCCACACTGATCATGCTGCTATGAAATATCTTATGGAAAAGAAAGATGCTAAACCTAGACTTATTAGATGGGTTCTCTTGCTGCAAGAATTTGATTTGCATATTGTTGATAGAAAAGGAGCTGAGAACCCCGTTGCAGATAACTTGTCTAGGTTAGAGAATGTTCTTGATGACCCACTACCTATTGATGATAGCTTTCCTGATGAACAATTAAATGTCATAAGCACTTCTCGTAGCACTCCATGGTATGCTGATTATGCTAATTATATTGTTGCTAAATTTATACCACCTAGCTTCACATACCAACAAAAGAGAAAAGTTTTTCTATGATTTGTGACATTACTTTTGGGATGACCCACATCTTTATAAAGAAGGAGTAGATGGTGTTATTAGACGTTGTGTACCTGAGCATGAACAGGAACAAATCCTATGCAAGTGTCACTCCGAAGCTTATGGAGGACACCACGCTGGAGATAGAACTGCACATAAGGTATTGCAATCCGGTTTTTATTGGCCTGCTCTCTTCACGGATGCTCGTAAGTTTGTTTTGTCTTGTGATGAATGTCAAAGAATTGGTAATATTATTAGACATCAAGAAATGCATATGAATTATTCACTTGTTATTGAACCATTTGATGTTTGGGGCTTTGATTATATGGGACCTTTTCCTGCCTCTAATGGATATACACATATTTTGGTTGCTGTTGATTACGTTACTAAGTGGGTAGAAGCTATTCCAACTACTAGTGCTGATCATAACACTTCTATTAAAATGCTTAAGGAAGTTATTTTTCCGAGGTTTGGAGTCCCTAGATATTTAATGACTGATGGTGGTTCACACTTTATTCATGGTGCTTTCCGTAAAATGCTTGCTAAATATGACATTAATCATAGAATTGCATCTCCATATCACCCACAGTCTAGTGGTTAAGTAGAATTGAGCAATAGAGAGCTCAAATTAATTTTGCAAAAGACTGTTAATAGGTCTAGAAAGAATTGGTCCAAGAAACTTGATGATGCATTATGGGCCTATAGAACTGCATATAAGAATCATATGGGTATGTCTCCGTATAAAACGGTTTATGGAAAAGCATGTCACTTACCTCTCGAACAAGAACATAAGGCATATTGGGCTATTAAAGAGCTCAACTATGATTTCAAACTTGCCGGTGAGAAGAGGTTATTTGATATTATCTCACTTAATGAATGGAGAACCCAAGCTTATGAAAATGCCAAGTTATTTAAAGAAAAAGTTAAAAGATGGCATGACAAAAGGATACAAAAGCGTGAGTTTAATGTAGGTGATTATGTATTGCTATACAACTCTCGTTTAAGATTTTTTTGCAGGAAAACTTCTCTCTAAATGGGAAGGTCCCTACGTTATCGAGGATGTCTATCGTTCCGGTGCCATAAAAATCAACAACTTCGAAGGCACAAATCCGAAGGTGGTAATCGGTCAAAGGATCAAACATTATATCTCAGGTAATCCCATAAATGTTGAAACCAATATTATTGAAACCGTAACCCCGGAGGAATACATAAGGGACACTTTCCATACCGTTTCAGACTCCGAAAAGGAATAGGTATGTGGTACGGTAAGTAAACCGACTCCAAAACACTTTTTAAGGCAATATTTCTCCGTTTTGGAATATTTAGAAAAATAGAAAAATAAGTAGCAGTCCGGGAAGGACACGAGGGCCCCACGAGGGTGGTGAGCACCTCGTGTGCCCTCCGGACTCTGTTTTCTTGCACGATACATATTTTGGTCGGTAAAAATTCATTATATAATATCCCAAAGGTTTTGACTCCTGTATCACGCAAATCTCTCCTGTTCTTGTTTCGAGCTATTTTTCTGACAGGTCTAGATCATCATGACGTCCCCAAGTGCTTCCAAGGACAAGTTCTTCGAGAAGGTGATCAACCCTTACCTTGCGGAGGTGCTGCGACACCCTCAAACCATTGAGATGCGTGATGGCTTGCTGCACATCTGCGATGTTGAGGGACCAAAGGGAATCGGAAGTGTGGAGGCGAGGCTCGAAGCAATGGAGCAACAAGTTTTCAAGTGCCAGGGGATGGTGGATCGTGGAATTAACACTAGCCACAAGATGCTCGCGGAGTTCACCAACAACTCTGAGCGGATGCCAAGAATACCGAGGAGGCCATCTTCAAGTTACATGAGAAGATCGAGCACCTCCAAGCCCAAATCTATGCCTGCAAAATCAAAACTGTGAGTATGAATATAGATTCAAAAGGATGAGTTTGGCTACAGATTTGAGGATTCCGGAGACTCGATCATCTTTCTATGATGGTGAGCCTATGCCATGGAAGGTGGACGACAAGCCTGCATCATCAACAACACCTCCACCTTCACCGACGGAGAAGAAGACATAATCACATGGGTATGGGCACTCCCCTTGGCAACTGCCAAGCTTGGTGGAGGTGCCCCAGTATCGTATCACCATCACAACTCCTATCTTTACCCTTTTTCTTAGTTTGATCCTATTAGTAGTATCTTGATCTAGTAGAATAAAGTCATGGCATGATCTAGTTTTGAGTTTTGTTTTATGATCCCTCTATGTAATCGAGTCCGTGAGCTATATATATAATAAAGTTTAGTGTTGAATCAAGGGCTTGATTGTTTTGCCATGATCTTGGGTGAATAAAAGAAAAAGAATAAAAAGAAACAAAGAGTTCATATTGATCTTATTGAGAGTAATGACTTCACATAGAAAGAGTATGATGATTAAAAGTTGTTGGGAATTGGCAAATATAGCTTTGGTCATCGTTGCAATTAATAGGAAGTAATAAGGAAAGAGAGGTTTCACATATAGAAATATTATCATTGACATCTTTTATGATTGGGAGCACTCATTAAAATATGACATGCTAAACAGTTGAGGTTGGACAAGGAAGACAACATAATGAGTTATGTTTTCTTATATCTGAGATAAAGTATGTTGTCATGGATCCTCTAACATGTTGAGCTTGCCTTCCCCCTCATGCTAGCCAAATTCTCAGCACCGAGTAGAGATACTACTTGTGCTTCCATAAACCCTTAAACCAGTTTAGCCATGAGAGTCCACCATATCTACCTATGGATTGAGTAAGATCCTTCAAGTAAGTTGTCATCGGTGCAAAGCAATAAAAATTGCTCTAAATATGTATGATTGATTGGTGTGAGAGAAATAAGCTTTATACGATCTTGTGATATGGAAGAAATAAAAGCGACAGACTGCATAATAAAGGTTCATATCACAAGGGGCAATATAAAGTGACGTTCTTTCGCATTGAGATTGTGTGCATCCAACCATAAAAGCGCATGGCAACCTCTGCTTCCCTCTGCGAAGGGCCTATCTTTTATTATTATCCTCTACTTTATGCAAGAGTCACGGTGATCTTCACCTTTCCTTTTTCATTTTATCCTTTGGCAAGCCCAGCATGTTGGAAAGAACATGATATATATATCTAATTGGATTTAGGGGAGCATGAATTATTATTGTTGACATTACCCTTGAGGTAAAAGGTGGTGGGGAAAAACTATAAGCCCATATCTTTCTCTGTGTCCGACTAAAACTCCGTAACCACAAGTATTGCGTGAGTGTTAGCAATTATGAAGGACTAAATGATAGTTGAGTATGTGGACTTGCTTTTAAGCTCTGACATAGACTCTTTCTGATGTTATGATAAATTGCAATTGCTTCAATGACTGAGGGTATAATTTGTTGGTGCTCAATAAGGCTTCTGATTCATACTTTCGCATTGTGAAAAGAACATCACTTGAACATAAGTAGTCATATGACAAAATCTATATATGTTGTTTTTATGAGAACAATCATGATACCTTCATGTCCGTATTTTATTTTTATCGACGCCTCTACCTCTAAACATGAGGACATATTTATTTTTATCGGCTTTTAAGCTTGAGGACAAGCGAGGTCTAAGCTTGGGGAGTTGATCGTCCATTTTGCATCATGCTTTTATATCGATATTTATCGCATTATGGGCTGTTATTTCACATTATGTCACAATACTTATGGCTATTCTCCTTTATTTTACAAGGTTTACATGAAGAGGAGAATGCTGCACTGGAATTCAGGGCTGGAAAAGGAGCAAATATTGGAGACCTATTCTCGCAACTCCAAAGTCCTGAAACTCCACGGAATATCTTAAAATAAATAAAGAAAATCATCGCCAAAGATGAAGGCACAGGGGCCCACACCCTGCTCACGAGGGTGGGGCGTCCCCAGGCGCGCCCCCTACCTCGTGGGCCCCTGGTGGCTCTCCGGCGTCCATCTTCTCCTATATGAAGTCTTCGATGAGAAAAAAATTAAGCAACCTTTCGGGACAAGACTCCGCCGCCACGAGGCGGAACCTTGGCGGAACCAATCTAGGGCTCCGGCAGAGTTGTTCTGCCGGGTACACTTCCCACCGGGAGGGGAAAATTATCGTCATCATCATCACCAACGCTCCTCTCATCGGGACAGGGAAATCTCCATCAACATCTTCACCAGCACCATCTCATCTCCAAACCCTAGTTCATCTCTTGTATCCAATTCTTGTCTCCAAGTCCGGGATTGGTGCTAGTAGGTTGCTAGTAGTGTTGATTACTCCTTGTAGTTGATGCTAGTTGGTTTATTTGGTGGAAGATCATATGTTTAGATCCTTTATGCATATTATTACCCTCTGATTATGAACATGAATATGCTTTTTGAGTAGTTACGTTTGTTCACGAGGACAAGGGAGAAGTCTTGCTATTAGTAGTCATGTGAATTTGGTATTAGTTCGATATTTTGATCGATGTATGTTGTCTAGCCTCTAGTGGTGTTATGTGAGCGTCGACTACATAACACTTCACCATTATTTGGGCCTAGAGGAAGGCATTGGGAAGTAATAAGTAGATGATGGGTTGCTAGAGTGACAGAAGCTTAAACCCTAGTTTATGCGTTGCTTCGTAAGGGCCTGATTTGGATCCATATGTTTCATGCTATGGTTACGTTTGCATTAATACTTTTGTTGTAGTTGCGGATGCTTGCAATAGAGGTTAATCATAAGTGGGATGCTTGTTCAAGTAAGAGCAGCACCCAAGCACCGGTCCACCCACATACCAAATTATCAAAGTATCGAACGTGAATCATATGAACGTGATGAAAACTAGCTTGACGATATTCCCATGTGTCCTCGCGCGCTTTTCCTATTATAAGAGTTTGTTCCGACTTGTCCTTTGCTACAAAATGGATTGGGCCACCTTGCTGCACTTTCTTTACTCTTGTTACTTGTTGCTCGTTACAATTTATCTTATCACAAAACTATCTGTTACCACTTATTTCAGTACTTGCGAGAGAATACCTTGCTGAAAACTGCTTATCATTTCATACGCTCCTCGTTGGGTTCGACACTCTTACTTATCAGAAGGACTACGATAGATCCCCTATACTTGTGGGTCATCATTAGCCTTGCCTTCAAAGTGAGTTTTTCTCAAGTTATACCGATACTGTCGCAGAGCAGACTTGGAAACATGGGTGCAAGCTTGTCTGGTTGCATCATCTTGGCTATCCAACTTGAACCTCATCTGTTGAAAATTATGGGAGTCTCATTATCAGCAACCTAGAATGTATGGGACAAAGCAAGACGATATTACTAGTTTCCATACATAACCGTACTTACAGATAAATGGTCGAGGAAGGTGTTGAACTGGGTTTCGTCTTTGTCATTCCTGTACTGAATCCATGTTGGGAGAATATGTATATGACACCTAACGGCAACCGCTGCCTTTGATACTAACTTGGTTGACTCTGTAGCATCACGTGGCCTTTTTAAACCTGCCTCAAAACGGATCTCCATTCTTCCTCCTCTAGATTTAGTTAACCTATCGAGCATTATCCCTGATGTGTGTTTCCTCTTGCACCTAGGTGCTAGTCCAACAACGAACATAGGAAGTGTTAGTGTACATCAAACTGTAAGACTACATATAAAGAAGCATGCAATTGTAACTTGACTCCAGCAACTACCTTCTTGCTGTTGAAGCTCACAAGGTTCATCTGATATTGCCAACTCATCTTGTGTCAAGAGTGCTTGGGAAGTAGTGTCGGGTGGCAAGGGAGCTTGGGAACATGCTGCTAGCTCAGTTGACGCACGAGTGAGTCGTGCAGCTGGTAGTACTGTGGTAGGTGTTGCAAGAACTAGGGCTGTCTCTGCTTGTTTGGTGGTAGCTATTTGATTCTGTTTGGCTTTTTTTTGCAACTCGTGTAGCATGGGATGTCGTGTTTGTAGAATTTTCCGCTGGACTTTGACCTTCTATTGCACCATCAGTACCAGCAGAATCTTTCAGGATTCATCCGCTTCTCATTCCCTGCCATTCTGTGTTTCTTCCTCTTTCTCTGTGCCATGTTAAGTCAAGCCGACAAGAAAAACAAATAACAATTTAGTTCTTCAGAACAAATTGATGCGTGATCTTGATTTAACTGAACTTTGATGTTAGACAACCACATGATAGGAGGATGTAATATGTAAGAAAAACAGGACGGAAGAGGTAACCAGAACTATGATGTATAAACTAAGAGAAGACATTTCACCAAATTAGAAGCAATGCAATGGAAGGTAGACACCATATGAAAGATGCTACAAATATCGCTCTGCCAAGTTAACAGTGTCTCATCATAAATGGCGTTTAAACAAATGTGAAGCAGTACAAGAAATAAATCATATGCAAGATGCAAACAACATCACACTACCATGTTAGAGGTCTCTCGTCATTAGTGGCATTGCATATTCACAGCTTATGTTGTGTAAACTAAGGAGAAGGCATTTCAAAAAATTAGAAGCAATGAAAGCTAGACACCATATGAAATATGCAACGAATATCACTCTACCAAGTTAAAACGGTCTCGTCATAAGTGCCATTTCAACAAATTAGTAGTACAAGCTAGAAAAGAATGTGAGATGTAACCTATATCACACTCCGAAGTCAAACGTGTCTTATGATAAGTGATTGTTGCAGGTTACACAACAGTAATAATTTGATGTAAGAACATGGTGTGATAGACATATATTGTATGTTCTAGAAACAGGAACACGTGTCTTATTCAAGTATAATGTGTAAAGTAAGCAGATGGAATTCAACAAAATTAGAAGCAATACAAGCTAGACATCACACATAACATGCAACCACATATAACAATTGCCAAGTTAGAGGGAGCACCAGTGATGCTGCACTAGGGAGGCGTGCTCATCATAAACACAGCTTTGTTGAGTGTCTATGCATGTGTTGTCTTGGAAATCATCTTGGGGGTGTGGAGGAGTAGAAACTGTAGAGGCCCTCCTTTCAGAAGGAGCACCTTTATCCGCTGCCTTGCTAACTTCCTTCCGCTTTATTGATTTTGAATTGTCAAGTAAAACCAACAAGAAAAAGCAATAAAATTCTCTCTTCAGAACTCATTCATGCATGATACTGACAATCACTACTTTGATGTAAGGCAAGCACATGATACCAGGATGGAATATGTACGAAAAACATGACGGCATGGCATGTTCACAACTGTTTGTGTAAACTAAGCAGAAACCATTCCAGCAAATAAGAAGCAATGCAAGCTAGACACCACATGAAAGATGCAACCAATATGACTCTGCCAAGTTAAAAGCGTCCCATCATAAGTGGAATTTCAACAAATTAGAAGCAGCGCATGCTATAAATCATATGAAAGATGCAACTAATATCGCACTGCATATACTAAAGGTGTCTCGTCATATTGATTGATGCGGGATACAAAAAAACAATAGTTTTATGTAAGGACATGCTTAATAGACAGGTGTACTATGTACTAAATACAGGAAGGCATGTCACATTAACGGTATAATGTATAAGCTAAGCGAGACTAGCACATGCAGTTTAACAGATTGGAAGAATTACAATCTAGACACCATATGCAACATGCAACCACATATCACGCTGCCAAGTTAGAGCAAAGCACCTGCGATGCTAGTGTAGAAATGTCGTAATCAACTACTGAGCTACGTCCACTATCTTCATCTAGCATTTACATTTCTTGAGAATCATGTCGGAGGCGACGCTGCATTCTTCAAATGAGGAGTAGTCCGTTGCCTGCCTGCCTCGTCATAAGTGATTGATGAGGGATACACAAGAACATTAGTTTGATGTAAGAACATGGTTAATACAGATGTACTAGTATGTACCAAAAGCAGAAAGCCATGTCATATTCAAAGGTATGATGTGTAAGCTAAGCGGATGCAATTTAACCAAATTGGAAGCAATACAAGCTAGACATCCGGCTGGAGTGGTGAACATGATCATCTAGGACACGAGAGCACTGGTGGGAGGCGGGCTGCTTCGCCACCATCGCGGCTTTTTAGTTGGCTTCCAGGTGATGCATGTCTTTGCTGGGCTTGTCACTGGCTCGGCCAGTGCCCTGACTAGCTATTTGTCTTCTGGTGCTCACGGGATGGTGGTTCATGTAAAAAATATCTTTCGTTATCTTAATAAAGACCGACTTCGGCCTTTAGAATACAAGCTAGACACCATATGGAACATGCAACCACATATGACATCGCGAAGTTAAAGCAAGCACCTGGGATGGTGGTTCATTGCGAGCGAGGTCATCAACTCCAGAGCTACGTTTACCGTCTCCATCTGCTGACACTGCACCCTTTATAGCGATGTAACGTGTCGTGCCTAGCCACGTAGAAAGCTGGCATGACTTGTCTCTTTTCTTTTTTGCTTCTCTCGAGGCAGACTCTGAAATACCCTTGCATAAAAACACAATAGTGAGAGTATGGGTGAAGTGTGTGCACAACTAGTGCACTGTAAAAGTAGCAGATAGCAGGTGGCTGAAAAATAAATGACAGGAGACATATGATAGCTCTACAACATTGCATGGCAAACAAAATTAGATTCTACTCCGTATGATTTTGTAATATATGAGCACAGAAATGCAGGTACTCCTCCAAAGCACACCACCACATGTGGTCATATCTAAGATAACGATCGTTGAAAATAAATAGGTCGATCGATTTTTAATGAACCGTCGATCTATAAGGAGCAGGCGAGATGGCCTTCGTCTACCTCCCGCCATCATTTGTTGACGATCTTTCTCGAACCGCCAGCGACCACCGGCCCAGACCCCTGCCTCCACCGCCCCGCCCTCCCATCGACCTCACACCACCGCCGTGCTTGGCAGCGCCCCCAGGCCATCCCTTTAATCCCGGCCAACCTCCAGATCAGGCGCCAGTAGCTCTAGGCCGCACACGCCCCTAAGATAAACACCAAGGCGCTGCTTCCCCGGTGTAATAGTCATACTAGCGCCTGTTACGCCGGGGAATGCTTCCGTTAATTGGGAATCAACTGGCCAAAAATTGAAATTCAGGGGGGCGACGGACCTCTAACTAAGGTGAAATAGTATATGAGGAGAAACCTTGTGCATCGCGAGTTACTAGGAACATCTAGTATCAAGAAGAAGCGGTCAACTAGTGTCTTCTGTGGGATGAATACCGTGCAAGCAGATACGTAAGATTTGCACAAATAAGGGAAGAGGAGTACCTTTTTTGGTTGCCGGTGT
This sequence comes from Aegilops longissima, assembly GCA_021605205.1. Classification (NCBI taxonomy): domain Eukaryota; kingdom Viridiplantae; phylum Streptophyta; class Magnoliopsida; order Poales; family Poaceae; genus Aegilops; species Aegilops longissima. Next base: position 466,933,213 of record CM038676.1, read on the forward strand.
GCTCACCTCCACATGTCGCGCCGATCTTCTTCTTTTTACCGGAAACCGATGTTACGGAGGTGCAGGCTTGGGCGAACCCATGGCTAAATTGTTGACTGTGTTGCCGTGGCCGTATGTCGGCGGAGGGAAGCAGATCCGAGCGGCGAAGGGCGGCGTGGCAGGAACAACTCAGTGCGGTGGAGGTGGCGAGTTGGAGGCGGCAGCGAGGCGCAGGACGGCGTGGTTGAACTGGCTCGAATGCAGACGGCTCGGCCTCGGCTTCAACTACTAGCCGTGGAGGCGTTGCGGTTGAGGTTGCGGTGGGCGACGGCGTCGGGGTATCGCTCGGCGTGATGGAGGAGGGCAGCGGTTGATGGGTGGGATGGGGTGGCGGACGGAGGGCGTCGGGTTTCTGGACTGGTGGAGAGGTAGTTTTGGCGCCCACGGAGTATGAATGGGGAATCGGACGGGGGGGAACCATGTTTGATGCAGGGGCGCGCTTGTTTTGGCTTTTTGAGCAGAAGATGGGGCGCTTGTTTGAAATTTGGGGAAAGTACAAACTTTGCCCCCTCTTAAATTCAGACCTCTCTGCGGGTCGGGGTAGGATGGTAATCCAGGTGTCCCAAATAGTGGGAAGGAGCGATTTGACGCAGCATGTGTGTTAGGCGGCCATTGTGTATGAATGTTTTTCGGAGGCGGTTGCGTGGCGTCTAGATGAAGCAAATAACCTACCCCGGTTTAGACCTTTGGACGTCGGGCCGGTAGGTTTCACGGGTCGGAGTTATTAGAAAAGTAATTTCCTTGTACTACCAAACATTGGTCTCACGCAGTTTCGGGCGAGTAGAGGCTCTTTTGGCACTTCGTTCGAAATTTTGAAACACAAGCATTCACATTTAGAGTACTCTTGAACTATGAGGATTGACCTAAATAGACAATGTTATATTTGACCTTGTATGTTTGAAAACCTCATTAAATTATCCGCTTCTTTTTGAAATTTTGACACTTGAAAATCCTATAACTACGATTATTTTGGAATGAAGGAGCTAAATTTGAATCTATTTTGTACACGACTACATATGCTATTATGTACAAAATCAGAGCAAAGATTGGTGCCCCCATAATTTAGGTATGGTTTACAAATGCCATGATATCAAATTCAAATAATTGAATGGACTTCATGTTGAATTCAATTTTTTTAAACCACCTTAAGTTGAATTCAAATGTATGCTAGTTCATAGGTAGCTATTTATAATGTCCATTGTGTAACTTTCGTATGTATAATGTGCTTTACACACACAACATGAACTATACTCACGTTTATATTCAATTGCTAAAGCGATGCATTGTCTCGAGTTCAAAATACTAATGTGTGGATCAATTGTGTCGAATAATAACATAGACATGCTCAAATTCGATAGAATCTAGATGTCTGATGGATCAATGACCGCTCCTTATGCGAATTGCAAATATCATGATCCCATCCTAATATTTGGATACAATTTATATCTTTAATCAATGTGTAGAGCAGTCTTTTACATGTAGTTTCACTCTCCATCGGTGGTCTCTCACACATGCTCACACACTCTCTCCCGAGGTGTATTTCTCGCACACATGCTCTAGATATAACCCTCCCTCCCTCTCGTAACCATTTACAACTGTTTTCACTAACCTTTATCACAAGCACTCGTCCTCTCGCAAACATACACACGCACAATCCTCATCGACCCTTTCTATATACATGGACCTGCCTACGTGTCTCATGTACGCACACTATCTTTATGCCTGCCTCTCACGCATTGTCTCACACCTCTCTTCCTAATCTACGAGTATGATTCCAGCAGAGCATTCTGTAGGATGCCCCTTAAAGTTAGGTTGGATGAATAGTAATATCAGAGATAAAGGGGTTACCTTAGTCTGAGAACCTAGGGTTACAAATCCTAGCCGGCTTTGTCAGTGGACACAGAGTCCTTCACAATTCTGCTATCTTTGTCTTGTATGACTAGTCATCCATGGGTCTTCCTAAATGCGTCACGGGCCGACCAATGTGGCGCAGGACGGAACCGAACGAAGGGCCTCACCTCGACCCACCTGACCTCACGCGGTGACACACCCTCTGCCCCCACGTCTCATTATCTTCTCACACCCACACATACCAACACAAACACCACACACACAGAAAAATTCTCCTGGTGCCTCTATTCCCTCCCCCCTTGCATATACACACTCAAGGGAATGGAATCTCTTGTCTTGACGTCATATTCGTCTCTCTCTCTCTCTCTAGACCACTCCCATTTCTTGTACTATCTCTCCCACCCCCCCATCGGCCCCTCTATCCATGCCTCTCTCGAATACGTAATACACACACGTACCTCCATAGGCCCCGCCAAATGCATCAACTACACATTCACACATGTTACATCACGTACCCCATTGATCTAAAAAGCCCTCTCTTCACGTTTATTTCACATACAACATTCCTTTTGAATAAAGTGTGGCCAAAAAAATATTTTAGAGTTTCTACATATATACAACATTACAAAGTTATATGGAGGAGTACGAACGCTAATTTGCATTGCATGGTGCCCACAATGATATTTATTCCAAGACCGTGAATTTGTATATTTTATACTATATACAAAGTTAGTCATAATAAAGAGAAACGAAGAGCATCTCTCTCTCCATCGCATACCCCCATGACCCCTTTCACGTATGCACACAAAACTATCTCCGGTCCTCTAAAAGTAAGCCCCGAAAATTCACGCATGTTTCATCTTTCTCTCGCTATATATGCAATGACGATCATTGTATTTGAAGCGAAAGCACGATCGTACATTGGACTTCAGAATCCACTCATTACGGTCACCATTTACGTTTAGTGGTTATTATACAGTCACGGGCTCACCGTACAACTTTGTATTTGCTCATGACATGACTAGTTGACCAGTTAAACGCTCCACGTGGCACCTCTAGTGTTGCATCACATTATCTCACTACCATCATGCCCACAATGTAAACTTGTATCTACTCTACATCTACACTCTTATAAAATACATAAAATACACTCTTATAAAAAACAAAGTTGGTGATGATGGTGTGCCTGCCATCCTGCAATATAGGTCGTCCGATTTATATCTGACGGATAGGAAAGAAATTATGGCAATTTTGCAAAAAGGTACCCACACACCTCTCCACATTTGCAAATAAGGCCTTCCCTCGTTCATCCTTTTCTCTCACAAGATAAACAAGTCATACAAATGCATCTTGATGTTACGTGCAACGCACGAGCATCTTGCTAGTAAGAATGAAAACAAACGACAAAATATATTTGGACGGTGGTTCGAAGTCATGACCGCGGGCACAACGGACAAGGTGGCCTTGTATTGGTATGCTGAGCCGTCTGTTTTAACACACAGGAGCTGGTGTGGTGATTATACACACACGCACGCATGCACACGAACTACATCCATGCAACACTCACACAAACACATGCACCCACGCACGCACGCAACACTCACACGTACACACGCAGCCACGCATGCACGCAACACTCACACGCACACACGCAAGCATGCATGCACACACCACACACCAGTACACCACACGACCAACACACACTCTCAAGCTCAAGTGCTCAACCTACATGTGCATGCGCACACATCAGGCCCTGACAAACACATACACAACCAGGTGATTCCGCGCGCGGGTTGGAGCCTTGTCGCGCTGCGTAAATTTGTGTTTACGACCTTTTCCCTATGCGAATCGACAGTGGGACCCACAAGGAACGTGGTCAATTTAACTAGTCAACATGGCGCCACGCAGACTATTTGGCGGTCAGCGAGTGCAATCCGATGCTGAACTGTGAGCAAGTGACCATATAATCATCGCAAAACGTATATAGTGACCGTAATCAGCTTATTCGAAGTTCGGTGACCAGATTATGCTTTTCTCTCTGTAGGCCCTCCAAAACTACATCTCTACGTTCTCGCATGTTACATCTAACAACTATGCAACACAGCACTACTACTACACTCTAACACAATAAATCATATGTGTTTTTAGTTTTACTAGATATCATATTGTTACTTATAATTATTCAGTTTGCATACATTAAAATTGCCTTTGAAATGTATGGCGAAGATCATCTATCGGCATGGAAAAATCCCGCCCTTTCTTGTTTAATCGGGTTTGTATCGATGGATCGTGCGAAACAGCAAAACTGTAGTACTATACAGTACAAGTGATAGTTCACTGGGCCGTCGTGTCGTCTACTCCTTCGTCGTAAGAGTGGAGCACTCGCTTTCATAAATCTTCTAGTTCCTTTCACCGACATGTGGGACATCAAGCTACCGGGTCCACATGCCATACCGGAATACAGTGCAGAGCAGCCGGGGTGAAGCACCCCAGTCATGGCGCCGGCGTAGTAATGAGCAATGAGGCGTCAAATCACAAAGCTGCACCGTTGCTGCAGTTAAGTTGGAGGGACGAAGTAATAATGCTAAAAAGATAAGTTGGAGGGACGAAGCAACCATCATTTCACTCGTTGCTGAATCCGCTTCTCCCTCATCTTCTTCAACTTAACCACGTGTTGCTTCTGTCGTTGTTCTACCTCATGTGGGACGTGGATCGGCTTGGTAAAGCACTGACACATGGGAACGCATGTTAGCAAACCGCCAGGATAACGTCCTCCGAAAATAAGAATCCTCCCCCGCCATCCGCGCGGCAAAATCACCTCTTTTTTACTAATCTTGATTCTATAATTTTTTAGATCAATATAATTGAGATTTGTATAGATAGAACACAGGAGCAAAACCAAGTGGTACGGTTAAGGGCATCCACAATGTGTAGCCAAATGTGAAAATAGCTTTTGGCATCGTGGGAACCATTGTGGACGGTGTTGCCAAAGCCAAAAAGATGGAACCGAAGCTCCCTAATTGATTGATTGAAGGAATAGAAAAATGCAACATCTCTCCTCTTTATCCCATGCTTGGACGCATGTAGTACATTATAGAGCACAGAGTCTACTCCCCTGTCCCTTCTATCACAAATCACAAAGCAGCGAGGCGTCAAATCACAAAAGCACGGACGAAGCAACCATCATTTCACTCTTCACTGACTCCGCTTCTCCATCGTCTTCTTCGAGAAACCATCTCATCGCACTAGTACTCCTAGTAGTACTTCCTGGATGCAAATCAGGCGGTTGTCTCAGCCGCAGGCGGCACTAGCGAACGACTTACCGTGGTATCCCTCAATCGTGTTCTCCGTCGAACGCACTTCGCCAAACCACAAAAAAAATGATATCATTGACGTCACTGCAATGGGGAAGGAAGTCAAATATAGTTACTACCTCCATTTTTTGTACACAAGGCCAGTATATCAAAATTACAATTTGCAAAGGGCCACTAACACTAATCGAGGCAAAATTGATGGGGTTAGCAACCAAGGACATTAATATCCCCTACATGCATGCGGAAGTGAGAAGGTTGGTTTGCATGGCGCTGCATTAATCAAGCGATGAGGAGTGAGATGGTTAGCTCTTTGGTCTTTGGAGAAAAAAATACGCATTAATTGACACATGAAACGAGGATTTGTATCGATTAAATCCCGCGAAGGAAAACCTCTCCTTTCTTTTTTAACACTAGTACTCCTAGTACATACGTACTTATCCTGTTTGGGTCTAGGCCTTGCATTGCCAAACTTCGCCACACATTTTTGCCAAGCTTGCCTAAAGTTTTCAAAATGAGAAGGAGGTACACTTGCGCACGACTGTCGCGGTCGCACCGCACCCTCACACGGTCGCTCCTGCACGCCACGGTCGCACCGCACCCTCACACAGTCGTTCTTGCACGCCGCAAACCCAACCAAGGGAACGCACCCTCACTGACACGTGTTGTCGCATGTGAATAAACCAAACTCAGCCATCCTATCGCTGACACATAATTTTCATTCATAGAGTATGTTTATCCAACCGTATGTTGGGGAGTATCCGTACGGCCCGTGCGGTGGTCTGTTGGGGAAGAAGAAGAGGTGAGGAAGAAGGAAAGAAGGGTTAGGAGACGTAGATATTCATCCAACCGCCTGAAATGGTAGACTGACCCAAGTCAGGTGACTTGCATAACAAATATATGTTTTTACACAGCAAAAGATCCATAAAAACAACAACATAAAGAAAAACTATCATTGCTCGCGGAAAGAGACGGCCTCGTCGTCTTTGGCTGCCGGCGCGAACCAGCCGACGTGTGTCTCCGCACTGTGGTTGTCCTAGGCCTCCAGCTACTCGTTCAAGCGGAGCGTGCGGGCGCTCTGCACGGATGAGAGCACAGCCTAGTTCAAGTCGAGGACGTCTGGTTCCGCCTGCAGGAGGGCCTCGATGGCAGTAGCATCCGCGCGCTCCACGTGAAGTCGAGCCTCCGCCGCCCGGTTCAAGTCCAGGACGTCCGGTTCCGCCTGCAGGAGGGCGTCGATGAGAGCGGCATCTGCGCACTCTGCGTCGAGTCGAGCCTCTGCCGTCCAGTTCATGTCCAGGACGTCCGGTTCCGCCTGCAGGAGGGCCTCGATGGCAGCGGCATCCGTGCGCTCCGCCTCAAGTTGAGCCTCCGCCGCCCGGTTCACATCCACGACATCCGGTTCCGCTGCGGAGAGCCTCGATGGCAGCGGCATGCGCGCGCTCCGCGTCGAGTTGAGCCTCTGCCTCCCGGTCCTCCTTTAGTATCGCCATGTTGAACCGCTGGTCCGCCTGCACCATGGGGGACTCGGACGCTGGCACGAAGTCGACGTCCATCGTCTCATACCCATCGGGGGCCTTCTGCACCGCGACCTCCGCCATGAACATTGGATCGGCTTCCTCCTCCTCGTAGCTTGGCTCCAGAGAACTCGGGGATTGGCCCACCGCAAAGCGAGCTTGGGAACGAAGGTCTGTGGCGCCGACCGCCGCCGCGATTTCTGCGTGGCGCTCCGATGTCAGCATCTTGTAGTAAGTGATTGCGGTGCACCATGGCTTTCCGGAGAACTATGGGATGCTTGATACGGGCTAGGGGATCGAAAGGTGGGGTAATGGGCTGGAGATTTGGTGTGGTTTTAGGGCAGTGGCTGGCGTAGGCCGAGCAGCGAAGGTTCTGGTGTGAATAGTGGTTCCGGTGACGACCGGTCAATCGGTTTTGACTGTACATCGCTCTTGTCGCGTTCGCGTTGCAGCCCGGCAAGCTGGACCCTCCACGTCGCTCACCGAATGGAACGCGCTTCGTCTTGCATTTTTGCTCTCTTGTGGGACCGCAGTTGAGAGCAAACCGACATCCCTCCCCCTCCCCCGCCCGCGTCATTTATTATACGAGCACTCCCTCCGTTTTATGCGGAGTAAATAAAAACAGAGGGAGTATACTACGTATGAGGATCCCCTTACGTGGTCGAACCCATTGAGTAACTGACATGCGGGGCCTAGCAAACATGGGGTCCGCCAGTAAGTGACCGAAAGGGAGGGTAAGGCAGGGATACCTACGTCAGAGGATCCACTTCCACTATACTACTTTGACCAAATGTTAGAGTAATAATATATGACATGCAACTTACACAAATGTTAGAGTAATAATATATGACATGCAACTTACACAAAGCATACAGGGTCTAATGCGTTTTTCGAGGCAAACTTTGACCAAATGTTAGAGTAATAATATATGACATGCAACTTAAACAAAGCATACGGTCAAATTCATATGTGAAAGGAGTTTCCAATGATATAATTTTCACATTATACATCTCATGTACTATTAATCTTGTCAATAGTCAAATTGGAAACCATCTCAAGTACAAATCTAGAGTGCGTCTTTAATCTAACAATATTGATTGGGCGTCGTTGAATGTTGATACCTTTTTTATCAAAGTAGAGATACTTTGACTACACATAAAACTTATATGTAAACTAGAAAGGATAGGAGGGAGTATATTGTACGTTCAAATGGCAAATGAGGCATGCGAATGATACTCGGCGGAATGTTCAAATGAGGCATGCGAGAGGATGGACTCGACTGGAGGGCGACATGACCGATGGAGAAGAGGGTTGGACAGGAATGAGAAATAAGCAAACGCCACATGATTATACTTGAACGGCTCAAATAAACAATAAGTTATTTCGCTTGGCCTACATAGTGAAAGGCCTAATGCGCAACGTGGAGCACTGACGCTCGAATATGGCCAGGAAAACAGGGAAACCGACATGTGGGGCACACCCGTCGGGACGACGTAGCGCAGACTAGTCCAATGGAGGAGCTGGCGCACGACCTCCTCGCCGTCGACAACCGTTCATGTGGGTCGTTGGGGCCAACAACGGGGCGCAGCTCCAGCACCGCCTCTGGACACGGCGACCGCGGTGAGCGACACGCTCATATCGTTGCTAGACACGGTCGGTTTCAGTGTGCCGAGGGTGGCGTTAGTGCTGTGGCACGACCAACGGTATGTTTGGTTTGTGCCCAAGGTTGCCCCATCAAAGCATTGGGTAGCCCAAATTTTGGTTGAGGTATTGGTTGCCCATGATTTGGCAGACATTGGCAAGAAAAATGAACTAGAGTTGGCTAGAGTTCATTAGCATGCCAAAAAAATGGCAACCATCCAAACAAAGACCAATCATTGGGTCATGACCAAAATTTTGGTAAGGTGCATTTTGGCCACAATCCAAACACACCCCAACACCCGGCTCGTCGAGGATGCACGGGGCGCCGCGACGCGTCCGCGGAGTGGTGTAGCGCGGCCAACTGCATCCTTTGGACCTGAGACCATGCCGGGTCATCTTGCTTTTTCAATGACATGCGGGGATCGCATGTGAGCAAAGGGCATCTCCAACGTTTCCATGACCGCAGCTGACTACCCCGCCACACCAAAACCCTCGTCCCTCGCGCCATCGCGCGGTGCGTTCCCAGCCGGCGCCAGCTGCCCGCATTCATGTCGTCCGTTCGTATGTCGTCGTTAAGAGGGTCGGTGCTCGAGGAACCAACTCCGGTGACTTAATGACGCACCCGGATGCTTGGCCTCACCGGAATGCGCTACTTAAAGCGGCAACGCCCAGCTAACCTCCACACCATAGCGCAACGTCCTCCTACCTGGCACCACATCCGCCATGACCGCAAGTGCGAACGCTCTACGGGAGAGCTTGTCTTCGGGGATGAAGCTCGAGGTCGCCGCCCTCGCTCAAGTCGCCTCTCGCGACGCAATAGCAGCGTAGCCGGACGCGGACGCGACCGCACAAGCGGTGGCCAAGCTGGCGGCCGACAACGGGGGAACCGTCAGCCATGCGTCCTACTTGTCGCCGTCCAACGTCCGGCACCGCCGAGGTCGGGGACTCCTCCGAGGATGAGTAGGGCATGGGAGGCGGCATGGCATGGTGTGCCAACTGGCCTGTCCGTATCCCGTGTTCTACTCTTCCTCACCGGAGACCGCACCTTCACTTCACGGGTCTTGAACCCCGCCCCCGTACATAGAGATCGCAGATGGAGGACGTCGGTCGCCGCTGTAGAATAGGTTTAGGGTCGGGTTTCTTTTATTTTTCTGTCCTATAAAAGTTCGAAATGTAATTAAAATCTACCGTGTTTGCATTAATCTCGGCCGGTGTATATGAACTTTCACAATAATATACATATTGTAGGAGTACTAGCAAGATGCCTGTGTGTTGCACGGAAGATCAAGATCTTGTGGGAGAAAAGGATGAACAAGGGAAAGCCTTATCTGCAAATGTGGAGAGGAGTGTGGGTAAATTGTCATAGTTTCCTTCCTATCCGCTAGATATAGATCGGACGGCCTATATTGCAGGATGACAGGGGACGCACACCATCATCACCAACTCTGCTTTTATTGAACCGAGACAAATCTAACATGCGAAGTAAAATAAACGCATAGGGTCTATACATACACAAATTATCTTAGGCACTCCAATAGTACGTCCACTACACATTCACGCATTTCACATCTTTCTACATCTACGGGAACCTACGAAAGGGTTAACGTAAATTGCCTCTCTCTCCTCCCCTGATTTTCATGGTGGTGGGCCCCTCCCTCCCCCCAATCTACAATCAACAGCTCACACGTTTCACATTATGTTAATTACGTAACTGGGATTACGTAGGTGTAGCATTACTCGTCCTAAAAAACCCAACTAAGCCAACCTCCTAGCATATCGCGCGGGAAAAGACCCAGCCGCGCCGTTTTAGTCGGGATTACCGGATTACTAGTAGTAGTATCGATGGATCGCGCGAAGCAACAAATTTTTTTTTTAGGGGGCGAAGCACCTAGTTTAAAAGGAAAAAGGCGGTACACTCACAACACTCTGTCGCGGTCGCATTGCACCCCACACACGCTCGGGTCCTGCACACGGCTCACACAAACGGAACGCTTGACTTGCCTCTTCAGCGACATGTGGGACTGCACTTGGAGAAACCGACCATCGCCAAACTCCCCGCCCACCACGCCAAAAATCCTCCCCCAAACACCCAAAAATTCCCCAAATCCGATTCAACCGCCCTTCGCCAACTAGCCAATAATATTCCCCAACCCCCCTCCCCCTGTCCCCTCCACTCCATTCGCTCCGCCAAAGCCGCCCTCTGCCGCCGCCCGTCGTCGGCGCCGCGGTTCGGCGATCCTCTCACTCCCACAGTACGCTCTCGTAGATTGTCGTCCTCTAGCCGCGCCGCCACCTCTGGCTATGTTCTTGTGGAGGCGCACGGCGGTCAGCGCCTCCACCGCTGGCGACGTTCGTGTGGAGACGCACGGCGGTCAGCTCCTCCCACGGTACGCGCATTCTAGACTGAGGCCCCATTCATGTCGGTGTAGCGTTGAATGTTAGCTGATAGACGTTGTTAATCTCACTGTTTGCCGAAGTAGTTTACTGTCAATATGCTCTGCTTAAGAAGCTTCCTTGCCCTGTTCTGCACTCAATATGCATAGCTGAGATGGCATGCCAAGGCCGATTAGTTGCTAAAATATCTTACCATATATTTATTGTGACGTAGATTGCCATGGTCTAGTAGCCAATCTGTTAGGTGAAATAGCTCTACACCATTTTATACTCGATCTTTGTTGCTGCGATGGCCTTCGATAGTTCGATGGCTGTGTGCTCGGCCTCATTGACTGCTGAAACAGCCTGCCATAATTTAGCACTCAAATCTGTTTGCTGAATTAGCTTTACGTATATTTCGTTACTTAGATCTGCTCGTCCAAATATCTTGCCATAGCTTTAGACATCGACCTAGGTATTTTTTTTTTCTGGACTTCATAAAAAAGCATATATGTTTTTCCTGTAATATCTAGTAGAACAACTAATTTGTATGTCTAACAGATGGATAGGACTTGGATAACTTCTGCTCGAAGATTCTCCGCTGCATATGTCGAGGGGGTTGAAAACTTCATGAACTTTATCATAGCTGAGTACGGTGGTTCGAAATCATATGTGCTCTGCCCGTGTAGCAGTTGTATGAATTCAGTTACAAGAACCACACTTGTATGGGATGTCGGTCACATATACTAGGTGGGTTCATCATGGTGAAGCTGTGAACGTCAATGTTATTGACTACGTGGAAGTAGCAGATCACCATCTTGATCTGCCTGATGCTCAGGTGGAAGAGGAGGAGGAGGTGGTGGTGGCGGAGCCAGTGAGTTTGACAAACATTGAAACAATGCTACAAAATGCTCGTGCATTCCGTGAACTTTCACCTGCAGAAGAAAAACGGTGGGCCCGCATGTTGGAACAATGCAACGTTGCTGTCACCCCGGAAATAAGCTGTCGAGATTCTCAGCTATGGTCACCTTTATTCGGTGAAGACATCGGCGGATGACCAACAAATCATTCGATGCAATGTTGGCTGCTTTCGCAAATCTTTCCCACGCGTCTGAGCTGCCACACACCTACAAAAAATGAAGAATTTCCTTCGTGTAGTTGGAATTGGATATGATATGATCCATGTTTGTAAGAATAATTGTGTTCTGTTCCTAAGGATTATGCCAACAAGTGAATGCCCAAATGCAAATCATCAAGATGGAAAGATGGCGATGCTATGAAGAGGATTCCTCATAATGTTACGAGACATTTTCCAATTACACCAAGATTGCGAGAGGTTGTTTCATGATCTCAAACAAGAGAGGATGTCTTGTGGCATTCTAGGAACCAGAGTACAGAGATCGGAATGTAATGAGCCATCCATCTCATGTTAGTGAGTGAAAAAGCTTCAATGATAAACACAAAGAGTTTGCTTCTGACCGAGAAACATTAGACTTGGCTTAGCTTCGATGGATTTAACCCATTTGGCCACCAGGCGCCACATATAGCATGTGGCGATGCTTGTTATCCTTACAACATGCCTCCAAATGTCTGCACCAAAGAATCAAAGTACATGATGGCCTTGCTCATCCCAGGTCCAAAAAGTCCTGGAAAGGATTTTGATTTGTTCATGGAGCCTCTTGTGGAGGAACTTCAATAGCTATGGAAGGGTGTTCTCACTCGAGACCTATATAGCATCCCACCAGCTGATTTCTTTCTGCGTGTTGTTGTAATTTGGTGCATCCATGATTATCCGGCTTTGGGCACTATGTCAGGGCGAACGACACATGGTTACAATGCATGTGTTCGCTGTGATAGGAATCTGCTGTCATACTTAATACTTAGCAAGATCTGTTACATTGGACACCGTCGTTTCCTTGCCAAGGACAAGCCGCATCCTAGAGAATACCAAAGACATGTGTTCAATGCAAAGCATGAAAACCGTGATGCGCCAAAGAGGCTCACCGCCGATGAGTTGCAAGTGGAATTAGAGAAGGTCAGGCATATTACACCAGGAAACCATCCTGGTAATGGTAGCGGGAAAAGGAAGCATGGCAGGGTAGAAGAGAGATTATTGTTTACCCACAGGTCCACTTTGTGGGACTTGGAGTATTGGAAAGATTTGGATCTGCGGCATAATCTTGATGTGATGCACATCGAGAAAAATATATGTGACAACATTATCGGCACACTTCTTAACATTGAAGGCAAGACGAAAGATACCTTAAAATCTAGGATTGATTTGACACACATGGGAATCAAAAAGGATTTGCAGGTGCAAGATGAAGGTAAACCACGGATATGGCACCAGCTGTATGCGTCTTGGACAAGGTAAAAGAAAAGAATTCTACGAGGTCCATCACGTGTGAGATTCCCACATGGATCTGCTTCCAACCACGAAAGGAGAGTCGGTCAGATGGAAACAAGGTACAAGGGTTGAAAACTCATGACTGCCACGTCCTACTTCAAAGGGTTTTACTGTTATCCTTAGAGGATTGGGCATACGACTTATCTGAGCAGTTGCGAGTTGGGACAATTCTTGAGGAACTCTGCGGTAGAAATATCGGGATAGATGCTTTGGGCGTCTTAGAGACAAGATACCAACTATCCTATGCGACCTTGAGAAGATATATCCTCCAGCTTTCTTTGATGTGATGGTGCATTTGGCTGTTCATCTACATGATGAGGCACTACTTAGAGGTCCATTACAGTATGGCTGGATGTACCCTATTGAAAGGCGGCTAGGCACTTTCAAGGGCTATGTTAGGAACAGAGCTAGACCCGAGGGTTCCATTGCAGAGGCCTACATTGCTACAGAAGCGTTGACATTCTGCTCAAAATACATTGAAACAGCTGATCAACTTAGCAAAGAGGTGGGTGAAGACAATCCGGGCTCAATGTTTTCGATTATTCTGCTCGAAAGTTACTGAGGAAGAGTCGACAAGAGGACAAACCTAAAGATTTGGACAAAATGTTTTGGTATGTGTTGAATAACTGTCCCGAGATACTACCTTATATCAAGTAAGTGCGATCTTGAGCTTATACATCGTAATCTACTAAAATTGTAGCACATTCTTATATATTTAGATGTTTGATGCGATCACTATGTTGTGCAGCATCTACAAAGAGGAGTTACTTGCCAAAATCCAAGAAACATTGACAAACTGGTTATAGCAGGATTTGCGAAATGGTTCAAGAACCATGTAAGCTTTTGAAGTGCCTTTGTCAGTTTTTTAATATATTGAGTACATAAGATGATCAGCTTGTCTATTTTCTAACCATAGGTTAAGAAGATGCGGGAGGATGGGCAGGCAGTTGATGATGCCCTTTACTCACTAGCAATGGGTCCTGATACTCGAGTAAGACATTATGAATCTTGCATTGTCGGAGATGTGCGCTACAACACCCTTGCACGAGACGAAGGCAGGAAGACACAAAACAGTGCCATCATGAGCACGGATACGTATGACAAAGAGACAACTGAAATGTATGCTAACATAACAGACATTGTTCGATTGCAGATATATCTCGATTTCGAGGATCATCGGTGTGTGGTTACATTGTCTTTGTCGTTGGTATAACCTGTTTTCCGGGATCGCAAAACCCAGAGCTGATGATTATTTCAAATCCATCACTGTCAAGGTGGCGTACCAGACCAACGAGCCTTTTATTTTGGCAAATCAAGCAACACAGATATTTTTCTTGGAAGACACATTTCCACGTAGCGATGACTGGAGAGTATTGCAAAGGTTTGAGCAGAGGAATTCGTTTAATGAAGTTGCACAACAGGATGATGCTTACACTGCTCCTGATGTACAAGATAACACAGATGTTCCTAATATCTTTGAGAACCATCATGTCAATGACGCCGGCGAAAAGATTGCCTGTCGTGCTGTGGACATACAAGAGTTGATCAAGAAGAAGCCAACGTTCGAGGACGTTGAGGACGACGAAGAAGAAGATGACACCGTGGGGAATTATGATTCATACTGATACACATGGCGAAGATGTTGACTCTGCTGCTGCGGATGATGATTACATTGCTTTTGTCGTATTTGCCTGTCAGAAGACGTTTTTTATCTACTATGTGAAATTGTGTTTGCTATGACAACTGAAACCTGATGAACATGTTGTTTAGTATTTTTCTGTGAGAACATCACTTGTTATGTATATTGATTTGTGTTTGGTTATTGTATGACAACTAAAACATGATGACATTGTTGTTTAGTTGTACTCATATTTAGCTATGAAACTTGAATTTGATGACATAGTTTGCTGTTGGACTGGAATTTGCTCGACGTCTTCGAATGAGAACAAAGCTGACCCGACAGGGCCTCTGCTATTTATTTATTTATATGAGCAAAAGGGGATACCCCCTGATTTCCGTTAATAGAAATCATTAGATGTTCACAACACTACGCCCAGCCTGCTACACAGGTTTCATTCATTACTAGTTTCAGCAAAGTGCTCATGTCGTAGCCACTGAATACATCACGAGTGCAAATAAAGAGACAATCATCCTACAGAGCACATCGATTTTGCCCATTATCTTGACAAGCTCCTTCATCTCTTCATTGCTGTCAAGGCCGTTCAGCAGCTGTTGCTTGGCCATGATCAGAGGAACTGCATCTTTAACCTTCTGCTCTGCATCTTCCTCTTCCGCTCGTTCCTTGATTTTGTCCAACACCCCAACCTGCTGGTATTGGGATTCCTCGGCTAACCAAATAATCAGCGTAGTTGCATTCCCCCACATCAGCAACTTCCCAGAAATACAAATCACACGAATCTTCCCTTTTCTGCATAAATCAAATTGGAAGATCATCAACCAAACTATTAAAAAAATCAGCAACTAAAAGCAGCAGAACAACACTTAAACATATTATTACCCCATGATTCGGGCATTTGTAGAAGACTCGGCCAGGGGTGCGGATTGTGGTTGAGATGCGACGGATGACTCTGCGTGATTTGCAGCAGTGGCACCACACCAACTGCAGTGGGTTGCGATGAGCAATCGGCTGCGGTGTGCGTGCTGGCGGGGGTGTGATGAGACCCATAGGCGATGGTACGGGTGGTGACTTGGCGCATATCTGGTTGTGGCCTGCTGAAGAGCAGGTGGACGAGCAACCAGCGGGCATGGTTGCTGCGGCCACAGCTTCTGATGCTAGGTAGAGTAAGTAGAGAAGAGGAGAAGCGAACGTTGGATATGTCAGTTTCATTACTTGCAGAGTAGCATAGTACCATATATAGTCATAGTCTAGGTTTGGATTCGAACCAGCTACAGGAGCACGTCTTTCTTTTTTCTAAAACTCGGCACGTCTCTTTACTTGTACACTAGCTTGTTCTGTACGCCTTCCCAAGTCTTTGATTTTCTTTCCATTTTTTTTACGAGGAAGGAAGGAGGACAAAATTGAGAGTTCCTGGGACTCGAACCCAAGACCTCTCGGTTGAAAACCAAGGGTGCTAGTCACTTATGTGGCGAAAGTTCCCTGTGAGGAGGACGCAGACGAACGCATTTTCCTCGCAGTTTTTGTCACACCCTCATTTTCATGGCACTACACTTAAGCTAACAATCATCATAAAGTGTGGTTTGACAAAAACTTTTGAGTGTGTTGGACCTTGCCTTGATTGGTTTTTGTCTGTTGTTTGCAAGTGCTTTAAAAATAAAATAAATCCTCCAACTCTTATATTCCTCCTCCTTGATCCAAAAACCTTTCCCAATGATCATGCCATGTGTATAGGACATAAAAATAATTTCTTGCAAAAATAATTTGGCCAAATAGTATTTTCAAAAATTAGTTCTTCAAAAACCCCTGAATTGAGCTTTTCACTGCAAGTACTTAATTAAGGGCAGTAAAAATCTTTCCAAAAATATATTTGACTCCTATTAGATATAGGATACCCAGAAACCACAAAAATATAATTTTAAAAGTTATTTTCCTATTTTATTTAAAAGTTTTTTCTTAAGGCCAGAAATGGTCTTTAATAGGGAAAAATTATTTTATTGCTTCAAAAATATTTGAAAAAATTTAGGGAAACTCAGTGGGCATATATTTACCATATATAAGAGTTTAAACACATGGTAATGTTCAAAATATTGGACAAAACCTCCCAAAACCATTTCTGCCCATTTCAAGGGTTTGAAATATTTCCACAGGAAATATTTTCATAAAAATCCAAGGAAAATCCAGCAAGTCACAAATGCATATTGTGATCACCTTGCAAAGCCTCATGTCAATCCAGGTCATTTTGGTTCACCAAAATGCCCCAAAACCCTCTCTGACCAGAATCAAATTTGAACAACTTTGTACTACCAACCTTCTCTCCTTGACCCCAACTTTTGTGAGCATGTTCACATGCCCAAATGAGGCCACTACACCAAGTGGTTCATCAAGGGGAAGTGATTTGCTCAACTAGATCTACACAAGTTCATTTCTGCTAATTTCTAGGGTTTACAAAAGTTGCATTGGCAACTTTGCCCAAACAAGCTCCAAATTGGTGGAACGCCCTAATTATATGTTCCATTTCACCCTGTTGAGTCTCATGCCAGATGGAGTTCATTTTCTTAACCAAACAAGCATCAAAAACCTTCTGCCATTTTACTAAAACCCCTGTTTTGACCACTTCCACTTATCTCCATAACCTCAACTTTTTACCTCAGCCCCTCAGAGACCCCTTGCACCTCCAGTAACTCTTCCCTGGCCTCAACTCAATGATTGAAGGGTGAAACATCCCCATTTACCCTCCTGGACAGCAGCATTCTTCTCCTTTCTCACCTCCCTCCTCACTCCAATGGATCTCCAGGGCATCCAATGCCCCTCCCCACTTGTTTACTTCTCCCTAGCGCTACCGGACATGAGTGGGCACGCCCCTGCCCCTTAAACAATACCATGGCAGCCAAAGGCACGCTCTGGAGCACGCTACAGTGCGCTCCCACACTGTAGCCGCCCCCTGCCATGTGTTTCCTTAGGATAGAGATGCACTAGCATGGACCTTGGAAGAATAGGATGAGCACTTGGATTGTCCTGTTTTATTCCAGCTTGGAAGCTTGTATGCTCTACCCATGGATTTTTAGGGGTAGCCACATATGAGTTTGAGGATCGTAGACATATATGATTTTGTTATACCTCCTCTTGGGAGTCATGAGGATATGAATAGCATGAGTGATGATTGGAGTTGACCTATACGAAATGATGCTTTCAGCAGTATAAGGTGATCTGTTTGGAGGACTAAGTAGAACAATTGGCATCTCAGGAATTGTGCTCAAGGATAAACGTTCACTCGCACCCTAGAATCCTTGAAACCCTTAAGCCCTACCAAGCTACAACATGGTCGGACCATGACCGTGGGTCTTGACTCTAGATCAAGAACACCTTGGACCATACTCAACCCTGACCACCACCAATACCCCCATCCTACTTTATGTACCTCATGAACAAAGTCTTCATGGAGTACTTGGACAAGTTGGTTGTCATCTTTATTTTGGTAACATACTTGTCTA
The DNA here is from genome assembly GCA_021605205.1 of Aegilops longissima. Classification (NCBI taxonomy): domain Eukaryota; kingdom Viridiplantae; phylum Streptophyta; class Magnoliopsida; order Poales; family Poaceae; genus Aegilops; species Aegilops longissima. Next base: position 466,951,482 of record CM038676.1, read on the forward strand.
CCCGAAGACGGAAGAAGAATCACTGAGCTGGTCGAGGAACATCTGAAGATCGCCATGTCCAGGAGGAAGAACTACACCAACCACCATCGTCAAGAAGTAAACCTCCGCATCAAAGACCAGGCATATCTGCAAGCCACTTCTCTCAAAGGAACCAAGCATTTACGTGTCAAAGGGAAGCTCACACCAAGATTTAACAACCCCCTCTGAGATCACTACAAGACGAAGAGAATACAGTTACCAGCTGGAGTTGCCACCTGAGTTACCTGATGTGCACAACGCTTTCCATGCATCACAACCTCGGAAGTGTTTCCAACTTCCTAACTTGCCCGATCTCTACGACGGCATAGACCACCGAGCCATCGACCCCTAGCCCAAACTAACCTACCGCGAGCTACCCATTAGCAACCTGGATCAAGAAGAGCATCATACACGAAGCCACACCATCAAGTACTTCAAGCTCAATGGAGCACTACACGGAAGCAGAAGCAACATGAGGACTTGAAGACTACCCCAGATCCAAGTTTCTGTATCCCTTTCCGCGCCTAGTTTGGGAATCTCGGGGACGAGATTCTTGTAAGGGGGGTAGGTCTGTCATGCCCTGATTTTCATGGCACTACACTTAAGCTAACAATCATGATAAAGTGTGGTTTGACAAAAACTTTTGAGTGTGTTGGACCTTGCCTTGATTGGTTTTTGTCTGTTGTTTGCAAGTGCTCTAAAAATAAATAAATCCTCCAACTCTTATACTCCTCCTCCTTGATCCAAAAACCTTTCAAAATGATCATGCCATGTGTATAGGACATAAAAATAATTTCTTGCAAAAATAATTTGGCCAAATAGTATTTTCAAAAATTAGTTTTTCAAAAACCCCTCAATTGAGGTTTGCACTCCAAGTACTTAATTAAGGGCAGAAAAAATCTTTCCAAAAATATATTCGACTCCTATTAGATATAGGATACCCAGAAACCACAAACATATAATTTTAAAAGTTATTTCCTATTTTATTTAAAAGTTTTTCTTAAGGCCAGAAATGGTCTTTAATAGGGAAAAATTATTTTATTGCTTCAAAAATATTTGAAAAAATTTAGGGAAACTCAGTGGGCATATATTTACCATATATAAGAGTTTCAACACATGGTAATGTTCAAAATATTGGACAAAACCTCCCAAAACCATTTCTGCCCATTTCAAGGGTTTGAAATATTTCTATAGGAAATATTTTCATAAAAATCCAAGGAAAATCCAGCAAGTCACAAATGCATATTTTGATCACCTTGCAAAGCCTCATGTCAATCCAGGTCATTTTGGTTCATCAAAATGCCCCAAAACCCTCTCTGACCAGAATCAAATTTGAACAACTTTGTACTACCAACTTTCTCTCCTTGACCCCAACTTTTATGAGCATGTTCACATGCCCAAATGAGGCCACTACACCAAGTGGTTCATCAAGGGGAAGTGATTTGCTCAACTAGATCTACACAAGTTCATTTCTGCTAATTTATAGGGTTTACAAAAGTTGCATTGGCAACTTTGCCCAAACAAGCTCCAAATTGGTGGAACGCCCTAATTATATGTGCCATTTCACCCTGTTGAGTCTCATGCCAGATGGAGTTCATTTGCTTAACCAAACAAGCATCAAACACCTTCTGCCATTTTACTAAAACCCCTGTTTTGACCACTTCCACTTTTCTCCATGACCTCAACTTTTTACCTCAGCCCCTAGAGTCCCCTTGCACCTCCAGTAACTCTTCCCTGGCCTCAACTCAATGATTGAAGGGTGAAACAACCCCATTTACCCTCATGGACAGCATCATTCTTCTCCTTTCTCACCTCCCTCCTCACTCCAGTGGATCTCCAGGGCATCCAATGCCCCTCCCCACTTGATTACTTCTCCATAGCGCTACCGTACATGAGTGGGCACGCCCCTGCCCCTTAAACAATGCCATGGCAGCCAAAGGCACGATCTGGAGCGCGCTACAGTGCGCTCCCGCACTATAGCCGCCCCCTGCCAAGCGCCTCTGGCCACCTCGAGCCTCCCCCCGCGCGCCAGACGATGCTCCTCGGCGTCCTCAACACGCCACGGCCTGGTACCCCTCCTCCTTCTCCCTCCTCCTGCCTCCTCTCGCACGCGTACCGGCCGCCCGAGCGCTCCAATGGGCAACCTCACACGTGCGACGCCTCTGAACCTTCCCCGCTCCCTCTATTCTCTCCCTGGTCATAGACCACGTCCACGAGCACCCCGGACATGGCCCAGTGTGCCAATTCGGCCCCTGGCGTTGCCTAGGCCGCGGCCGTGGTCTCCGTCCACGGTGCTCCGTGGCCTCTCCATATAAGGCCACCCCGAGCCCTCTCTATTCTCCGTTTGCTCTCTCTCCCCCTCCCGTGCATCCCCTAGACCAACCTACCTCTCCCTCTCGTGCCCTCCGCCCACCTCCATGGCCGGAGCCATGTCGTCGGCCTCCTCCTAAATTCGCGCTCTGTGGCCTCTCCCCTCCCCTTTAGATTCCACCAGAGCATCACCAACCTCCCCAAGGACATATCCCGAGCCCCATTTCTTCCTCTCCGCGGCTGCAGCGTCATGTCCCACCCTCACCATCGCCGCCGTCCGCCGCGGGTGATGCACTGCTCGCGTACGACCACCCCAGCGATCGTGGCGCACCTTGACGGATGCGGCACGCTCTCCTGAGCATGCCGGTGTGCTGGGCGTCGAAGGAGGTGGCCGGTGCCACCGGGGAGCGCGCCGGCGCCGCTCGGCCTCGCCTCCTTTGTTTCCCGTCGCGCCGCGCGGGAGGTTGAAGGCGACCTGCCGCTAGGGCCCGCGCGTCAGCGACCCAGTGGGCGGGCCCGCCCGTTTAAGTGGAGACGGCTTCCGCTGTTACCGCCTCTCCCACGCGAAGGCTGTTAAATTGTGATCCAAATTATACCGTATTGGACTAGATGTAGTACATACGGTGTGGGCCTTTTGCGTTGGTACCGACGCGTACGAGTACAACTCGTTTACTTGTCCTACAAGGACTCCTATGTGTTGCCCCTCATATATACCCCATGTAGTCGCACCTAAGACGGTCTGTCGTCTCGTGCTTGTAATACTCCTCCTCATAGTGATTGCGCCTTCGTGCGTCCGTGGTTTTCTCCCGCAAGGGTTTCCACGTAAAAATCCGTGTCTCTTTGTCTCATTTATATCTCGTTATTATCTAACAAGTGGTATACAGAGCTGTAACGCCCTCGATGCGGCTATATCTCCCACGTGTCGAGGCACGACTTAGAGGCATAACCGCATTGAAAGCAATGTCGCAAGTGAGGTAATCTTCACACAACCCATGTAATAAATAAGGGAAAAGATACATAGTTGGCTTACAGTCGCCACTTCACACAATACATAAATAAACATCCATCATTCAAAGTACACTCAAGGTCCGACTACGGAACCAAAATAAAAGAAGATACCCCAAATGCTACACAGATCCCCGGATCGTCCCAACTGGGCACCACTACTGATCATCAGGAAAAGACACATAGTAACGACCACGTTCCTCGTTGAACTCCCACTTGAGCTCGGTTGAGTCACCTGCACTGGCATCATCGGCACCTGCAACTGTTTTGGAAGTATCTGTGAGTCACGGGGACTCAGCAATCTCACACCCGCGAGATCAAGACTATTTAAGCTTATAGGAAGGACAGAGTAGTAAAGTGGAGCTGCAGCAGGCGACTAGCATATATGGTGGCTACATCGCAAAAGAGAGCGAGGAGAGAAGCAAAGCACGGACGTGAAACTAGTAGCGATCAAGAAGTGATCCTGAACTACTTACGTCAGACATAACTCCAACACCGTGTTCACTTCCCGGACTCCGCCGAGAAGAGACCATCACGGTTACACACGCGGTTGATGTGTATTTTATTTGAGGTCAACTTCGGGTTTTCTACAACCGGACATTAACAAATTCCCATCTGCCTCATAACCGCAGGCACGACTTTCGAAAGATATTACCCTGCAGGGGTGTCCCAACTTAGCCCATTATAAGCTCTCACGGTCAACGAAGGAAATTCCTTCTACCGGGAAGACCCGATCAATCTCGGAATCCCGGACTACAAGACATTTCGACAGCAATAAAACAAGACCAGCAAAGCCGCCCGAATGTGCCGACAAATCCCGATAGGAGCTGCACATATCTCGTTCTCGTGGCACACCGGATTGTCCAAACTTCCGATAGGCCAGCTCGAGTTGCCCTGATGGCCAGCGGCGGTCGACAGGTTTGGACCAGCACTCGAGGAGAACTGGCCCGGGTTAAAATAAAGATGACCCTCGGGCTCGCGAAACCCGGGGAAAAGGCTTAGGCGGCAAATGGTAAAACCAAAGTTGGGCCTTGCTGGGCGAGCCTTATTCAAAGCGAACTGTCAAGGGGTCCCATAAATCACCCAACCGTAAGGAACGCTAAATCAAGGAACATAACACCGTATGACGGAAACTAGGGTGGCAAGAGTGGAACAAAACACCAGGCATAAGGCCGAGCCTTCCACCCTTTACCAAATATATAGATGTATTAAATAGAGCAGATATATATATTGTGATATCCCCAACAAGTAAACATGTTCCAAAAAGGAACAACATCTCCATGTTCCAACAAGGAACAAACTTCAGCTTCACCTGCAACTAACAACGCTATAAGAGGGGCTGAGCAAAGCGGTAACATAGCCAATCAACGGTTTGCTAGGAAAAGGATGGTTAGGGGCTGACATGGCAATATGGGTGGCATGATATAGCAAGTGGTAGGCATCGCAGCATAGGCATAGCAAAAGAGCGAGCAACTAGCATAGCAAAGATAGAAGTGATTTCGAGGGTATGGTCATCTTGCCTGCAATGTTCTCAGAGTTGTCGAAAGCTTGATCCTCGTAAGCGTTCTCAACAGGTTCCTCGTTCACGTACTCGTCTCCCGGCTCTACCCAAAGCAACACAAACAAAGGAACCACAATAAATCACGGTGCAATGCACGATCAACATGATGCAAAACATGACATGATATGCGAGATGTGATATGCAATGCGTATAAAGGCCCGGAAGGTAAATGATGAACCAGGCATCAACTTGGCAAACCAAGTATGCCACTGGAAAGATGAGATGATTTCGGTTGAAGTCGATATAAAGATCACCGGAATCGGATGCACGGTTTGCAAATGACAAGCAAAACAAGAATGGCACAAATCTGCCATTAACAGCATGATGCCACTTAGTAAGCAACAATTAATTAAGCTACTGCACCCAAACGTATCAACAAGGCACATGGCAGTGATCTACACAAGATGCTCGACAAAAGATGAGCACTGAGCTACGGCTAGTTCACATCATAACAGGTTCAAACAAGCATGGCAAAAGTGCACAAAATATCAGGCTGGACATGGTAAAAACAGCATCAGGTTGCAATGTTCAGAGCAACAAAACTACATGCTACAGGAACTTAAAATAGCAAAACATGGCATGGCATGAATCTACTCAAAGCATAAAACAAAAGTCCTTTACTGACCATAAGCCAAAAAGGATCAGAAAATATAGTAACACCCATGTCAATATTGAAAGTTTCGTTAACAGATTCAGCAACATGACATGTCAAAAACTGATAACGAGTAGGCATGTTTACAAGCTCAATGCACTCACTACAGAGCCTTATATGATAAACTAAGCATACATGCATCAAGAAGACATGGCATAGAAGACATACATGGCAAGAACAATAACATAGCATATATGGATCAACCACAACAACCTAGGCAAAATTGAATAACATGTAAACAATCTGCCAGGAAACATTTGATAGCAAAAGTAGAGCTCGATTGACTCAAGCTATGGCACTCCATAATTGCAAAAAAGGGCATGGATGGATAGAGCAAGACATGCTTTACAAAACATCCTTACTGAAGTATCTCAAAATATGCATGGATCTCTCGGTAGCATCAAGTTAACATGGCATCAAAATATCAGCTAAACAGGGCTGAAAACAGCAACATCAGGACACCTACTTTGCATGCTTGTGCTAGTCACCCCATAGATCACAAAAATACATGGCATACACCCCTGGAAAGATGGCATGGCATATTTCAAAACACATGTAGGACTCAAATTCATAGGGTGCACACCATAATCATGGCAAAAATAACAAAAGTGCAAGTTCTGTTAAGAAACAGAAACTAACATCACATAGCACTCTTCCAATAGCATTTCGGGCATCAAGATGAGCTCAAATGAAAATGATGCAATGAGATGAAATGATCTACTCTTCGAGACGAACATTTTGACATATTATACGTGCAAAATGGAGCTACGATGACAAAGATATAGCACGTTGAAAATGACACAAAATATCATATGGAGGGAAAAACTTAGAAGAAAAGAGGGGGGAGAAGAAAGTCAACGGGCGGCTCGGTCGATCCGATCGGGATCCGGCCCGATCGGCGACGGCGGCGGCGGCGGCTGCTCCTCGCCAGAGAGGGAGAGGAGGCGGGGCCGGCGGTGAGGAAGGCGCCCGGAGGGAGGCGGTCCGGCGGGCGCGAGGGCGATGGCGGCGCGCCGGCGGCGATGGGCGCGCCGGGCGGCGACGGCGGGCTGGCCGGCGAAGCGGGCGGCGGCGCGCTGCCGCCGGGCGGCGGCGGCGCGGCGCGGCCGGGCGGGCGGCGGCGGAGCGGGCGCGCCCCAGGCGCCATGGCGGGCGGCGCAGCGGCGAAGGCGGGAGGCGCTGGGTCGGCCGGATCGGCCGGGCGGGCGGCGTTATTCGCGGGGCTCAAGGGCGGCGGTTGCCACGTGTCGCGTCCGTGGCCGGGCGCGGCGGCTGGCGGGCGGACGTGTCCGGCGGAGCGGACGCTTCGTCCGGCGCGAGGTAGGGGAAGGCTAGGGTTAGACCCAGATTTGGAGGGGTTTGCTTAAATAGGCATAGAGGGAGCTAGGAGAGTCCAAATGAGGTGTAGTTTTCGCCCACACGATCGTGATCGAATGACGGAGAGCATGGAAGTGACTTAGATGGGTTATTGGGCTGTTTTGAAGGGGTGTTGGGCTGCAACTTAAAAGAGGCATTTGCGAAAGTGCGGTTAACCGTTGGAGTACCAAACGAGCTCCAAATGACCCGAAACTTGACCGGTGGTTTGCGGTTGGTATACCAAGGCCACTAGACAAACCTCGGTACATTTCGAGAAGGTTTAGTACCCGCACACGGAAAAACGTAGAAGGGGCCGCCGGGGGAGATAGGAGTGCCGGATTGCAAAACGGACAACGGGAAAAATGCTCGGAATCATGAGACGAACACGTATGCAAATGCGATGCACATGATGACATGATATAAAATGCATGACATGGACAAAATGCAAAATGAAGAAAAACCCAACCACGGAGGGAATATCATATATCAATGCCGAAAATGGCAAGAGTTGGAGTTACAAATGGAAAGTTACTTCCGGGGTGTTACAACACTCCACCACTACAAGAGGATCTCGTCCCGAGATCTAGGACTGAAAGAACTCCGGATATTCGGAACGGAGGTGATCCTCGCGCTCCCAAGTAGCTTCTCGGTCGGAATGGTGTGACCACTTCACTTTCAGGAATTTGATTGACTTGTTGCGAGTCTTGCGCTCTGTTTCTTCAAGAATAGCAACGGGGTGCTCATGATAAGAGAGATCTTCTTGAAGGTCAATCTCTTCGAAGTTGATAGTGCGTTCAGGGGTCTTGAAGCACTTGCGAAGCTGTGACACGTGAAACACATCGTGCACGTTTGCAAAGTTGGATGGAAGCTCAAGTTGATAGGCGAGATCGCCTCTTTTGCCAATGATCTTGAAAGGACCCACGTATCTAGGGGCAAGCTTCCCTTTGATACCAAAGCGACGAGTGCCTTTCATTGGAGATACGCGGAGGTAGACATGGTCTCCGATTTCAAAAGCCACATCACGGTGCTTATCATCATAATAGCTCTTCTGGCGCGATTGCGCGGCTTTGAGATTCTCACGAATGACTTGGCACATTTCTTACGCTTCGTGATCAAGTCGTTGCCAAGAAGTTGGCGCTCACCTTGCCTCGACCAATTGAGAGGAGTACGGCACTTTCGCCATAGAGAATTTCGAATGGGGCCTTGCCCGAACTCGCTTGGAAGCTGTTGTTGTAGGAGAACTCGGCATATGGAAGACAATCTTCCCACTTCATACCGAAAGAAATGACACAAGCCCTGAGCATATCTTCAAGGATTTGATTAACTCGCTCGACTTGGCCACTTGTTTGAGGATGGAAAGCTGTCTTTGAAACGAATGTTGGTGCCCATGGCCTTCAAAAGAATCCCAAAACTTGGAGGTAAAGATGCTGCCACGGTCTGAAGAGATCACTTGTGGAATGCCGTGCAAAGAGACAATCCTGGAGGTGTATAGCTCTGCCAACTGAGCTGCTGTGATAGATTCTTTGATAGGAAGAAAATGAGCCACTTTAGTAAGCTTGTCAATGACAACGAAGATAGCATCATTTCCACGCTTGGACTTAGGAAAACCAGTCACGAAGTCCATTTCAATATGATCAAACTTCCATTCAGGAATAGCAAGAGGTTGGAGGAGACCATCTTGATAGAGACATCCGGAACCATGTATCTTGCATTCATGCATTTACCCGGAGAGACAACTGCTAATGGTCTAGGCAAATCTTGGAAAGACAAGTCATGCTTAGATGCAAATGGTTTAGAGATGAAACTAAGCGATGCACCAGTGTCAAAGAGAACTTTTGCAGGAATATCATTAACAAGAAGATTACCCATTAACACATCAGAAGATTCCTCTGCTTGAGCTGCATTCATCATATTGACCTTTGCAAACTTGGGATTATGCTTGACCACTGCATTGCTGGAAGATTTCACAGGAGGAGGAGGCGGAAGGCGCCTTTGGTTGAAGCACTTGTTCGCATAGTGACCTTTCTGCTGACATTTGTTGCAAGTCACCTCAGAGAGCGGACGGTGGTAAGGAGCACTTGACCTTGGAGCTTGAGAATTAGACTTGTTCGATAGCTGTGGTTGGGTGGGTGGGAAGATCCACGGCCACCGAGTTCTTCTGCGATAAGGCCGACGGAACGGAGGAGGAGGAAGGTAGAACTTCGCTGCTTAGCTGCCACTTGAGAGGAAGAAGAAGACTGAACTGCATCCCCGATTCTCTTCTTAGAAGCCTCACATTTGAGCTGGGCAGCTTCTTGCTTCATGCCATGTTGTAGAAATCATCATACTTATCTCGCTCAAAAGCACAAGAGCTAATTGCTGATCTTCTCTCGCACCACCTCTGAATTGATAGATCATACTCTTTTCATCGTGCACGCCTTGTTTAGCAAAACGAAGCGAGCTCGAACTGGATATTGTATTGATAGACAGACATGTTGCCCTGCTTGAGATTGCGGAACTCCTCACGCTTGCTCTCAACAACACTTTTGGAATGTGATGAGCTCAAATCACGGCGGAACTCATCCTGTAATGACACGACCTCCTCTGGAATCTTTGTATTGCTGGTACCACTCAGCAGCTTGATCCTTGAGTTGAAACGATGCAAACTTGACAAAGTCCTCGTGTCCGACATTGCTACAATCAAAATGCTTGCAGATGTCCACTAACCAATCGTCGCCGTCGTGGCTTCGGCTACGTAAACCGAAAGACTTCGCTGATTAGCGAGGAACCGATCGAGAGTAGCAAAGTGCGGCTGATTGTTGCCTTGACCTTGATTTCCTTGATTGCCTTGCCCTCGAGTACGCTTCTTGCAAGAGCTGCAAAATCATCTGAGCATTGGCATTGGTGGCTGCCATGATAGCTTGCCGGGCCTCGGAGGCGGAGGTGGAGGTGGAGGTTGATCGATCCCCATCATTGCGATCCGGATTCGACGCTTGGCGGAGCCATCCTGAAGAGGGTGACATCCGTTAGTCCTTTGATAGACAAATAGATAAGTAGAATCAACGGATAGAAATTGCAACATATAGTCTTCACAATAAACATTCGAACAAGAATGAACAAATGAATTCCAAAGTTAAACATCACACGTCCATTAAGGTGAGAAGCCACTTAGATAAAGATATGGAAACAACATCTGTCTTAGAAACAATTCGAATATCACAACTGAAAACAAAAGATTGATCTGCTAGAATGAGCGGAACAAACACATGATAGAGATTTCGCCCAAAGTGTTAGTGGTGGGGCCCACACGGACACGACGATAGCGGACGTCACGAATGACAAACAAGACGTCCCGAATCAGCATAGCCAAGGATTCTTTAAGACGCCTCGCGACCATCAGAATCGACCGTGAATGGGCGGACCACTAGACGTTGAACCCCAATCTCAAATCATACATCCGTCGGAAAGAATATCCCGTAAGCTACTAGAATTCCCACCTATAAACTCCCGAAACTTTCTGGTTATGCAATCTGGTGTTGGGGATACAGGGACACAAAATATATCACCCAAACTAACAATACCTAGATCCAATTGTATCCATCTCAACACATAACCAAGAAATCCTCGAAATCGTGTACCTCGACCTTCAAAAACATCCGTTATACAAGTCATGGCAATACTCCCACTCACCACAAGATCGGGCTATCGGGTTATCTCACCAACAACTGCACAAAAGAGATTTCGATGTCGGCAAAACTCGGTATTCCAGAATCGCAACGATAAAATTGTGACGACAACACCTCGGAGCTCAACTCCCCGGACACTGCCACAACCCCTAAATGTCGAGGCACCAAGAACAATGTTCTCATCACAAAACCATCGGAACGATTCCAAGATACCCACGTGATCCTAAAAAAATTTAGTGAAATTTGAGGAGAGAAGAGTCAAAACTCTCGTCGGAGACCTCACAGAGCGGCGAAAGGACTGGGAGTAAAAAGAATCCTACTCTCGATATATATAATCCTAAGACTCAAAACATTTTCCATTCTAGACTCAACAACGCCAAAAACAATCAAGTAGGGGGCTCCTAAGTCGGGAAGGCTCGATTACCAACTTAGTATCGCCCTCGATGCGGCTATATCTCCCACGTGTCGAGGCACGACTTAGAGGCATAACCGCATTGAAAGCAATGTCGCAAGTGAGGTAATCTTCACACAACCCATGTAATAAATAAGGAAAAGATACATAGTTGGCTTACAATGCCACTTCACATAATACATAAATAAACATCCATCATTCAAAGTACACTCAAGGTCCGACTACGGAACCAAAATAAAAGAAGATACCCCAAATGCTACACAGATCCCGGATCGTCCCAACTGGGCACCACTACTGATCATCGGAAAAGACACATAGTAACGACCACGTTCCTCGTCGAACTCCCACTTGAGCTCGGTTGAGTCACCTGACCGCATCATCGGCACCTGCAACTGTTTTGAAGTATCTGTGAGTCACGGGACTCAGCAATCTCACACCCGAGATCAAGACTATTTAAGCTTATAGGAAGGACAGAGTAGTAAAGTGGAGCTGCAGCAGGCGACTAGCATATATGGTGGCTACATCGCAAAAGAGAGCGAGGAGAGAAGCAAAGCACGGACGTGAAACTAGTAGCGATCAAGAAGTGATCCTGAACTACTTACGCCGACATAACTCCAACACCGTGTTCACTTCCCGGACTCACGAGAAGAGACCATCACGGTTACACACGCGTTGATGTGTATTTTATTTGAGGTCAACTTTGGGTTTTCTACAACCGACATTAACAAATTCCCATCTGCCTCATAACCGCGGGCACGGCTTTGAAAGATATTACCTGCAGGGTGTCCCAACTTAGCCCATTATAAGCTCTCACGGTCAACGAAGGAAATTCCTTCTACCGGAAGACCCGATCAATCTCGAATCCCGGACTACAAGACATTTCGACAAAGAATAAAACAAGACCAGCAAAGCCACCCGAATGTGCCGACAAATCCCGATAGGAGCTGCACATATCTCGTTCTCGTGGCACACCGGATTGTCCAAACTTCCGATAGGCCAGCTCGAGTTGCCCCGATGGCACCGGCGGTCGACAGTTTGGACCAGCACTCAGAGGAGAACTGGCCCGGGGTTAAAATAAAGATGACCCTCGGCTCGCGAAAACCCGGGGAAAAGGCTTAGGCGGCAAATGGTAAAACCAAAGTTGGGCCTTGCTGGACGAGTCTTATTCAAAGCGAACTGTCAAGGGGTCCCATAAATCACCCAACCGTAAGGAACGCGAAATCAAGGAACATAACACCGTATGACGGAAACTAGGGTGGCAAGAGTGGAACAAAACACCAGCATAAGGCCGAGCCTTCCACCCTTTACCAAATATATAGATGTATTAAATAGAGCAGATATATATATTGTGATATCCCCAACAAGTAAACATGTTCCAAAAGGAACAACATCTCCATGTTCCAACAAGGAACAAACTTCACTTCACCGCAACTAACAACGCTATAAGAGGGCTGAGCAAAGCGGTAACATAGCCAATCAACGGTTTGCTAGGAAAAGGATGGTTAGGGCTGACATGGCAATATGGGTGGCATGATATAGAAAGTGGTAGGCATCGCAGCATAGGCATAGCAAAAGAGCGAGCAACTAGCATAGCAAAGATAGAAGTGATTTCGAGGGTATGGTCATCTTGCTCGCAATGTTCTCGAGTTGTCGAAAGCTTGATCCTCGTAAGCGTTCTCAACAGGTTCCTCGCTCACGTACTCGCCTCCGGCTCTACCCAAAGCAACACAAACAAAGGAACCACAATAAATCACGGTGCAATGCACAATCAACATGATGCAAAACATGACATGATATGCGAGATGTGATATGCAATGCGTATAAAGCTCCGGAAGGTAAATGATGAACCAGGCATCAACTTGGCAAACCAAGTATGTCACTGGAAAGATGAGATGATTTCGGTTGAAATCAATATAAAGATCACCGGAATCGGATGCACGGTTTGCAAATGACAAGCAAAACAAGAATGGCACAAATCTGCCATTAACAGCATGATGCCACTTAGCAAGCAACAATTAATTAAGCTACTGCACCCAAACGTATCAACAAGGCACATGGTAGTGATCTACACAAGATGCTCGACAAAAGATGAGCACTGAGCTACGGCTAGTTCACATCATAACAGGTTCAAACAAGCATGGCAAAAGTGCACAAAATATCAGGCTGGACATGGTAAAAACAGCATCAGGTTGCAATGTTCAGAGCAACAAAACTACATGCTACAGGAACTTAAAATAGCAAAACATGGCATGGCATGAATCAACTCAAAGCATAGAAGAAAAGTCCCTTACTTACCATAAGCCAAAAAGGATCAGAAAATATAGTAACACCCATGTCAATATTGAAAGTTTCGTTAACAGATTCAGCAACATGACATGTCAAAAACTGATAACGAGTAGGCATGTTTACAAGCTCAATGCACTCACTACAGAGCCTTATATGATAAACTAATCATACATACATCAAGAAGACATGGCATAGAAGACATACATGGCAATAACAATAACATAGCATATATGGATCAACCACAACAACCTAGGAAAAATTGAATAACATGTAAACAATCTGCCAGGAAACATTTGATAGCAAAAGTAGAGCTCGATTGACTCAAGCTATGGCACTCCATAATTGCAAACAAGGGCATGTATGGATAGAGCAAGACATGCTTTACAAAACATCCTTACTGAAGTATCTCAAAATATGCATGGATCTCTCGGTAGCATCAAGTTAACATGGCATCAAAATATCAGCTAAACAGGGCTGAAAACAGCAACATCAGGACACCTACTTTGCATGCTTGTGCTAGTCACCACATAGATCACAAAAATACATGGCATACACCCCTGGAAATATGGCATGGCATATTTCAAAACACATGTAGGACTCAAATTCATAGGGTGCACACAATAATCATGGCAAAAATAACAAAAGTGCAAGTTCTGTTAAGAAACAGAAACTAACATCACATAGCACTCTTCCAATAGCATTTCGGGCATCAAGATAAGCTCAAATGAAAATGATGCAATGAGATGAAATGATCTACTCTTCGAGGCGAACATTTTGACATATTATACGTGCAAAATGGAGCTACGATGACAAAGATATAGCACATTGAAAATGACACAAAATATCACATGGAGGGAAAAACTTAGAAGAAAAGAGGGGGGAGAAGAAAGTCAACGGGCGGCTCGGTCGATCCGATCGGGATCCGGCCCGATCGGCGACGGCGGCGGCGGCGGCTGCTCCTCGCCGGAGAGGGAGAGGAGGCGGGGCCGGCGGTGAGGAAGGCGGCGCCGGAGGGAGGCGATCCGGCGGGCGCGAGGGCGGCGATGGCGGCGACGGCGGCGGGCGGGCCGGGCGGCGGCGGCGCTGCCGGCCGGCGGGCGGCGGCGCTGCTGCCGGTGGCGGGCGGCGGCGGAGCGGGGCGCTGTCTGGCGCCAGGGCGGCGGCGAAGCGGGCGGGCGAGGCGCGTCGGCCGGATCGCCCGGATGAGCCCGGGCCAGGCCTCAAGGGCTCATGGATGCTGGCAAGGGCGGCGGTTGTCACGTGTCGCGTCCCCGAGTGGCTGGCGCGGCGGCGGCTGGCGGGGCGGACGTGTCCGGGCGGAGCGGACGCTTCGTCCGGGCGCGAGGTAGGGGAAGGCTAGGGTTAGACCCGAGATTTGGAGGGGGTTTGCTTAAATAGGCATAGAGGGAGCTAGGAGAGTCCAAATGAGGTGTAGTTTTCGCCCACACGATCGTGATCGAACGACGGAGAGCATGGAAGTGACTTAGATGGGTTATTGGGCTGTTTTGAAGGGGTGTTGGGCTGCAACTTAAAAGAGGCATTTGCGAAAGTGCGGTTAACCGTTGGAGTACCAAACGAGCTCCAAATGACCCGAAACTTGACCGGTGGTTTGCGGTTGGTATACCAAGGCCACTAGACAAACCTCGGTACATTTCGAGAAGGTTTAGTACCCGCACGGAAAAAAACGTAAAAGGGCCGCCGGGGAGATAGGAGTGCCGGATTGCAAAACGGACAACGGGAAAAATGCTCGGAATCATGAGACGAACACGTATGCAAATGCGATGCACATGATGACATGATATAAAATGCATGACATGGACAAAATGCAAAATGAAGAAAAACCCAACCACGGAGGGAATATCATATATCAATGCCGAAAATGGCAAGAGTTGGAGTTACAAATGGAAAGTTACTTCCGGGGTGTTACAAGAGCTGAGGTTACGGATACGAGATTAGAGATCGAGAGAATTAGGGTTGCACGCGCCGCCGGCGGCGTGTGACCTGGCGATCCGAGGCAGGATCGATTTCTGCCGGCTGCTAGGCTGTACGACGCCGAGACCGACAACAGTCCGTACGCGTTCATATCAGCAAGGGAGCAGCCGCTCTCTCCGATCAACCGAGCCGCTGCTTCAAGTCCCGAGGGCATCACCTGTGCTGCTGCTTCCCCGATCGTGGCGTGAAGATGAAGCCAAGTACTACTAGTACTCACTTTTTCCAAGATCGATCTTGGTAGTAGCCTTGCTATTTTTCACGTGAAGGCAAAGTTAACCATCAATTTTACGTGCCACGTGAAGTCATCCACGCCAGATTTTTTTGTCTTTGGTTGCTACGTGCACGAGGAAACTATCGGTGCTATTTTCTCGGTTCTTTGCTCCGCATATTAAATTCTGTCAAGAATTTGCCTTTCGGGCTTGTACTACTTTGTGTACACAGATTTTATCGACTCATGGCATCCATGAAGTACGATCTTCCGCTGCTAGACCGTGACACAAGGTTTACCCTATGGCAAGTCAAGATGCGGGCGTTGTTGGCACAATCCGACTATGATGAAGCAATCGGATAGTTTTGGGAAGAACAGAATTCAAGATTGGACCGATGAGGAGAAAAGAATTGATTGTAAGGCTTTGTCACAAATTCAACTCCATTTGCATAATAATATTTTATGGGAAGTTTTGAGCGAGAAAACTGCCGCCGCTCTATGGTTAAAGCTGGAAGGATTTGCATGACTAAAGATCTCACCAAGAAGATGCATCTGAAGCAAAAATTATTCCTGCACAGAGTTACCCGAGGGAGGTAATGTTTTGAATCATATTTCAGAATTTAAAGAGATCATATCTGATCTAGCTGCAATGGAAGTTAAATATGAAGAGGAAGATATCGCTCTAATGTTAATTTGTTCATTGCCAAGTTCTTATACCAATTTTAGAGACACCATATTATACAATGTGATACTCTCACGCTTAATGAAGTTTATGAAGCTTTGAACTCCAAGGAGAAGATGAAATTAATGGTGCCTCATGATGGTTCGAGTTCATCCCAAGCCGAGGGATTATCTGTTCGTGGCAGGACAAAGGAGAAGAACTCCAATAATGGAAACAGAGGCAAAAGTAAAACAGCTACGGGGCCGGTGCAATCCGAGACAAGAAGTATTGCAGGTATTGCAAGAGAGACGGCATGACATCTCGAGTGTTTCAAGTTGCGAATAAAGAAAAAGGAAAGGTAACAAACAAGGTGAAAGTTCTGCTAACGTTGCTCGTGATGATAGTTCCGATGATGCTCTTGTCGTTATTGCTTTGGATGTGCCGAGACCAATGATGAGTGGGTACTTGATAACGCATGTACTTTTCATATGTGTCCACATAGAGATTGGTTTAATACTTTTGATTCCACTACTTCGCTGGTTCTGTTTTGGGTTTTGATAATTCACCATGCAAGATTGAAGGCATAGGTTCTATTCAATCAAGATGTTCGATGGCATAATCGAACTTTGACAGATGTTCGGTATATTCGAATATGAAGATAAATCTTATTTCTATGAGTGCCCTTGATGCAAAGGGGTACAAATATTCAGGTGGAGATAGTGTTTTGAAGGTCACCAAAGGTTCCCTTGTTGTGATGAAAGGTGACTTAAGTTCGACCAATGGTCTTTATTACCTTGAGGTTCTACCATTTCGTAACGCTACTCCAGCTTATTTCAAAGAATTCTGATTGTGATGCTACTAACCTTTGGCATATCGTCTTGGACATATGAGTGAACTTGGTTTAGCGAGTTAAATAAGAGAGGTCTTCTTGATGGATATGAACCTGGTAAATTGAAATTTTGTGAGCATTGTATCTTCGCAAACACAAGAGGGTGAAGTTCAACACTTGACTCATACAACCTGAAGGTATTCTTGATTATGTGCATTCTGATTTATGGGGACCATCTCGCAAGAAGTCACTAGGTGGTGCTAGTTACATGCTGACTATTATTGATGATTATTCGAGAGAAGTTTGGCCTTATTTCTTGAAGCATAAATATGAAGCGTTCTCAGCTTTTAAGGAGTGGAAGATTATGGTTGAAAGACAAACTGAAAGGAAGGTAAAAATACTTCGCACTGATAATGGTATGGAATTCTGCTCTAAGCAATTTAAGAATTATTGCAAGTCCGATGGCATTGTCGACATTACACGCTCATATACTCCTCAACAAAACGGTGTTGCTGAGCGTATGAACAGGACCATTATTTCCAGAGCCCGTTGCATGTTGTCCAATGCAGGTTTGCATAGGCGTTTTTGGGCTGAGGCCGCTTACATCGCTTGTTATCTCATTAACCGCTCACCATCTATTGCTCTTAATAAGAAAACTCCAATTGAGGTATGGTCTGTTCACCGCTGATTATTCACAGTTGAGAGTTTTGGTTGCAATCGCTTATGCTCATGTTGATAATGGAAAGTTGGAGCCTAGGGCTGTTAAGTGCATCTTTCTTGGTTATAAGTCTGGTGTTAAAGGTTTTAAATTGTGGAATCCTGAAACCCGTAAGGTTGTTATTAGCGAAATGTTATCTTTAATGAAACTGCTATGTTACATGATGTTTCATCTACTAATGTTCATGTTGAGTGAACAGCAGCCTACTATTCAGCAGCCTCTTTGCTCGGTGGAGCATGTTATTGAAACAGTGATACATCCGTAATGAAATTGTTGATGCACATGATGAACCCGTAGTTGATGATGAACATGTCACTCCCACTCCAAATCAGCCTATTGTTCCACCCAGTTGGAATCTTGCACGTGATGAGTTAGGCGGGTATTAATAAACTGACGAGTTAATTGAAGAGTGCAATATTGTTTCTTTTGCTTTATCTGTTGTAGAAGAAATTGAAGGTAATGCTGAGCCTTCTTCATATTCCAAGGCTATTATTTCTAGTGATAGTAATAAGTGGATGACCGCTATGCATGATGAGATGGAATCACTTGAAAAGAATGGCACTTGGGATTTAGTAAGATTACCTAGAGAGAAGAAACCTATTCGTTGCAAGTGGGTTTTCAAGAGGAAAGAAGGTGTTTCTCCTAATGATGAGACAAGATATAAAGCAAGGTTAGTTGCTAAAGGTTATAGCCAGATTCCAGGTATTGACTATAACGAAGTCTTTTCTCCTGTTGTGAAGCATAGCTCTATTCGCACTTTACTCGGTATTGTTGCCATGCATAATCTTGAGCTTGAACAATTGGATGTTAAAACTGCATTTTTACATGGAGAATTAGAAGAGGATATTTATATGGAACAACTTGAAGGTTTTGTTATTCCTGGAAAAGAAAAGCTTGTCTGCAAGTTAAAGAAATCTCTTTATGGATTGAAGCAATCCCCTAGACAGTGGTACAAGAGATTTGACACCTTTATGCTCTCTCAAGGTTTCAAAAGGTCTAATTATGATAGCTGTGTTTATTTGAAAACTGTCAACGGTTCAACTATTTATTTGCTCCTTTATGTTGATGATATGCTTATTGCTGCAAAGAGTATGTCAGAGATTGATGAAATAAAGAAGCAATTGAGTAATGAATTTGAGATGAAGGATTTGGGTGCAGCAAAGAAAATACTTGGCATGGAAATATCCGAGAGATAGACCGTCGGAAAAGTATATCTAAGTCGGAAGGATATATTGATAAAGTTCTTCGTCGTTTTAATATGCATAATGCCAAGCGGTGAGTACTCCGTTAGCTGCACACTTCAAATTGTTATCAGCTTTATGTCCTAAGTCGATTCAGATATTGAGTACATGTCTAGAGTTCCCTATTCGAGTGCAGTTGGTTCACTTATGTATGCCATGGTTTGTTCTCGTCGGATTTATCTTATGCATTGAGTGTTGTCGGTAGATACATGGCTAATCCTGAAAAGAGCATTGGAGAGCGATTCGGTGGATTTTCGGATACTGCGTGGTACTTCTAATGCTTATTTACAATTTGGGAAAACGGAGATGGACTTGTTGGTTTTGTTGATTATGATTTTGCTGGTGATTTGGATAAGAGAAGATCACTCACAGGTTATGTTTTCACCATTGATGGTTGTCTTTGTGAGTTGGAGAGCAACTTTGCGTCTATTGTGGCTTGTTCCACTCTTGATGCCGAGTATATGGCTATTTACGAGGCATGCAAAGAAGCTATCTGGTTGAGAGGTTTGTACACCGAGCTTTGTGGAGACTCATCTTGCCCTACCGTATTTAGTGACAAATAAAGTGCCATATATCTTACAAAGAATCAAATGTATCATGAGAGGACAAAGCACATTGATGTCGATTTCACTATATTCGAGATGTTGTTGTTGAAGGTGATTTGAAGGTATGCAAGATAAGTACTCATGATAATCCTGCGATATGATGACAAAGCCGCCCGACCAATAGGTTTGAGCTTTGCTCGAGCTTAGTTGGTATTTCTCACTAGTCCTATGGACTTTGGCGCACAAGGTGTTTATGCTGATTTGGATGGAGTTATTCACTTTCTTCGACTCTTTGGAGGATTTGGATCAAGATGGAGATTGTTAAATTGTGATCCAAATTATACCGTGATGGACTAGATGTAGTACATACGGTGTGGGCCTTTATGTTGGTACCGACGCAGCGTTTAGTACAACTCGTTTACTTGTCCTACAAGGACTCCTATGTGTTGCCCCTCATATATACCCCATGTAGTCGCACCTAAGATGGTCTGTCGTCTCGTGCTTGTAATACTCCTCCTCATAGTGATTGCGCCTTCGTGCGTCCGTGGTTTTCTCCCGCAAGGGTTTCCATGTAAAAATCTGTGTCTCTTTGTCTCGTTTATATCTCGTTATTATCTAACAAAGGCGTATTCCCGGGAAGCCGCCTCCGACATGGCCCCTGCGCGCGTGCAGCCGAGCCGCTGGGCCGGCCCAGTGGCGTCCTGCTGCTAAACCTCGCCCTGTGCGCCTCTTAAGGGTAAAGCCCTTGTCTGTTTCTTACCTTTTTCTTTTTCCAGAAACTTGTAAAATCTCCCAAATAATTCAAATAGACTCCAAATTTGATGATTCTAATTTCTATAAGTTCATAAATTCCCGATCTATCACATGGTGCAATTTGCACATTTGTCCATAAAGATTTTCTTCACAAACATTTATCAAATCCCATTTTTCCATTTATGTCATAAACTTTAGAAAATCACAGAGGGCTCAAATTTGATCCAAATGCCATGATTCATATTTCCAGGTGCTTCTAAGTTCATAACTTAGTTTATGAACATTTTTCTTAATACCTTCTGTGCCACACAATATAATGAGCCATTTCTTCATATTTGTCAACTTTGCCAATTCATAGGGAATTCATTTGAACTCCAAATCCAGTGAAACCAACTCCCAAATGCTTCTAAAATCGTGGTTTATTAAATGGGTGCCTTTGCTCATTTTTCAAAAATATATTTTTGTACACTTCTTGCAAATCCATAAACCCCTTGATTCCATCATATCGAAATGTTTAGAAATATCCATTGATCCACTTCCAATGAAATCACCTTGGTCATTCCTCATATGACCAGAGGTATCCTAGAAAAGTCCAACTCACATTTTTAGAGCACTTCTATTTTTGCCTTGTCGTGTTGCTTATTATGGTTGTTTTCGACGATAGTTGGCGAAGTAGACGAAATGCTCGGAGTTAGACCAGAGATATTTGAAGACCTCGAAGACTTTGTTAAAACAGGCAAGCAGCCCTTTGACCATGTCTATGAAACCTTTTTATGCATGCCATATAGCACTTTGATTGCTTGCATCAGAGACATGATATTGTGGTGACCACATGGGGTGGCTTGCCACCGTTACTTCCCCGTTGATACTTGCATTGTGCATGACCCTACCTTCTTATGAGGGTTATGCCGGTGGGAGTAGATAGGATGCTAAAGTAGTGCTACGCAAAAGGGACGGGTATATGCATGGTGAAGGAGACAAAGTATTTTCAAAGGACTCTTCGAAAACCCCGTCGGGTGCCACTTATGCCCGAGGGAGATGATGAGATGGGTAAGCACTTGATGACGAAGTGGTGTACCGAGGCAAGTGTGTGTGGTTTTCGAAAACAGATTAGATTTAAGATTTGTCGACTGTCCCAACCTTACATGCGCAACCACTCTACCCTTGTATGGGAAAGGGCATTATTGATTACCTAGGCCGGTACTAGCTTGGAGCCCGCATTACTAGTGACGGGGGAGAGTTGGTGCTCTCTCTCGGGGCGGGGCCGTGCAGGTAGGGCGGCCATGACTGTTTTACACGGCACGGATACACGTTCGTCCCCTCTCGGATATTCACGATCTCGAGTGAGTCTCGTATGATGTACATCGTGAGGATACGGAACAACGAGTGGACTTCTTGTTAGTGTCGTCTAGGGAAAGGTAGTGATCGGGTGCTTACCCCAGGTACTTGAGGTATCGCGGGTCGTGGATGACAGGGAAGCTCCCCGAATCTTGTGGGTAAAGTGTGCAACCTCTGCAGAGTGTAAAACTATTCGAATAGCCGTGTCCATGATCAAGGACAGTTGGGCGGTGTTGCTTAAACTATGTCTAGAGCTTTACAAACCATGTGTGTGTGTGTGTGTTGATAAAACTACTTGGGTCAAGTCAAGGGACTTGATATGATTGAGTTGGGTTGATGCCCACTCTATTTATGTTGATATCTGTAACCTGTCTTCATGGTTACTTGAATTCTCCTGATGCATGTCTTACAAGTGTTGAACATGTCATTGCACTCAAAACTAGCTTTCTGCAAAAATTTACCTATATCATGCATTGTTGTTTCTTGAACCAAAACATGGATTGCTTACGAGTACATTCAAAGTACTCATTGGCTTGACATCGGTTATTTTATTGGCGGGCATGAAAGAACAGGATATAATGAGGAGTACCTTGGTGACGAACATTGAGCTAGGGCGCTTCCCGGTCGTAATGCCCGTAGGGTTAAGGCGGATGGCATGGGTCCAAGTTGTTATTGAAGATTTCCGCTGCGATGATACACTCAAGACTTGACCATAATGGTCCTACTTGTGTAAAGCGGTATGTATGGATGTAAGACTCTTGTTATTCAGCTTACATGTGTTCAAGTGAGCATTGATCTCGGGATCATCAGACACGTGCATTCGGTGATCTCGACTTATGAGTCGGGGTCCCCACAGTTTTCTTCCGATATATAAAAAAGTATGCTACTTGGTGTCCGCTTAGTCAACAAACGATTGTGCCAACCTTGACCATTGGATTGACATTCAACGTCTATCACGTTTCTTCAGTCTCTTGTTCCTCGAGCCGCCAAAGCCAAACCAGCGCCAGCGGAACCGCCTGCTCCCTCCTCCCACGGCTGGCTGTGATCTTCCCCGGCTCCTGTTCGTTCCCGTCCGAGGCCTCACCATCGTCCTCCACCTTGGTTCGCTCGCTACGGTGCCACCCTCCGGTGTTGTCAACATGGTCAACAACCGAGAGGAATAAGGAGATGATTGTACATGGTGAGGATGATAGTAGGGACCCAGCAGCGCGCGCAGTAATTTTGTTTTTTCGGGACGGAGAAGGGTATCAACTCTGTTGTGCGGGACCCGTGGCCCGTCTAGCACAGGCTTTTATTTCATATGTTTAGCACATGACCAGCCCAGTTTATTTTTTTCCTTTCTGAAAATGGCTAGCCAGCTATTTTGTTTTTTGCAAAATAACCAACATAGGCCTACTTGCTTTTCTCGCCCTCTTGGGTGGAAATCTTTCAAGGCGAGGAGGATGCATTTTGCCCGAAAATGGGCTATAAGTAATAAGAAATGGGCTATAAGTAATAATAAATGGGCTGTAAAATGAAAAAATACAGCAAACAGGCAATTATTTCCAAAATATTGTTTTCTTTCGGATTTTGATATTTTAAATTTCATTGTTTTTGTGCGGGTAAAATTTCATTGAATTTAATTTAAGGTATATATTTAGATTTAAAATTAATTTGAATCTGGCTAGAAATTTCGGGCTGTATGCTGTTTGGGACAGATTTGGAGGCTGACTTGTGGGTCTACTAGGTTGACGTGTACTTTGTGTCAGGACCCCGATTCCAAGTCACATCGATCTAGCTGGTAACAACTCATATCACTTTGCGGCCTCACGCACGGTATTCCCACGGGTGTCGCCTTACCATGGCCCGGACCGTTTATGCCTTTTGGCTCACGTATATGATAGTGTCGCTAGCATCCATATGACAGAGAACACAGGCCGACATGGCTAGTTGTGAACCCAAAGCGGCACTAACCCATGGGGACAGGCATACATGAATCGCATCGAGCATGTCGGTCGCCAGCGTGAATCCGGCTGTAGCACTGGCTAACAGGACTCAGGGAACCCGGCTGTAACAGCTAAGGCAGGACTCGGATGTCACCGCGTGACATTTCCCGAAGGGATGAACACAGAACGGCGTGAAACACATGCCGCCACCAAGTGTCCCGAGCAAGTAGTCTTTGGGCTAGCAGGACTCGTGAACCGGGCAGAAGCGGACTACTATGGCTCAAGGAAGCACTAGACTACATTTCCCCATAAGAGAGGCTGCCAAGGATAAACAACTAGATTGTCGGATCCCACACATACCAAGCATTTCAAACATACACACAATATGCTCGATATGTGTAAATACAACATGGCATCACAACATAACTCTATGACTCAAGTATTTATTCCTTAGGCTCCGAGGAGCGAGATATTACAAACATGGGTCTCATGACCCAACATTCAGAGCATACAACTCAAAGCACAAGCGGAAGCTTAACATGTCTGATTACAGACATCTACAAATGAAAAAGGATGAGAAGCCTGACTATCTACTAGATCATGTCGAGGGCACAAGATCGTAGCTGAGGTAACAAGCTAAACGTCGAAGTCCACGCGGAACTACTAGTGATACGGAAGTCTCTCTGCAAAAACATAAAATACGCAAACGTGAGTACAAATGTACCCAGCAAGACTTACATCAGAACTAACTACATATGCATCATTGTCAACAAAAGGGGGGGTGGTGGAGTTTGACTGCAGCAAGCCAGCTTTGACTCGGTGGCTATCCTAAACTACGACTGCAAGTAAATATTTTGAGGTGGCACACACGAGTCCACATATTCACCATATCAATACACCACTATGGATCCGCTCTCGTCTCCCTACGAGAACGCCATCCGTAGCACTCACGCTTATCTTGCGCATTTTAGAGTATCCACTTTCACTTGTCAATGAACTGTACAAGCAACCCAGAAGTCCTTTTACCGCGGACACGGCTATTCGAATAGATGATGTTAACCCTGCAGGGGTGTACTTCTTCACACACGCTCTCGCCACTTACCACTATGTACACGTCGTGTATCTCGGCAACCTTCAAGCGGAAGCTTTGGCGAGGAGTCGGCCACGACCGACTAACCACACAAGTCTCTAGTCCAGGTTTATCGCCTATTCGGGTTCCATCCACGAGGAGATCCGGCCGGGGTGTCGCTCACGGCCCCAAACGAAAGAGCAGGGTTCCCGAGGCACCAAACGGGCATCCCGGTACACCGTGCCTCGTGTCTCAACTGCAACATAGCCCACCCCTAGGGTCAGCGCTACGCACGGCCCCCAACACATATCCTACAAACACCAGAAACTAGTTGCAACTCCCGGACAGAGATCAAGTTGATTAATAAGTCGAGAGGGCACTCAAGCATTCCAATGCGTGGTAAACTGCTCATGGATCGAAACACAGAACTCAGTTCCTGACGACGGCTGCAATGAGACAACCCACCATGTACTCCTACATGGCCTCTCACCGCTACCTTTACCAAATCGTGTTCACACACTTAGCTCTCAACAGTAGGACATGTTCACCACATTCCAATTCATCCCCGATGAATCAGACCTGACACAACTCTAAGCAATAGCAGGCATGACAACCAAGCATGAATGAGTAGGCACATCAGGGCTCAAACAACTCCTACTCATGCTAGTGGGTTTCGTCTATTTACTGTGGAAATGACAGGTCATGCCGAGGATAAAAGGGCTCAGCTACCGCAGCAAACAACAGATGAATCATTTTTGTCCTAATGTAGTAAAAGAGAGCAGGAGCGAGAGAATGGGATTGTATCGGAATGAGCAAGGGGTTTTTGCTTGCCTGGCACTTCTGAAGATAATATAGTTCTTCATCGGTGTCATCGAACTCATCGTCGAATCACGTCTACCGAAAGGGAACAACCACTGACAAACAAGAAGAAACACAATCAATGCCAATGCAACGAAATGATGCATGAATGTGACATGGCAGTATGCTGTTGATTGGCCTAATGCAGCTAGCAACAAGTTAAATGGAGTTGGTTTGAACACTAGGTTCAATTTCAAACTCCATATGTGCTTTCTTAAATGCCATTTAATTGAAATGTCCTAAACAACAAATTTAAGTTGTTCCGACATGCATGAAAATAGTACAGATGGATAGATTGAATTTTTCTGATCATTTTTCATATATAATTTGTTTGATTTGGAGCTATGGTTGATTTTCTATGATTTTTAGAAGTTTTGGTTATTTTCTTGAATTTCCTGTATAAGAATAATTCCAGTAATTGAATTAATGCGTCAGCACTGCGTCAGGGTGATGTCCGCAGTCAACGGGGTGGTCCAGGTCAAACTGACCAGTGGGTCCCGTCTATCAGTAGTTAGTTAAACTAACTAAATTTAGTTAGCGCTAATCACAGGTTAGTTAGCGGTATGGCCCCACCTGTCATAGACTCGAAGTCAACCTGGCCCACCCAGTCAAGTCAACGGGTCAAACCCGCGGACTTGGTCCATGGCTCGTCGCCGTGAAGCCCGAGACGGCGGAGGGGTCGGAATTGCCCACGGTCGACCAAATCGACCATGGTTTGGTCCCACGCGTGGCTGGGCTCATAGCGCATCTAGTAGGCCAAGCGGGAGGAGTTGGGGTGGTCTGAGTCGACGGCGGCGAGCATGAATGCAGCGGCCGGAGTTCGGGTCTCGGCGGTTTCGGTGTTGCGAAGCACGGCAGGAGCAGCTCGAGGGGGTTTGGGGCTTCTAGCGTTGCGCTGAGCACGGCTATGTGCTCGGTTGCAGCTCTATGTGACAGTGGCCACGGCGGCGACATGGCCGGCGGAGCCGAGCTCTCGGGCTCAATGGGAACGGCGGCTAGAGAGGGAAATAGAGCACGGGGAGAAGGGGGAAAGGCGGCGAAGCTCACATGGATTCCAATGGAGGGATCAGCAGGCTCGGGGAGGCACCGTGGACGACGGATGGCCGCCGGCGATCTCGGTTGCCCGAGGTGGAAGACGACCGCGGTGACGACGTTCGGCGACATTTGGAGTCGCGTGAGTCAACAGGGAGGCGTAGGCGACGGTGGCGGAGCTCCTCGGTATGTTGAAGAGGCGAGGGGGAGGCGGTGGCCGCGGTGGTGCACGTCGGCGACGGCGGGCACGTTCGGGTGGTGCGAGGGAGAGAGCCAGAGGAGGGGAGGAGGTCCAGGGAGAGAGGGGAGATGTGCAGAGGGTCCAGGGCTGTCGTGGCGTTCACAGCCGCGTCGGGGAAGCAGCGGGAAGCAGGAGGTGGCGCGGCGCGTGGCTTCGCGCGTCGGGCACGCGCCCTTGCCTACTGGCGCGAGGAGGAAGGCGACAGAGGGTTTACGGTGGTGGGCTGGGCCAGTTGGCTGGGCTGCCAGCTGGGCCGGCCAGGTGGTCCGCGCAGGTGAGGCCAGGTAAAAGGATTTTCATTTGTTTCTGTTTTTGTTTTTATTCCTGTAGGTTTGTTGCATTTCTAAAAATACCTAGGCAACTCCAAAAATCACCAAACTGCACATGGCCACTACTTGGAATATATCCAGCATGGAACATTTTAGTTTGGGGTTATTTGAGCATTTGAAATATTTTATATAATTTAAATGCCCAAACTCAACTAACTAAAGATTTAATCCAGTGACCTTAGAGTGACCTAGAAATTTGTGCATCACTTTTGACAGTGGTTTAAGACCAAGGCAGAGGTGATGAACATTTTAGAAGGGCATTTCAGGTTCATTGAAAATGTTTCTATGTTGAACCTATTTGATTTGATCTGGTGTTAGGGTTTGATCAATCCCCATTTCGAGTTTCTGAGGAATTTAAACATGATGCACACATGAAGTTAGCTTAGTGCAATGCCAGAAGCTAGGGATGTGACAACTCACCCCCACTAAACAAGAATCTCGTCCCGAGATTCAAGCGTAGGGTAAGATGAAGGGGGAAAGCAAACTAACACAATCTTCACCATCCAGGTTGCATCTCATAAGAACGTTGATTCGATCACCATCTTGGTATCGACGTCTTGCTCTGAGAACTCAAGCTATCATGACAACGAGAGGGAAGGGAAAACTCTAGAAGGATCGATCTTCTCGAAGATCGGACAGCCGACGATCAACTCACGGAATGAGACGTTGAACATTTCTCGAGCTGAGACAAGAAACATACATCCAGAGGGATGGAGTGTAACAGATGACGAAGGTTCACTACGTAGACACAATTCCACACTTAAGAAGGTGGTGAACGGTTGTCAACGTAGCGAGGAGTTGAGTTGCCATGATACATAACGAGACATCTTAAGGAAGGTGACTCGCAGAAATATTCCCTTAAGTGGCAAAAAGAATTACTTTTGATTCACAGATCATTGAAACTCTTTATACCAGCCTAAGGCAATCACAATCGATCGTTTGGCGGAGCTCATAGGAATGGCATATCCGGATTAGAATGGATGATGTGGACTACCTTGTTGAAGACAACGCGATGGATGATTTTGCTTATCATCAGGAATGAATGGGACCCATGGTAGGACCACTTTGGAAGATGACCTTGGACAGCAACTGCTAAGAAGGGCAGCCCATGGAAAATTGGCACAATGGCAGTGCGAGCTGGGAACAACATGCAACTGTTGGGAATGTTCCAACCCTCATATCTGCCTGAGATTCAGATCTGATTGGTGATAGGATACTTTAGACTCAACATGTCTGAAAGGAAAGTTTGCAACACAATCGACGAGATGACGTTGCGAGATTCTCGGGAAATGAACTACGATAGTAAGCTCCAAAACATGAGCTGGTTCTGCTACACACATGTGAACATGCTGTCCTAGACAAGCATGACCACCTAGTACTCTTATAATAAAACACTACCGAGTTCAGGTTGGGAACCATCATCTAGGATAACGAAGTCCTAACATAAGTCATGACTAGTTGTTATGAAGGAACTCCTTCTCCTTGAAAAAATCAATCAGTGGCTTGAAGTGCTAGGGAACATATGGAATGAAGGTTGCAAGTCTCCAAACCACAGGATACTTCGCACATATGCATGAATGATTTTGGATGATTCCGAGGAAGAAAAAACAAACTTTCTCGAATTCATGGCGGCAACTTACATCGATTGCACGTGAACTTAGAGGAAGTCGCTACTTTCATCCAAACATAGGCTTCATGAACGAAACACGAAGATAATGCTTACAAAGTTTCCAACACTAGGTTGATGTTCAACATGAATCATGGGGGAGACAAAATGCTGCTGATGGGCTCAACAGCAACTCATCGGAATTTCCATATCACTGGACTTCCACCATCATGTGAACACGGTGATAGCATTGGTCAGACCAAAAGATGTAATGGTATATGCTCGAGGGATCACCCACGAGTAAGACAACATTACGAACATCGTTGGTTCTGATTTGACTTGACAATAGCCCATACTCAAGTCAAAGTTTTGACAAGGCAATAGATCCAACAACTGATCACGAGGACCAATTGGTGAAGATATCATCTTTATTCAACACACACACACACACACACACACACACACACACACACACACACACAAAGATATCCCTTTGGAAGTGAACTAAGTTAGACAAGCTTTTATCTCCCAACTCTCCAAGTTGTTGTTTGGCTTAACTAACTAGCTCAGGGGTATCCAACACAGATTCTTGGAGAAAAGTGGTTTATTGGAAAACCAACTTGATCACGAGCTCAACATAACAGTCAGGGGACAACCTGGTAATACTTCCGAGAAGATATTCGGAAAATCACGAACCACCGGTATGTTACTAAGCTCGAGAACAACCTTGCTTTTCAGGGCAAGATGATATGAACAGTAAGCAAGGGATTGAATAATCCTAACTCATTGATCGAAGAGTGCACCGGAAATAAGGACTAGGTAGCACAGTCTATCTTAGAATGATGATTCAATAACCAACACGCTAAGGGTGAAACTATTGTCCATTTACTACTAAGCAACATGGTTGCTAGAAGTATTAATTTCACACATCACGATTCACCTGTCGGCATTACGGTTACATCAACACGGGACCGAGGAATGAATAATGATAGCGAGAAGTATCACTACGTCAAGAATTCATAAGGGAAGGTGCAATTCCCATGACGTTCCTGACATAAAGTGGGTAATACTTCAGGGTAGAACAGAACAAAAGCTGAATTGGCATTTTGATCTGCGGAATACAACTACTTTGACCACTCCAAGAAATGGATGAGGTGCTGGAGTTTATTTCTCCTAGTCATTCCAGAATAGAATGGCTTGACGGACCACAAGAGTAATAGGCATCGATAAACGAATGCTCACATACTCTTGATTATCAATTGATAGATGGAGGTCAGAAAACAACTAAAGAGGGACAACTCAAAGGAACATATATGTTTCTGAGTTGTGGATGCATAGATTAGTATGTCGAGCGAAGCTCAACATTTCTTCCGGATAACCCATGCGGAAAGGGTAGAACTGGCAGAATCACAATATAGAATGGAGGACTCATCAAGAGCACTCTGGTTGTGATCTTTTGGTTTGAAAGAACTCCTGCCAAGAACGGTTCATGGTAATTGGAAGAAAGATGTACCACGAACCTCGAGGACTATCACAAAGGTTACTAATATCCTAAAGGAACTAGCAACACTATCAACATTAGGTAGGTAGGGTGAATCTCGGGTTCAAGAACCCAGGAATAAAATACCTACTACTAAATGGCATCACGGGATGCTTTCGAGAATGGTGGCCAGAATTATCACACTGGGAACACAAAACATGGCTAGATTACTAGGTGGTTCTCTAAGACACCTAGGGTCATAATAGTAGCTCCAACATATATACCGAGGCAATAGAGTACCTCAACACACCGGTTAGTGTGCTTATTCTGACCAAAAAGGACATCGGGAATGGAAAGAAAGGATTTGCAAATGCATCAGACTATTTAGAAATCTGGGATGACTCGGACAGCATAACGGCTGTAAATGCTCAAAATGATTTGAGACATCCTGCAAAATAGTGGCATGACCACTCAACGTCACAGTATCAAGGTTCTGAGACCAGCTATGAACATACAAAAGTAGTAAAAACTGGACTGAGATTTGAAACTATCAATTCTATAAGTCTATGGATTAGTAACACGTCATCCCGATAGATAGATGAGAAGGTCTAGATCTTAATCCCCGTAGAAGAGAAGAGGATGACTCAGATCAGAAGGCCATGAGGTATAAGGAGTAAAAAGAGCCTTACGTTCCCTTCCACAATCAATTCCCTTACATAACTAAAGCATTTCTAGACACAACTTCACCAGTTTGGCTTGGTAATCCTCTGAGCAACAAAGCTCGATACCAAAGCTGTCAGGACCCCGATTCCAAGCCACATCGATCTAGCTGGTAACACCTCATATCACTTTGCGGCCTCACGCACGGTATTCCCACGGGTGTCGCCTTACCATGGTCCGGGACTGTTTGCGCCTTTTGGCTCATGTATATGATAGTGTCTCTAGCATCCATATGGCATAGAACCCGGGTCGACATGGCTAGTCGTGAACCCAAAGCGGCACTAACCCATGGGGACAGGCATACATGAATCACATCGAGCATGTCGGTCGCCAGCGTGTGAATCCGGGCTGTAGCACTGGCTAACAGGACTCAGGGAACCCGGCTGTAGCAGGCTAGGCAGACTCGGATGTCACTGCGTGACATTTTCCGAAGGATGTATACAGAACAAGTGAAACACATACCGCCAGTCAAGTGTCCCGAGCGGTAGTCTTTGGGCTAGCAGGACTCCGTGAACCGGGCAGAAGCGGACTACTATGGCTCAAGGAAGCACTAGACTACATTTCCCCATAAGAGAGGCTGCCAAGGATAAACAACTAGATTGTCGGATCCCACACATACCAAGCATTTCAAACATACACACAATATGCTCCGAGGAGCGAGATATTACAAACATGGGTCTCATGACCCAACATTGAGAGCATACAAGTCAAAGCACAAGCGGAAGCT
This sequence comes from Aegilops longissima, assembly GCA_021605205.1. NCBI lineage: Eukaryota > Viridiplantae > Streptophyta > Magnoliopsida > Poales > Poaceae > Aegilops > Aegilops longissima. The sequence continues at coordinate 466,983,019 of CM038676.1, forward strand.
TAACATGTCTGAGTACAGACATCTAAAAATGAAAAAGGCTGAGAAGCCTGACTATCTACTAGATCCTGCCGAGGGCACAAGATCGTAGCTGAGGTAACAAGCTAAACATCAAAGTCCACGCGGAACTACTAGTGAGACGGAAGTCTCTCTACAAAAACATAAAATAGGCAAACATGAGTACAAATGTACCTAGCAAGACTTACATCAGAACTAACTACATATGCATCATTGTCAACAAAAGGGGGGTGGTGGAGTTTGACTGCAGCAAGCCAGCTTTGACTCGGTGGCTATCCTGAACTACGACTACAAGTAACTCTTTTGAGGTGGCGCACACAAGTCCACATGTTCAGCATATCAATACACCACTATGGATCCGCTCCCGTCTCCCTACGAGAACGTCATCCATAGCACTCACGCTTATCTTGCGCATTTTAGAGTATCCACTTTCACTTGTCTATGAACTGTACAGGCAACCCAGAAGTCCTTTACCGCGGACACGGTTATTCGAATAGATGATGTTAACCCTGCAGGGGTGTACTTCTTCACACACGCTCTCGCCACTTACCACCATGTACACGTCGTGTATCTCGGCAACCTTCAAGCGGAAGCCTGGCGAGGGAGTCGGCCATGACCTGACTAACCACACAAGTCTCTAGTCCAGGTTTATCGCCTATTCGGGTTCCATCCGCGAGGAGATCCGGCCGGGGTGTCGCTCACGGCCCCAAACGATGAGAGCAGGGTTCCCGAGGCACCAAATGGGCGTCCCGGTACACCGTGCCTCGTGTCTCAACCGCAACTTAGCCCACCCCTAGGGTCAGCGCTACGCACGGCCCCCAACACATATCCTACAAACACCAGAAACTAGTTGCAACTCCTGGACAGAGATCAAGTTGATTAATAAGTCGAGATGGGCACTTAAGCATTCCAATGCGTGGTAGTAACTGTTCATGGATCACAAACACAGAACTCAGTTCCTGAGGACGGCTGCAATGAGACAACCCACCATGTACTCCTACATGGCCTCTCACCGCTACCTTTACCAAATTGTGTTCACACACTTAGCTCTCAGCAGTAGGACATGTTCACCACATTCCAATTCATCCCCGATGAATCAGACCTGACACAACTCTAAGCAATAGCAGACATGACAAACAAGCATGAATGAGTAGGCACATTAGGGCTCAAACAACTCCTACTCATGCTAGTGGGTTTCATCTATTTACTGTGGAAATGACAGGTCATGCAGAGGATAAAAGGGTTCAGCTACCGCAGCAAACAACAGATGAGTCGTTGTTGTCCTAATGCAGTAAAAGAGAGCAGGATCAAGAGAGTGGGATTGTATCGGAATGAGCAAGGGGGTTTGCTTGCCTGGCACTTCTGAAGATAATATAGTTCTTCATCGGTGTCATCGAACTCATCGTCGAATCACGTCTACCGAAAGGGAACAACCATTGACAAACAAGAAGAAACACAATCAATGCCAATGCAACAAAATGATGCATGAATGTGACATGGAAATATGCTGTTGATTAGCCTAATGCAGCTAGCAACAAGGTAAATGGAGTTGGTTTGAACACTAGGTTCAATTTCAAACTCCATATGTGCTTTCTTAAATGTCATTTAATTGAAATGTCCTAAACAGCAACTTTAAGTTGTTCCAACATGCATGAATATGGTACAGATGGATAGATTGAATTTTTATGATCATTTTTCATATATAATTTGTTTGATTTGGAGCTATGGTTGACTTTCTATGATTTTTAGAAGTTTTGGTTATTTTCTAGAATTTCCTGTATAAGAATAATTCCAGTAATTGAATTAATGCGTCAGGGTGACGTCAGCAGTCAACGGAGCGGTCCAGGTCAAACTGACCAGTGGGTCCCGTCTGTCAGTAGTTAGTTAAACTAACTAAATTTAGTTAGCACTAATCTTGGGTTAGTTAGCAGGGCGGGCCCCACCTGTCATAGACTCAGGGGGGAGTCAACCTGGGCCCACCCAGTCAAGTCAACGGGGTCAAACCCACTGGACTTGGTCCACGGCTCGTCGCCGGTGAAGCCCGAGACAGCGGAGGGGGTCGGAATTTTCCCACGGTTGACCAAATCGACCGCGGTTTGGTCCTACGCGTACACTGGGCTCATGGCGCATCTAGTAGGCCAAGCGGAGGAGCTGGGGTGGTCTGAGTCGACGGCGGCGAGCATGAATGCGGCGGCCGGAGTTCGGTCTCGGCGGTTTCGGTGTTATGGGCACGGCAGGAGCAGCCGAGGGGTTTGGGGCTTGGCGTTGCGGCGAGCACGGCTATGTGCTCGGTTGCAGCTCTATGTGACAAAGGCCATGGCGCGACATGGCCGGGCGAGCCGAGCTCTCGGCTCGATGGGAACGGCTAGAGAGGGAAATAGAGCACGGGAGAAGGGGAAAGGCGGCGAAGCTCACATGGATTCCAATGGAGGGATCAGCAGGCTCGGGGAGGCACCGTGGACGACGGATGGCCGCCGGCGATCTCGGTTGCCCGAGGTGGAAGACGACCGCGGTGAAGATGTTCGGCGGCGTTTGGAGTCGCGTGAGTCAACAGGGAGGCATAGGCGACGGTGGCGGACCTCCTAGGCATGTCGAAGAGGCGAGGGGGAGGCGGTGGCCGCGGTGGTGCACGTCGGCGACGGCGGGCGCGTTCGGGTGGTGCGAGGGAGAGAGCCAGAGGAGGGGAGGAGGTCCAGCGAGAGAGGGGAGAGGTGCAGAGGGTCCGGGGCTGTCGTGGCGTTCACAGCCGCGTCGGGGAAGCGGCGGGAAGCAGGAGGTGGCGCGGCGCGTGGCTTCGCGCGCCGGGCACGCGCCCTTGCCTACTGGCGCGAGGAGGAAGGCGACAGAGGGTTTGCGGTGGTGGGCTAGGCCAGTTGGCTGGGCTGCCAGCTGGGCCGGCCAGGTGGTCCGCGCAGGTGAGGCCAGGTAAAAGGATTTTCATTTGTTTCTGTTTTATTTTTATTTCTGTAGGTTTGTTGCATTTCTAAAAATACCTAGGCAACTCCGAAAATCACCAAACTGCACATGGCCACTACTTGGAATATATCCAGCATGGAACATTTTAGTTTGGGGTTATTTGAGCATTTGAAATATTTTGTATAATTTAAATCCCCAAACTCAAATAACTAAAGATTTAATCCAGTGACCTTAGAGTGACCTAGAAATTTGTGCATCACTTTTGACAGTGGTTTAAGACCAAGGCAGAGGTGATGAAAATTTTAGAAGGGCATTTCAGGTTCATTGAAAATGTTTTTATGTTGAACCTATTTGATTTGATCTGGTGCTAGGGTTTGATCAATCCCCATTTCGAGTTTCTGAGGAATTTAAACATGATGCACACATGAAGTTAGCCTAGTGCAATGCCAGAAGCTAGGGATGTGACACTTTGGCTTTGTCAACTTAATCCACAAACGATTCTAGCAGCAGTGACCGTTGGATGTTAATCCAACGGCCGTGCTGCTTCTTCAATATCTGATCTTCTTGCTCCAGCCACCCAAACCAGCTCTAGTGGGACTGCCTGCTCCCGCCTCCCATGGCCGGCTGTGCTGCCGCACAGGCCGCACTACCCCACTCTACTTCATTGTTGGCCGGGCCATTCCTCTACTCACCCGCACCTCCTGTTAATTTTCCGGCGACGGCAGCCGGACCAGTAAAACCTCGTACTCCCCACCGCGTGGGCAACCATTGCCGAGTCTTCCCCGGCTCCGTGTCGTTCCCTTCCTAGGCCTCGCCGTCGTCCACCGCCATGGTGCTCTCGGCGCGGCCTGGTCAACGTGGTCAACGAACAACATCCATCGGTCGTGGACTGTGTTGGGGAACGTAGTAATTTCAAAAATTTTCCTACGATCACGCAAGATCATGGTGATGCATAGCAACGAGATGAGAGTGTTGTCTACGTACCCTCGTAGACCAGCAACGGAAGCGTTGACGCAACGTAGAGGAAGTAGTCGTACTTCTTCCCGATCCAACCGATCCAAGTACCGAGCGTCGGCACCTCCGAAGTTCTGCACACGTTCAGCTCGATGACGCCCCTCGAACTCCGATCCAGCCGAGTGTTGAGGAGAGTTTCGTCGACGACGGCGTGGTGACGATGATGATGTTCCACCGCGCAGGGCTTTGCTAAGCTCCGCAACGGTATATTCGAGGTGTAGTTTGGTGGAAGGGGCACCGCACACGGCTAAGGAACGATCTCAATGATCAACTTGTGTGTCATGGGGTGCCCCTGCCCTGTATATAAAGGAGGGAAGGGAGGGGCTGGCCGCCAAGGAGAGGTGCGCCAGGTGTCCTACTCCTACTAGGGTAGGATTCCCCCAAATCCTAGTCCAACTAGGTTTCCCAAGTGGGAAGGGAGAGAGAGAGGCGCCCTTCTCCTAGTCCTAATAGGACTAGGGAAGGGGAAGGTGCGACCAGCACTATGGCCCCTTTCTTTCCCACTAAGGCCCATCAAGGCCCATTGACCCCGGGAGGTTCCGGTAACCCCTGTACTCGGAAATTCCCAATTTCACCCGGAGTGATTCCGAGTCCAAACATAGGCTTCCAATATATCAATCTTTATGTCTCGACCATTTCGAGACTCCTCGTCATGTCCGTGATCTCATCCGGACTCAACAACCTTCGTACATCAATATCATATAAACTCATAATAACTGCCATCGAAGCGTTAAGCGTGCGGACCCTACGGGTTCGAGAACTATGTAGACATGACCGAGACACCTCTCGGTCAATAACCAATAGCGGGACCTGGATGCCCATATTGGCTCCTACATATTCTACTGAAGATCTTTATCGGTCGATCCGCATAACAACATACGTTGTTCCCTTTGTCATCGGTATGTTACTTGCCCGAGATTCGATCGTCGGTATCAATACCTAGTTCAATCTCACATCGCAAGTCTCTTTTCTCGTTCCGTAATACATCATCTCACAACTAACACATTTAGTTGCAATGCTTGCAAGGCTTATGTGATGTGCATTACCGAGAGGGCCCAGAGATACCTCTCCGACAATCGGAGTGACAAATCCTAATCTCAAATATGCCAACCCAACATGTACCTTCGGAGACACCTGTAATGTACCTTTATAATCACCCGATTCGCCAGTGACGTTTGGTAGCACCAAAGTGTTCCTCGGCAAACGGGAGTTGCATAATCTCATAGTCATAGGAACATGTATAAGTCATGAAGAAAAGCACTAGCAACAAACTATACGATCAAAAGCTATGCTAATGGAATGGGTCATGTCAATCGATCATTCAACCAATGATGTGATCCCGTTAATCAAATAACAACTCCTTGTTCATGGTTAGGAAACATAACCATCTTTGATTAACGAGCTAGTCAAGTAGAGGCATACTAGTGACACTCTGTAGGTTTATGTATTCACACATGTATTATGTTTCCGGTTAATACAATTCTAGCATGAATAATAAACATTTATCATGATATAAGGAAATAAATAATAACATTATTATTGCCTCTAGGGCATATTTCCTTGATCTCCCACTTGCACTAGAGTCAATAATCTAGATTACACAATGATTCTAACACCCATGGAGTCTTGGTGCTGATCATGTTTTGCTCGTGGAAGAGGCTTAGTCAACGGTCCGCAACATTCAGATCCGTATGTATCTTGCATATCTCTATGTCTCCCACCGACCAAATCCGGATGGAGTTGAAGCGTCTTTTGATGTGCTTGGTTCTCTTGTGAAATCTGGATTCCTTTGCCAAGGCAATTGCACCAAGATTGTCACAAAAGATTTTCATTGGACCCGATACACTAGGTACAACACCTAGATCGGTTATGAACTCCTTCATCCGACTCCTTCATTAGCTGCTTCCAAGCAGCTATGTACTCAACTTCACATGTAGATCCCAAGAACGACGCTTTGTTTGGAACTGCACCAACCGACAGCTCCACCGTTTAATGTAAATCGATCCGGTTTGCGATTTAGAATCATCCGGATCGATGTCAAAGCTTCGTCGACGTAACTGCGTTCTGACGAGCTCTTTGTCACCGCCATAAATGAGAAACATATCCTTAGTCCTTCTCAAGTACTTAAGGATGTTCTTGACCGCTGTCCATGATCCACTCTGGATTACTTTGGTACCTGCCGCTAAACTTACAGCAAGGCACACATCAGGTCTGGTACACAGATTGCATACATGATAGAGCCTATGGCTGAAGCATAGGGAACATCTTTCATTTTCTCTCTATCTTCTGCGGTGGTCGGGCATTGAGTCTTACTCAACTTCACACCTTGTAATACCGGCAAGAACCCTTTCTTTGCCTGATCCATTTTGAACTTTTTCAAAACTTTATCAAGGTATGTGCTTTGTGAAAGTCCTATTAAGCGTCTTGATCTATCTCTATAGATCTTAATGCCCAACATCGAAAAACTCTTATTCAAGTATCCCTTTATGCTATCCAGAAATTCTATATCATTTCCGATCAATAATATGTCATCCACATATAATATCAGAAATGCTACAGAGCTCCCACTCACTTTCTTGTAAATACAAAGCTTCTCCAAAAGTCTCAGATAAAACCAAATGCTTTGATCACACTATCAAAACGTTTATTCCAACTCCGAGAGGCTTGCACCAGTCCATAAATGGATCATTGGAGCTTGCACACTTTGTTAGCTCCTTTGGATCGACAAAACCTTCTGGTTGCATCATATACAACTCTTCTTCCGTAAATCCATTCAGAATGCAGTTTTAACATCCATTTGCCAAATTTCATAATCATAAAATGCGGCAATTGCTAACATGATTCGGACGGACTTAAGCATCGCTCTGGTGAGAAGGTCTCATCGTAGTCAATCCCTTGAACTTGTCGAAAACCTTTTGCAACAAGTCGAGCTTTATAGACGATAACATTACCATCAGCGTCGGTCTTCTTCTTGAAGATCCATTTATTCTCAATTGCTTGCCGATCATCGGGCAAGTCAACCAAAGTCCACACTTTGTTCTCATACATGGATCCCATCTCAGATTTCATGGCCTCAAGCCATTTTGTGGAATCTGGGCTCACCATCGCTTCTTCATAGTTCGTAGGTTCATCATGTTCCAAAAATATGACTTCCAAAATAGGATTACCGTACCACTCAGTGCGGATCTTGCTCTGGTTGATCTACGAAGTTCAGAGAAACTTGATCTGAAGTTTCATGATCATCATCATTAGCTTCCTCCTATTTGGTGTAGGTGTCACGTAAACTGTTTTCTCGTGATGTACTATTTCTCAATAAGGGAGTAGATACGATTATCTCATCAAGTTCTACTTTCCTCCCACTCACTTCTTTCGTGAGAAACTCTTTCTCCAAAAAGTTTCCGAATTTAGCAACAAAAATCTTGCCTTCGGATCTGTGATAGAAGGTGTACCCAACTGTCTCCTTTGGGTATCCTATGAAGACACATTTCTCCGATTTGGGTTCGAGCTTATCAGGTTGAAGCTTTTTCACATAAGCATCGCAGCCCCAAACTTTCGAAACGACAACTTTGGTTTCTTGCCAAACCACAGTTCATAAGGCGTCGTCTCAACGGATTTAGATGGTGCCCTATTTAAAGTGAATGTAGCCGTCTCTAAAGCATAACCCCAAAACGATAGCGGTAAATCAGTAAGAGACATCATAGATCGCACCATATCTAATAAAGTACGATTCTGACGTTCGGACACACCATTACGTTGTGGTGTTCCGTGGCGTAAGTTGCGAAACTATTCCGCATTGTTTCAAATGTAGGCCAAACTCAGAACTCAAATATTCTCCTCCACGATCAGATCGTAGAAACTTTATTTTCTTGTTACGATGATTTTCCACTTCACTCTGAAATTCTTTGAACTTTTCAAATGTTTCGACTTGTGTTTCATTAAGTAGATATACCCATATCTGCTCAAATCATCTGTGAAGGTGAGAAAATAACGATATCCGCCACGAGCCTCAACATTCATTGGACCACATACATCAAGATGTATGATTTCCAATAAATCTGTTGCTCTCTCCATAGTTCCGAGAACGGTGTTTTAGTCATCTTGCCCATAAGGCACGGTTCGCAAGTGCCAAGTGATTCATAATCAAGTGACTCCAAAAGTCCATCAAGATGGAGTTTCTTCATGCGCTTTACACGATATGACCTAAACGGCAGTGCCACAAATAAGTTGCACCATCATTATCAACTCTGCATCTTTTGGTTTCAACATTATGAATATGTGTATCACTACTATCAAGATTAAGTAAAACAAACCATTCTTCAATGGTGCATGACCATAAAAGATATTATTCATATAAATAGAACAACCATTATTCTCTCGATTTAAATGAATAACCGCCTCGCATCAAACAAGATCCAGATATAATGTTCATGCTCAACGCTGGTACTAAATAACAATTATTTAGGTCTAATACTAATCCGAAGGTAGATGTAGAGGTAGCGTGTCGATCGCGATCACATCGACTTTGGAACCATTTCCACGCGCATTGTCACCTCGTCCTTAGCTAATCTTCGCAATCCGTAGCCCTGCTTCGAGTTGCAAATATTAGCAATGTAACCGAGATCAAATACCAGTGCTCTGCGAGTATTAGTAAGGTACACATCAATAACATGTATATCACATATACCTTTGTTAACCTTGCCATCCTTCTTATCCGCCAAATACTTGGGGCAGTTCCGCTTCAAAGGACCAGCCTGCTTGCAATAGAAGCACTCGGTTTCAGGTTTAGGACCAGACTTGGGTTTCTTCTCTTGATCAGACAACTTGCTTGCCGCTCTTTTGAAGTTTCCTTTTCTTTCCTTTGCCCTTTTCTTGAAACTAGTGGTTTTGTTAACCATCAACACTTGATGCTCCTTTTGATTTCTACCTCCTGCTTTCAATCGCGAAGAGCTCGGGCATTGTTTTGGTCATCCCTTGCATATTATAGTTCATCACGAAGCTCTTGTAGCTTGGTGGCGTGATTGGAGAATTACATCAATGACGCAATCATCCGGAAGATTAACTCCCAGTTGAATCAAGTGATTGTTATATCCGGACATTCCGAGTATATGCTCACCGACGTAACTGTTCTCCTCCATCTTACAGCTATAGAACTTATTGGAGACTTCATATCTCTCAATCCGGGCATTCGCTTGAATATTAACTTCAACTCTGGAACATCTCATATGCTCCATGGTGTTCAAAACGACGTTGAAGTCCCGGTTCTAAGCCGTAAAGCATGGCACACTGAACTATAGAGTAGTCATCAGCTTTGCTTTGCCGACGTTCACAACTTCGCGCAGCCCTTGCACCAGGCCTGGCACCTAACGGTGCTTCCAGGACGTAATTCTTCCGTGCAGCAATAAGGATAATCCTCAAATTACGGACCCAGTCCGTGTAATTGCTGCCATCATCTTTCAACTTTGCTTTCTCAAGGAACGCATTAAAATTCAACGGAACAACAAAGACGAGCCATCTATCTACACATCATAGACAAGCAAGATACTATCGGTACTAAGTTCATGATAAATTTAAGTTCAATTAATCATATTACTTAAGAACTCCCACTTAGAAAAATATCCTTCAATTCTCTAAGTGATTGCGTGATCCATATCAACTACACCATGACCGATCATCACGTGTGATGGAGTAGTTTCAATGGTGAACATCAATATGTTGATCATATCTACTATATGATTCACGCTCGACCTTCGGTCTCCGTGTTCCGAGGTCATATCTTATATGCATAGCTCGTCAAGTATAACCTGAGTATTCTGCGTGTGCAACTGTTTTGCACCCGTTGTATTTGAACGTAGAGCCTATCACACCGATCATCACGTGGTGTCTCAAAGACGAAGAACTTTCGCAGCGGTGCATACTCGGGAGAACACTTCTTGATAATTTAGTAAGGGATCATCTTATAATGCTACCGTCAATCAAAGCAAAATAAGATGCATAAAGGATTAACATCACATGCAATCAATATAAGTGATATGATATGGCCATCATCATCTTGTGCTTGTGATCTCCATCTCCAAGCACCGTCATGATCACCATCGCCATCGGTAGCGACACCTTGATCTCCATCGTAGCATCGTTGTCGCCTCGCCAATCTTATGCTTCTCGACTATCGCTACCGCTTAGTGATAAAGTAAAGCATTACAGTAGCGATTGCATTTCATACAATAAAGCGACAACCATATGGCTCCTGCCGATTGCCGATAACTTCGTTACAAAACATGATCATCTCATACAATAAAATTCAGCATCATGTCTTGACCATATCACATCACAACATGCCCTGCAAAAACAAGTTAGACGTCCTCTACTTTGTTGTTGCAAATTTTACGTGGCTGCTACGGGCTGAGCAAGAACCGTTCTTACCTCGCATCAAAACCACAACGATACTTCGTCAAATAGACTCCGCTTTAACCTTCTCAAGGACCGGGCGTAGCCACACTCGATTCAACTAAAGTGAGAGAGACAGACACCGCGCGGTCACCTTTAAGCAACGAGTGCTCGGGCGGTGAAACCAGTCTCGCGTAAGCGTCTGCGTAATGTCGGTCCGGCCGCTTCATCTCACAATACCGCTGAACCAAAGTATGACATGCTGGTAGGCGGTATGACTTGTATCGTCCACAACTCACTTGTGTTCTACTCGTGCACATGACATCAACGCATAAAACCAGGCTCGATACCACCGTTGGGGAACGAGTAATTTCAAAAATTTCCTACGATCACGCAAGATCATGGTGATGCATAGCAACGAGATGAGAGTGTTGTCTCGTACACTCGTGAGACCAGCAACGGAAGCGTTGACGCAACGTAGAGGAAGTAGTCGTATTTCTTCCCGATCCAACCGATCCAAGTACCGAACGACGGCACCTCCGAGTTCTGCACACGCTCAGCTCGATGACGCCCCTCGAACTCCGATCCAGCCGAGTGTTGAGGAGAGTTTCACAAGACGACGACGGCGTGGTGGCGATGATGATGTTCCACCGGCGCAGGCTTCGCCTAAGCTCCGCAACGGTATATTCGAGGTGTAGTTTGGTGGAAGGGGCACCGCTGCGGCTAAGGAACGATCTCAATGATCAACTTGTGTGTCATGGGGTGCCCCTGCCCTGTATATAAAGGAGGGAAGGGAGGGCTGGCGGCCAAGGAGAGGTGCGCCAGGGTGTCCTACTCCTACTAGGAGTAGGATTCCCCCAAATCCTAGTCCAACTAGGTTTCCCCAAGTGGGAAGGGAGAGAGAGAGGCCCCTTCTCCTAGTCCTAATAGGACTAGGGAAGGGGAAGGTGCGCCAGCACTATGGCCCCTTTCTCTTTCCCACTAAGGCCCATCAAGGCCCATTGACCCCCGGAGGTTCCGTAACCCCCTGTATCTCAGTAAAATTCCCAATTTCACCCGGAGTGATTCCGAGTCCAAACATAGGCTTCCAATATATCAATCTTTATGTCTCGACCATTTCGAGACTCCTCGTCATGTCCGTGATCTCATCCGGGACTCGAACAACCTTCGTACATCAATATCATATAAACTCATAATAACCATCATCGAACGTTAAGCGTGCGGACCCTACGGGTTCGAGAACTATGTAGACATGACCGAGACACCTCTCGTCAATAACCAATAGCGGGACCTGGATGCCCATATTGGCTCCTACATATTCTACGAAGATCTTTATCGGTCGACCGCATAACAACATACGTTGTTCCTTTGTCATCGGTATGTTACTTGCCCGAGATTCGATCGTCGGTATCCAATACCTAGTTCAATCTCACATCGCAAGTCTCTTTTCTCGCTCCGTAATACATCATCTCACAACTAACACATTTAGTTGCAATGCTTGCAAGGCTTATGTGATGTGCATTACCGAGAGGGCCCAGAGATACCTCTCCGACAATCGGAGTGACAAATCCTAATCTCAAATATGCCAACCCAACATGTACCTTCGGAGACACCTGTAATGTACCTTTATAATCACCCGATTACGCCAGTGACGCTTGGTAGCACCCAAAGTGTTCCTCGGGCAAACGGGAGTTGCATAATCTCATAGTCATAGGAACATGTATAAGTCATGAAGAAAAGCACTAGCAACAAACTATACGATCAAAAGCTATGCTAATGGAATGGGTCATGTCAATCAGATCATTCAACCAATGATGTGATCCCGTTAATCAAATAACAACTCCTTGTTCATGGTTAGGAAACATAACCATCTTTGATTAACGAGCTAGTCAAGTAGAGGCATACTAGTGACACTCAGTAGGTTTATGTATTCACACATGTATTATGTTTCCGGTTAATACAATTCTAGCATGAATAATAAACATTTATCATGATATAAGGAAATAAATAATAACATTATTATTGCCTCTAGGGCATATTTCCTTCAGATCAGACAAGAAAAAATGATTCCCCACCGACAATTTGGGACCCACCGGAAGGGCCTCTCAGATTTTGCGAAAAAACGCTTCCCCAATGACATGTCGGACCCACTAGCTATATCTTCGCACGCAAGGAAGTGCCTCCTTATTACGCACAAAAAATGAATACCCCCTACTAGCGTGGGACCCACCATAGTGGGAGGATGACTTAGGGCCAACTAAGTTGACGGGACGGAGGGCTTTGTCAACTTAGTCAATATGAACGATTCTAGCTCCAAAGGACTGTGATAATGTCCATCCAACGGCCGTAGTGCTTCTTCAACCTCTAGTCTTCTTGCTCCAGCCTCCCAAAGCAGCGCCGGTCCTGCCGCATGCTCCTCGCCTCCCGTGGCGGGTGTCTTTGCCGCTGAGGCCTCACCGCCTCTACTATTCCCACCGCCGGCCGTGCCTCGCGCGCGACGGCGCAACCTCACACCGCAGCCAACCAGTGAACCCTCGTATTCTCTCTCCTGCTGGCTTCCACCGCCGCTGTTTCCCCGCTCCGTGTCGCCCCTTCCTAGGCCTCGTCGTGCCCACCGCCGTGGTGGTCTCGGCGCGTCTGGTCAACGTGGTCAAGGAACGACTTCCATCGGACGTGGATCAGACGTCGAGAGGTCGACAGCCGGGTCCACGGTCGTAGCAAGGAAGTGCCTCCTTATTACGTGGAAAATAATGATTCCTCCACTGACACCGGGACCCACCAGACGGGTCATCAGATTTCGTGGAAAAATGTTTCTCGATCGCTGGGACCCACTCAGCTTCATCCTCGCACGCAAGGAAGTGCGTCCCGGCAAAAACGATTCGCCTCGACTCTCGGGACCCACCAGCTACACCTTCGCATGCAAGGAAGTGCGTCCGCAAAAACGATTCGACCCCACATCGCTGGGACCCACGGCTACATCTTCGCACGCAAGGAAGTGCGTCCGGCAAAAACAATTACCGACCGCTGGGACCCACCAGCTACATCTTCGCACGCAAGGAAGTGCTCGACGATCAGACCCACCTAGTCGGGCACACGAAGCGTTGTCATTCGGTCGGAACGGTACGCATATATATACCGGTCGATGTAGAGGCGCGCACGCGTCGTAGTAGAGGCGCCAGACGATGTCGTAGTAGAGGCGCGCACGTAGCATTTACACGCACGCATACAGCGCCGTGGTGCAAGAAAGAAAATACGCCACGCACGCACATATGGGCGGGTCTCGACGCCTACTCACGCATACGCACGGCGAGGGCTCGTGTACATGGCTGGGTCGAACGGAGAAACAGCGCCGCTGCTGTGTTCATGGGGAGGCAACGAATGCGCCGTGTTCATGGGGAGGCAACGGAATGCGTGGTGTTCATCGGGAGGCAACGGAACGCTGGGAGCCAACCGGCTGGGTCGGAACAGAATGCGTGGTCGTGTTCATCGGGAGGGCTTGGACGAACAGCGGCGAAAACGAGGCTGGCGCATCGCATAACGGAGGAAACGGACCTCCCACGTTCGAACGGGTCCCGTTGATCGGGAGGGTGTGGCGCATCGCAAAACGGAGGAAAAGGACCTCCCTCCGTCAAACGGGGTCCTGCTGATCGGGAGGGTGTAGCGCATCGCAAAACGGATTTAAACGGACCTCCTACGGTCGAAACGGGGTCCCGCTGATCGAGGGTGTGGCGTATCGCAAAACGGACGAAACGGACCTCCTACGGTCAAACGGGGTCCCGTTGATCAGAGGGTGTGGCGATCGCAAAACGGATTTAAACGGACCTCCTACGGTCGTAAACGGGTTCCTGCTCATCCGGAGGGTGTGGCGCATCGCAAAACAGACTCCACGAGATACCGTTTCATCTCCACCGTCGACCTCCTCCAGCCTTCACGGGCTCCTGCTCATCCAGCCTCCACCGCGCGCTACTCCACCGCCATCGCTCAACCATCCCTCCATCGCTCATCGCTCATCCAGCCCTCCACACCACGGGTCCTGCTCAACCACCCCTCCACGGGCACCCTCCACCGCTCATCGCTCATCCAGCCCTCCACCACACCACGGGTCCTGTTCATCCAGAGGCAACGCCACCGCCACTCGCTCATCCAAACCCCCAAAGAACGCCACTGCTCATCCCAGGCGGCATCGATCGGCTTCATTAGCAGCAGAGCGGCGAATCGCCGATCGGGTTCGATTAATGTACCATCGATTGATCGCCGGGTTCGCCATCGAGCTCGCAGCAATCGCCGGGTTCGATTAGAGCCCAACGCCTCGCCGGGTTCGCTTAGAGCTAACGCCGCACACACGCAGCAGCGTCGTACGAGAGAAACGCGCGCATCTCTCAAATTTCGACCTCCCACCGTAATCGAGAACTCCCTCGAAATTTTCCTCCTCGCTTCTACCACGGTTTTTTCCGTCATGGACGGCCCAAAGAATGTCATGCAGCTGCGCCTCCGCCCGCCCAGTGACGAAAAGCCCATTTTCTGTCATGATTTTTTGTCATAGAAGTAGGAGCCCACCACATCTATGATGATACCGGGTTTTGTCACAATTATCGTCATAGAAGTGTCATATTTATGACATAAAAAAAATTCGTTCGGCCCAAAATGTCACGGATGTGTCTTTTTTTTTGTAGTGCACTCACTCTACCATACTGTCCTTTGCTCAGATGGCCACATATGATGTTCTTCGCTTGAGAATCGAGTTGCTTGAATCTCTTCACATCAGTAGCATTCAGAGAGGGTGTGACTGAGGGAACACCATTTTCCACAACATACCAGAGATCGTTATCAATTGCCTCAAGATGCATTCGCATCTTATTCTTCCAGTAGGGGTAGTCTTTCCCATCGAAGGTAGGACACCCAGCAGAGACCTTGATCATACCTGCAGTTGACATAACTAAAACTCCAGGTGGTTAAACCAAAATCACGCAGAACAAGGGAGTACCTTGCTTTGATACCAATTTAAAGTGCATTATATCAACTAGATGGGGGTGAATAGGCGATTTTTATGAATTCTTCACAGAGGAATTTGCGGGTGAGGAAATTCCTGAGTGAAGAACTATTTGCAGCAGAATAAGTACTCAGATGTAAACATAACAGAACAAAAGCATGGTCATCATGAAGAAATGAAGACAAGCACAGAGTACAAAAAGCGTAAACATAGGATAACATAGGATGAAGACAATCAGACTGAAGAAACTGAACTGTGGAAATTGAGAAAATCTTTAGTCAAAGTCTTCAAAACAGATATGAACAAGTGCACAACACAGTAATGAGGAAATGGAAGAGTTGAGGAAATAGAACCAGTAGGCTTGGTGAAGAAAATGATTTGGTAGACCAGCTCCAACTGATGTGACAGTTGTACATCTGGTTGGAGCGGCTAGGTATTTAAACTGAGGACACACAGTCCTCACCGTATTCTCCTTGAGCTAAGGTCACACAGACCTCGCCCAATCACTTGTGGTAAGTTTTCAGGTGACTTCCAAACCTTCACAAACTCGGTCACTCGGCGATCCATAATTTCCTCTTGGATGTTCTAGACCATGATGCCTAACCATCTGGAAGATGCACAGTCTTCAAAGGTAACAAGCATCGGATCCATGCAGGATCAATCTCTTCAGTGATGCTCAATCACTTTGGGTTTGTAGGTGTTTGGGTTTGGGTTTTCTCACTTGATGATTTTCGCCAAAGTCCCTGAGGATGGGATGCTTTCAAATGACAAGTGTCAGCTTCTCTCGAGCAGCCAACCAGCTAGTGGTTGTGGGGGCGGCTATTTGTAACCTAGGGAGCAGCCCGACATGATAAGACATAAATGCCCTTCAATGATATGACCGTTAGGTGAGTAGATATTTTGGGACAGTGGCGCGACAGCACAACAACGGTCGGAATTTTGAGGCTCAATTTCCTCGTGGCTATCATGTTCCTCACTGTAGGCAATCCAGACTGGCGAATTCCTAACTCCTCGGTCGAACAAATTCTCAAAGACCGTAAGAACTTCGCCTTTGTCATCAAGAAATTGACTAAACTGTAAGAGATTTCCAATGGCTTCACTCAAGGGATTGGTAGGTGTAGGATTTTGAGTTGAGCATCACATGGAAATTTTTCCTTAGTATTTCCTCGACCCCCTTTAACAGTACGGTGTTTCCTATGACTCAAGAAAGAGAAAATGAAACTACGAAAACAAAAGTCTTCATGCTTCATGTTCCTCGTATGAATACCAAGTCTTTAAGGTCACACCAATTTCTTCACTTTCAAAGTCTTCAGAAAGTCTTCAGAAAACCAAAATCTTCAAATAAGATATTCATTTTAGGGTCTACTTTCTCTGTAAATATCAAACTCCTCATAGACTTATAGACCTGTGTACACTCATAAACACATTAGTCCCTTAACCTATGTCTTCAATACACCAAAATCACTAAGGGGCACTAGATGCACTTACAACTTCCTTGCGTACGGCCATGGACATGGTGGGCCCTACTGTCATCCTCTCCACATGCAGTCCTCTCCCGGTTCCTCTTGTTTGTTGACTATGTTGACAACGCGAGAGGGCGGCGTTCTTGAGCGCACCAAAGCGCCATGGAGGACGACAACAGGCCTCTACATCGAGGTTAACGATTTAGGAGACGGTGGGGGTGATGTGTGCAGAGGCGCAGCCAACCATGGAGGTGGAAGCAAAGCATCTACCGGTGCTAGTTTGGTTTTGGCGGCCGGAGGAAGACAGATCAAGAAACACGACAGATTGTAAAAGCAGCAGGAGTACTTAACAACCTTAAGTGAAACCAGCAGGCCACTTAACAACCATAGCGAAAGCAAGATGAGTACTTATACAGTTCAACTGCATAAAGCACATGCATCGAATAAAGGCTACTTTGCCTACTGCTAACCTGTGGTGAGGCCGCCAAGTCCCAGGACAAGGCCCAGGCGCCACCCCACGCATCCACAACCTTCTAAAAGCGGCTTCGTCTCGCAATGTGGTCAATAAACAGGATATTCTCTTTAGAGCCATGGAAAAGCATGAACATAACTTTCTGTCCTATTCTCCAAGATGGACGGGCCTTCATTATTTGAGACCACCCATGAATAAGTATCTTTTCACCTCCAAGGGGAATGGAGTAGGTCGACATAAACATCATGTTGTGACCAAGCGCAAGTCCGACCCAACCATAGTCGTGCATCCAGATAGGAACAATAGAACTGGGCAGTTTCGCTTCAAGAAGATCACAATCAGAAAACTATGTATAAGCAAGAGTTTATGAACAACATATATAACAGAAAACAGCTTGTACCATAAGTTTCCCTACACAGTTGGACATGTTCAATGAGTGCAGCAGTGGCACACATATCCCACGTGGCCTTCCACCATTGAAACGCCCCACAAGGACCTCAAGACGATCAATAAAGTGTAGGAACTTGTGGATGTCGTCCCGGTCAACTTTTGTGCCATCAGTAACAGTCGAGTTCTTATAGAATAACGAACGAGTAGCCTTCTTAACTTTGGAAAAACCTACACGTGCCACCAATTATAAGAAATATTAGTTAGAAGTAGCATCTTCGTGAGAGATTCGTTGCTACTTCTAAAGTTAAATTGTGATTAGTTAGACAGAAAAGGTGGATTAAGGAGTAATCGAGGCAACAAGCAAGAACTAGATACAATACTAACATGGATGAACAATTGGAACGACGTCTGGGTGGAAGATCACAGTGAAGATGAGACCAGGTTCTGCTATTTCCATCAACATTCGTGCGCCAACTTTCAGTCCGTAACAATTGAGAAAGTTTATCCAAGTTCGGCCATTAAAAAGCAGCAATCTTCTTGGTTCATGAACCCAACTCGGAACTTATATCCATGGCTTGTCTTCAATGTGACCATTAAACTGGTGTATTCAGTTATGGCAAGGCCGAGCATCTTGAGTACATGTGTTCTGGCAGAGCAAGAAATGCACTGCAGGAAAAATAATATGAGAACACAATGTATTCCCTAGCAAAATCTAGAAATAATTTCCTCCTTCACGTCAGTGTTGACCATGGTACTAGTACCTTTTATCCAAATATAGCGATCCAAATTTCCAAATTAGTCGACGGCATGTTCAAAAAATCCCACCCTCCCGGATAGAAAAGAGGATTCTAGGAACATACTGTGCGCGTTTTAAAATCCTGTGTTAGGATGAGAAGGAACAAGTGTGGCGTATCGCCGAGGGCGTAGAAACCTATAGGGTCCTCGCACTTTGGGCACTGCAAATGAAACACACTAGATTCAGTAGGAAGAAAAATACATCAACGGCTGCCATTCTAGGATTACCCGCAACCAAGGGACTTGGATTTATCGGGGTTGGATGAAGAATTCGTACCTGGATCTCCATGAGAAAACCCTATGCAATCGCCGAGAGGGGGTTTTTTCTGAACAAAGCAGACGAGGGAGAAGGGGATTCAGGCCCAGTGAAATATTGCTGCTTCGTCCGACCAGCTTACTGCTAAAGCTGGAAAGGTGGGGTTTTTTGTGATTTGACGGCTCATTGGGCATTACTGCGGCGCTACGACCGGGGTGAGTCTACCGTGCATTTGTGCACTCTAATTTGGTGCATTGCACGTGGACCCCGATGCCGGATGCCCCACATATCAGTGGAAGGAAGTAGAAAGACAGGAGTAACTAGTTACACATAAATGTATTTTTGACAGAGAGATACTCCCTATGTAAAGAAATGTAAAAATCTTTTATATCTCAACTTTATACATAAGAAAAATCAAGGGGAATATATATAACATAATTATAAAAAATAGAGTTGGTGATGAGGGTGTGCCTGCCATCCTACAATATAGGCCTTCCGATTTATATCTGACGGATAGGAAGGAAACAATGGCAATTTTGCAAAAAGGTACCCACACACCTCTCCACATTTGCAAATAAGGCCTTTCCTCGTTCATCCTTTTCTCTCACAAGATAAACTACTCATACAAATGCATCTTGATGTTACGTGCAACGCACGGGCATCTTGCTAGTATAACATAATATGGGGGTTCAGCTGAGAATATAATACTCGATAAAGCTCACGGTTCGACTTTGGGCCCACAGTGCCGTGGGCCTGCATGTTTTGGGGCCCATGTGTTCTACCTCAGAACTTTTCATATTGCAAGCGATCGGTACGACGCTGGTTTTAGATGCTGTGGCAAGCCGAATACACAAAATTGAATAAAGCACGGCAGCTGTTAAAATGAAATCGAACGACGCTCCTAACCAAATCGAGTTGCAATTCATCAACGATATACTACGTGATAAATAATACTGTCATACTACTTATACACACAGACACTTGTTTCACCATGCCGATTATTGCATCAAAATCTCTGAGGATAGATCGTTCGCGCTTGCGGTTGCCATCAAGAATTTCAAAGTTGATTTGGACCAGCTCTCCTTGCCGAGAAAGTTCGATTTTGACATCATCCCCTACCGCAAGATATGATTTAGATTTGAACCTTGACCATCATTTTGCATCAATCATCATGCGACCATCCTTTGTAATTACGGTATATTGAGCAGGTTCATTCACACCAAGGTTGCGCATGGTAAGAGAAACTTGGCCACGGTCGCCCGGATTGTTGAACGACTCCCTTGTTGCTCTAGGAATTCTCTGTTTGCAAACAAGAAGAAATACACAAACAGTTAGATCAACACAATGAATCATGTGAAACAACATGGAAAGAAAAAAGAACGAAGCACTTGGGCGGCCAATGCTTACCAAGAAGGTGGACATGTCGGTTTTGTAAGGACTTTGGTATATGCAAAGGCGAATCGCAGCCCGATCTGCTGCAGGTAACCGCTGGTTCCATTGCCGCTGCACGGGCCGAAGCAGATGCAAGTGCAAGTGTTGGTGTAGGTCCCGAACCTGTTGCTGGTGCCCGTGCCGGTGCGACTGGAGATGGTGCTCCTTGTAGAGCTGGTGTCGGTGTCAGAGCAGGTGCCAGTGTCGATGCCCGATCCTCAGCCTGATCTGCTAACACGGTCGGTGTCCAATCCTCGGCTGGATCAGACTGAGTTGTTGCCGCTGTCAGTGCTAGAGCAAGTGCCATCGGAGAAGGTGCCAGTGCTCGATCCGTTGCTGAAGGTGGTACCGATGTGCGAGACAGCAGCGATCGTGTCTGGTCTTCTATGATCAACTTTCTAACTTGCCTAGGCTCCGTGACCGTGATCCAGTCTTTTTCTTCATTTCTTTTAAACACGAGAAGGACTAATTGTGGCGTGTTTGTTAAACCAAACTGCAATTCATCATAGGGCTTCAGCTTGTACTCAGATAGCAGACTGATCCAATTGTTTCCAGTAATATAAGTGATGGATAGTGTCTTCGTTACTGACGCGACATAAGAAGTGAAACCTGTAAAAATAACCATCATAGAGCAAACCAAACGGTTTATTTTGTGATGAATGTCACATGGCAAAATTGTTGGGGAACGTAGCATGCAATTTCAAAAAAAATCCTACGATCACGCAAGATCTATCTAGGAGATGCATAGCAATGAGAGGGGGAGAGTGTGTCCATGTACCCTCGTAGACCGAAAGCGGAAGCGTTAGCTTAACGCGGTTGATGTAGTCGAACGTCTTCGCGATCCAACCGATCAAGCACCGAACGTACGGCACCTCCGAGTTCAGCACACGTTTAGCTCGATGACGTCCCTCGAACTCTTGATCCAGCGAAGTGTCGAGGGAGAGTTCCGTCAGCACGATGGCGTGGTGACGGTGATGGTGATGTGATTCGTGCAGGGCTTCACCTAAGCACTACGACGCTATGATCGGAGGAGTAAACTATGGATGGGGGCACCGCACGCGGCTAAGGAACAACTGTGTCACGCCCAAGATGTGACCCTATCCTAAAGGAACTCGAAGGTCCCACCAAGGATAGAAGCGCATCTTGAAGACGCTTTTGCAAGGTGGATATCATTACATCAACATTACATAATAGTGGGGATACATCCAATACATACAATGTCACATGAATACAACAATACAACATACAAGATCAACATCCCACTACGGATGAATCATAAATGTAAACTCAAACAATATCCACCTCGCTAGCCCAGTCTGCCGACCGAACCTATCCCCGATCGACGAGGAAGAAGAAGAACTCCAAAACAACCAAACATCGCCTCGCGCCATGATCATCGCAAACATGTACCGCAATCGTTGGTGTAGTAATCTGTGAGCCACGAGGACTCAAAGAATCCCATTACCATGGGTATCAAGACTAGCAAAGCTTATCGGGTAAGGAAGAGGTAAAGTGGTGAGGTTGCAGCAATGACTAAGCATATATGGTGGCTAACATACGCAAAAGAGAGCGAGAAGAGAAACAAAGGAACAATCGTCAACTAGTAATGATCAAGAAGTGATCTTGAACTCCTACTTACGCCGACATAACCCAAGAAACCGTGTTCTCCTCTCGATCAACCCCGAAAAGAGACACTCACTGTTACGCATACGCTTGGTGTATTTTAGAAGAGTTCACTTCAACTGCATTTACAACCGGATATTAACAAATTCCCATCTGCCACATAACCATGGCACGGCTCTCGAAAGTTTATACCCTACAGGGTGTCCCAACTTAGCCCATGATAAGCTCTCGCGATCAACGAAGGATATTCCTTCTCCCCGAAGACCCGGTCGGTCTCGAATCCCGACTACAAGACATTTCGACAAAGAATAAAACAAGACCAGCAAAGCCGCCGATCGCGCCGACCATCCCGATAGGAGCTGCACATATCTCGCTCGTGGCAACACCGATGAGACATCCTACGAGTAAAACCAGACCTCGAAGTTTCCCGAGGGGGCCCCGAGTCTACTCGGTTCGGGCCAACACTTAAACAAGCATTGGCCCGGGGCTAATAAAGATGACCCTTGGGTTAATTACTCCCAAGGGAAAAGTAGGTGGTGGTGAGGCAAATGGTAAAACCAATGTTGGGCCTTGCTGGAGGAGTCTTATTCAAAGCGAACTGTCAAGGGGTCCCATAAATCACCCGACCGTTAGGGACGCAAAATCCAGGAACATAATACCGATATGACGGAAACTAGGGCGGCAAGTGGAACAAAACACCGCATAAGGCCGAGTCTTCCACCCTTTACCAAGTATATAGATGCATTAATAATATAAGAGATATTGTGATATCCCAACCAAAATCTTGTCCACCATGGAGCAATCTTCAACTTCACCTGCAACTAGCAACGCTATAAGAGGGGCTGAGCAAAGCGGTAACATAGCCACACAACGGTTTGCTAGGAAGGGTGACAAAGGTTAGAGGTTCATGGCAATTTGGGAGGCTTGAGCAGCAAGTGATAGGTAGCGCAGCATAGCGAAAGAACGAAGCAACTAGCATAGCAATGATAGTAATGAGATCCAAAGTGACGGTCATCTTGCCTGAAATCCCGCAAGGAAGAAGAACGAGTCCATGAAGAAGATGAAGCCACGAAGATGAACCAAGTGTAGACGAACGAATCCTCACGATCGCAACGAAACGGGAACTAACAAGAAGAAGCACACAACATAGTAAACACACCACACATGAACAAGACATGATGCACAACCGAGCATGATGCATGACAAGTCTACATGAATCTACTCATGGCAAAAGATGATGCATACAAGACCAACACATCAAAGCAAGTTTAAATGAGGCCGGAAACAACATATAACAAATCCGGTAAGTCCTCATATGCAAATTTCGAAATTGGTCCAGATCTGAATAAACCTTATGTTCAAGTTTTTAAACAGCAAGTTAAGATGCACCACGATGATCTACACGAAATTCTAGTCAAGTTACATATAAAGTTCATTAAATTCGGAGCTACGGCCTAGAAGATATGAGCAAAACAAGTCAAACATGGCATTGATGCTAAATGCATCCAAACATCAAGCAAACACCTCAAAACAAGGATGCAACATGATAATATGAAACTACATGCAAAAACAAGCAAGTTTCACATACAGCACACTCAAAACGGAGCAACGGTTCAACATACACACACTATACAAGTTATAGCAACAATCTGTCCAAAACAGCAACTAGGCATATTGCAAGCACCAAAACAACATGCTACAGCATCTCAACGTGAGAACAAAAAGCATGGGCATGATGTACAGGTAAAGCATTACAAAACATGAACACTGATCTATCTCCAAAAATCACTAGAACATGCTCAAACACACATGGCAAGATTGCAAATAATATCAGTTCAGACTTTGTAGAAAATAACATCAGGTTGCAATGTTTAGAGCTATCAAACGACATGTTACAGGAACTTAACATGGCAAACAAAGACATGGCATGAATCTACTAATTGCATAGAACAAAAGTCCTTTACTGACCATGAGCCAAAAAGGATCAGAAAATATGATGGCACCCATGTAAACATGGCAAATTATATTACAGATTCAAACATGGCAGGAACAACAATAAGTAGGCATGTTGGTGAGCTTGAACCACTCACCACAGAGCAATACATGGCATGGCAAGGCACCTCACAGTAAGAAGACATGTTTGTGAAGCTAAGCATGGCAACAGCAAGTTTATAGAGTGCATGTACCACTAACAACAATCATGGCAACATTGAACTTAATGTTAACAGGCTGACAGCAACATTATTTAGCAACTTTAGAGCAAGGTTACAACAAGCTAGAGCAGGCTATAAATGCAACCAGGGGAATGGATGGATAGAGCAAGACATGTATAACAAAACATCCTTAGTGAACATCTCCAGATTATGCATAGAATGACTTGTAGAAGCAGGTTAACATAGCATCATGATATAGCGATTCGGACATGCAAAACAAAGAACAAAAGTACCCTACTTAACAAGCTTGATGCACTCACTACAGGAATCACAAAAATACATGGATAGCACCCCTGTAAAGATGGCATGACATAGATCAAAACTCATGTAGACATCAACCTCATAGGATGCACACATCAATCATGGCAAAAATGACAAATCACCAAGTTATACCAGTTTTCAGCAAATTAACATCACATAGCACTCTTGCAACGATGATTCAGGCATCAATATGAGCTCAAATGAACATGATGCAATGGAATGAAATGAAGTACTCGTCAAGACGAACAATTTGACATATTACACGCATGAAACGGAGCAATATGCAGCAAGTTATGACATGACAAAAATGCACACATGGAGTTGCAAATCTGGGGACTTAGTGAAATTTCACCTCCGGAAATTGACGGGAGATCCCGGACGGAGCGGCGGGCGGCGGGCGTTGGATCCCGGACGGTGGATTCATCCACCCGCCCGGATCTGGCCGGAGCGAACGGGCGGCGGCGGGCGGCGCCCTCAATGCTGCGGCGACGCCGGCGAAGCGAGGCGAGGCGCGACAGTATGGCGCATGCGAGGCGGGGGGGCGGCCCGGGCGGCGCAGGTCGAGGAGGCGGCGGGCGACGCTGGCCGACGGCGGCGAAGAAGCACGGCGGCGGGCTGCGAGGCGCCCGGCTGGCGGCGGGGTCCGGCGCGGGGGGCGGCGCGCGGATCGCGGCGGCGAAGCCGCCGCGGGCGGCGGCGGCGAGGGTCTGCGCTGGCTCGCTGATGGCTCCGGGGCCGGGCGGCGGAGGGTGGCGGCGCGCGACGTGGGCGGCTCCGATTGGCGCGGGGCGGCGGCGACATGTCCGCGCTGCATGCGACGCGTCCGGTGGCGACGGGGAGAATTTGCTAGGGTTTCATCCGGGAATTTCGGGGGGAGGCACATATATATAGGTGGAGGGAGTTAGGAGAGTCCAAATGGAGCGCGGTTTTCGCCCACACGATCGTGATCGAACGACCGAGAGCATGGAGGGGAGTTTGCTAGGTTTTGAGCCACTATGGAGAGGTGTTGGGCTGCAAAGAGAAGGGGGCTTTTACTTGCTACCCTTGCTAACTGCTGAGTATCATACGACCTTCAAATGGCACGAAAACTTGACAAAGCGGTTCATCGGTGCTATACCAAGGCCACTTGGCAAGACTCGTCCATTCCGAGACCGCTTAACACCCGTGACACGTAAAAGAGGCAAAAGGGGCGCCGGAGACATAGGAGTGCCGGATTGCAAAACGGACAACGGGGAAAAGGCTCGGATGCATGAGACGAACACGTATGCAAAATGAAATGCACATGATGACATGATATGAAATGCATATGATGACATGACAAAGTGCAACACGCAAGCACATGACATGGCAAGGACGGCAAATAACTGGCGGACACCTGGCGTATCGAATCCGGTGCGTTACAAACTGTTGTCTCTCCAAGGGGTGCCCACCCACGTATATGAAGGAGGGAGAGGAGGAGGCCGGCCACCAGGGGGCACGCCAAGAGGGGGAGTCCTACTAGGACTCCAGAGTCCTAGTAGGATTCCCTCCCCCCTTTTTCCTTCTCATTGAAGGGGAAAGAGGGAAGGAGAGGGACAGGGGCAGGGGGAAAGGAAAGGGGGGCCGCGCCCCCTTCCCCTTGTCCAATTCGGACAGCCCATGGGGGGGCACGCGCCACCCCTTGTGGGCTCCCCTCTCTCTCCCCTATGGCCCATGTTGGCCCATTACTTCTCTCGGGGTTTCGTAACCCCTCAGATTCGATAAATATCCAAACGTCCCGAAACCATTCCGGTGTCCAAATACTATCATCCAATATATCAATATTTACCTCTTGACCATTTCGAGACTCCTCGCCATGTCTGCGATCTCATCCGGGACTCCGAACAATCTTCGGTTACCAAAACATATAACTCATAATATAAACCGTCATCGAACGTTAAGCGTGCGGACCATACGGGTTTGAGAACTATGTAGACATAACCGAGACACGTCTCCGGTCAATAACCAATAGCGGAACATGGATGCTCATATTGGTTCCTACATATTCTACAAAAATCTTTATCGGTCAAACCGCAATGACAACATACGTTATTCGCTTTGTCATCGGTATGTTACTTGCCTGAGATTCGATCGTCGGTATCCTCATACATAGTTCAATATTGTTACCGGCAAGTCTCTTTACTCATTCCGTAATGCATCATCTTGTAACTAACTCATTAGTCACATTGCTTGCCAGGCTTATCACGATGTGCATTACCAAGAGGGCCCGGAGATGCCTCTCCGATACTCAGAGTGAAAAAACCTAATCTTGATCTATGCCAACCCAACAAACACATTCAGAGACACCTGTAGAGCATCTTTATAATCACCCAGTTACATTGTGACGTTTGATAGCACACAAGGTGTTACTCCGGTATTCAGGAGTTGCATAATCTCATAGTCAGAGGAACATGTATAAGTCATGAAGAAAGCAATAGCAATAAAACTTAACGGTCATTATGCTAAGCTAACGGATGGGTCTTGTCCATCACATCATTCTCCTAATGATGTGATCCCGTTCATCAAATGACAACACATGTCTATGGTCAGGAAACTTAACCGTCTTTGATTAACGAGCTAGTTAAGTAGAGGCATACTAGGGACACTTTGTTTTGTCTATGTATTCACACATGTATCAAGTTTCCTGTTAATACAATTCTAGCATGAATAATAAACATTTATCATGATATAAGGAAATATAAAATAACAACTTTATTATTGCCTCTAGGGCATATTTCCTTCATTCTCCCACTTGCACTAGTGTAAATAATCTAGATCACATCTCCATGTGATTTAACACCAATAGTTCACATCACCATGTGATAACACCCATAGTTCACATCACCATGTGACCAACACCCAAAGGGTTTACTAGTGTCAGTAATCTAGTTCACATCACCATGTGATTAACACCCAAAGAGTACTAAGGTGTGATCATGTTTTGCTTGTGAGAGAGGTTTAGTCAACGGGTCCGCTACATTCAGATTCGTATGTATTTTGCAAATTTCTATGTCTACAAAGCTCTGCATGGAGCTAATCTAGCTAATTTCTCCTACTTCCAATATGTATCCAGATTGAGACTCAGAGTCATCCAGATCAGTGTCAAAGCTTGCATCGACGTAACCCTTTACGACGAGCTCTTTGTCACTTCCATAACCGATAAACATTTACTTAGTCCTCTTTAGGTACCTAAGGATAATTTTGACCATTGTCCAATGATCTACTCATGGATCACTATTATATCCCCTTGCCAAACTCATGGCAAGGTACACAATAGGTCTGGTATACAGCATAGCATACTTTATAGAACCTGTGGCTGAGGCATAGGGAATGACTTTCATTCTCTTTCTATATTCTGCATGGTCGGGTTTTGAGTCTTACTCAACTTCATACCTTACAACTCAGGCAAGAACTCCTTCTTTGACTGATCCATTTTGAACTCCTTCAAAAACTTATCAAGGTATGTACTCATCGAAAGTCTTATCAAGCATCTTGATCTATCTCTATATATCTTGATGCCCAATATGTAAGCAGCTTCACTGAGGTCTTTCTTTAAAAAAAACTCCTTTCAAACACTCCTTTATGCTTTCCAAAAAATTCTACATCATTTCCGATCAACAATATGTCATCCACATATACTTATCAGAAAGGTTGTAGTGCTCCCACTCACTTTCTCGTACAGGCTTCACCGCAAGTCTGTATAAAACTATATGCTTTGATTAATTCATCAAAGCGTATATTCTAACTCCAAGATGCTTGCACTAGTCCATAGATGGATCATTGGAGCTTGCACATTTTGTTAGCACCTTTAGGATTGACAAAACCTTCTGGTTGCATCATATACAACTCTTCTTTAATAAATCCATTAAGGAATGCAGTTTTGATATCCATTTGCCAGATTTCATAAAATGTGCCAATTGCTAACATGATTCGGACAAACTTAAGCATCGATACAAGTGAGAAAATCTCATCGTAGTCAACACCTTTGAATTTGTCGAAAACCTTTTGCGACAATTCGAGCTTTGAAGATAGTAACACTACCATCAGCGTCCGTCTTCCTCTTGAAGATCCATTTATTCTAAATGGCTTGCCGATCATCGAGCAAGTCAACTAAAGTCCACACTTTGTTCTCATACATGGATCCCATCTCAGATTTCATGGCCTCAAGCCATTTTATGAATCTGGTCTTATCATCGCTTCTCATAGTTCGAGGTTCATCATGGTCTAGTAACATGACTTCCGTAACAGGATTACCGCATCACTCAGTGCGGAACATACCGTTGACCCACGAGGTTCGGTAGTAATTTGATCTGAAGTTTCATGATCATCATCATTAACTTCCTCACTAATTGGTGTAGGTATCACTGGAACTCATTTCTGTGATGTACTACTTTCCAATTCGAGAGAAGGTACAATTACCTCATCAAGTTCTACTTTCCTCCCAGTCACTTCTTTCAAGAGAAACTCCTTCTCTAGAAAGGATTCATTATTAGCAACAAATGTCTTCAGTTTGAGATAAGCTGCTTATGAGAAGTTGCACAAATGAGGAGCCAAGGTATTTTGGAACAAAGACCTATCACGTTAAGGCGAACGCTTTCACTATTCAAACTGTGGGTCTTTACATGCTGCCACGACTCCCGCTTCTCATCGGCAGGTGTCGTCCGAGCAAGCGTGTGAGTCCACGGGAGGCGTGCGAGCAGACCACTGTGCCGGCTGACCGGGAGGCGTGCGAGTAGACCGCTGCGTAGGCTCACCGGGAGGCGAGCCCTTTGACAAGGCTCCGCCGCCCACCTTCGTCCCAACTGCCCCCACTTTTAATGGCGCCGGCACTGCAGTTTAAAATCAACCCTGCACTACCCGGTATCGCTACAATCTTCTCTCTTCCTCTCCGATTCTCTTGTCGTCTTCCTCCAACCACCGACCTAACCGTGACGCCATGCCGCATCACGATGGTCTGCCTTAGTCTTCCGGGGCTTCGAGGAAGACACCCACCGAGTCTCAAGAACATAAGGCGCTTTGGGGACGAGCTTGAACTGCCTTGCGGGAAGACGCCGCGCCGTCCCCGCCTCCCGCTTCGCTCCTGTCGCCTCGATCAAGGCCAAATACCATCCCCATGGCATTGATGGGCTGGGAGCCGCACATTGTCGCCGAGCTTGATGCCACGGGTTCCACGAGGTCATCGCCAACTTTCACGCGCCCTGCACCTACCAGCGCATGCTGCGGCGCTGCACTAACGCTGCGCTGCGGCACCGCCAAATACAGTAGATCGACGCAGCGCTTGCGCAGCGGTGCCCGTGCACACGAATGTCTTCATCGCGCCTTTGCCAGCGTCTGTCCCCTTGCGGGTTCCAGTGCTCCCCTCAGCGGAATGGATGGTCGCCGTCGACCGCTTCTTTGCACCAACTCCCGTCGCCTACTCCCGCCAATTGACTAGCTCCTAGAGACCGAAGTCCAGAACATTGTGGCCTTCCTTGAAGCTAGGGCCAACGTCCAGGAGTACGCCAACAACGACGCAAGACGCCGCCGTCGCCATCGGTCAGTGGCCCGACGACACACAGAGCACAGCAGAGGAGCCACTTCCCACCGCAAGACGCCCCCGCCGCCGCTGCGTAATCTAAATTTTCCATGAAAAATGTTCGGATTGCCATGCTTAAAATCTAAACGTTTATCATTTCCGTTTATTTTAGATCGATCGTCGTATAAATGTAAAGTCGGAGTCAGACTGAATGAAATCTATGGTTTGATCGATTGAATGTTCTGCTAGAGCCGTATCAAATTAAATATAAAACGGCATCAAGCCACATGTATTCCTTCTCATCCAACGACCTAGACTGCTTCAATGTTGAGCGCTCAACATGTTTACCGTGCAGTTAATTTCATGCCAAAAATAGTGCTAATCACATAATAACACGCAAATAATATCCTACTTAATATCCGCATGCACTTAATATACTTCCAAATCAACATGCATTGCAATTACACATTGACTAGTAATACTAGTACGTGAAACTGGTGCAGTAACTTGTGAACGCGTCCAGATATGGTCAACGGCAATATCGCCCGTGAGTTCTTCGTGTTTGCCCGTGCGTCTAAAACGTAGATGGGGAGGAGAGAGAGAGCAGACATGGAACCCACCAGTAAGTGAAGGCGAATAGTACGTGCTAACAAGCCGGTCCCACTAATGTACTAAAAATAATATTACATGTTATCCATTAAATAGGCTGTGGTAATATAAAAACATTATATGAACAAAGGGGAGTACAACAAACATTGTTGTACTACGTGTGTTGCCTATTGACGTGCAGCTTGAAGGCCCTGGTCGCATGTTCGATCCTCGTCCTTTTTAATTTTTAATTTATATATGGGTCCAAATTTGTTTCATGACAGGTGCGCCCCTAGGTGTGTAGTTTGTAGCACTTTAATTTGTGGGTCGAAATTTGTTCCATTACACGTGGATTATCGGTGTGTAGTTTTGTAGCTTATTTGTAATAATTAAAGAGAACAACAGAGTTTTTTTTGCAAAAATACCATGGTGCGACGTTGAAGGCGAGAAAGGACGTGCAAGAGAGCAATGACCGAGCCAGATGGAAATCAATTGGGGGAGGTGCAGGGGTTGCAACGGTGTTTGGAGTAGTTGTGGGCCGAATGATATGAAAATATAATCTAAACCCACCGGAATAAATGCCTACACAAATTAATCCAAGGTTGGAGTCCCCCTCGCAATGTAAATAGCTCCGGCTTTGCGAGGGATGGAGAGGTAGTGTAACAACCCGGATTTGGTAGAATCCAAGTCTCTGTGCTTACTGTGCTATCCCTGGATCATAGCTAGCACACACAGTAACAAAAATGAATATCAGTAAGACATACATCATTCTACTACAACGTAGATCCATATATATATATATATATATATATATATATATATATATATATATATATATATATATATATATATATATATATATATATCTATCATACCTTAGGCACAGCCTGTTGGCAGATAATACAGCGGAATTATACGTAGTCACTAAGTTAGGCTCCATCAACGCCACTGGGCTCGTTGAGTGTAGACCATAACCCTATCGTCTCTTAATCTGTCGAGATCTGCACATGACAGGTGCAGATGAGTACGTGGAATGTACTCGCAAGTTGCAAACAAAAGTATAACAGATTATATATGCAGGGTAAATATTGGTGGAGGTTTCCTTTGCATAAAGCCAATTTTCTCCTATAGTAAATTTTGTAAACTTCTTTTTAAATATAAATAGTTTTTAGTATAAAAAGTAGGAGCGAGACACTTGGATATACGCACCAGTGCTCAGTCTCCAAAATAGTTAAAAAAACATACATAGGTTGAAGTGAAACACATTCACTGAGCTCATTCCTCAACTTTAACCCTTAAAACGGATTTTTAGAAAAGAGAGGGGAGATTCTTCTTCAGTCCACGTCTTCAATTGCTCAAATTGCCCGTAACCGGGGGCACGGCTAATCGATTAGGTTAAACCCTCTGCAGAGGTCGTACATGTTCCCCACATGACACAACCAACCCTCTTTATCATTACACACTTTGGTGTACTACTAGGAGGAGATTGTGATGAAGCCTTTCCGTAACAGCCCCCTATACCTGACCAAGCCGCCCGCAACTTAGGCAATGAAAGCCCCTCTCCGATGGCGGTCCTGAGGTAAGGGTTTCCCGTTAGTACTAAGCTAAGCCAGAGCCCATAGTAGCATGTGGTTGTACTAGAAGCTACATCAAACTGTACTTGGAAGATCTCATTCCCCTTGACGGCGGTCCCCACCAAAAACATGTGTGCAAGACCCCAGTCGGGCGCAATCACTTGTAGACGCTCCCGTCAATACCATTCCGCCCAGGGAGTAGATGTAAAATAATATATAGTTTTGTTTTTCAAAAGTTTTCACAAGACGTTGCCCCAAAAGAGGCAAGTTTAAAGGTTTAAAATAAGTTTTGTTTTCATCCCACCCATTTTGTGCAAGCGTGGCCAAGCATGGTGGTTAGTCTTGAACCTATGGCTCTAGCTATAAATAATACTTTGCAAAACCTTTATAAAACATGCATAGCATTAAAATTTAAAAAGATATGCATAGTATGAAAATATAGGTCGAAGCATGATCAATTTGCAACTTGCCTTTGGTTTCGCAGTAACAAGGTTCTACTTCCTCATAAAATTCACCTTCGCACTCGTCGTAATCTAATGCGATAAATAACTCAAGTAAGACGCTCGGCATATCCACATTCACATAACGATGGTGCAAGCAAGCATTCAACATACAATAAAAATCCAAATGAAGATCCAAATAACAACACAATTATTCGGTTGCCACTATCATAATTTCTAGGGCATTGTTAAGGTTGATATAGGATCAGGTGTGGTCTTGAAAGAAAATATGGCATAGTCATATTCTAGGGTCGGATAATATTGATACTAAGTGAGGATTATGGTTTGAAGGGTTGTGAGACCAAGTTCATACGACAAATTTATCACAAGACTATTCGGAATATATGACTTGGGTAAACGGCAATGGTATGGCATAGGTTTCGAGATAAAAGAATTAAATCCATAATCTTGCAACTCTAGATTTTTGTCGTGGTTCAAATGACCAGAGAGGTTTTCTAAGGATCAATCTAAGAGATGTATCCTAAGATTAAATTTTTAGTTCAACGAAGTTTTTAAACGATGACCAAAGAAGGTCAAATTAAGGTGTTAATGATAAAACAGCATCTAAACTATGTTGGAAAACTAATCCATCAGTTCCAACAGAAAGGTTAGGTCCTAAGGTCCAACTTCCATATATAAAACATTTTTATATGATTTACGGAATAAAAGATATAGCAGAAATACCCAATTCGTATTTAAATGAAAACTAAATTATAGTTTACTCAAAGGTGAAATTATATATTTTTATAATAAACTAGAGGTTGCAACGAATCCGTGGATATCTTATTTGTTAAAATCGGACATATGGTTTAGGAGATATGAATTTCCGAAGTTTGGATATTTTCCTGAAAATGAATTACGGGATTAAGAGAGAAGCTCACCGGACTTGAGGTCGCCGGCGATGGAGAAGATGGCGGCGGTGCTCGGGTTCGGCGTTGGCGAGGGCTACGGCGTAGTACAAGCGGCGTACGCGGGAGAGGATGCCCATGCAAGCTCGAGGATAACCACGGAGGGCTCGTCCCTGTCCTCGGGCAACCGTGTGGTCTCGCCGGAGTTGGGCGGAGCTCCGGCGGATGCGATGACGAAAAACTGCGCGCTCCGGCTGTACAATCGAACAAGATAAAGGTTCAACAAGATGCGAATCCACTGCATGGA
Organism: Aegilops longissima; assembly: GCA_021605205.1. NCBI lineage: Eukaryota > Viridiplantae > Streptophyta > Magnoliopsida > Poales > Poaceae > Aegilops > Aegilops longissima. The sequence continues at coordinate 467,016,592 of CM038676.1, forward strand.
GAGAAAGGTTCAGGAGTTGGAGCATGGGGTACCTCGGTCGCGACGGAATCGTCGTCGGACTTTGATGCTTTGTCGGATTCCGGCGAGCAATTGCCCGCAGGAGGGATCGAAGTAGAGAGGGATTTTGAGCGTGACGATGTAGGGGAGTGGTTTGTATCCAGGGATGGTATTTATAGGTTCGAGGGGAGTCCATACGAAGAGATCCAGGACGACCTTAGTGCGGCCAATAATGGCTCGTGCATGTACGTTTCACGGATCCATTCGACGAATTAAAACAGTAATGTTGAGTTTTGGTTCCCTGAATGGGCTCGTAATAATGTCCTCCGCATTTTTCGTGTAGACGCCGAAGTGAAACGGGCAAAGAATTAACTGGGAGGAGGGGAGGAAGAGGAGGAGGCCACGCTTGTTCCTCTCTGTTGGTGCGCACGAGGAGGAAGAAGAAGACCCAGCGTCTGGGCTTTCACGGGATGGGCCTTAGTGGAGGATATTGGCCCAAAGAAAAAGGCAAGGAAAAAAAATACAAAAACAAGGTGGGCTGTGCTGTGCTGCTGTATCGCGCCTGTCCGAGATTTTGAGAGAGAAATATATACTGGGTCAAGCTAGATAGTTTAGGAATTAGTATTGAAAAATATAATTACGTACATAAGTACGTGCACAAAAGTTTACTTAAAACAAATAATAAAAATGTTTACATTAGTGCCAATATTATTTAGAGTCCAAGAAAATTAGTCTCCGAATTTAATAAAAATTAAGTTTGTTCACAAACTACCCTTCACACTTTATGGACATAATTGAAATAATCAAAAATCACTTTAGAGTTCTGCAAATTCACGAAATGATAATTATGCAGTACTAAATATTTCCAAATATATTTTGGAGAAGTCACATTATCTCCTCTCATTAAATTTGTTGGAAATATTTAAATGGAATTAAAATTTCAAATGAGATCCAATTTAAGATGGAACTAAAAATTCAAAGAACTTCACATAAAATATTCTTCCACCACATTTGAGAAAGTCATTTTATTCTCACTCCATTTTTATTTGTGGTTTCAGAATATTTCATAGTGTCCAAAAGAAAAGCAATTGGATGAAATATCAAAGGGTTTTAATTTCCCATGAAAATCATAGCAATTCTCTCAATAATATCTTATTATTAACATTCCAAAATTTGGAAATTTTTGGAATGTTACAGGTAGCTTCAATGTGTGGAAGATACGGCTTGAGAAAGTGAGGTCAATCGAGACACAGATAGATAGAGAGGCAAAGTGAGTGTGGTCCGACATTCATTGAAAAGATATATATGCTCTGGAGAGATGTTATCCGATTGAGCTTTTGGGAAGGGTGAGGGCTATAAGATAGAGCTTGAGAGACGATCCAGTCACAGACATGTCGATATATTTTGTGTGTGGGAGGAAGCAAGGTCAATTGATTACATATATAAAGGGAGAGAGATTGAGCGAGTGTTGGTCGTCGTGCAATCGAAAGAGTGAGATGGGTTGGAGAGAGTGACCTAGATAGACAATGTGCATGAGAGAGTATACAATATGAATATGTCGAATTGGGCTCAAACAGGGAGATATATCATTTGTGTTCGAGAAAGAGTGAGGTCAATCGAGACATACATAGAAAGAGAGAGAGGGAGGGAGAGAAAGAGATTGAGCGAGCGTGGCCCGCCATGAGGTCGAAAGAGTAGCGGCGACTTGGATGGACTGACCTAGATAGACAATCTGCGTGAGAGAGTATAGAGTGTGTCGATCGAGGCCCGAACAGGGAGATATATCATTTGTGTGTGAAAGAAAGTGAGGTTAATCGAGACTCAGATAAAGAGAGCGAGACTAAGCGAGTGTGGCCCGCCGTGCGGAAGAAAGAGTGAGACAGTCTCGAGGGAGTGACCTAGATAGACAACATGCGTGCGTGCGCACAAGAGGTTGGGGGGCTAGATAGTGAAAGTGCGTTAAGTCGACTAGAGGGGGGTGAATAGGCGATTTTTACAAATTCGTCACTGAGGAATTTCAGGGTGAGGAAATTCCTAAAGTTACGAACAACTGGCAGCGGAATAAGTACTCAGAAATAAGCATAACAAAGCAATAGCACAGTCAACATGATGAAACGAAAACTTGCAATGAGTGCAGGAAGCGTAAACACGGGATAGGCAGGCTGAAGACAAACTGCCTGAAGAAATTGAACTGAGGAAATTGAGTCTTCAGTCAAAGTCTTCAAACAGTAACGATCAGGTAAGACAACACAGTAATGAGGAAATGAAAGGCTTGAGGAAATAGAACCAGCTAGCTCGGTGAAGACAGAGATTTGGTAGACCAGTTCCAACTGTTGTGACAGTTGTACGTCTGGTTGGAGCGGCTAGGTATTTAAACCTGAGAACACACAGTCCTCACCGTATTCTCCTTCAGCTAAGGTCACACAGACCTTGCCCAATCACTCGTGGTAAGTCTTCAGGTGACTTCCAAACCTTCACAAACTCGGTCACTCGGTGATCCACAATTTCCTCTTGGATGCTCTAGACCATGACGCCTAACCGTCTAGAAGATGCACAGTCTTGAAAGGTAACAAGCGTCGGATCCACACAAGAACAATCTCTTCAGTAATGCTCAATCACTTTGGGTTTGTAGGTGTTTGGGTTTGGGTTTTCCTCACTTGATGATTTTTGCTCAAAGTCCTCGGAGGATGGGATGCTCTCAATGACAAGTGTCAGTTTCTCTCGGAGCAGCCAACTAGCTAGTGGTTGTAGGGGGCGGCTATTTATAGCCTAGGGAGCAGCCCGACATGATAAGACATAAATGCCCTTCAATGATATGACCGTTAGGTGGATAAGATATTTTGGGACAGATGGCGCATAGAACAGCAACGGTCGGAAATTTGAGGTTCAAATTCCTCAGGGCTATCATCACTACTGCAGGTTGGTCCAAACGTGACACTACGATCAGAGACCCTTCGACAAAACTGTGTGCGATGCCATAATCGCAAACGGTGGTGTAAAAAACGGTCAAAAAATGTGCAAAACGTTTGCGATGACAGATGCATCAAACACGGTTCGGAATTTAGTTGCGTGTGCGATGTAGGGCATACAGTTCAGCTCAATTAACTGTTTGGGATGAGGAGGAACAAAAGAAACGAGCAGCCAGATGAAGCCGTGTGCGATATACAACATACGGTTCACTGGGATGAACAGTGTGTTATTAGGCAACATAATGGAAATGGTTCAACTGAACAAGATGTGTGTGATACGCGACAAACAGGTCCATAATCAGAAATGTGTGTGAAGACCAATAATAATACAGACGATTGCTGCTGATAAGCCGTGTGAATTGCTCTGTCTACATTAGAATAACATTTATATATATATAACTGAAATAAACATCCAATTACATAAGTGACTATACAGATCATTCGCACACACACCTCAATAAACAATTGCATGCATTCTAAAGTAGGAGAAACGATCGTCTAGTCATCTACTTCTTGTGACGCTCCCGCCACTGCTATGTGGCTCGATCCCTCGTCTGGGTCAGGAAGAAGACAGTTCCACATGTCAACAATCTTCCTGTACATCTCGTAGCTTGTGTACGCATCCACGGCCGCGTACTTGACATGTTGTTCATCCACTCTCTCATGCCACACACTGTGCCGGACGTTCTTGTCCTTATTTCTCTCTTCCTTCATCTTCGCATAGTAGGGGTCGATGATGGCCGAGGCGAGGTCAACCAGGGAGTTCAGTTTGTTTTTGTCGCCCCTGCACCTTGTAGTGGTGTTGGATGTTGACAAGATTCGGGCATTTCAAGTCCAAACCTTGAGCGCTTTTAGATCGCTGGTGGTGTCCACCGTGGCGAAGCCGTAGTCGAGCTGTTGATAAACCCGGAGAAACGCCGCAAGGCCTTGTGGCAAGGTGGTAGTGGTAGACGAGGACGCCATGTCGCACGCACAATCGGGCGACAAAGAACTCTTCCGATCGTGCCCGGCACGACCGATGGTGTACTCGAGGTCGAAGCCGACGACTTGGTACTTGTCCTCGACAAGGAACTGCTCCATAGTATGGATGGAGCTCTCCACCGATACCAGATCGTTCGTGTACACCACCGAGAGGGCCTTCCCCTCACGTGGGTATCCACTACGTGATGCATGGTGAACTGCCCGTCGTTGTCGTCGGCGGCCGGTGGGAGCGCCATTGAAGCCACAGGGAGCGCCATTGGAACCGCTGGATGTCCTCTCTGTATGTGTCCTCGTGGGTGTGCTTATTGTGTCGTGTGAGACGAGAGATGAAGGTAAATGGGTGCAGGAATAAAAGGGGACCGGGCGGCGTGGATTCTCGGCGCGTCCGCATGGCAGTTTTTGCAACGGGTAACTGCATCGTCGCGCCGCGCCCGGCGCAACCGCTTGCACACGAATGTGCATGATCGTGCGCCGGCCCCAAACACTGGCAGCGCATGTGGAGGGACGAGGGCAGAGCACCCGAAGGGACGCTGGAGCAGAGCGCGTGCGGAGGGACGCGAGCAGAGCGTGCCGCGGCCGCCTAAACCCCAAGCAACCACACGCATAGAGTAGTTGAACACGCAGGAAATGGTCGCCTACAAGCCGGCCGACAGTTGCGTCGCTGCGTAGAGAGCGGCCGTGTGCTACCACCTCCATCTAGTCTATATTCGCCTTTATATTCTGTGCCATACTTTGCCCTCAAATTTAACCAACAAAATGTTAATGCATGTTTTAAAAATTATATAATTGGAAACTATGTTCAAATACAAATCCAACTATATAATCTTTGGCGACATGCATTGTATTTTATTAGTTAAATCATACTTATAAACCAGGACGGTGGTATAGTAGGTAATTAAATCGCAAACATTTTTTTATTAACCGTATGTGTACGTGGCCTTTCGTCCTCCTCTCGCACGTCTTGTCACCCCGCTGCCGCAGACGGCCTACAGCGCAAGCTTGCGCAGCGTGCGGGGGCGTTCGTTTGGCCAAACGGTGGCGCCAATGAATCGTCGGTGAGCCCGTTCCCGCGCAACCTCGCAGGTTCCCGCGCAAGCTTCCTACCCGACTCGGGGAAATCCCCCAAAATCTCAATGCTTACCGGCCTGCTATAAAAACCCTCACGGTCGGCGAGTCCTGCGTCGCATTTCCCCTCCCTCCCTGTAGCTTATCTCGTCTGCTTCTCCCACAATCGCCAATGGCACCGGTCCGTCGTCGTTGCTCAGCCACTCCGCCGTCATCAGAGGACAGCTCCAGCTGGGAGGCTACACTGCGGCGGCGAGCAGTCCCCGGCGTAGTGTAGTGCGCGTGGCGTCCCTGTTGGGTGTGTGCGGAACACCCACCACACGCTCCACCGCTGCTGCCCGTCGGCAACTGTTGCCGGCCGCTGTTGCCGCCACACCACCGTCGAAAGCCAGGGCCATCGCCCGCTCCGCCGCCGCGGCCCGAAGGCGGGAGGTGGCTGTCGTGGCCGCCACCCAACTATCGGCCAATGTGGTCATCACCCGCTCCGCCACCGCGGCCTGAAGGCGGGAGGTGTTGGTCGTGGCCGCCACCCTGTTGTCAGCCGCCAGCCCACCATCGACCGCCGGGGTCATCACCCGCTCCACCACCGCCGCCCGAAGGCGAGAGGCGGAGGTGGATGCCCGCACGTGCGGCAGTGACCTTGCGCACTACACCGAGTTCCTGCGGGAGGAGGAAGAGCGCCTCGTCGAGCATGCAAAGAGCCTTACTGCCGTCATGGTCGCGGCACACGCCACCTCGGAGGCGAGGAATCAGGAGATCTACGAGGAGAACCACCGCTTCGAGAGGGGTCGTCTGGTGCGGCGGAGGGCGTTCGAGGTGAGCATCGCTGAAGCTACAACAGCGGCAGGCACCGTATTGCGATTGCCCAGCTCATCGGTGGGCTCCTCCTCCTCCGCCTCTTACTGAGCGCGCTCGGCAGAGGAGAGGCAGCCGGAAGTAGTACAATGCTCGTATAGGGGCTATTTTGTTCAGTTCATCTAACTATAGATGTGGTGGAACTGTACAACATACTTAAAATTAGCTAGTATATATAGTTGAACAAGCTATTTCAGTACATGGTTGGCAACAATTGGGGAAAATTTTGGTCGGTTCAGCTGTCGAGTTGAACTGTTTGTATAAATTAAGAATGACTACTTAATCTATGAATGAAATCTATGCTTAATTACTGAATTTTAGTTGCAAAAATTAGATACTGCTAGTGATTTTTAGCTTCATATTTTGACAAATCGCAGTGTCACAAGGATTGACGAATCTTACCAAATTGTTTATACGTGGTTGCACACGGGTCATCCAAAACAACCGTTTGCGTTGAATGGATGCACAGCTCCTGCGCTGCTCTCACTTTGCATACGGGTGTTCTATCTAAAACGTTTGCAATCAAGAGCTGCAGAAAATCCTGCTCGACACATTTTCTCTTGGCTTCCTAGGGAAGCTGTCGGTTTGCATACGGGTGTTCTAACTAAAACGTTTGCGATGAGTGTTTTATATTTAAATAGCGAATTAAACTACGGCTTGGGCGCCATTAATGGAGAGGATGCGAGCAAGGCAGGCGGCCATGGAAGTGGCTCGCTTCCCAGTGAGCCTGCTTAGCGTACAGCTCGCACGCTTCCTGGTGAGCCTGCGCATTTGAGGACAGCTTGCATGCCTCTCGGTCAGCCTGCGCACCGGACGGTGCTCGCACGCCTCCCGTTCACTCAAGGTCAAGCAGTTGTCCACACGGCACCTCCTACAACCATTAAAACCAAGACACGTGGCGTCACGTGAATGGTTAACAGAACGTACACGGTTTGAATTATACAAACGTTTGAGATATTAAAGTGGCAGCTATTTTTTCAAAATGCCTTTGTTAGTTATCATTATTCGAGTGCGCCTTCTCTCAAATGGACACGAAAAATACCACAGCATGTCGGGTGCCGTTCCATGATAGAATGCCAAGTATCATGAATTTCAGACGAGTTTTGGATTTACTAGAATTTAAAAACAAGGCATCTCAACATTTTGCCGGCAATCAACGGTGCCCTGGTGTTTGAAATTCATTCCCATTTCTTGCATGGGACCTAAGCATGCACCCAAGGACACAGATTTGATTTTTCAACCAATTTATATGCACTAGAGCATGTGCATGTAGTTCAAATTTGAATTATGCACATAAGTGCATTGAAAACTCAGTTAATGCATAAAAATGTCCAAACGAACCCCGAAAAATCACAAAAATTCACACAACACTCCTGTTGTTCTATGTTGACACGAGAAAAAAAATTGAAAGCAATAAGAGGCAATGGATATCATTTCATCCCCAAAGGTGGGACGTTCTCTACCGCAAACTATCATGCTTGTTGTGAGAAGCTCTGGTTTGTGAGAAGCATATACTCAAACCAGCCCCAAATGGGACAGAAATTTTACCACGGCATGTTGATGCCGCTCCATGACAGCATGCCAAGTTTCATCAATTTCAGACGAGTTTTGGATTTACTAGAATTTAAAAACCAGGCATCTCAATGTTTTGCCGGCAATCAACGGTGCCCTGGTGTTTGAAATTCATTCCCATTTCTTGCATGGGACCTAAGCATGCACCCAAGGACACAGATTTGATTTTTCAACCAATTTATATGCACTAGAGCATGTGCATGTAGTTCAAATTTGAATTATGCACATAAATGCATTGAAAACTCAGTTAATGCATAAAAATGTCCAAACGAACCCCGAAAAATCACAAAAATTTACACAACACTCCTGTTGTTCTATGTTGACACGAGAAAAGGTTTGAAAGCAATAAGAGGCAACGGATATCGTTTCGTCCCCAAAGGTGGGGCGTTCCCTATCGAAAACCATCATGCTTGTTGTGAGAAGCTCCGGTTTGTGAGAAGCATATACCCAAACCTTCCCCAAATGGGACAAAAAATTTACCACGTCATGTTGATGCCGCTCCATGATAGCATGCCAAGTTTCATGAATTTCAGACGAGTTTTGGATTTACTAGAATTTAAAAACCAGGCATCTCAATGTTTTGCCGGCAATCAACGGTGCCCTGGTGTTTGAAATTCATTCTCATTTCTTGCATGGGACCTAAGCATGCATCCAAGGACACATATTTGATTTTTGAACCAATTTATATGCACTGGAGCTTGTGCATGTAGTTAAAATTTGAATTATGCACATAAATGTATTGAAAACTCAGTTAATGCATAAAAATGTCCAAACGAACCCCGAAAAATCACAAAAATTCACACAACACTCTTGTTGTTCTATGTTGACACGAGAAAAAAATTGAAAGCAATAAGAGGCAATGGATATCGTTCGTCCCCAAAGGTGGTACGTTCCCTACCGAAAACCATCATGCTTGTTATGAGAAGGTCCGGTTTGTGAGAAGCATATACCCAAACCTGCCCTAAATGGGACAAAAATTTTACCACGGCATGTTAATGCCGCTCCATGATAGCATGCCAAGTATCATGAATTTCAGACGAGTTTTAGATTTACTAGAATTTAAAAACAAGGCATCTCAACATTTTGCCGGCAATCAAAGGTGCCCTGGTGTTTGAAATTCATTCCCATTTCTTGCATGGGACCTAAGCATGCACCCAAGGACACAGATTTGATTTTTCAACCAATTTATATGCACTGGAGCATGTGCATGTAGTTTAATTTTGAATTGTGCACCTGAAATGGCTAGAAAACCAATTTAATGTATAAAATGTTCAAACGAACCCTGAATAATTACAGTTCTTTTATGACACACATTTAGTTGCATGTTCACTCCAGATGAAAGGTCTAGCAATTCAAACACCGTCCATTGCCACCGTGACCCCATTGTGTAATTCAAATCAAGATGAAAAATCAAGTAGATCGCACACGGTTTATTATCAGCAACCGTGTGAGATGCAGGACAAAATATCCTAGAGCATCGTCGGTGTATAGTAGGCCTATGGCTTACGCGAGAAGGTGCGCGCCGGCTACGATCCACACCGCGCCTCAAGCACACTAGCTCGCTCCCCAAATATCATTTCACTGCTCAATCGTCACGGTGAAAGATGGGCACGTGGACCCACGCCGTGAGGGCAACTTTGGTGGCCCACTCCGTGAGAGCGCGCCGCGCCATGCGTGTGCTAACAAGGTGCATGAGCGTGGCCGCAATCTGCGATAGGGCGGCAAAGGCAGCCCAAACGGTCGTTGTTGCTTCTCAGGTGGCGGCAGCAACATCTGCCTCGGGGATAGCAACTGGCGAGAGCGGCACAACAGCTATCCATTCTGCAGCGGTGGCCTTAGCCCTGATGGAGGCCGCCCACGACCATGTCGAGGCTCCCCACGTCCAGCTCCTGGCGGTCACCACACAAATCGAACGAAGCTTCTCCGACAATGGTTGGCAACCCACGGCCGAAGAGCTGGCAAACACCGAGAGCGTTCGAGCAGCCGTCCGTTCCTCCGCCGCATACCTTGCAACGACGGAGCCCGTCCAAGCCCAGATCGCGTCCGCCCCATGCCCAGCTCGTGGCGGCCTTTTCTAAAGAGATGGCTGTGACGCCCTCGATTTAATCGTACACTAATCATGCACGCAAATGTGTACGATCAAGATCAGGGACTCACGGGAAGATATCACAACACAACTCTACAAATAAAATAAGTCATACAAGCATCATAATACAAGCCAGGGCCTCGAGGGCTCGAATACAAGTGCTCGATCATAGACGAAGTCACGGAAGCAACAATATCTGAGTACGTATATAAGTTAAACAAGTTGCCATAAGATGGCTAGCACAAACCGATACAGACGAAGAGGAGCAGCCTCCCGCCTCGATCCTCCTAAGCTACTCACGGTCGCCGCCGCCGGCTGCACGTAGTAGTAGGCAACTCCATAGTAGTAGTCGCCATCGACGGTGGCGCCGGGCTCGGGCTCCATAGTCCAGTGCAGCAATCGAGTAGAGGTAGGGAAAAGGGGAACAAGGCAACCGTGAGTACTCATCCAAAGTACTGCAAGCAAGGAGCTACACTACATATGCATGGATATATATGTAAAGGGCCATATCAAGGGACGAACGATGTAATGCCGTAATAAGAGGGGATAGCTAGTCTTAACGAAGACTACGCTCGACACCCGCCTTGCAATGTAGAAAAGGACAATCAAGTCCTCCAAGTAACATCACATATCAATAATCCTACCCGCGATCCCTCCTCGTATCCCCGAGAGAGAGCGACCACCGCTTGTATCCGCACTTGGAAGGGTGTGTTTTATCAAGTATCCGGTTCTAGTTGTCATAAGCTCAAGGTACAACTCCAAGTCGCCCTGCTATCAAGATCACGGCTATTCAATAGATTAACTTCCTGCAGGGTGCACCATCTTACCCAAAGACGCTTGATCCCATTTGGCCGACACACTTTCTGGGTCATGCCCGCCGCGGAAGATCAACACGCCGCAGCCCCACCTAGGCACAACAGAGGCCAAAGACGCCGGTCTAAACCTAAGCGCCAGCAGGGTCCGGGCCCATCGCCTCGAGCACACCAAGACGCTATGCGTAGGGCGACCGAAGCGCACCTAGCCTAGCAAGCGCCTCAGCCCAATCCGGCGCGCGCCGCCTGGCCGACGCCTCGGCGTGCTACTGGCCGATACCACGACGCCGGATTCCCATAACTACTCCCGCCGTAGATGGTTAGTGCGATAAGCTCAGAGCCAACTCAGATCAAATACCAAGACCTCGTTAAGCGTGTTAAGTATCCGCGAACGCCGAACAGGGCCAGGCCCACCTCTCTCCTAGGCGGTCTCAACCTGCCCTGCCGCTCCGCCTCAAGATCCACTCGTGGGTGCTCCATCAGCCGACCCGACTTTAGTCTCCACATGTATCATGTATAAGTATATAGTATATACCCGTGATCACCTCCCGAGTGATCACGGCCCGATAGTATAGCACGGCGATTTGACAAGAATGTAGGGCCACAGATGATGTACTAGCATCCTATACTAAGCATATAGGATTGCGTAAGGTAACAAATGGTTACAAGGACAAAGCTATGCAGCAAAGATAGGAGTATCTCAAAAACAAGAATATGCTATACTACTCTAATGCAAGCAGATAGAGAAGAGTAGGCGATATCTGGTGATCAAGGGGGGGGGCTTGTGGCGCGTGAGCACCACGGCTCGGCCCGTGACCATTTGGTCACCAGTGGGGCGGAGGCCGGCACGAGATCCACGGGGGGGCGTTGGCGCGGCGGAGGGGGACGCCGCCGGGCGAGGAGAAAGGAGAGGAGGTGGTCATGACGGCGTGGCTGCTGGCGGCGCATCATGCGTGACCGAGAGGGAGGCCGGAGCCGGGCGACGGGAGGCCAGGCGCCGGCGGCGCTCGTAGGGGACTAGGGGAGAGAGGGGACCGATGGGGTGGGGAGTGCTCACGGGAGGGAGCGTGGGGTCTATGCGAGCTGCTGGGGCGGTCGGGTCGACTGCTGAGGAGGAGGGCGGGGGCGGCCGACGGCGACGGATCTCGGCGGGGGGTTCGGGACGGGGGCACCCAGGCGGGCGAGGGGCCTTGGCGCAGAGCGCTGCAGGTCGGGAGGAGGGAGGAGGTGCGGTCGGGCGGCGGGGGTCACCGCGCGAGGGGGTGCGACGGATCGGCCGGTGCCGATCCGGATCGGGCGGGGAGGAGGAGGGATCGGGGAGTGAGGGTGCGGCTAGGGTTTCCCGCCGACCGGGGGATAAGGAGTGGCCGGTTGGGCTGGGCTGGGGGCTGGCCGGGCTGGGCAGTGGGCTTGGCCCAGCTGGGCCATGGGGGGTTTTCCCTCTCCCATTTTGTTTTATTTTCCTTTTTATTTCTTTTCTTTTCTGCTTTTAATTTATTTAAAATATTTAGACCACACAAAAATGTGCACCCCACCATAATTAGCTTTGTAATTTTGACAACCCCGAACATTTTAGTTTTCATTTTTGAAAACTTTTATCGCTTGCCTATGTTTTAAATTTGCATTTGAACCGGTTGAATCCACGTGAGTTTAATCACGGTGGACGTGGCATCATTAGCGAGGATTACAGTAGCTAAATTATCCGGTGTTACAAATCTCCTCCACTACAAGAAATCTCGTCCGAGATTTAGGAGGTAGAAGGAAAGAGTGCGGGTATTCATCTCAAGACGATCCTCGCTCCTGTGTGGCTTCGTCTTGAGTGATTCGACCATCGGACTTTGAGGAACTTGATCGCCTTCGGCGTGTGCGGCGTTCAGCTTGGTCGAGAATGCGGACCGGATGCTCTTTATAGGAGAGGTCTGTTGCAATTCGAGCACTTCATGGTCCACCGCTCGGATTGGGTCCTTGAAATAGCGCCGGAGTTGTGACACATGGAACACATCGTGAACTCCGTGAAAGGTTCGACGGAAGCTCCAGCTTGATAAGCCACTTTTCCACGCCTCTCGAGAATAGTGAATGGGCCAATATAGCGAGGAGCTAGCTTGCCCTTGATCCCGGCGCGTGAGCACCCTTCATTGGTGTAACGCGAAGATAGGCCTTTTCGCCAGTTGATAGACCATGTCTTTGTGATGACGGTCATAATTACTCTTTTGACGCGATCGAGCAGTCTTGAGATTCTCGCGAATAATGCGGACTTGTTCTTCGCATGTTGGATAATATCCGGACCAAGAGTGGATGTTCCCGATTTCGACCAGTTCGAGAGGGGTTCGCACTTTCGCCCATATAACACTTCAAGGGGGCCATCTTCGCACGAGCTTGATAGCTATTATTATAAGAGAACTCAGCATACGGGAGAGATTCCTCCCATTTCTTGCGAAGGAAGCGACACAAGCTCAAGCATGTCTTCGAGAATTTGGTTGACACGCTCAACTTGCCCTTGAGATCATGGATGAAATGCAGATCTTGAAAGATAAATGAGTTCCCATAGCTTCTTGAAAACTTGCCCGTAATCTTGAAGTGAATAAGCTGCCACGGTCCGAATCGATAATCAGTGGAATACCGTGAAGTGAGACAATTCGACATGTAGAGAGTTGCAAGCTGGCTAGCAGTGATCGCTTCTTTGACCGCCGTAAAATGTGCAACTTTAGAAAGCCGGTCAATGACGACAAGAATAGCATCATTACCTTTCTGCGATTTGGGAAATCCTCGGACGAAGTCCATTTCAACGTGGTCCCATTTCCATTCGTGAATAGAGATAGGTTGCGAGTTCCAAAGAGGCCTTTGATGTTCTCGCTTTGATACGACGGCAAACGCCACACTCAAAGAACATAGCGAGCAATGTCCTGCTTCATATTAGACCACCAGAATCTCTGACGAATGTCTTGATACATCTTTGTACTACCAGGATGGATACATAGAGGCGTATCATGAGCTTCTTTCATAACCTTCTGAGTCATATTCAGGTTTTCCTTCTTACACGGCACCACTAGGTGGCCTTTGAACTACAAGGCGCCATCATCAGCAATAGTGAAGAATGAGGGATTTCCTGCTTTGAGGTCTTGCTTAATCTTGTAGACTTCAGAGTCAAATCCCTGCATTGTCTTTATGGTGCCCACGAGATCGGGTTCAACAGCCAGGGTATAGAGGGAGCCCTGGGAAACCACACGGAGATTCAACTTGCGAACTCCGGAGGAGGGGAGCGAAAACCACGGAGGAACAATATGGAGGTTCAGCTTTCTCAATTCTTCAACAAGTGAGGGCTGAACTTTGTGAACTCAAGGTGGTTGCAGAAGACTTGCGGCTCAAGGCATCAGCCATTACATTAGCCTTGCTCGGCGATAGGAAATACCCAAATCAAAGTCTGCAGTCTCCATCCATCTCTGGCACGACGGAGGTTCAGGTCTGGCTGAGTAAACAGATACTTCAGACTTTGGTGGTCGGTGAAGATCTCGCAACGATTACCGAGAAGGTAATGTCGCCACTGCTTTAGCGCATGAATGACAGCAGCAAGTTCGAGGTCGTGAACTGGGTAGTTCTCTTCATGAGGGCGCAATTGTCGAGAGGCATAAGCAACCACTTTGCGCTCTTGCATTAGGACACCGCCTAATCCTTGACGGAAGCGCCGCGATAAATGACGAAGTCCTTCTTAGTATCGGGAGGAGCTAGCATCGGGCAGAAGTCAACTTGTCCTTGAGTGCCCGGAAACTTTCCCGACACTTATCTCGCCCATTGGAATTTGACGCCTTATGCAACAAAGTTAGTCGAGGCCTGGCAATCTTGGAGAAGTTCTCGGCGAATCGACGGCAATAGTCAAGCGAGACCGAGAAAACTTCGACTTGCTTAACGCTCTTCGGAGGAGTCCAATCGAGAATAGCCTGAACTCTTTCGGGGTTGACGGCAATACCATCCTTAGAAATGACATGCCCAAGATAAGTTACTTCGAAGCCGAATTCACATTTGGAGAACTTGGCATAGAGTTGATGCTCTCGTAGCTTTTCCAAAGACAAGACTAAGATGTTCAAGATGCTCTTCTTCATTCTTGGAAAAGATCAGATATCATCCAGATAAACCACGCATTAACTTGTCGAGGTAATCCATGAATATATAGTTCATCGAGCGAGAGAAGGTGGCTGGAGCATTGGTTAAGCCGAAGACATGACGGTGTACTCGTATGAACCATAACGAGTCACAAAGGCGGTCTTGGGGATATCCTCCTCACGAACACGGATCTGGTGGTAACCCAACCTCAAGTCGAAGTTTCGAGAACACCGACGAACCAGCCAGCTTGATCATAAAGATCATTGATCCGAGGAAGAGGATACTTATTCGAATGGTAGCTTGATTTATAGGACGGTAGTCTTGGACCAATCGGTTTGTCCCATCCTTCTTCTTGACAAAGAGAGAAGGTGCTCCCCAAGGAGAGCAACTTGGGCGAATGAAGCCACTTTGAAGAGATTTGTCGATTTCCTCCTTGAGCTCAAGGAGTTCATGCGGCGGCATCTTGTAGGGTCGCTTGGCTATAGGAGTGGTGCCTGGTTTCAAGTTGATGACGAATTCGACAGCTCTAGCAGGGGAATCCTGGAAGTTCTTCAGAAAGACGCCTTGGAAATCGCAAACGCAGCAGAATGTTTTCAATACCCTCGAGTGGTGCGGCGCTCAATGCATTCAACGCATAGAGCCTTGCCTCGCATTTTGCACCATATGAGCTTGGTAAGTGACTATTTCATCCGAAGGGTGTAGCAGATGGACGGTCTTCGTGGCGCAAACTATGGAAGCAGATGCGCTTTAACCAATTCATTCCCGAATGAGGTCAATGCTACAAGACTTCAAAGACGATGGGAGAGACAAGGAATTCCAGTCCTTTGATTTCAACGGGGACGTCGTTGCAAATCATGGAGGTTCGACATTGGCCTGCAGGGGTGTGTACTAATAGTGAAGCATTCATGTCTTCACTTTTAATGCCATGCATGAATGCAAAATCTTCGACATGAATGAATGCGATGCCCCAGATCAAATAAAACGATGTCGGTACTGAATTTACGAGAAGTGTACCCATCACAAGATGGTGCTGGTCTTGAGCTTCGCTCGGATCAACGTGGTTGGCCCGAGCTTGACCATAAGGCTTGGCAGTGTTGTTATGGTGCAGGTGTTTCCACGCCAGGTTCCGCCGGAAGGGCAGCTGATTCTGGTTCGTTGCATTCTCTAGCACGGTGCCCTGTTGTCCACACGAAGCACAAGCCATTATTGGGAGTGGGAACGGAGCTTGGGGTGGTGGAGCCGAAGCTTTGGCTGCTTAGTTGTAGGCGCACGAGGTGTAGCATAGTTCTGCCTTGGAGCAGTGCATTCGGCTGGTACATACTTGTGGGAATCCATATCTTGCGCTTCACGAGGACGGGCCGAAGATGAGCCCGTGTCACGGTTGCGCTGTTAGAGCTCGTATTCCTGCAGCCAGTTTCGACATTGATAGCTTTGTTCACCAAGGTGGCGAAATCAGCAAAGTCGTGCACCGAAGTGCGAGCTTGATGTCGCCTTGAAGGCCGCCACGAACTTCTCCTGTCTGCGTGCATCGCTTGCAATATCCTCTTGAAAGATAGCGAGACAAGTCCAGAACTCTCCGATAAGCTTCAACAGTCTTGTTGCCTTGGGTGAGGTTGCGGAACTCACGCTTCTTCCGTCCATGACCCCTTGAGGGATGAAGCGGCATGGAAGGCAGCTTGGAAGTCCGGCCAGTGATGAGTTTTCCAACTGGCAGAGTACGCCGTGGCTGTCCCACCATTGAGCTGCGGGTCCCTTCAGAAGAAGGAAGCAAAGGTGACATAGTCTGGCAGGGCTACATCAGCAGACTCCATTTCATAGGTGATGTCACGGAGCCGACCATCAAGATCCAGCGGCTGAGTTGAGCTGCGGTACACGCTGGGTTCAGCGTATGAAATCCTGCAGAGTTGTTCCGTTTGGGTGCTGGTTCATATTGGGGCGAGGAAACTGAGCCATCATGTTCTCCATGAACTGGCGATTCATCTCAAGCTGTTGGACCATACCAGCCATGTACTCAGGCGGTGGTGGGAAGTTGCCACCACGACCACGACCAGCTGGCCTAACCATCCTGCTATTATATAACAGGGGCAGTTCAGCATTTGAGAAATTCATGCAAAGGACAAGAAGTATTCATGATGAAACATGCATAACGAAATCAGCACGATAGAAACTACATAGTAGTTGGCATATCTTACAAAAGGGATCATGCATAGAGTTCGATACATAGAGTTCAGTACATAGACTAAGACATCATAGGCGGCACGCAGGCTCGCGGCGAATACATCAAACACTAACAAGCAAGTCTACATCAGTCCCACGCGGTACTGCGGAGGTAGCTGTAGCCTGAAAGCTGGTAGTGCGGCAGCGGATAGTCCTCCACGTCAGTGACCTGGGGGCCGCGGATACTCTGGTGCTGAATCCGACGCCCAGTGGGCGAAGAGGGCTGGTCGGGGAGTAGCCTCCCACGTCCGCCAACCGACACCCCGGGGCATCACGGTCTGGCTGGGTAGATCGCAGAACGCGGCAGCTCTCCGGATCGGACAAAGGGGTGCATCAGCGTCAGAGCACGGTAAAGGTGCTGACGGGTGATGTACAACTCGTGGCGAAGAGCTCGGTTAGCTCGATCCAGCCCATCAGCATGCAGAACAAAGTTCTGATGGTAGAAGGGCTCTCTGGTGACAGTGGAGTAGGCAGCAGGTGTAGTAACCTCCTCACCAACATCGACGCGATAGCAATGTGCCCAAGGGGAGGTGTCCAACTCGATACTCGCACGAAGACGTGTCGAGCAGCATAAGCAGCATCGTGGACTGCCATATCGATAGTCACTCCAACACCATGTGCGGTGTGCAAGACAAGAGGTGAGTCATACTCCGAGAGTAGAGGTGGACGATGGCGGCGATCGCTCCTCGGTTATAGTCCCGGTACTCCTCAAAGACGGTGTACTCAGGGGTGCCGCGATAACCCAGATAGGTCATCATCTCGCTAGCACCGCAGTGATCCCGAGGCACCAATGGCCGTCGTGTGGCGCATTTACCTGCCTCGTGGGTTCCATCCGAAAACAAAGACGCTTCAAAGGAGTCAATGACAAGGTGGAAATTGCTCAAATACAATTTCAAGAACAACTAAGGCTATATCCAACTTTGGGGTGAATGTGGTCACGGGATCCTAGTGTCGTTAGTAAAAACGCTTAACCCGAGTAGAAGAGAGTTCGAGTCCCGAGTAAAGGTCGAGGAGTAAAAGATCCTAGTACCACCCGATGGCGGCGTGGGCCCGTAAGGCACACAGCCAAGTTAGTAAAAGTTTTTCCAATGTCTAGACTCGACTTCGGCCAAGGAGTGTGGAAGGGGGATTCCTACAGCAATGGCTCGATACCAACTTGTGACGCCCGATTTAATCGTACACTAATCATGCACGCAAATGTATACGATCAAGATCGAGGACTCACGGAAGATATCACAACACAACTCTACAAATAAAATAAGTCATACAAGCATCATAATACAAGCCAGGGCCTCGAGGGCTCGAATACAAGTGCTCGATCATAGACGAAGTCAGCGGAAGCAACAATATCTGAGTACGACATAAGTTAAACAAGTTGCCATAAGATGGCTAGCACAAACCGGGATACAGACGAAGAGGAGCAGGCCTCCTGCTCGATCCTCCTAAGCTACTCCCGTCGCCGCCGGGGGCTGCACGTAGTAGTAGGCACCTCCGGTAGTAGTCGCCATCGACGGTGGCGTCTGGCCCTGGGCTCCATAGTCTGCTGCAGCAATCGAGTAGAGGTAGGGGAAAAGGGGAACAAGGCAACCGTGAGTACTCATCCAAAGTACTCGCAAGCAAGGAGCTACACTACATATGCATGGATATATGTGTAAAGGGCCATATCAAGGACTGAATGCAGAATGCCGTAATAAGAGGGGATAGTTAGTCTTAACGAAGACTACGCTCGACACCGCCTTGCAACAGTAGAAAAGGACAATCAAGTCCTCCAAGTAACATCACATAGCAATAATCCTACCCGCGATCCCTCCTCGTATCCCCGAGAGAGAGCGACCACCGTTGTATCCGCACTTGGAAGGGTGTGTTTTATCAAGTATCCGGTTCTAGTTGTCATAAGCTCAAGGTACAACTCCAAGTCGCCCTGCTATCAAGATCACGCCTATTCAATAGATTAACTTCCTGCAGGGTGCACCATCTTACCAAAGACGCTTGATCCCATTTGGCCGACACACTTTCTGGGTCATGCCCGCCGCTGAAGATCAACACGCCGCAGCCCCACCTAGGCACAACAGAGAGGCCAAGCACGCCGGTCTAAACCTAAGCGCAGGGTCCGGGCCCATCGCCTCGAGCACACCTGCGACGCTGCAGGGCGGCCGAAGCGCACCTAGCCTAGCGGCGTTCCAGTCCAATCCGCGCGCGCCGCTCCGTCCGCCGACGTCTGAAGTGCTTACGGCCGATACCACGACGCCGGATACCCATAACTACTCCCGCGAGATGGTTAGTGCGATAAGCTCAGAGCCAACTCAGATCAAATACCAAGACCTCGTTAAGCGTGTTAAGTATCCGCGAACGCCGAACAGGGCCAGGCCCACCTCTCTCCTAGGCGGTCTCAACCTGCCCTGCCGCTCCGCCTCAAGATCCACTCGCGGGTGCTCCATCAGCCGACCCAACTTTAGTCTCCACATGTATCATGTATAAAGTATATAGTATATACCCGTGATCAACTACCGAGTGATCACGGCCCGATAGTATAGCACGGCAGACGGACAAGAATGTAGGGCCACAGATGAATGTACTAGCATCCTATACTAAGCATATAGGATTGCAGGTAAGGTAACAACAGAAGTTACAAGGACAGGCTATGCAGCAAATATAGAGTATCTCAAAACAGAATATGCTATACTACTCTAATGCAAGCAATATAGAGAAGAGTAGGCGATATCTGGTGATCAAGGGGGCTTGCTGCGGCGCGAGCACCACGGGCTCGGCCCTGACCATTTGGTCACCGGGGCGAGCGCCATGACGAGATCCACGGTGGGGCGTTAGTGCGGCGGAGGGGGGACGCCGCCGGGCGAGGAGAAAGGAGAGGAGGTGGTCATGACGGCGTGGCTGCTGGCGGCGCATGCATGTGACCGCGAGGGCGGCCGGAGCCGGCGACGGGAGGCTGGGGCGCCGGCGGCGTTCGGAGCGGACTAGGGAGAGAGGGACCGATGGGGAGGGAGTGCTCACGGGAGGGAGCGTGGGGTCTATGCGAGCTGCTCGGGGCGGTCGGGTCGATCGTTGAGGAGGAGGGCGGGAGGCGGCCGACGGCGACGGATCCGCGGGGGGGGTCGGGACGACCTCATGGCGGGCGAGGGGGCCTTCTTGAGTGCGGCAGGTCGGGAGGAGGGAGGAGGTGCGGTCGGGCGGCGGGGTCGCCAGCCGAGGGGGGGCGAGGATCGGCCGGTGCCGATCCGGATCGGCGGAGGAGGAGGAGGATCGGGGGTGAGGTGCGGCTAGGGTTTCCCTGCCGACCGGGGGATAAGGGATTGGCGGTTGGGCCGGGCCAGGGGCCTAGCCGGGCTGGGCAGTGGGCTTGGCCTGGTTGGGCCGATGGGGTTTTCCCCTCTCCATTTTGTTTTATTTTCCTTTTTATTTCTTTTCTTTTCTGTTTTAATTTATTTAAAATATTTAGACCCGTTACAAAAATGTGTGCACCCCACCATAATTAGCTTTGTAATTTTTGACAACCCCCGAACATTTTAGTTTTCATTTTTGAAAACTTTTATCGTTTGCCTATGTTTTAAATTTGCATTTGAACCGGGTTGAATCCACGTGAGTTTAATCACAGTGACGTGGCATCATTAGCAGGGATTACTGTAGCTAAATTATCCGGGTGTTACAATGGCCGACGCGGATAGCGAGATGCTTGTCGAGTATGGTGCGATGGATGCCATGGAGCCCCTTCCCCAAGAGACCGTCAGGCGCGAGCTGGACATGGAGGCGGCGGCGGAGATCGACGAGCACCAGCCGTAGTAGTACTCTTTGTTTTGTTTAATTAAGAGCGTCGGTCTTTAATTTGTTAGAGTAATGTTTAGGTCAGCTAGCTCTGTTTAATTGCTGAACTTGCTCGATTAAGAAGTGTGGGTGTGATGTAGTCTCCATTGTGTACCCAAATTATGCAATGACATGGATGACCACTGTAACCATGGAAATTCAAACCAAAACTTTTGACGTTCAAACTCACCACACATGGGTGAAGCTATCTGAATCGTTTGTGATGTCCACATATCGTACACAGTTCTAAATAAGGGGCCGTGTCTGATGACACTTTGCGCGCCAGTTATTTGGCTGAAGCGATTCCAAATTTTCGGCTTCCGCGGATATATCTATCTCACCGCTCCTCCCCCTTACCAAAAGCCACATTTCCCCCTCTTTCCGCCTTCATTTCCAAGTTGAAACCTTCACTCCTTGCTTGCAGCGCCGCCTCCTCGTTGGCGACCCTCCTTCACGTTGCTCGGCCTCATCTATCTAGGCAGGTAATTCACACCCGACCCCCATCCTCCTCCTCCTTCCACATCCCACATGCCACGACCGCCGGCGCGAGCGCGACACCTTCCACCCAAATCACCGACCCCTCCACCAAATAAGCGTCGGCCTAAGCCATGGTGCACACAGTATAGCCAGGATCTCAAGGAGCATTTGGCAGCGGAGAAGCAAATCGCGGCCGCACGTGCGGATGAGGTCGCGATGGCTGCCATTCGTGCTGACCACCAGTTCTTGGAGGAGCACCTTGCCATTTGCTAGCTACTGGTTAAGCATGCTCGGTTTACCCGTTGCGTGTGCTGCTCCTACCTTTCCTTCACAAATTCTAGTGAATTGTGCTATCTAATTTTACCATGCAACATGTTGCTCTAGTGTATATGTTCTATATGTCGTGCAGTGTGGTGCTCACTTATTAACTGTTTTGTTAATTAGTTATCGTCTTCAGTTAACTGTTTGGTT
This sequence comes from Aegilops longissima, assembly GCA_021605205.1. Classification (NCBI taxonomy): domain Eukaryota; kingdom Viridiplantae; phylum Streptophyta; class Magnoliopsida; order Poales; family Poaceae; genus Aegilops; species Aegilops longissima. The sequence goes on from CM038676.1 coordinate 467,038,008, forward strand.
CAATTCTGCAAATGTGATGTTCAATTCTTCAGGCTGCAATTTTGTATTGTCTTCCATGTGAGAAATAAATCGAATTTATCTTTACAAAATACATGAGAAACGAATACAATTGCTATATTTCCAAGTTGTCAAGCATGCTTGGTTTGGTTATACATTGTGCAATGTGGTGCTCAATTAATGTTTTGTTCATTTGTGTTGTGGTGTTTAGTTAACTGTTTGGTTCAATTCTGCAATGCGTTGTTCAATAGTTGTGGGTGCATTCTGTTATTGTATACCATGTGAGGAATAAATTGAATTTGGCTGTAGTAAATACATGAGAAACAAATACAATTTCTACAATTGGCTGTAGTTAACTGTTTGGTTAACTGTCTGATCTTCTATTAGGAGTATGTTATATTGTGCAATGTGGTGCTCAGTTAATGTTTGGTTCATTTGTTGTGGTGTTTAGTTAACTGCTTGGTTCAATTCTGCAATGCGATGTTCAATTGTCGTGGGTAGAATTTTGTATTGTTGTGCACGTGAGGAATAAATCGAATTTGGATGCACTTAATACATGAGAAACATATACAAGTGCTATATTTCCTAGTTCTTAATCATGCTTGGTTTGGGTAAATGGGTTTTCCGTGTGGCTTGAATTAATCTGATGAATCTGCAATGTGCTTATTTTTCATCAACATATTTTACCGATAGCATGCGAACCCTTACTTAACCTGATGACTAACTACCTTATATGTGTTGCAGGGAAACAATGGGAAGAACTAAGGTTTACAATCGAGGTTAGCACGTGCATGGTCCGTTCTCTAATAGCACATTATTGTGCAATTGCAGGAACCATTCTAATATTTTGGTTTTTAACAATTTGGTCTTGCACACGTAGGTCCTGCTGTCAGAGGTTTTGACCAATTGTTCGACCCTTTTTGCATATGGGGAAATGAGTTGTCCATGAATATCAATCAAATCAAGAAACTCAGAAAGATTGTTAGGATAAAGAAATTAGCGACAAAAAACAACAAGATCTTTGTCTGCACAATGAAGAATACATCACTTCACTACAAGATGGTACTAACTATTATACCTTGCCTTTTTTATTCCTTTGCCCCATTTCCAATATAGATAAGATATTTATGCACATCCTTGTTTTCAGGCCTTTCCAAAGCAGTTCATCGATGATTACCTCTCAAACCACCTCTATGGTCGAGGCGAGGAAGGTTTTCATACAACACCCACGGTTCAATATTGAAGTGTTCTGAAGAGGACGGCGACGACGGTCAATCATCCACGAGCACCGCCTAAAGTAGCAAAGACCTTCAACATGAATGAAGGCTCAATATTCGCCTTCCGCTTCAGAAGTTTTCCAGATGAGATGCATCTGTCTATATACCATCTATGATTCTAATTTCGAAAGGTTCTACATGTTGCATGTGGAACTTGCTGCTGGTGCAGTTGTGTAATGGGGTAGCTGAGTGCTGAAGCTATATCGTGTTGTACTCTGATGTTTTTCAATTATGAAATTCTGCTTCCTTAATATGGAAATGAAATATATTGTGTGCTTAATATGAAATGTCAATTAGATTAATAAATGTATTATGAATAATCAGATAATTAGCTTGCTAATGGCGAATTAGCCTACTAATTGGGTTTTGCTATTGCAAACGGTTGTTGAAAAAATACCGTGGGCGATGACCTCAGGCAACGCACACAGTTTCTAGGCATAAACCGTGTTGGATCAATGAACAATCACACACGACTTTCTCTTGAAAACTGTTTGCGTTAGGCCATCTTGCGCAAACGTTTACCACATAAAAACTGTGTGTGATGGATAGCCTTTGCCACACAGTTTCTTCTACGGACCGTGTGTGATACATTCAATAACGCAATCGATTTAACGGGAAAAATTGTGTGTGATGTACCTATGAACGGAAATGTTTTCCTTGGAGCGACTGTGTGGGATGTACATACGAACGGAAACATTTAGCAGGGACTGACTGTGTGGGATGTACTTATGATCGAAACAATTTCGCCAGATAATTGTATTTTTTAACTCTCAGACGATTTCCATATTTGAGCGCTTCTCGATGCTACGACCTCATTTTGCCGAGCGTGTGTGCCAGGAGGGCATATCCCCGACGGTTTATGGGTCGTGTGGGAAGGACCCCCCTATCGCCCACACTTCCTTGGCGACGGTTCCAAATGCCGTTGCTGAAAGGGGTTAAAAACCGTTTGTTTAGGACCGACGCGTACCGGTGCATGTTCCTCACTTGTAGGCAATCCGCACTGGCGAATTCCTAACTCCTCGCCGAACAAATTCTCGAGACCGTAAGAACTTCGTCTCACATCAAGAAATTGACTGAACTGTATGAGATTTCCAATGGCTTCGCTCGAAGGGATTGGTAGATGTAGGATTTTGAGTTGAGCATCACTTGGAAACTTTTCCTTAGTTTTTCCTCGACCCCCTTTAACAGTACGGTGTTTCCTATGACTCAATAAACTATGAAAACAAAGTCTTCCTGCTTCATGTTCCTCGCATGAATATCAAGTCTTCACGGTCACACCAATTTCTTCACTTTCAAAGTCTTCATAAAGCCAAAGTCTTCAGTTGAAGACATTCATTTTTAGGGGTTGACTTTCTCTGTAAGTATCAAACTCCTCATAAACTTATAGACCTGTGTACACTCACAAACACATTAGTCCCATAACCTATAAGTCTTCAATACACCAAAATCACTAAGGGGCACTAGATGCACTCACAATCCCCCCCCCTTTGGTGATTGATGACAATATAGGTTAAGTTTTCAACGAGGATAAACATATGAAGTGTAAATACTGATTTTGAGGAATTTGATTGCAAGATATAGAAGAACTCCCCCTAAAGATGTGCATATGTGAGGAATTTGCTTTTGACAAGCAATGCACATTGAAGAGTAGAATCATGGAGATCTCCCCCTATATCTTGTAATTCATACACGCATTTAACATATGATATGAAGAATTGGAAATGCATGATGAAATATGGTGACTGATGTAATTGAGCATGCGTGTATTAACATATATGAGGAGATAGCATGCAGAAGAACATAGCAAAAGTATCAGATCACCATTAGGTTTAAGTTTACAACTCGATCCAATAAAGATTTCAAAAGGACGAGAGTTGTAACTTAGCAAAAAAACACCCATATATAGACCCACTTGAAGACTAACTCAAATTTCTCCCCTTTGTCATCGAATGACCAAAAGGGACGAAAAATGAGGACTAACGCCCCTGAAGAATATCATCACGAAGTCGATGGAGGAGCGCCAGCGTTGTTGGGGTCGGTTGTTGAAGTAGGGCATGCCGTAGTGTCATCCAAGTCTTCATTTTCATCAGTCTCGTGCGATGAAGAATAAGAGCTGGCCACCAAGTGAGGAACTTTGACCTTCTTGAATTTCTTCGAAGGTGGCCGAGAGCAGTCAAAGTCCTGCTTGAAGCTCATCTGCTTAAGATCTTCTTCACTATAGAGATGAGACAGTACAGCCCAGGTGCAATCAAAAACTTTATGGAGGTAGTAATGGTTCTTCTTCACTAAATTCTGAGTGATTGTCATGTTCTGAAGAATTGAACCAAACTGCCTTTTGACCCAGTTGTGGTTACGATCGATCTTCTGGTGAAGACTGAGGACAAGCTCACGATCAGTCATCACTCTTGGAGCAGTGGCTTGAGGATTTGGCTTTGAGGCATTTGCGGCAAAGTCATGGGTGGCAGAGTCATCATTGGTGGAGTAGGATGCAGCTTTGCGAATCTGGCCATCCAATGGGCGTATGCTTTCATCAATAACAGTGGCCTTGCCCTTCTCATCAGCTGAGGAAATGGTCCGTTTGAGGACTTCAATTGGGGGCAAGTAGCTGCCATGGTTAAGAGTGTCAGCCTTGTAGTTGATTGAAGATCTTGATCTGATGAATCTCATGATCCAGGGAGCATAAGGCTTCAATTCAAACAGTGAAAGAGGAACATTTGCCATAATCCTCATGAAGAAATCATGGTAGTTGATAGGAACTCCATGGATGATGTTGAATAGCAGATTCTTCATGATGCCAACGACCTCTTCTTCATTAGAGTCGTGGCCCTTGATTGGACTGAGGGTCTTGGTCAAAATTCTGTAGACAGGCCGTGGCACATAGAGCAATTCCTTCACAAGGAATTTGGTTCTTGTGGCTTGACCAGGCTTCAGAGGCTTCATCAACACTTGCATGAAATGATCAGATAGCTCAGGTTCATGGTAGATGAGCCGCACACCTTCAAGGGGAGGACTGATCAAGGGCATGAAGCAATTTAGAGGTTGGAGCTTTGTAGTGTGTGTTCTCAGTCATCCAGTCCAACACCCAAGAGTTCACATCTTCAGTGTTGCCGGTGATGTGCAACGTAGCATAGAACTGAAGGATTAGCTCTTCATTCCAGTCACAGATGTCGGTGCAAAAATTGAGCATCCCAGCGTCATGAAGAACACTGAGGACTAGGAGCAAGGCAGCGACTCCATATCAACATGAGGAATATGCTCATGGTCGAAGATCTTATCTTTATCAAAAAGCAGTGAAGAGTAGAAATTCATCTGACTTGTGGTCCAGACGCGCTTCCTTCGAAGATGAGCAGAGGCATAAGGGTTGTAATCACTGAAGAACACATGCTCATGAAAGAAGTCATCAGCTTTGAACTTCTATTTCTATGAGAAGGGATTCTTCGGCTTGGGCTGAGGAGTATTAGTCAACGTCTTCACAGCCTCTGGAATCACAGTCTCAGGAGCCACAGGCTGAGGAATTTCAGTTTCAACATCTTCAGCAGCAACCTGGGTCTCCATTTCTTCAGCAGCATGTACATCAGCACTAGTGGCTCAAATTTCTTCAGGGATGGTAAGAAGAGAAGCTTGAGGTTCTTCAGAGCCCGTATGAATTTCTTCAGTTTGGACTGGGGACTGAGGAATCTGTTGCAGAGGGGTGAACATTGGGGAATTGGGGTGATGACTTTCCAAGTAGTCATCATTCAGAATAAGAGTGGTGCACCCAATGTCCACGTCTTCATCTTCTTCATCAATTTCCTTAATGCCTGCCTCTTCAGCTGTAAACTGAGGCATGGGCGATGATACCAATGGAGTGGACGTGATGTTGTCCACTTCAAATTCCTCATCCAACTGCTCTAACGAAGCAGCAGAAGGATCTTCTTCATCTGATCCACTAGGGATATCATATTCCTCACCAAAGGGACAATTTCCTTTGATGGCATGCTTGAAATAGGAACAACATCTATTGGATTTTCAAAAGAGCTCATCAAGGTCTTCGCTTTCTTTGGTGTTGAAGACTCTGAGGCGGCAGATGTTTTCCTTTTCTTCACAGCTGCTCGCTCCGCAGCTTTTGTTTTCTTCGCTTCTGATGCAGAAGGAAGAATAGGACTTGGTGTTGGTGCAGGAGGAGCAGAGGAAATTGGTGCAGTGTCCTTAGGCGAATCGATGCAGATTGCCACAGCTTGTTCAGTGTCTTGGTATGCGACAAATGCTTCAGCTGGCCTGTCTTGATCCTCAGGAGCAACACTAGTGGTTGCCCTGGCAATTTCATCAGCGGCTGGAATACCATCATCATCCCTGGTGCTTTCATTTTCATCAGCAACCTGATCTTCATCAGCGGTGTTGGCATGTTCTTCAGTTGGCTGAGTAGATGCTTCAGCTTGAGGAGATTGATGTTGCGTTGGGGCTGCAACATTTGAGGTGAATCTCTCTGCCAACTTGACGAATCTGACCTTGGCTCCAAGCCAATCTGCATGGTAGGCGTCAAATTCATCACTGAGTCCTTTGATCTCATCTTGTGCATCCACAAGTTCATCAGTTGTCATTTTGATAACATTTTTCTTCAGAAAACGCTCCTTCTTGTACTGAGCTTTCTTCAGCTGCCTGGCCTTTTCAAATTTCCATTTTTCCTCGCCTATGAAGGCAGTCAGCATGTGACTTTGGCCAGGGGTGAGCTTGAAGTCAGGCATATGAGTGTTGGGGTCCTTGTACTAGAGATCAATGAAGTCTAGGATCAGCTTGGGATCCAACAAAAGAGGCACATCTGTGCCTTTGGCTCTAGCGGCCCTTAGTTGTCTATCTCTGATGATTTCTGCAAGTTCATCATCATCAGCTTCGTCTTCGCTTGACGGAACATGGAAGGCAACCTGCTTCTTGTGAGGACTTAGTCTAGTGCCTCGTCCAGCAGTAACCTTGGTCTTCAGCAAAGTTGGGCCTGTTGAGGACTATGGAGGAGCTAAAGAACTTGCAGGGGCTCCTGAGGCAATTGAGATGCATGTGGTCCTTTGACAAGAGGCGAGATGCACAGGTGTCGAGGACTTTGCCGGAGGAGCTGAGGGCTTTGCAACTGGAGGAACTGGAGCAGCTTGAGGAATTTGCCGCGAGGGCATAGATGAGCTTGGCCGTGAGGGCATTGCTGAGGAGCTTGGTGGTTTGCGAGCTGGCTTCTTAGGCATAGCCTTCTTGGGCTTGCTAGCAGAGGCCTCAACAGCAGCTGCAGCAGCAGAGTCTTCCTTGAATTTCCTCACTGCTTCCTTAGCCATTTTGGCTAGTTTTGCTTGCCACTTGGCCCATTCATCAGGATAATCCTCACCGCGCTTGAGGCTGGTGGGATCAGCTTCTTTGCCAGGTGCCAGTGGAGGTCTTGGGCAAGTAGGGTGTAGAGCGAATTTCTTCATGTACTTGGGAGTAACATATCGGTATTCCCTCCATTCCCGAGCCCATCTTCTTTCAATCCTCTGAATGCGCACCTTGCGCTCATTCTTTGTTTCCTTTCCGTGAATTGCCTCATCAGGAGTGCAATACCCTGCATAGATGTCATCAGGGATTTCAAAAGCAGTGTTCACTTCCAGTTTCTTGCCTCCCTTCTGAGGTTTCTTGCCGTCTGCCATTTTCTTCAGCTGAGGATTTTGAACAATTGAGTTCTTTGAAGTGGTATGCAATTTGTCTTCGAGGAACGTTGCAAATGAGTTAAGTTGATGAGAACCTAGAGATTCAGCAGCGGACATGTGTACCTGTGAACAGAGTATAGGTGCGAAGAATATGGAGAGGTCATATGCGTTCTCAGAAGTTTTTGCAAAAAGAACAAGTTTGAGGAATTTGACCAGTGGTGTCTTGAGGAATTTCACTAAGCGTTCTTTGACTTAGGTTCCAGAGTTGTATAGATTGAAAATCCACACAATTGAGGAATCATCAATAAAAACGTTGCTTAGAGAAACAGATCAAGAATAGATGCTTGTGTGAGGTGTTTAAAGTGTGGAAGTTGAAGAATAAACACCTTTTGAAGATTATGTGGAAATCATCAAAATCAACAAGGGCAGTAAAAGTAACTTTTAATTACCCTTGACGAAGAACATGACGAACTGGTGTCGGTGTACAAAAGTAGGGGCTCTCCTTTTGACCCCTTTACTTGTGCACGGGCAATTAGAGCCGAGTGTCGCGGCCACACATAGCAGGGCAGAGGAGGGAAGCCGGAGAGAAGCCGAAGCACAAAAGAACCAAGACAACACCAAGACTAGAAACGCAGAAGAGCAAGAGGGCGAGGTGGACTCCCTCGGCAAGATCCTTGCCGGGGCATCCCCCGCGGCCCCGGCAAGAGCCTTGCCGGGGCAACTTTCCTGATGCCAGCAGAGCAGGCCACCCTTGAGCCCATGGGTTCCAACACCACCAACCAACTACATTGGAACCAGGGCCCGGGAGGTGCCTCTGTGGTGGCATGTAGATCTTTGTCAAGCACACGCAAGATGATATGAGGATCAGAAGACGACGACCCTCGGCGGGATCCTAGACGAGGAGATCCACAAGACCCCCGGCAAGCGCCTTGCCGGGGACGACTGCAATGCCACGGCAAGACCCTTGCCGGGCCCCTGGCAAGACCCTTGCCGAGGGCATCAACGGGGCCACTGCTAGGCCCGCACCAGCCAACACTCCACCGCCGTCCCTAGGCAGCTGCTAGCTCAACCAGCTAGGCAGGCACCTGCGTGGCGACGGTCGGCCTCTGCACCAACTCAGCGAGCACCTGCGTGGTGGCATGCAGATCTTCGTGAAGGCCCTGCCACCGCGCCACCTTAGCTGCCTACCTGCCTACATGGCACCGCACGCATTGTTGGCTTGGGCGTGTGTCGAAGCGAGGCGGAGCGGCGACGGACGGGACGAGCCTTGTTCCTGTCCCCTATAAAACTAATGGACACCTAAGTAGTGCATTTAATGCGCTTTGTCCTGGAATGCCGGGTGATAAGCTCGCGCACTGTAGACCTTTCCACCTCCTGTGTGCCATTGTGGCAACCCCTTTTGCCTATAAAAGGAGGCCTGAGGCATACTGGAGAGGGATTCGGCTTTTTGGAACTATGCAGCCACCGTAGCTAGTTCGAGAGCTCAAGGACACTCTAAAATACACACCAAAGCAGGACTAGGGTTTTATGCATCCTCGCGGCCCGAACTTGGGTAAACGATCTTTGTGCTAGCTCCTAAACCTGCTCTTCTCACAACCCCACGCCCGCCAACCGCAGAAGGGATTCCAGTGATCCCATAGATGTCGTTCCCACCGACATCTTTGGCGCACCAGGTAGGGGGCCAAGAGAACGGCACCGCCTGCAAGCGCGAAGGACGCCAGTGCGGCGACGGGAAAGCTAAGTCATGCCGAACTTTAAATATTTCGTTTCTATATAAGGTTATTCCCCTCAGAGATCTCGTTCTTTGTATGGAAAACCTGCACGTAATGGGGCCATTCCGCTATTGGCAACGCCCTTACTCTGTTTCGAGTCCGCTCAACAGCTTAAGCGGCTGCGTCGAGAACGGCGTGGTAGCCTTCCGCAATTGGCAACGCTCTTGATTCTGACTCGTGTCAAGCTCGACAGTTCGGGCGGCCGCGTTGAGAGTGGTAAGGTGGTTTGCCTGGCAGCAAGCACCCCCGGCAGGCTATCGAGGATCCGTCCTCGAGGCGCCGCGCCCTGTGTTATGCGCCGGCAGGCCTACCCGATTAAAGTAGGGTGGACATACATAGAGAGAGATTGAACAGGAAAATAACATGCGCTGATTTAAAAGTACTGCAGAGTTATATTACATCAATTGTTGCTGCGGTTCTAACTAAAGATAGAAATTTTCTTGGTCATGAACCTGCAGCGACGATAAGAAGCGGGGTGCCTAGTCCTGGCGCTGGCCCTCTACCCTCTGGATTCCGTCGATGCCGCTAATGATGGGCTCGATACGCTCACTGAGCGGCGCGAGGTCCACAACCTTCGGCAAGCTCTCCAGCGCAGCGTCGAAGTCGAGGTTGGGATTCCAGTATGCCACCTTGGTGAGAACCTTGGTCATGGTACCGCGGCAAAGCCTCCGGGCCTTATTGGCCAGGAAAGTCATCCTGGTGGAGCGGAAATGCTCCAGGGCTCCAAGAACACCCTCGAAGAATAGGGTCAGCCTGGCGTTGGGAGTCGTGCTGCGATCCGGGGCGTACCTCACATTTGGCATCCCCATGGTGGCCAGCTGCGTGGTGATCCTACCGGCGACATCTTCGAGGCGGCCGATCCGGCGATTCCCACCATCCACAAAATCCCTGTGGTTGGCGGCTTCGTTCTTCCGCTGCTGCTCCTCGGCCTCCAGATCCTTGGCCAGGGTCCCCTCCCGGGCCTGGGCCTCCGACAGCATCCCCTCGAGACCCTCCAGCTTCAGCTTGAGGTCCTTGATGGAGTTGTTGGCCTCAGAAAGATGCCCGGCCCTGCTGACGGCCGCGCCCTACGCCTCCATCGGGGCGTCGTTGAGCGTGTTCTTCTCCTCGGTCAGCTTCTAGGTCTGGTCCTTCAGCCCGTCCCGCTCCACCTCCAGCTCCTTCACCTTGCCAGCATGAACCAGAGCCTGGGCATCGAGTGCCTCCTTGTGCCACTGCTCCAGCTCCCGGGTCCGCTGCACGACAAGCTTCTCCACCTCCTCATCCTTGCCGCGGAGCGTTGCAGCAAGCTTCTCCTTGCGCGCGGCAAGGTCCTCCTCCTGGGAGTTCAGCGCGACCTAGTGTTGGGTTCAAGCGGCCTCGGCTGCCGCGGCCAGGTTCTCCGCCGCCTCCTGGGCCTTCTCGATGTCGGCCCGCTTCATGGTGAGATCCACCTCGCGCTTGGCCAGCTTGGCCTGGGCGGCCTTCAGCTCCTCGCAAGCCTGGTGGAACCAACTTTGCGCCTCGGCGACGCGTCCCTTGAGGTCCGTCTCTGCCTTGTCCACCGTTGCCATCCTGGACTTGGCCTTGTCCAGGCGGGCACGGTGGAGCGCTTGGAGCTTCCGGAAGCTGCCGCCCATGGCCTGGAGAAGCTGCTCCTCCCAAGAACTGCTACCTCTTGAGCATTGCGTTGGATTTCCTTGAAGAGGAAAGGGTGATGCAGCACAATAGCGTAAGTATTTCCCTTAGTTTTTGAGAACCAAGGTATCAATCCAGTAGGAGGCTACGCGCGAGTCCCTCGCACCTGCACAATACAAATAACTCCTCGCAACCAATGCGATAAGGGGTTGTCAATCCCTTCACGGTCACTTACGAGAGTGAGATCTAATAGATATAATAGGATAATATTTTTGGTATTTTTGTGATAAAGATGCAAAGTAAAATAAAAGCAAAATAAAAAGAAAAGAAAATAACTAAGTGTAGGAAGATTAATATGATGAAGATAGACCCGGGGGCCATAGGTTTCACTAGTGGCTTCTCTCAAAAGCATAAGTATTTTATGGTGGGTGAACGAATTATTGTTGAGCAATTGACAGAATTGAGCATAGTTATGAGAATATCAAGGTATGATCATGTATATAGGCATCACGTCTGAGACAAGTAGACCGACTCCTGCCTGCATCTACTACTATTACTCCACTCATCGACCGCTATCCAGCATGCATCTAGAGTATTAAGTTCATGAAAACAGAGTAACGCCTTAAGCAAGATGACATGATGTAGAGGGATAAATTCATGCAATATGATAAAAACCCCATCTTGTTATCCTCGATGGCAACAATACAATACGTGCCTTGTGATAACCCACAACTATAGGGGATCGCAGCAGTTTTTGATAAGTAAGAGTGTCGAACCCAACGAGGAGCTAAAGGTAGAATAAATATTCCCTCAAGTTCTATCGACCACCGATACAACTATACACACGCTTAACGTTTACTTTACCTAGAACAAGTATGAAACTAGAAGTACTTTGTAGGTGTTTTCAGATAGGCTAGCAAGAAAGTAAAGAGCACGAAAATAAAACTAGGGGCTGTTTAAGTAAAGACATAACTAAAGTAAATATAGCGAGTGTGGAAGAGTGATGGTAGGTGTGGCGAAATTGTCCCTTAAGCAATTGACTAGTTTACTAGACCGATAGCAAGTTCTATGTGGGAGAGGCCACTGCTAGCATCTCATTCCTTACTTGGAATTCTATGCACTTATGAGTGGAACTATTAGCAGGCATCTGCAACTACTAACGTTCATTAAGGTAAAACCCAACCATAGCATTAAGATATATTGGTCCCCCTTCAATCTCGTATGCATCAATTTCTATGCTAGGTTGAAGCTTACATCACTCTTGCCCTCAATACATAGTCCTATCAACATACAACTAACCCTATGGTGTGATCCACGCAGCTCATATGATGGGCACCAAAGGACAGCAACATAACCACAAGCAAATTAAATCAATCATAGAAATTCATCAACCACCGATAGGACAATGAAAATCTACTCAGACATCATAGGATGGCAACACATCATTGGAAAATAATATGAAGCATAAAGCACCATGTTCAAGTAGAGGGTACAGCGTGTTGCGGGAGAGTGGACCACTGTAGATAGAGGGGGGAAGGTGATGGAGATGTTGGTGAAGATGGCGGAGGTGTTGGTGAAAATCGCGGTGATGATGATGGCCCCCGGCGGCGTTCCGGCGCCACCGGAAGCGAGGGGGAGAGAGCCTCCCTCCTTCTTCTTCTTCTTCCTTGACCTTCTCCCTAGATGGGAGAAGGGTTTCCCCTCTGGTCCTTGGCTCCCATGGCGTGGGAGGGGCGAGAGCCCCTCCGAGATTGGATCTATCTCTCTGTTTTTGCGTTCTCTCATGTCTCTGTTTCACCGTTTCGTGTATCTATGGAGATCCGTAACTCCGATTGGCCTGAAACCTTCGCCGTGATTTTTTTCCCGAATATTAGCTTTCTTGTGGCAAAAGAAGAGCGCCAACCGCCTTGCGGTGGGCTCACGAGGTAGGGTGCGCCTGGGCGCGCCCCTACCTCGTGCCCACCTCGGACACCGGTTTGCGTTGATTTTCCTTCCAGATTTTCCATATTTTCCAAAAATAAGCTCCGTCGCTTTTATCCCGTTTGGACTCCGTTTGATATGGATATTCTGAAACCAAAAACATGCAATGAGACAAGAACTGCACTGGGCAATCGGATCAATATGTTAGTCCCAAAATAATATAAAAAGTTGCCAAAAGTATATGAAAGTTGAATAATATTGGCATGGAACAATCAAAATTATAGATACGACGGAGACGTATCAGCATCTAAGCTTAATTCCTGCTCGTCCTCGAGTAGGTAAATGATAAAAAGATAATTTTGATGTGGAATGCTACCTAGCATAATCTTGATCATATGTCTAATCATGGCATGAATATTAAGACACGAGTGATTCAAAGCAATAGTCTATCCTTTGACATAAAAATAATAATACTTCAAGCATACCAACCAAGCAATTATGTCTTATTGAAATAACATGGCCAAAGAAAGCTCATCCCTACAAAATCATATAGTCTGGCTATGCTCCATCTTCACCACACAAAATATTCACATCATGCACAACCCCGATGACAAGCCAAGCAATTGTTTCATACTTTTGACGTTCTCAAACCTTTTCAACTTTCACGCAATACATGAGCGTGAGCCATGGACATAGCACTATAGGTGGAATAGAATATGATGATGGGGGTTATGTGGAGAAGACAAAGAACGAGAAAGTCTCACATCGACGCGGCTAATCAACGGGCTATGGAGATGCCCATCAATTGATGTCAATGTGAGGAGTAGGGATTGCCATGCAACGGATGCACTAAGAGCTATAAGTGTATGAAAGCTCAAACTGGAAACTAAGTGGGTGTGCATCCAAATTGCTTGCTCATGAAGACCTCGGGCATTTGAGGAAGCCCATCATCGGAATATACAAGCCAAGTTCTATAATGAAAATTACCACTAGTATATGAAAGTGATAACTCAAGAGACTCTCTATATGAAGAGCATGGTGCTACTTTGAAGCACAAGTGTGGTAAAAGGATAGTAAAATTGCCCCTTCTCTCTTTTTCTCTCATTTTTTTGTTTTTTGTTTTTTTCCTTTTTTGGGCCTTCTCTTTTTTTGGCCTTTCTCTTTTTTTGTATTTTTTTTCGTCCGGAGTCTCATCCCGACTTGTGGGGGAATCATAGTCTCCATCATCCTTTCCTCACTGGGGCAATGCTCTAATAATGATGATCATCACACTTTTATTTACTTACAACTCAATATTACAACTCGATATCTAGAACAAAGACATCAAAAAATGGACAAGCCATGAAAACATCATTCTAGCTATCTTACGATCATGCAAAGCAATATGACAATAAATGCTCAAGTCATGTATATGATGATGATGGAAGTTGCATGGCAATATATCTCGGAATGGCTATGGAAATGCCATGATAGGTAGGTATGGTGGCTGTTTTGAGGAAGATATAATGAGGCTTATGTGTGACAGAGCATATCATATCACGGGGTTTGGATGCACCGGCGAAATTTGCACCAACTCTCGAGGTGAGAAAGGGCAATGCACGGTACCGAAGAGGCTAGCAATGATGGAAGGGTGAGAGTGCGTATAATCCATGGACTCAACATTAGTCATAAAGAACTCACATACTTATTACAAAAATCTATTAGTCATCAAAAAAAAGTACTACGCGCATGCTCCTAGGGGGATAGATTGGTAGGAAAAGACCATCGCTCGTCCCCGACCGCCACTCATAAGGAAGGCAATCAATAAATACCTCATGCTCCGACTTCGTTACATAATGGTTCACCATACGTGCATGCTACAGGACTTGCAAACCTCAACACAAGTATTTCTCAATTTCACAATTACTCAACTAGCATGACTCTAATATCACCATCTTTAAATCGCAAAACTATTGCAAGGAATCAAACATATCATATTCAGCGATCTACAAGTTTATGTAGGATTTTATGACTAACCATGTGAATGACCAGTTCCTGTCATCTCTCTAAATGGATATAAGTGAAGCAAGAGAGTTTAATTCTTTATACAAAAGATATGCCCACGCTCTAACAAATATAAGTGCAGCAAAAGAGCATTCTACAAATGGCGGTTGTCTATGTAAAGAGAAACAGGCAATCCAAACTTCAAATGATATAAGTGAAGCACATGAAACATTCTATAAAGCCATACTCAAAAGATATAAGTGAAGGGCATAGAGCATTCTATAAATAAACCAAGGACTATCACATACCATCATGGTGCATAAAAGAAAAATAAAAACCTAATTGCAAAAGACGCTCCAAGACTTGCACATATCGCATGAACGAAACGAATCCGAAAACATACTGATATTTGTTGAAGAAAGAGGGGATGCCTTCCCAGCATCCCCAAGCTTAGACGCTTGAGTCTCCTTGAATATTTACTTGGGGTGCCTCGGGAATCCCCAAGCTTGAGCTCTTGCCTCTCTTCCTTCTTATCACATCGAGACCTCCTCGGGCGTCGAACACTTCATCCACACAAAACTTCAACAGAAAACTCGGTAAGATCCGTTAGTAAAATAAAGCAAATCACTACTCTAAGTACTGTTGCAAACCAATTCATATTTTGTTTTTGCATTGTGTCTACTGTAATATAAATTTTTCATGGCTTAATCCACTGATATAAATTGATAGTTTCATCAAAACAAGCAAACTCTGCATCAAAAACAGAATCTGTCAAAAACAGAACAGTCTGTAGCAATCTGAACATTCACCATACTTATGATACTTGAAAAATTCTGCCAAAATTAGGAAAAATAAGCAATTTGTACATAAAGACAGTGCAGAAATAATCAGAACCATTTGACGTTCCAGTAAAAAATTAAAATTCGTGCACTACAGTCAAAGTTTTTGTCCTGCCTCGCACAGACCAACAAGCATTGTAAACATCCTAAAGGAAAACCTTGGCACATTATTTTTATAATACAATGGAATTGTACAAGGGGATAATTATTTTTGTTGAAAAGTTTCTGTAATCAAGAATCACAAAGTTCCCATGGGCCTGAACAAGTTTAAGGACGTCCCCCACTTTCACAATGCTTGTCTATCTCACTTTCACTTTTCTTTTTGAAAAAGTTTTGGGTTATCCTCTTTATTTTTATTGTTTTTAAACTATATGAAAGCACTCAACAGAAATAAATGACTCTCTAAAACTTCCGGGTTGTCTCCCTGGCAGCGCTTTCTTTAAAGCCATTAAGCTAGGCATATAGTGCTCAAGTAGTGAATCCACCCGGATCCCAAGGTATATCAAAGCCAATTTTAATTAGCAATGATTTGGCATTTAGTAGTGAGCACAAAGCAACATATATCATGTAATGATGAAGTCTAACTCTCTTCCTATGCATCGGCATGTCATAAAAGAACAATTCATGCACACAAAGTAAAGGCCAATGCGTAGTATAAACAGTTTCTTGCAATTTTATCGTGTTGGAAACATAGAGAGGTGGAGATATAGTTCCTCTCTCATAATAATTGCAAGTAGGAGCAGCAAGCACATGCATATTACCTCTATCAAAATCATCATGTGCAACGGTAAAAGGCAACCCATCAATATAATCCTTAATAAGTGCAAACTTCTCCGATATAGTATAATCGGGAGAATTCAAAAAGATAATAGGACTATCATGCGTGGGTGCAATAGCAACAATTTCATGTTTAACATAAGGAACTATAGCAAGTTCATCTCCATAAGCATAATTCATATTGGCATCTTGGCCATAAGCATAGCAAGCATCATCAAAAAGGGATATTTCAAGAAAATTAATGGGATCATAATAGTCATCATAGCAATCATCCTTCGGTAAGCACGAAGGGAAATTAAACAATGTATGAGTTGGAGGGTTACTCTCATTAGAAGGTGGGCACAGGTAGCTAATCCGCTCTTCCTCCTTTTGTTCTTCGCTCTCCTCATCATCTTTTTCATCCAATGAGCTCACAGTTTCATCAATTTCTTCTTCCATAGACTCCTCCAAAATATTAGTGTCTTCTTGGACAGCGGAGTAGTTCTCAATATATGGTTTAACATAAGGATTAGAAGCATAATTATCATAGCAATATTTAAGTATGGCAAAATTTTCAGATTAAGTAAAGTAGCACCATACTTTTCAATCAAAGAAGAAATTTCGTAAGCACCCTTAAAAGCAACAAATTCTTCAATTTGTTGAACATCATAGTAATTATAAACACCCTTAGCATACGAGGATAAGATTCCATTATCAATAAACTCACATTGTTAGGGAAGGTGTTTCTTAGGGTTTTCGGAACAACAAGTAAAATCATAATAATAGCATAAATTCCAAGATTCCAAGCATAGCATTGCAAACGATGAATTTGATCCAATAAATGTTTCCCTCTTTCAGATATACGGTGTCGCACATAACAAGCATGCTCATCTAAAGATTTGCCCTCAACTAAGCTAGTTGGGGTTTCAGCATGAGCACATAGGGATCGAAGATGATCCAAGTAATAAGCTTCAGCAGTGTGATAGATTTTGAGTGGTTCTTCAACCATTGGTTCAGCAGGTACAACTAATTTTTTTGGTATTTTGCGTTTCCTACCCATAACTAAAGATATAAAACAACTAAGAACAACAAATAAAAATTACTTAGTGATAAAGCAAACAAGCACACACGAGAATATTCACCCCACGCTATGACTCCCCAGCAACGGCGCCAGAAAAAGGTCTTGATAACCCACAAGTATAGGGGATCGCAACAGTTTTCGATAAGTAAGAGTGTCGAACCCAACGAGGAGCTAAAGGTAGAATAAATATTCCCTCAAGTTCTATCGACCACCGATACAACTCTACGCACGCTTAACGTTTACTTTACCTAGAACAAGTATGAAACTAGAAGTACTTTGTAGGTGTTTTCAGATAGGCTAGCAAGAAAGTAAAGAGCATGAAAATAAAACTAGGGGTTTTTTAAGTAAAGACACAACTAAAGTAAATATAGCGAGTGTGGAAGAGTGATGGTAGGTGTGGCGAAATTGTCCCTTAAGCAATTGACTAGTTTACTAGACCGATAGTAAGTTCTATGTGGGAGAGGCAACTGCTAGCATGTCATCCCTTACTTGGAATTCTATGCACTTATGAGTGGAACTATTAGCAGGCATCCGCAACTACTAACGTTCATTAAGGTAAAACCCAACCATAGCATTAAGATATATTGGTCCCCCTTCAATCCCGTATGCATCAATCTCTCTGCTACGTTGAAGCTTATGTCACTCTTGCCCTCCAATACATAGTCCTATCAACATACAACTAACCCTATGGTGTGATCCACGCGCACGCTCATATGATGGGCACCAAAGGACAGCAACATAACCACAAACAAATTAAATCAATCATAGCAATTCATCAACCACCGATAGGACAACGAAAATCTACTCAGACATCATAGGATGGCAACACATCATTGGAAAATAATATGAAGCATAAAGCACCATGTTCAAGTAGAGGGTACAGCGGGTTGCGGGAGAGTGGACCGCTATAGATAGAGGGGGGAAGGTGATGGAGATGTTGGTGAAGATGGCGGAGGTGTTGGTGAAAATCGCGGTGATGATGATGGCCCCCGGTGGCGTTCCGGCGCCACCGGAAGCGTGGGGGAGAGAGCCCCCCCCCCCTTCTTCTTCTTCCTTGACCTTCTCCCTAGATGGGAGAAGGGTTTCCCCTGTGGTCCTTGGCTCCCATGGCGTGGAAGGGGCGGGAGCCCCTCCGAGATTGGATCTATCTCTCTGTTTCTGCGTTCTCTCCTGGCTCTGTTTCACCGTTTCGTGTATATATGGAGATCCGTAACTCCGATTGGCCTGAAACCTTCGCCGTGATTTTTTTATGAATATTAGCTTTCTTGCGGAAAAATAAGAGCGTCAACCGCCTTACGGTGGCCTCACGAGGGTAGGGGGCACGCCCTAGGGGGCGCGCCCCCTACCTCGTGCCCACCTCGGACACCGGTTTGCGTTGATTTTCCTTCCAGATTTTCCATATTTTCCAAAAATAAGCTCCGTCCGTTTTTATCCCGTTTGGACTCCGTTTGATATGGAAATTCTGCGAAACCAAAAACATGCAACAGACAGGAACTGGCACTGGGCACTGGATCAATATGTTAGTCCCAAAAATAATATAAAAAGTTGCCAAAAAGTATATGAAAGTTGAATAATATTGGCATGGAACAATAAAAAATTATAGATACGACGGAGACGTATCACCTTGCTGCCCCTACTGTCACTGGGAAATGACACCGCAAGATTGAACCCAAAGCTAAGCACTTCTCCCATTGCAAGAAAAACCAATCTAGTAGGCCAAACCAAACTGATAATTCGAAGAGACTTGCAAAGATAACCAATCATACATAAAATAATTCAGAGAAGATTCAAATATTGTTCATAGATAATCTTGATCATAAACCCACAATTCATCAGTCTCAACAAATACACCGCAAAAATAAGATTACATCAAATAGATCTACACGAGAGAGGGGGAGAACATTGTATTGAGATCCAAAAAGAGATAAGAAGCCATCTAGCTACTAACTATGGACCCGAAGGTCTGAGGTAAACTACTCACACTTCATCGGAGAGGCTATGGTGTTGATGTAGAAGCCCTCCGTGATGGGTTCCTCCTCCGGCGAGCTCCGGAACAGGCCCCAAGATGGGATCTCGTGGAGTGTAGAAGGTTGCGGCGATGGAATTAGGTTTTGGCTCCGTGTCGATTGTTTGGGGTGCGTGAGGTATATATAGGAGGAAGGAGTACGTCGGTGGAGCAACAGGGGCCCACGAGGGTGGAGGGCGCGCATGGGGGCGCGCCTCACCTCGTGCCTTCCTCCTTTTTTCTTGACGTAGGGTCCAAGTCTCTGGATCATGTTCGGTGAGAAAATCACGTTCGAAGGTTTCATTCCGTTTGGACTCCGTTTGATATTCCTTTTCTTGAAACTCAAATAGGCAAAAAAAGCAATTCTAGGCTGGGCCTCCGGTTAATAGGTTAGTCCCAAAAATAATATAAAAGTGGATAATAAAGCCCAATAATGTCCAAAAGAGTAGATAATATAGCATGGAGCAATCAAAAATTATAGATACGTTGGAGACGTATCAAGCATCCCCAAGCTTAATTCTTGCTCGTCCTCGAGTAGGTAAATGATAAAAAGATAATTTTTGATGCAGAGTGCTACTTGACATAATTTCAATGTAATTCTTCTTAATTTTGGCATGAATATTCAGATCCGAAAGATTCAAGACAAAAGTTCATATTGACATAAAAATGATAATACTTCAAGCATACTAACTAAGCAATTATGTCCTCTCAAAATAACATGGCCAAAGAAAGTGCATCCCTACAAAATCATATAGTTTAGTCATGCTCCATTTTCGTCACACAAGAATGCTCTCATCATGCACAACCCCGATGACAAGCCAAGCAATTGTTTCATACTCAAATAATCTCAAACCTATAAACTTTCACGCAATATATAAGCGCGAGCCATGGACATAGCACTATGGGTGGAATAGAATATGATGATGGGGGTTGTGTGGAGAAGACAAAAAAGGAGAAAGTCTCACACCAACGAGGCTAATCAATGAGCTATGGAGATGCCCATCGATTGATGTTGATGCAAGGAGTAGGGATTCCACGCAACGGATGCACTAGAGCTATAAATTTATGAAAGCTCAACAAAAGAAACTAAGTGGGTGTGCATCCAACTTGCTTGCTCACGAAGACCTATGGCACTTGAGGAGGCCCATTGTTGGAATATACAAGCCAAGTTCTATAATGAGAAATTCCCACTAGTATATGAAAGTGACAAAACAAGAGACTCTCTATCATGAAGATTATGGTGCTACTTTGAAGCACAAGTGTGGCAAAGGATAGTAGAATTGTCCCTTCTCTCTTTTTCTCTCATTTTTTTTGGGCCTTCTCTTTTTTTTATGGCCATTCTCCCTCTCTTTTTTATTTTATTTTATTCCTCACTTGGGACAATGCTCTAGAAAATGATGATCATCACACTTCTATTTATTTACAACTCAATGATTACAACTCGATACTAGAACAAAGTATGACTCTATATGAATGCCTTCGGCGGTGTACCGGGATATGCAATGAACCAAGAGTGACATGTATGAAAGAATTACGAACGGTGGCTTTGCCACAAATACTATGTCAACTACATGGTCATGCTAGCAATATGACAATGATGAATATGTCATGATGAACGGAATGGTGGAAAGTTGCATGGCATATATCTCGGAATGGCTATGGAAATGCCATAATAGGTAGGTATGGTGGCTGTTTTGAGGAAGATATAAGGAGGTTTATGTTTGAAAGAGTGTATCATATCACGAGGTTTTGATGCACCGGCAAAGTTTGCACCAACTCTCAATGTGAGAAAGGGCAATGCAGGTACCGAAGAGGCTAGCAATGATGGAGGGGTGAGAGTGCGTATAATCCATGGACTCAACATTAGTCACAAAGAACTCACATACTTATTGCAAAAATCTACAAGTCATCAAAACCAAGCATTACGCGCATGCTCCTAGGGGGATAGATTGGTAGGAAAAGACCATCGCTCGTCCCCGACCGCCACTCATAAGGAGGACAATCAAAGAACACCTCAGGTTTCAAATTTGTTACATAACGTTTACCATACGTGCATGCTACGGGACTTGCAAACTTCAACACAAGCATTTCTCAAATTCACGACTACTCAACTAGCACGACTTTGATATTATTACCTCCATATCTCAAAACAATCATCAAGCATCAAACTTCTCTTAGTATTCAAAACACTCATAAGAAGGTTTTTACTATTCTTGCATACCTAGCATATTAAGATTATTTAAGCAAATTACCATGCTATTTAAGACTCTCAAAATAATCTAAGTGAAGCATGAGAGATCAATAGTTTCTATAAAACAAATCCACCACCGTGCTCTAAAAGATATAAGTGAAGCACTAGAGCAAAACTATATAACTCAAAAGATATAAGTGAAGCACAAAGAGTATTCTAATAATTTACAAATCATGTATGGATCTCTCAAAAGGTGTGTACAGCAAGGATGATTGTGGTAAACTAAAAAGCAAAGACTCAAATCATACAAGACACTCCAAGCAAAACACATATCATGTGGTGAATAAAAATATAGCTCCAAGTAAAGTTACCGATGGAAGTAGACGAAAGAGGGGATGCCTTCCGGGGCATCCCCAAGCTTTGGCTTTTTGGTGTCCTTAGATTATCTTGGGGGTGCCATGGGCATCCCCAATCTTAGGCTCTTGCCACTCCTTGTTCCATAAACCATCAACATCTTTCACCCAAAACTTGAAAACTTCACAACACAAAACTCAACAGAAATCTCGTGAGCTCCGTTAGCGAAAGAAAACAAAAGACCACTTCAAGGTACTGTAATGAACTCATTATTTATTTATATTGGTGTTAAACCTACTGTATTACAACTTCTGTATGGTTTATAAACTATCTTACTAGCCATAGATTCATCAAAATAAGCAAACAACACACGAAAAACAGAATCTGTCAAAAACAGAACAGTTTGTAGAAATCTGTAACTAACGCAAACTTCTGAACTACAAAACATCAGCCAATATAGGACGACCTAGGAAATTTGTTTATTGATCAGCAGCAATTGGAATCACTATTTTATCACATTCTGATGATTTTTAACAATTGTTTTCGTGAACAGAAAGTTTCTAGAAATTACAGCAAGATCAAATAACTATCATCCAAGAAGATCCTATAGGTTTAACTTGGCACAAACACTAATTAAAACATAAAAACACATCTAGCCAGAGGCTAGAACAAATATTTATTCCTAAACAGAAGCAAAAGAAAAAAAAACTAAAATAAAAATTGGGTTGCCTCCCAACAAGCGCTATCGTTTAACACCCCTAGCTAGGCATAAAAGCAAGGATAGATCTAGGTATTGCCATCTTTGGTAGGCAATCCATAAGTGGCTCTCATGATAGATTCATATGATAATTTTATTTTCTTTCTAGGGAAGTGTTCCATGCCTTTCTTTAATGGGAATTGGAATCTAATATTCCCTTCCTTCATATCAATAATTGCACCAATCGTTCTAAGGAAAGGCCTACCAAGAATAATAGGACATGAAGGATTGCAATCTATATCAAGAACGATGAAATCTACGGGCACATAGTTCCTATTTGCAACAATAAGAACATCATTAATTCTTCCCATAGGTTTCTTAATAGTGGAATCCGCAAGGTGCAAGTTTAGAGAGCAATCATCAAAATCACGGAAACCTAGCAAATCGCACAAAGTTTTGGGAATAGTGGAAACACTAGCACCCAAATCACATAAACCATTAAACTAATGATCCTTAATCTTAATTTTAATAGTTGGTTCCCGCTCATCATAAAGTTTTCTAGGAATAGAAACTTCCAACTCAAGCTTTTCTTCATAAGATTGCATCAAAGCATCAACGATATGTTTAGTAAATGCTTTATTTTGACTATAAGGATGAGGAGAATTTAGCACGGATTGCAACAAGGAAATACAATCAATCAAAGAGCAAATTTCATAATTAAATTCCTTGAAATCCAAAATAGTGGGCTTAGCAACATCTAGGGTTTTGATTTCTTCAATCCCACTTTTATCAATTTTAGCATCAAGAACTAAAAACTCCAAATTTTTGGAACGCCTTCTAGGTAAAGGTGGATCATATTCAGTCCCATCATTATCAAGATTCATATTGCAAAACAAAGATTTAATAGGGGACACATCAATAACTTTAAGATCTTCATCTTTATTTTCATAGAAATTAGAAGAACACGCTTTAATAAAGGCATCTTTCGTAGCATGCATCCTAGCGGTTCTTTCTTTGCACTCATCAATGGAAATTCTCATGGCTTTGAGAGACTCATTGATATCATGCTTAGGAGGAATAGATCTAAGCTTTAAAGAATCAACATCAAGAGAAATTTTATCAACGTTCCTAGCCAACTCATCAACTTTAAGCAATTTCTCTTCAAGCAAAGCATTGAAATTCTTTTGCGAATTCATAAACTCTTTAACACTAGTCTCAAATTCAGAGGGCATCTTATTAAAATTTCCATAAGGGTTGTTGTAGGAATTTCCATAATTATTAGAGGAATTACTAGGATAAGGCCTAGGATTAAAGTTTCCTCTATACGCGTTGTTACCAAAATTATTCCTACCAACAAAATTCACATCCATAGATTCATTATTATTCTCAATCAAAGTAGACAAAGGCATATCATTAGGATCAGAAGAAACACTCTTAGTAGCAAATAATTTCATAAGTTCATCCATCTTTCCACTCAAAACATTAATTTCTTCTATCGCATGCACTTTTTTATTAGTAGATCTTTCGGTGTGCCATTGAGAATAATTAACCATAATATTATCTAGGAGTTTAGTAGCTTCTCCTAAAGTGATTTCCATAAAAGTGCCTCCCGCAGCCGAATCTAAAAGATTTCTAGAAGCAAAATTCAATCCAGCATAAAAAAATTGTATAATCATCCACAAATTCAAACCATGAGTAGGGCAATTACGTATCATTAATTTCATCCTCTCCCAAGCTTGTGCAACATGTTCGTGATCAAGTTGCTTAAAATTCATAATATCGTTTCTAAGAGAGATGATCTTAGCGGGAGGAAAATACTTAGAGATAAAAGCATCTTTGCACTTGTTCCAAGAATCAATACTATTTTTAGGCAAAGAGGAAAACCAAGCCTTAGCACGATCTCTAAGCGAAAAAGGAAATAGCTTCAACTTAACAATATCATTATCAACATCTTTCTTCTTTTGCATATCACACAAATCAACGAAGCTATTTAGATGAGTAGCGGCATCTTCACTAGGAAGGCCAGCGAATTGATCTTTCATGACAAGATTCAACAAAGCAGCATTGATTTCACAAGATTCAGTGTCGGTAAGAGGAGCAATCGGAGTGCTAAGGAAATCATTATTGTTGGTATTGGTAAAATCACATAATTTGGTATTATCTTGAGCCATCGTGACAAGCAAACAATCCAACACACGAGCAAACAAAAGGCAGGCGAAAAAAGGCAAACGGAAAAGAGAGGGCGAATAAAACGGCAAGGGTGAAGTGGGGGAGAGGAAAACGAGAGGCAAATGGCAAATAATGTAATGCGGGAGATAAGGGATTGTGATAGGTACTTGGTATGTTGACTTTTGTAGACTCCCGACAACGGCGCCAGAAATCTTCTCTGCTACCTCTTGAGCACTGCGTTGGATTTCCTTGAAGAGGAAAGGGTGATGCAGCACAGTAGCGTAAGTATTTCCCTCACTTTTTGAGAACCAAGGTATCAATCCAGTAGGAGGCTACGCGCGAGTCCCTCGCACCTGCACAATACAAATAACTCCTTGCAACCAACGCGATAAGGGGTTGTCAATCCCTTCACGGTCACTTATGAGAGTGAGATCTGATAGATATGATACGATAATATTTTTGGTATTTTTGTGATAAAGATGCAAAGTAAAATAAAAGCAAAATAAAAAGCAAAGAAATAACTAAGGGTAGGAAGATTAATATGATGAAGATAGACCCGGGGGCCATAGGTTTCTCTAGTGGCTTCTCTCAAAAGCATAAGTATTTTACGGTGGGTGAACGAATTACTGTTGAGCAATTGACAGAATTGAGCATAGTTATGAGAATATCTAGGTATGATCATGTATATGGGCATCACGTCCGAGACAAGTTGACCGACTCTTGCCTGCATCTACTACTATTACTCCACTCATCGACCGCTATCCAGCATGCATCTAGAGTATTAAGTTCATGAAAACAGAGTAACGCCTTAAGCAAGATGACATGATGTAGAGGGATAAATTCATGCAATATGATAAAAACCCCATCTTGTTATCCTCGATGGCAACAATACAATACGTGCCTTGCTGCCCCTCATCACACCGGGAAAGGACACCACAAGATTGAACCCAAAGCTAAGCACTTCTCCCATTGCAAGAAAAACCAATCTAGTAGGCCAAACCAAACTGATAATTCGAAGAGTCTTGCAAAGATAACCAATCATACATAAAAGAATTCAGAGAAGATTCAAATATTGTTCATAGATAATCTTGATCATAAACCCACAATTCATCGGTCTCAACAAACACACCGCAAAAAGAAGATTACATCAAATAGATCTCCACGAGAGAGGGGGAGAACATTGTATTGAGATCCAAAAAGAGAGAAGAAGCCATCTAGCTACTAACTATGGACCCGAAGGTCTGAGGTAAACTACTCACACTTCATCTGAGAGGCTATGGTGTTGATGTAGAAGCCCTCCATGACCTCCTCCGACGGAGCTCCGGAACAGGCCCCAAGATGGGATCTCGTGGGTACAGAAGGTTGCGGCGGTGGAATTAGGTTTTTGGCTTCGTATCTGATCGTTTGAGGGTATGTAGGTATATATAGGAGGAAGGAGTACGTCGGTGGAGCAACAGGGGGCCCACGAGGGTGGAGGGCGCCCCCCCTACCTCGTGCCTTCCTCCTTTCTTTCTTGACGTAGGGTCCAAGTCTCCTGAATCATGTTCGGTGAGAAAATCACGTTCCCGAAGGTTTCATTCCGTTTGGACTCTATTTGATATTCCTTTTCTTCAAAACTCTGAAATAGGCAAAAAAACAGCAATACTGGGCTGGGCCTGAGGTTAATAGGTTAGTCCCAAAAATAATATAAAAGTGGATAATAAAGCCCAATAATTCCAAAACAGTAGATATTATAGCATGGAGCAATCAAAAATTATAGATACATTGGATACATATCAAGAACCATCGCCACCGGCGCTCGGCTCGTCAACAACCTCGAGCCCGGCGGCGGCAAGCACCTCTTCGTCGAACACATTTCCCTCGATGGGCACCCTGGAGCCCGACGACCCTGGGAGGTGAACGAAAAGGTCGTCGCTCACCCTCAGATACCTGCCCGAGCCGGAGGCAGCGGAGGAGGAAGGCTGGTCATCAACCACGTCCTCCTCGGCAGCAGCCTTGCCGGCCTCCCCGACAGGCCCCTTGCCGGCTTCCTCGGCAGCAGACTTGCCGGGCTCCCGGGCAGGCCCCTTGGCGGCGTCCTCAGCAATGCCCTTGGCGGCCTCCTCGGCGGTGATCTTCTCGGCCTCCGCCTCGGCCGCCTTGGCGACATCCTCGATGACGGTGTCTATGTCCTCCTGGTCCGCCGACGGGGGATCTAGATACCGAGAAGGGGATGAGGCGAAGCCAAGACCACGATTCAGAAAGAACAGAAAAAGAACAGGGACGGAAGGCGAGTGACTTACCCATGTCGGGCGGGGAAGCAGAGGTCCCCTCCCCGCCAACATTTGGCGCCGAGGCGAAGCCACCAGCGCCCGAGTTCTCCTCCACCTCCTCCGTGTGCATGGTCTCGGTGCTTGGCGCCCTTGCCAGGGACGCCCCTCGGGGCGGCGTGGTCGATGGGGGCGGCGTGTTGGGGGTAGCCCTCTGTGGCTCCTCCTGCTGCTGTCCTCCTCCTGCAACCATGACAAGGTCAGCACCAAGAGATCGTGCCCCCAACACACGTCGACGAGGGGTGAGTGGTGGACTTACGCTGGGGGCTGTGCCTGGGGCTGCTGTCCGGGTTGCTCAACACCACCAGCGGTGTACCGGAAGTCCCTGCCAGGGGCTGGCCGCTTGCCGAGGCCCTGACCCTCTTCACCCTCTGGACCAGTGTCTCCGCATCCCTGCAAGGATGAAGACGAATCAAGACAAGTGGCACAGTCAAGGGGCAGAGATGACAGAAAGGGACAAGATACTTACTCGTCCTCCACCTCCTCCTCTGCTGCTTTCCTCTTCCTCCTTGGGCTGAGGGACCCGAAGTCAAAGGTGACCTCTGCGTCGACGTCTGCCGGAGGAGGGGAGGAAGGCGGAGTCTGGACGCGCTTGTATGAAGAAGAGGCAAATGCTTTCTCCTTCGCCACCGCAGCCTTCATCGACTTATTCGCGGCCGCGGCCCTTGTTTGGCGCGCGGACGCCTCCTAGGCTTGCCGGGGTTGCACGACCCTGCCAGGCCAAACCGGCTCGCCAGAGGTGGCCCGCCGCAGGACTCACCCTCTCCCCGTGGCCGGAGGGTCGACAGCCTCGGCCTCCTCCGACGACGACTCGTCGACCACATCTTCGACAAGAGGGGCCCCGGTGCCAGCGCTGCTGGCCTCCCCAGCGGACTCTGCCCACTGGGCAAGCTCCTTCTCCTCCGCAGCCGCCACGGCCTCATCCTCCACGCCGCCAGCACTGTCCGCCTGCCTGGCGAGCTCCGCCTCCACCGCCCTGGCGGCGATGTAGTCTAGCTCCGCCTGAGTGGTGTCCTGGATGAGCAGCGGCTCGTTGCGGACATACACCTCCGCCAATCCGTCAAAGAACTCCCGCACCTGCTCCTCCGGTGGCGGGGCCCAGTTTTGGACAGGACCATGCGCATTACAGCCCGGCATCATGGAGATGATGTCGGTCTGGCGCGAGTTGTTGCTCAGCAGGACCACCCCCGCCGGCAACCCGAACAAGGGCCCCTTGATGACCTTGCTGGCCTTCGCAGCTTTGCCGGACCTCTCGGCCCAGCCTTCGCGGTTCACGTCGAGCTGAAAGATCCGCTGGTAGAAGTGAGCGTGCCCCATCACCGTGAAGTTGTGATTGAGGCCAGGGCGAAGCCTCATGATGTCAGTTGCGTTCTGGAGGAGCCAGCCCGGCCTCCCCTTGTTGTGCAGAGGAGCGATTCAGCGACGGAGGAAATCCGCCCCAATCATCTCCAGGGTAAGCCTGGCAATGGTGAAGCGGTGGATCCTGGTGGTGGCGATCTCCAGTTTGTCATCCTGGGTATCGACGTCGCCCCATTCGTTCTTGCGAACCGGCGGCGCCTGGCGGACCCGGCAGAACTCCTGTGGGTCGTCTCCTCAATCCAGCACCACAAGCCCCGCCATTCTTCCCACCTCTCCTTCTGGGCGCCCTCCGGGTACGTTCCTTTGGACCTTGGGATCCAGGTGACGCAACCAGAAATGGCGCCTCCCTTCTGGATGCGGGGGTAAAAATAATGGCGGAAGAGCGCCGTGTTGGGGAGAACTCCGGCGAAGCCCTCACAGAGATGGGCGAACAGAGCCATGCACGCCACAGCGTTTGGAGTAAAATCCAGAAGGTGGAAGCCAAATGTGTGCATGATATCATTGAAGAAATCGGAGAAAGGGGGCAAAAGGCCGCAAGAAAAGTAATCAACGAAGAACGGGTACCGATTCGGGGCGGCCTCGGTGCAATTGGCGGGGATGACGCGCGTGGCTGGATGCCCCGTCGTCTCCCCCCTGTCTTGCACCCCCATAGGGGCCTGAAGCAGTCCCCGAGCTCAAACACGTCGACCGTCAAGGGGAAGTAGGCGAGCTACGTCCACCGCGCCGCCAACTCGCTCTCCGGCGGCTCGCTCGTCCCGATGTCCATGGCCACCCCCTTACCTCTACTGGTCTTGGGTGCCATGGCGGCCGCGGGAAGCAAGGGACAGAAGGCAGCGAAGACGTAGCAGCTGCGAGCAAAGGCGAAAGCTTGGGGAGGAAGGAGAAGGGGACGGCGGTTCCAAGATTAGAGAAGATGCAGGGGGTAAATGAGCAGCGCGCCCGCGGTTATTCCTTTTTACGGGGAAGGCGCGGGCCGCCTCTTTTCCCATTAACTGCGATGTGACGCATGCGTATGGGAAACGCCCCACACATGACCCCCACGTCACGCATGATCCTCCACGTCGCGCGTTCAACGCGGGTCATGGGGAAGCGCAACGGATGAAGCAGTTACTGCGGTAAAATCCGCCCCACCTGCCCGCGCACCGTTTTGGGCCTACCCCAACAATGCGTCGCGCTTATGTGTGGCCTAGGCCCTGGGGCTCCTGTCGGTGTACAAAAGTAGGGGCTCTCCTTTTGACCCCTTTGCTTGTGCACGGGCAGTTAGAGCCGCGTGCCGCGGCCACACCTAGCAGGGCAGAGGAGGGATGCCGGAGTGAAGCCAAAGCACAAAAGAACCAAGACAACGCCAAGACCAGAAACGCAGCAGAGCAAGAGGGCGAGGTGGACTCCCTCGGCAAGATCCTTGCCGGGGCAGCCCCCGCGGCCCCGGCAAGATCCTTGCCGGGGCAACTTGCCCAATGCCAGCAGAGCAGGCCACCCTTGAGCCCGTGGGTTCCAACACCACCAACCAACTACATTGGAACCAGGGCCCGGGAGGCGCCTCTGTGGTGGCATGCAGATCATCGTCAAGATTGAACATGCAAGATCAGATAAGGATCAAAAGACGACGACCCTCGGCGGGATCCTAGCCGAGGAGATCCACAAGACCCCCGGCAAGCGCCTTGCCGGGGACGACTACAACGCCACGGCAAGACCCTTGCCGGGCCCCCAGCAAGACCCTTGCCGAGGGCATCAGCGGGGCCACTGCCAGGCCCGCACCAGCCAAGAATCCACCGCCGTCCCCAGGCAGCTGCTAGCTCAACCAGCTGGGCAGACACCTGCGTGGCGACGGGTGGCCTCTGCACCAACTCAGCGAGCACCTGCGTGGTGGCATGCAGATCTTCGTGAAGGCCATGCCACCGCGCCACCTCAGCTGCCTGCCTGCCTACATGGCACCGCACGCATAGCTGGCCTGGGCGCGTGTCGAAGCGAGGCGGAGCGGCGACGGACGGGACGGGCCTCGTTCCCGTCCCCGATAAAGCTAATGGACACCTAAGTAGCGCATTTAATGCGCTTTGCCCCGAAATGCCGGGCGATAAGCTCGTGCACTGTAGACCTTTCCACCTCTTGTGTGCCACTGTGGCAACCCCTTTTGCCTATAAAAGGAGGCCCGAGGCATATACTGTAGAGGGATTTGGCTTTTTGGAACTACGCAGCCACGTAGCTAGTTCGAGAGCTCAAGAACACTCTGAAATACACACCAAAGTAGGACTAGGATTTTACGCATCCTCGCGGCCCGAACCTGGGTAAACAATCTTTGTGCTAGCTCCTAAACCTGCTCTTCTCACAACCCCGCGCCCGCCAACCGCAGAAGGGATTCCAGTGATCCCATAGGTGTCGTTCCCATCGACAACTGGGAGTTGGAGATTGGAATTCGTCAGTCCAGATCTTCCACGCCCTAACTTGGCAGAGGAAGACAACTACGGCGGCGGCGGAGTGAAGATATCCGCGGCCGGCGCGAGTACGACGGCGACGAGCTCGAGGCAGTGAAGCTCTTCCTCAACGGCGACGATGGAAGTAGCAGCGGTGCTAGGTCTTGAGAGCTCGAGCGAGGGGAGTGAGAACGAGCGGGGTAAATGCAATCTGAGGAGGGTGAGGGGTATATATAGCCGAGGTGAAAAACCGCTAGCCCGAGGAAAATGGATGAACGTGCCCCTGACTCTTCTCATCCTAGCGACATGTGTCACCCACGTACAGAGCGGTGGTGATCATGTGAGATCGTGGGTGAATAGATAAATCCTATCATGGGATGTGGAACGGTTTGAGCAGCAAAACAAAAAATTCAGGTTAGAATATTTTAACATTTCAGTCACAAATTCTTCAGCTGACAAGGACACAGTGAAGATTTTGAACGGGTTTCAAATAAAACGCACATGAAGAATTTGTGAATAGATTGGGTTGAGTTTAGCATAGAGGGGGAAGGGTCCGATCACATTCACTTAGCAGAAAAACCAACTTGAAGAATTAGCAATAAGTGAATGCTGTAGAGGACTAAAAAACTCAAATATATATATAGTCAATGAAGAACAACGACGGAAAGAGTGAAGACATTGCAAAGTTGAAGAAATTGAACAACTAAGGAAATTCAAAACAGAAGAAGAACTAAAATTTAAGAATTTCAACTTTTGTTGGTGGTGTGACCCACCGTATAAGAATGATGATTTCAGACGCCGCGTACAATTGTCATAGGGCTGTAAGAATCAAATTCTTCGTTAATTTATTCCCACTTAGAGGGTTTGTCTTCATTGATTGAAGAAAAACGTTACTTCGTGTGTTGCACATCTAAGTCATCAATTTTTCATAAGTGTTAGGATGTGTGTCATTTTCAAAGGACATTCGAAGATTCTAAGATATTTAGCTCACACTGCAACTTGCTAAATCTCTTCTCATCCAAGGGCTTTGTGAACATATCGGCTAGCTGTTCTTCAGTCTTCACGTGCTCGATAGAGATGTCGCCCTTTAACACATGATCACGAAGAAAATGATGATGAATCTGAATGTACGTGCTTTGTCTTCGAGTGCTGAACTTGGTTATGAGCAATCTTAATGGCACTCTCATTGTCACAGTAGAGAGGCACATTCTTCACATCATGTCGTAGTCCTTGAGGGTTTGCTTCATCCATAGCAATTGAGCACAGCATGAACCAGCAGCAATGTACTCAGCTTCAGCAGTAGAAAGTGATACAAAGTTCTGTTTCTTCGAGGACCAACATACCAAGGATCGTCCGAGGAAATGACATGTGCCTGATGTTGACTTGCGGTCCACACGATCACCAGCATAGTTAGAGTCCGAATATCCAATGAGATCAAAAGCCGAGCCCTTGGGATACCATAATCCAAGTGTTGGAGTGTGAGCTTGATATCGAAGAATATGTTTCACAGCCTTATGGTGTGATTCCTTCGGTGTAGCTTGAAAACGGGCACACATGCAAACACTAAGCATAATATCTGGCCTAGATGCACATAAATACAATAAAGAGCCAATCATGGAGTGGTATACCTTTTGATCGAAGTCAATACCATTTTCATCAGTGCATAGATGGCCATTTGTGGGCATAGGGATTTTGACGCCTTTGCAATCTTGCATGCCGAATTTCCTCAATACATCCTTGTACTTCTCCTGAGATATGAAGATGCCGTTGCGCTGTTGACGTATTTGAAGACCTAAGAAGAATTTCAATTCTCCCGTCATAGACATTTGATATTCTTCACTCATCATATAGGCAAATTCATCACTGTAGCATTGGTCAGTACAGCCAAAGATGATATCATCAACATATATTTAGCACATGAATAATTCATCATCATAGGTTTTGGTGAAAAGAGTTGGGTCAAGTGAACCGGGTTTGAAGCCTTTCTTCATGAGGAATTCCCTGAAAGTATCATACCACGCCCGAGGGGCCTGCTTGAGGCCATAGAGGGCCTTATTGAGTCTGAAGACTTTGTTAGGATGCTTTGGATCTTCAAAACCTGGGGGTTGAGCAACATATACTTCTTCCTCAAGCTTACCATTGAGGAATGCACTTTTCACATCCATTTGATATAAGATGATGTTATGATGATTAGCATAAGCAATCAATATGCGAATAGCCTCAAGTCTAGCAACAGGTGCAAAAGTTTCATCGAAATTAATTCCTTCAACCTGTGTGTAGCCTTGAGCTACAAGTCGTGCCTTATTCCTCACCACAAGGCAATTTTCATATTGCTTGTTGTGGTAGATCCATTTGGTGTCGATGATATTGTGCTTGCGTGGGTCTGGTCGCTTGACAAGTTCCCAGACATTGTTGAGATCGAACTAATGTAATTCCTCTTGCATCGCTTGAATCCACTCAGGCTCCAGAAATGCCTCATCTACTTTGGTGGGCTCTGTGATAGAGACAAAAGCAAAGTGCCCACAAAAGTTAGACAAATGTGAAGCCTTTGAGCGTGTGGGAGGACCTGGTGCATTGATGTCGCTGATGATTTTCTCGATCTGCACTTCATTTGCAACGCGAGGATGAGCGGGTTGGCGACGTTGAGTTGGCTCAGCATTTTCTTCAGAGCCATTTTCTTCAGGTGCGCCAGCCTGCTGTTCTTCACGTTCTGGAATGACTTCTTCAGCAGATTCTTCAGTAGGAATGACATCCTCAGTAGCCTTGAACTTGATGGTTTCCTCATGTGACTTTTCATCTAGCATAGGAGGTAGGTGCTCTCTTTGTGAGCCATTAGTTTCATCGAACCGCACATCTATAGTTTCAACAACCTTGTGGTGAAAGGAGTTGAAGATTCTGTAGGTGTGCGAGTCCTTTCCGTAACCAAGCATAAAACCTTCATGTGCTTTTGGTGCAAATTTAGAATTGTGATGAGGGTCCCTAATCCAACATTTCGCACCGAAGACTTTGAAATAACTCACATTGGGTTTCTTGTCAGTGAGGAGTTCATATGAGGTCTTTTTGAAGAATTTGTGAAGATATGCCATGTTGATGATGTGGCACGCAGTATCAATTGCCTCAATCCCGAAGTGACGAGGTGTCTTGTATTCATCAAGCATAGTGCAAGCCATCTCAACAAGAGTCATGTTCTTGCACTCCACGACGCCATTCTGCTGAGGAGTGTAAGGAGCAGATAAGTCATGAGTAATACCAAGTTCATCAAGATAGTCATCAAGACCAGTATTCTTGAACTCAGTCCCATTGTCACTTCTGATGTGCTTGATCTTCACACCAAAGTTGGTTGAAGCCCTTGAGGAAAATCGTTTGAAGACTTCCTGCAGTTCACGTTTGTAAGTGACGATATGCACCCATGTATAACGAGAATAGTCATCAACAATAACAAAGCCATATAAAGATGCTTCATTGGTAAATGAGGAATAATGATTGGGGCCAAAGAGATCCATGTGAAGCAATTCAAATGGACGAGTGGTAGTCATGATAGTCTTTGAGGGATGCTTGGCCTTGGTCATCTTTCCAGCTTCACAAGATCCACACAGGTGATCCTTGAGAAATTTGACATCCTCGATGCCAATGGCATGCTTCTTCTTCACGAGAGTGTGCAAGTTCCTCATGCCAGCATGACCCAGTCGTCGATGCCATAGCCAGCCTTCTAAAGCTTTTGCAAGTAGGCACATAGCAGGTTGTCGTCCTGTAGAGAAATCAACAATATGCAAATCTCCTCTCCTAAAGCCTTCGAAGACTTTGGAATGGTCAGCTCCCATGATCACAACACAATGATACTTGCCAAAGATGACAACCATATCAAGATCATAAAGCATTGAGACAGACATGAGGTTGAATCCTAAGGACTCGACAAGCATGACTTTGTCCATGTGTCGATCCTTTGAGATCGCAACCTTACCTAGGCCCAATACCTTGCTTTTTTCCTTTGTCAGCGTAGGTGATATGCTTCAGATGCGATGGAGATAAAGAAGTGTCCATCAATAAGTTCTTGTCGCCAGTCATGTGATTTTTACAACCACTATCGAGGACCCACTCAGTGGCTTTGGGTTGATCATCCTGCAAATGAATTAGTGTAGCTCATGAACTCATATACTTCATCAGTGAAGAATATGACATCAAATTCATCAGATCAATTTCATCAAACAGTAGAACAGATAGCAGTATGAGGACGTGAGAAATGAAAACTCATTTCTTCATGATTATCTTGCGTCCTATCAAGCATATTCAGGTCTCCATCAAATTCTTCAGACGTTTAAGTTTGTCTCGAGACCTGACCCTGCATAAGAGATTAGTTCCTTTTCTTCACCACCCACATCTGGAGGCATGGAAAAGAGTTCATCATTCTGCGAGCTCCATAAGAGAAAGGTGGCATAGATGCCAGTCCACTTCATTTCACATAAGAGGGGTTAGGGTAAGCATATGAATAAGCAGAGAAATTCTTCGAGGACTTATGAACATAATGGTTTGAAGAATAATGCACATATTCATAACCCTTAGTCTTTCCCTGCGAAATAGAAGTGTTAACACGATGATGTTCATATGAGGAATTTGATCCATATGAGGAATTTGATCCACGTGAGGAATGTGGTCCATATGAGGACTTGGATCCATATGAAGACTTTGGTCCATATGAAGAATTTGATCTGGGGTTCCTATTCTTCACAGGTGGTGTCATGATGACATTCACCTGAAGACTTTCAAGGCACCTTTTGGGAACCCAGATTTTCTTCATAGGGGGGACCATTCCTGCAGTTAGTGCCAACATATCTAGCAAATACTTCACCCTTCTGATTTTTGAACGCTTATAGTTGGAGTCAAATGACTCATCAGAAGAATATGAAGATTCACATGTAAAGCCAGATAAAGTAGATGGATCTACTGGAGGTCCCTTTGCAGCAACCCATGAGGTTTTGGGATACTGCTCAGGCTTCTAGTATGTTCCATCAGCATTGAGTTTCCCCTCAAAGGCAATACCCTCTTTCCTAGGGTTTCTGTTGAAGATTTGCTTTTTAAGCATATCACATAGAGTCTGATGCCCTTTGAGGCTTTTGTACATGCCTGTCACATACAATTCCTTTAGCCCTGCATTGTCAGTGATACTAGCAGCATCCTCAGATGAGGAATTAGTGATAGCAGAGACAGTTGAAAAATTTGCAGCAATAGAAGCATTTGAACTTTCAAGTGAAGAATTAGCAGATTCAGGTTCAATGCATTTCAAACATGCTGGAATGAATTCTTCCTAAGCGGTACTGATCTGTTGAGCAAGCAATGAATCACGCTCCTTCTGAAGATCTTCATAACTCTCCCTTAGCTTCTCAAGATCTTGCTTTCTTTGAAAGAGTGTTATGATGACTCTGAATGTTATCAAACTTGGACTGAAGTCTCTGAAGATTATCATTCAAGGTTTGAGTGCGATCCATTTCTTCACCCAACAGGTCATCGCTTCTGTCTAGCATATTTTGAACCTTTTCAAAAGCCTTTTATTGTTTCACAGCAATCTTAGCAAGTTTAGAGTAGCTAGGCTTGAGGTTTTCATCAGATTCATCCTCACTTAATTTAGAGGAGGGATATTTGAGTAACTTGGCACCCTTTGCCATGAAGCAATAGGTGGGAGCGTAGTCATCATCGTCGTTGTCAGCCTTGTTGGGGAAGCCATTCTCCTCAGAGTTGAAGATGGACTTGCTGACGAACGCAGTAGCGAGGGCTAGGCTCGCCACACCAGATTCTGAATCCTCAGATGCCTCCTCTTCCTCATTTTCCTCAGATTCAGCTTCAGAGTCCATTTCCTTGCCAATGAACGCCCAAGCCTTTTTGGAGCTGCTCTACTTGTGACATGAAGACTTCGAGGATTTTGATGATGAGGACTTTGAAGATTTCTTCTTCTTCTTTGAGTCATCAGAACTGTAATCCTTGTATTTCTTCTTCTTTGATTCCTTTTCCCACAGAGCACAATCTTGAATGTAGTGACCAGGTTTCTTGCATTTGTGGCAAGTTCTCTTCTTGTAGTCACGGGATGAGGAATCTGATCTTACATCATCACTTCTTGAGGATTTTGCAAAGCGACCACGCCTTGAGAACTTCTGAAATTTCCTCACGAGCATTGCTAGCCCCTGGCTCAATTCTTCATGATCACCAAGGTTGCTACCAAAATCCTCACCTTCAGATTCAGATACTTCCTTGGCCTTCAGAGCGCGTGATCTGCCATAGCTTGGTCCATAGAGATCTCTCTTCTCAGCAAGCTAGAACTCATGAGTGTTTAGCCTCTCGAGGATATCAGCGGGATCAAGTGACTTGTAGTCTCCACATTCTTGTATCATCAGTGCAAGGGTGTCAAATGAGGAATCAAGTGATCTCAGCAATTTCTTCACCACCTCATGGTCGGTAATGTCAGTGGCACCAAGTGCTTGAAGCTCATTTGAGATGTCAGTGAGGCGATCAAAGGTTTGCTGAACATTTTCATTGTCGAGTCTTTTGAGGCGGTTGAAGAGATTGCGAAGAACGTCAACTCGAGAGTCATGCAGTGCTGAGACTCCTTCGTTGACCTTGGACAGCCTATCCCGGATAAGCTTGGCTGTCTCCAAAGCACTCACTCTGCCATACTGCCCTTTGCTCAGATGGCCACATATGATGTTCTTCGCTTGAGAGTCGAGTTGCTTGAATCTCTTCACGTCAGCAACGTTGATGGTAGGAGTGACAGAGGGAACGCCATTTTCCACAACGTACCAGAGATCATTATCAATTGCCTCAAGATGCATTCGCATCTTATTCTTCCAGTAGGGGTAGTCCGTCCCATCGAAGGTAGGACACCCAGCAGAGACCTTGATCATACCTGCAGTCAACATAACTAAAACTCCAAGTGATTAAACCAAAATCACATAGAACAAGGGAGTACCTTGCTCTGATACCAATTGAAAGTGCGTTAAGTCGACTAGAGGGGGGATGAATAGGCGATTTTTACAAATTCGTCACTTAGGAATTTCAGGGTGAGGAAATTCCTAAGTTACGAACAACTGGCAGCGGAATAAGTACTCAGAAATAAGCATAACAAAGTATTAGCACAGTCAACATGATGAAATGAAAACTAGCAATGAGTACAGGAAGCATAAACACAGGATAAGCAGGCTGAAGACAAACTGACTGAAGAAATTGAACTGAGAAAATTGAGAAAGTCTTCAGTCAAAGTCTTTAAACAGTAACAATCAGGTACAACAGCATAGTAACGAGGAAATGAAAGGGTTGAGGAAATAGAACCAGTTAGCTCGGTGAAGACAGAGATTTGGTAGACCAGTTCCAACTGTTGTGACAGTTGTACGTCTGGTTGGAGCGGATAGGTATTTAAACCTGAGGACACACAGGCCCGGACACACAGTCCTCACTGTATTCTTCTTGAGCTAAGGTCACATAGACCTTGCCCAATCACTCGTGCTAAGTCTTCAGGTGACTTCCAAACCTTCACCAAACTCGGTCACTCGGCGATCACAATTTCCTCTTGGATGCTCTAGACCATGACGCCTAACCGTCTGGAAGATGCACAGTCTTCAAAGGTAACAAGCGTCGGATCCACACAGGAACAATCTCTTCAGTGATGCTCAGTCACTTTGGGTTTGGGTTTTCCTCACTTGATGATTTTCGCTCAAAGTCCTCGGAGGATGGGATGCTCTCAATGACAAGTGTCAGTTTCTCTCGGAGCAGCCAACTAGCTAGTGGTTGTAGGGGGGCGACTATTTATAGCCTAGGGAGCAGTCCGACATGATAAGACATAAATGCCCTTCAATGATTGACCGTTAGGTGGATAAGATATTTTAGTACAGTTGGCGCATAGCACAGCAACGGTCGGAAATTTGAGGTTCAAATTCCTCAGGGCTA
Source organism: Aegilops longissima (assembly GCA_021605205.1). Lineage (NCBI taxonomy): Eukaryota > Viridiplantae > Streptophyta > Magnoliopsida > Poales > Poaceae > Aegilops > Aegilops longissima. The sequence continues at coordinate 467,076,319 of CM038676.1, forward strand.
TCATGTTCCTCACTTGTAGGCAATCCGCACTGGCGAATTCCTAACTCCTCAGTCGGAACAAATTCCTCAGAGGCCAGAAGAACTTCGTCTCTGTCACTAAAGAAATTGATTGAACTGTATGAGATTTCCAATGGCTTCACTCGAAAGGATTGGTAGGTGTAAGATTTTGAGTTGAGCATCATTTGGAAACTTTTCCTTAGTTTTTCCTCGACCCCTTTAACAGTAAGGTATTTCCTATGACTCAAGAAAGATAAATCGAAACTACAAAAACAAAAGTCTTCATGCTTCATGTTCCTCGCATGAATATCAAGTCTTCACGGTCACACCAATTTCTTCACTTTCAAAGTCTTCAGAAAGCCAAAGTCTTCAGTTGAAGACATTCATTTTGAGGGGTCAACTTTCTCTGTAAATATCAAACTCCTCATAGACTTATAGACCTGTGTACACTCACAAACACATTAGTCCCTTAACCTATAAGTCTTCAATACACCAAAATCACTAAGGGGCACTAGATGCACTTACAGATAGACAATGCATGTATCTAGCGAGAGAGGGTGGGAGGGAGGAGAGAGAGAGAGAGAGAGAGAGAGCTCGGCATGGGGTGCAATGGCGGGTGTGTGAGGTAGATACATTTGGTAACAGAGTAGAAAAATGGGGTTGTGTAGTTGAGAGAGTTAGAGATCGAAACATGGAGAGAAAGAATGAACGTGTATCAGAAACTGATAGCTTCCTAAGGTGGTTAGGAGAGGAAGATTGACCGATACAGGAAGTATGTAGCGTGTGTATTGAGGGGGGGCTAAAAACAACATTGGAATGTAGATAGTACGAGACTTAATATCGATGTTTCAATTTAGTGTACATTGTAAGATTTGAACTGAGGACCATGCATATGGGTAATTATTTCGAATTCGTGCCATACTAGGTTTGGAAAAGTTGACATTGACTCGATTGTTGTGCTATTTTGTAGGTCATATGTTTGAATCCATCCAAATTTTTCTCAGTACCAAGGTGTTGATCATATACATATGAATTTGTATTAAAAAAGTAGCATGGATACCGTGAAATGTGAAATCCACATTAGAATTGGAGATCGCTATGTGACACACACTCTAATTCAAATAACTCCTCATTAATTAATTTATAGTATCTTGTTTCAAATGACTAATTATTTGCAAGGAAAACACGGGCATGGTAATACATACAGATTCGTTTGCAAATGAAAGAAGATTCATTTGCAAATGAAAGAAAATTCGTTTGCATTCTCAAATTTAGGCGTACCAGGCAGACCAGGGTCGTGTCGTGGTGGTCGCGTGTGTCGTACGGATGCTAGCACACCCAGCCACCCACCCCACTCCCCCCCCCAAAAAAGAACGACGACAAAATAAGTTTGCACTTCCACGTTTCAGATTGAAATATCTGGCGGCCCCAATTCCTCCTGCAAAATCTCCCTTCTCCACCGTCCCCTTCCGCGCCCAGATTGCTCAAATCCCTAATTCTCTGCCAACCCAAGAAAAGTTCGAATCGCCCCTCGTCTCGTCTCTTTCCCCACCTCTATGTCGGACGACGACAACGAAGACGATGGTCGCATTTCACCACCGCACCGGAGCTACCTCATCTACGCCCTCGTCCACCACACCAGATGGTCCACCAACAACGTCGGCCGCCACAACCGACGTGCCTCACAGACACCGACTTCCACCACATCAGGTGCGCTTCACCGATGTCGTCTCCCACCTCACCGGGGCTACTTCCCTGAGCACATCATCGCACCTCCGCCCCCCGAGGCCATTGGGGCTTCACAAACGGTCTCGTCCACCGCATCGTAGCGATCTGCTGCCACTTAAGATCTGCATCCGTGCACGGCCAACCAACGCCAGCGCATCACCCTCAACGGCTCTGAAGTGACCCGCACTCTAGCTAGGCGAGCATGCCCAAATGCCGGCCCGAACTAGGTATCCACATATCACTCCCTTGTGCACTATTCTGACGATGTTTGGATATCCTTTCACTGCTCTCTAAGCTTACACACCTATGCAACTCTGACTTTAACTCCTATTTCTTCTGGAGATATCATCTGAAACAAGCAAAACCATTTTTTAGCGAAGCATGACGGCGCTATGTGATCCGGTACACATCCTGCACACCCGTATAACCTTGTAAGTATCTGTCCTCCGGTACAACAACAAGGTCGATTCCTCTTATTTGATCAACCATTCGCCGTGTCAAAAATGCAGAGGGGGATGCAAGGAGCACAAGGCCTGCACATCCAAGCAAGTGGTAACATGGACTTGTACATGAAACATCCCAAGCGCTAGTAGAGCTGCAGTGAGCCTGTACAATGAGCTAGCATAAGTCCTTGCGTTTCATTTAATTTGTACTGGCCTGCGTGTATGATTTGTGTGCAGTGGCGGATCCATGAATTCAAGTTACCAGGGGCGAAATTTTAACTTAAAATATACAAAGGCACTTAACTCTGGAAATCAACATAACTTGAGAAATGTGATGCACTTTGAAAACCAGCTAATGATCCAAAGTAGTTCAGATTATAAAACACTAAATGATGTAAGCACCAAAACACACAAAATGCAACATGGTGTACAAGGACTACTAACATGGTTTGTACATGCTTGAATTATTCGTCTCTAGCTTAAAATATCAAAGTGTAATTGCACCTATAACCAGTGCGCAAACTGCATATCGATATATCTATCCTGCACAAGTATGCTAATAGTTTCAAACAACAGATTAGAAAAGTATTTATGCTACATTGTCATGATATGGGGACTTTCTGGTAGATGGCCTCGATGTTTCCTCAAGCCATGAAAATGTACTATAATTTGCTTGTCGTCAATGCCTGCAAATCTCTATGTCTCTCTCAACATAGCAGATCATCATTAGACACTACATCCTTCAATGGGAGCTTGCAAAATGCTTGCATTAGATCCCTCATTAGACACTATATGTTCATCACCAGGAGCATGTAAAATGTTTGCATCAAATCCTTCATTAGCACTCTGTTCATTAGACACTTCAGGCTCAAGAACAACATGAGCTTGTATGTTTGCACCGGAAACTTGATTAGATACATCAGGTTCAGTCAGTTCAGTATTGATTGGGGGAGTTATAAAATAAGCAGAAATTGGTTTCATTTTTTCATAGATTCCCTACATACAAGCGGTTTTACAACACTGCCAGGTTTAACTATTGGCCAGAAATAGAATGGTTGAATTATATATAATCAGGGATGTGATGTGCCTGCTCGTTGCACATGCTGCTCTTACAAGCTGTGACTATCCGTATGCCCAAGCTCGATGCCATGCTCGTGTTGCCGCTGCTGCCTCCCATGCAGGCTACATCCAGGGTTGGATCTTCATCTTCTTGTCCTTCCATTCGCTTGAAGCCCGGCGACCGCCCTCCAACGAGGGCGTGAGGAAGTGTTGTGTCGGTCTGTCCAGTGGCGGCTAGGTTAGGAGAGAACTAGACTGGAGGCTAGAGCGAACGAATTGGGATTTTTCCTGCTGTCGATCGATATGGGAGGCACTCGTTTGCGCCGCGAGCCTGCTATAGGGCCTACCTTGCACTTAGATTATTGGCCCATCCAAATTGAAACGTTTTTCTTCATTTTTTACATTGCATGCTCGTGCGTTGGAACGAACATAACTAGCCTGGGCCAACCTGGATGACTCAAACTAGGTGCACACTTTCCAGCCACCCGAGGTGGCCGCCCATACCAGCCCCTACGGTGGCGTCACCCCTTTTTGCATGTATGATTGGGGTAGTGAAAAATATTATAGTGGCGCTTTTGATTTACCCATAGAATGGTTGAATTGCTTGTTTCTATGAACTAAGTTCGCCAATAATGTGAAGGATGCCAGTCTTTTCATCCTATTGTAGATTGCTTAGATCTCGATATGACAAATGTAATCGCATGAAATATACAGTAAAAGCCAGTGTGATGTGTGTGGCTACAACTAGTCTGACAACCCGTCCTCATATAACATATCAAGGACGCACCATCTTATCAGATTAACCATTCGACTTATCAATGCAGTGTGGGAAGAAAGAAGTATTGGGACTGCGTATCCAAGCAATTGATGCCATGGATTCCTTCGTAGAACCTTATAAGCGAAAAAGAAGTTGCAGTGTGCCTGTACAAAGAGCTAGCGTAAGTTCAGTTACCTGCTTCTCGGAATTTTAGTTAGCCACTTATTGCAAAAAAATCAATTACATTGCTTGGCTTAATTTAGTTTGCTACTGATTACATAATGCCATAGCATTTAATCCTATTATAGACTGCGCCTATCTATGTGTTTGATACTTACTATTAAGAATTACCTGTTTGAGTGAACTTAAATAGCTACTTAAGCACGTAGATAGCTGGTCATATATACTTCGAGGGTGCGGCAGAATTCACGTGTAATTTACGTTCTGATACCCTGTTTACTTAAATGGTTTGCTGTTATCACTTGTAGCACTAGTAATGTTTGCATGTACATAGATAGACAACTGTCAGGTTTATATGAGGGACACCGTCTTTTTAACTTATATATGTGTTGGAATCATTTTGCTTACATCCTAGAAATTTACAGATGTATGTGTTGCTGGTAAACAGTACCGAGTTGTTACTTTAATACATTGCCAAGAACTTGTTAGTTTTACTAGTTCATGTGTAATTAAATACGTTGCCAAAATTGGTTAGTTTTACTAGTTTGATGTTAGTTTCTTATGGCTCTTGCAACTCTTTATTATGATTGCTAACATTCAAGTTTGCAGGATCCAACTGAAACTCCGTTGGCACAACAAGTATGTTTTCAGAAACTTCCTTGTTTACCTGGTTTGCTGTTGTAACTTGTTGTTGTAATCATCTTACCAACTTCAAGTTTTCAGGATCCAACTGGATGTCCAATTGCACAGCAGGTACATTTTCAAAAATATATTTGTGTAACAGGTTTGCTGCTGTAACTTGTTGCTCTAATAAAGTTACTGACTACTCAACTTTTCAGGATCCAAGAGAAATTCCAATGCCACAACAGGTTCCTTTTGCAAAACTTGTTTGTTTAACTGCTTTCCTACTGCAACCGGTTGCTCTAATCATGTTACTAGCTACTCAACTTTTCAGGATCCAAGAGAAACTCCAATACCACAACAGGTACCTTTTGCAAAACTTGTTTGTTTAACTACTTTGCTACTGTAACCGGTTACAATGATGTTAATAACTACTTTTCAGCATCCAATTGGAACTCTTTAATTCCTTGTTTGTTTAACTGGTTTGCAGTTATAACTCCCAGTTGAGATGTTTTGCCAACTTCAACTTTTCATAATCCAATCAGAACTTTAATGGCAAAACAGGTTAGCCCAAGATCAAAGAGCAAGGTCCCCATGGACGTTGTATCATCCCACAGCAGTGGCATCGGCCCAATCGTGCATCATGAATTGCCAACCGCTGATGCTCTAGAGGCTAAGCTATTGGTAGAAAGAGATTCTGCTTCTGCACTTAGAGATGAAGTTGACATGTTGCAGAAGCAAACAGCACAATCACAAGCAGTACTCAAGACAGCCATTAAATATTTGGTGGATTTCAAAACGAAGAAAGCTGAGACTGACCGCATTGTTAAGGTCCTGAAGGAAAAAAGAAAATAAATTCCCACTTGGTAAATCATAGGTGAAATGTTCTTGCCATCATTGAATAACATTTGTGTTGTTTATTCATGTAATCGATCAAACCATTTGTTTTAGAGATCATGTAATAATTGTTTTTTGGTTTTTGTTGTAATTTTTTTAGCACAAGTCTGTATTAATTGATAAGACTCTGAGACATTTCATTTTGATTGCTGTGCCAGACCTACAAATATGCCAATTGGGTTGAATGTGCATTCAGCAATAAAAGTAGTATAGATGGACCTTAAGTGGAACGCATCGGAAAGGGCCAAGATGTTGTACTAGCTTCGCTAAAAAAAGGATGCTCTTCTAGCAAAAAAAGTACAGCGGCCTGGCTTATGTATGTTCGTTGAAATTATTGATCCATATACTCTATAAGTGTTTGTATGTCTGTTAGTTTTGTACATTATTGGTTGATTGACTCGGTATTTGAATCTTGATACATCACTTGTGTACATATCTAAATGGGAGTACACATTATGCTGCTTGTGACACTTGAGTTGGACATAAAGTGGTTTCAAATATTTGAATTCACCTTAAACTGGATTCTAGCTTCTGAATTCGAGTATCGGCATTTGTAAATCATATTCATATATGACAGTGGAATACATCTTTGTCGTGCTTTTGAAGATATATAAAAACACATAGAATGATTTATAAAGATTCATATAGGAATACAAAATGGATTCGAATTTAGTTGTCAGGGTAAACGTGGATGCTTATTGTCCCAAAATTCGAAAGAAGCAGCAAAATGTCCACTCCCACGTCGGCTGCCCGAAGCCAAGTGTTTGGGAGCTGGAAATTGTTGTCTACCCCTTACATGGACAATCCATCAGCCCGATTTCCACTGCTCTCAATAGGGGTAGGTTGGTAACTTCAATTAGACGTGACACGACCGCCTCTGAGCCCATTCCGACACGGTGGGCGCCAAACATGGGCGGCAAATCACATTTGATTCAAGCTCGTCTGAAAGACCTCTGTCTCTCCCTCCATTTCCCCATTCATACATGGTGGGCGGCAAAACAAACTCGACTCAGCCGAAATCGATGTAGGCAAATATTTTCAATAGGGGCAGGTTTGTAACTTCACTCAGACGTGACACAACCGCCCTACCTGTCAGCCCCATTCATACACCTCGGGTGCCAACCATGGGCGCCAAAACACCCTCTCCTCGCCCGAAATCGCTCTGGGAAAATATCGGCGAGATGCGAGATTACCGTCCTATCCCCAACCGACGAGACGTCCAAATTTTAAACGGGGGCTAAGTTTGTAACTTTCCCATATTTCAGATAGCCGCGTCCAAAAACATGGTTCCCCGTACCTCTCCCTCCATTTTCCCATTCATACACCGTCCGCGCTAGAACACCATCCCCACACCAGCCTCCTCCGTCCGCCACCCCATCCATCGCCGCCATCTTTCACCATGCCGGAGCGCCTACCAAGACCGCGTCGTCCACTGCTAGAGATGGACGTTTCTCATCCACGGCGACGGGCCAAGAGCCTTGCATCGCGTCCTGTCGCTTCATCGGTGCTGTCGTCCTCTTTGTCGGGGCCGCTCACACGACCTTCTCGTTCACCGCAAAGGGACTTATCCCCCGATGCACCCGTCTACCATCGCAGATCTGCTTCAACGCCACCGACAGCCATCACACCCCCAATGCCTACACGGTGCCGCAAGAGAGGTGGTACTTCATATCTCGTCAACATTTTGATTTCAACCAGAAAATAGATCGCAACTTGGTTACTGTACTTTCTTTTCAGCTCTTAGAATTTAGTTCTTAGTTCGAAGCAAACAATGGATGTTAAATAGTTTCTCTGGTTTGCAGCTTTAAATCTGCCATGGCACAGTCATAATAGGGTTTAATTGATCATGCTTAGGGTTTAATTGATCATGTTGGTTCCGTGGTGGTTTCTTTAATAGAAATTGGAGGGGAAACCCTCTTTTGCTATAAAAATGCTTAGGGTTTGCCCTTTTTATGATCACTATACGATCAGCATACGTGCTTCGTGTCATAATAGCACTGCTCCACCCATCAAGCTAAACAAGCTTAGTTGTTCAAATACGAATCTGATATTATTAAAACAGAGTCGTTTAATTGGTCAGCTAAATGTTCCTAATTTAGTTTCGAAAATGCATGTACATCGCTCGGGTGTGTATCGCTACAGGGTGCCCACGGTGGGTCGCAGCCCACCCTGGGATTTTGGGTCGGCCCAGGCCCCGATTCCTCTCTGATACAAGGCTTCCGATCTCTACTGCCTCACTACCGCCTGCCTCGCGGTGACTTGCCGTCCTCGGACGGCATGACTCTAGGAGGAGACGTCGGACTAACAGGAGGTCAGGAGCCGCTCGCCCAACAACGTCACCACTGCCCGGGCGCCGCCGTGCCTACCTTCCCAGTCCGTTCAGGGCTCAGGCATGCAGCAGCCACTAAGCCAATCCGATTTATCCTGAGATACGTCCTCAACACTCAATAGCCACTCCTCATCACCCATTTTCTAATTGATTCATTACTCATTGGGAAGGACTGTCATTAGGGTTTGTTGTGTACTGAGTGCTACCTACACTTAATGGTTCAGATGTATTTCAGTAATCTTTAGTACCTGTAAAGTTCACAGGGTTTCAAAATCCCGGCCCTAGGAACAGACACTAGTCATTTTGGATTGTTGGTCGTAGTGACATTGACCCAGATTACTACTGCAGACCAGGTTTGTTGACAATTTTACTTGTCTTTCTTACTCATTCGATATGATATCCAATTATTCACGTCGATTAGTTGCAAACAATAAGTGCTAGACCAACTTCTTGATTCAGATTTTGGACGGTCTCTTACTGCAGTTACAATTTTGCATACCTGTCCTAATAAGCTCACCAGTAATGATTGACTCACTACATCTATGCTTGCCTTGTCATATTTGTTGTCAATATTATTTTAGGGTGGACCACCCTGTTTCAAAATACTGGAACCGCAGACATGAGTGAATAGTATTTCTCTGTGTGATCTCTTCCATCATGTGTGGGCAATGAACACTACATTGTATAGAAAGTGTCATTTCCACCTTTTACATAGACTACAATCTTTTACATGGAATACAATCTGCCTACTTGCTTTGTGTTGCACTACCAGCACTCCACCCTTGAATATAAACATTATGCCACTCATAATTCCTTAGTTTATTTATTCAAATACGAATTTGATATGATTCTAGTGTTCCTACTTCAGTTTTGAAATGTGTGTCTGCCTATTATACAGACATAAGAGGTCTGTATTTCTGTGTGATCTGGTCAGCACGGTTGGGGTGAACTTTGCATATGCAGGGATTTATAGGGAGACACTCTTCGAGTTGAATCCGCAATGCATTCCATAGATAATCTGACTACTTTTTATGTTTTCATGAATCTCAGATTCTGAACAGCATCATAATGATTATGAGCTTGCGCGCATGAAAAGAATAAAGCAGAACAATGCCATGGCTGTCAAACTTGGCACTAAGGGACTGAAATCAAGTCTGGATGCAATGCAATGCAATGAAAACACTCTCCACCTACAGATTCATGCTCAAAATATGATCCTAACAGTGATTCTGAGCTAGAGGGAGACCTAAGTCAATGTAGCTCCCTAGTGGAGGAGTCAGGGGCAGATGCCCGATCTTATTCACCCATCAAGGTGCTTGCTCTTACTTTCCAAGGTTATATTGGTCGCACATATCTTGCAACTGATGTGAAAGGATCGAGAAGAGGTGTCTAGAGGGGGGGGTGAATAGACTCTAATCAAGAAAAGTTGCAGTTTTTAATCTCTTAAGTTGAAGTGGAGTATTAGCACAAGTTTAAACATTCACAATACATATCAAGCAAGCATGCAAGCATACAAAGAGTATATGAGCAGCGAAAAGTAAAGCATGCAAGTTGCAAGAATGTAAAGAGAAGGGATTGAAGTGTGCAAACGCAATTTGGAGACACGGAGATTTTTTATCCGTGGTTCCGATAGGTGGTGCTATCATACATCCACGTTGATGGAGACTTCAACCCATGAAGGGTAACGGTTGCGCGAGTCCACGGAGGGCTCCACCCACGAAGGGTCCATGAAGAAACAACCTTGTCTATCCCACCATGGTCGTCGCCCACGAAGGACTTGCCTCACTAGGGTAGATCTTCACGAAGTAGGTGATCTCCTTGCCCTTACAAACTCCTTGGTTCAACTCCACAATCTTGTTGGAGGCTCCCAAGTGACACCTAGCCAATCTAGGAGACACCACTCTCCAAGAAGTAACAAATGGTGTGTTGATGATGAACTCCTTGCTCTTGTGCTTCAAATGATAGTCTCCCCAACACTCAACTCTCTCTCTCATAGGAATGGATTTGGTAGAAAGAAGATTTGAGTGGAAAGCAACTTGGGGAAGGCTAGAGATCAAGATTTATGCGGCTGGAATGGAATATCTTGACCTCAACACAAGTGTAGGTGGTTCTCTCTCAGAAAATATGTATTGGAAGTGTAGGCATGTTCTAATGGCTCTCTCCATGAATGAAGAGGGGGTGGAGGGGTATATATAGCCTCCACACAAAATCTAACTGTTACACACAAATCACCAAACTCGGTGGGACCGAATCAGAGAACTCAGTCAGACCGAATTGGTTCATAATGTGACCGTTAGGTGTTTTGGTGGGACCGACATGTCAACTCAGTGGGACCGATATCATTAGGGTTAGGGCATAACGTAATCTCGGTGAGACCGATTACACAAATTCGGTGGGTTCGATTTTGGTAATAGTCAAACAGAGAGTTGGTCAGGCAAACTCGGTGGGATCGATTCGCTCATCTCGGTTGGACCGAAACATTATGAAAGGGTGACAGAGAGTTTGCATTGCGAACTCGGTGGGACCGATCGCATATCTCGGTGAGACCGAGATTATTGCAATAGGCAACAGAGAGTTTGCAATCCCATCTCGGTGGGACCGAGATCCCTGTCGGTGAAACCGAAAAGACTAGGGTTTCTGGCAGTGGCTATGTCAACTGAACTCGGTGGTGCCGGATAGAAATAATCGGTGGGGCCGAGATTGACTTTTGGTTTGAGACATATTTGGAAGTGAGGAAGTGGTTGAGGGCTTTGGAGCATATCACTAAGCACTTTGAGCAAGCAAGCCATTAAGCAACACCTCATCCCTTCTTAATAGTATTGGCTTCCCTATGGACTCGATGTGATCTTGGATCACTAAAATAGAAAATGTAGAGTCCTGAGCTTTGAACTTGAGCCAATCCTTTGTCCTTAGCATATTGAAGAGGTTCCACATCCTCTAGTCCATGCCACTCCATTGTTGATCTTATCTGAAACATACTAGGTAGAAACATTAGTCCAGCAAGAAATATGTTGACATTAATTACCAAAACCACCCAGGGAGCACTTGTGCTTTCATGATGCTTTGCATTGCTTCTACTTTGTTGCACTGCCATTAGCTTAGTTTACACATCGTGTATGTGAATACACCCTGCCTATCCATTTTCAGTACATATTCCATCTGTCATCATACCATATTTATCCATTCAAATGTTATTCTTGTGTATCAGACGTTCAAAAGGAAGAGGGCGATTGCTGATCACGGAGGAGCACGAGCAAAGTATTTGGAAAAGGTAGTGACACCTGATAAATCAAATAGCCCATTAGGTGTAGTTGCAATATCACCTGACCCACAAAACACCCCAACTCTAGCAGACTCTAGCCCTACTACACTGGTCATTTCTGATGCCCCAACTCAGCAGACCCCAACTGCAGCAAACAGTATGATGATGCTAGTTGACATATCACCAGCTCTACGACGCAAAACCCCCATTCCAGCAAAGGGTACACCAATTCCAGTTGCCAAATCCCTTTTCGAACCAGAGAGAGCCCCAATTGCAGCAAATAGGACCCCAGTTCCATTTCTTCCCAGTTTAGAAGATGAAGGTTATATTGTTGTCAGGAACTTTGTTCACATCTTTCCTTCATGGAAATATTACACCGCAGACACAGAACAATTTCCAGTCTTCCTCCGCAACTTATGCGTAAGTAATGTACTAATGTTATTCATGGTAATTACTACATATGTTTCTGGTCATAGAAGACACAAGATTTCATTCTTTTAAATAGGCGAGGACCAAACTGGATTATCAAGACGAGCAAGGGTTGGTTGCGCTTTTCAAGCACTCGTTGATGAAGTATCGTTCCTACCTGAGGCAAGCGCACTTCAATGGCAAGCCTCTAAACAAAATTTCTGTAAAGTCTCCGGTGCTACATTTATCAGATAGTGACTGGAATAATCTTGTTACACATTGGTCTCGTCTGCAGCATAAGGTACTGTTTATGATATCACAATACAATTTGAACTACATTTCTGCATTTGCCTTAACATCTCACTTGTACGAAAACTGTTAGCAGAAGAACATTCATTCTCAAGGGACCACAAAATCTCGCAACTATACGGCACACTGCATTGCTCTTGTGAGTACCTCTTGCCCTGTATGACCATACTTACTTTCATAGCTGGTTGATTATGTAGCATCACTGCACATGTTAGCCTCGTTATCGTCCATTTGGTGGACATTATAAGATCCGTATGGACTCTTACATAAATTTAGAATCAACCCAATGCTTTTCAAGATGTTTAGCTCTGCAGTCCTCTTGTAAGGACTAAACGTTATCTATCACTGTACTTACATTAACAGGTACTCCCTCCGTTCCATAATATAAGAATGTTTTATACAGTAGACCAGTGTTCAAAACACTCTTATATTATGGGAAGAGGGATTGGTTCATTGTGTAGCATTCTGCATCTTATCTCCCTCGCCCACCATTTACTAAAAAATATCAGATCTATATTTAATCTTACCAAAAAAGTTGAATACACAGACAATGAGAGTGCAAAATTGTAGCCCATTGCTCTTGTCAGTACATTTTGTCCTGTAATGCTTGTACTTCCAGGGATTGGCAGTTGATTATGTAGCATCAATCTACATCTTATCTTCGTTATCGTCTATCCCTTCCAATATTATCATATCTATAATTACTCTCTACAAAATGTAGAGTACAGGCAATGCTTATGAAGAAGATTATGTGCTAAAATTCTTGAGTTATCCTTCCCTTGACATGGAGAAGGGCATTATAAAGCTGATGTTAACTGTTAATGTAAGCCAGTCCTTCTAAAGTCTTTATCCTCAACTGCTGTGTAATTTGCTCATACTCCCTATCGTTAACTGTTGTTTAGTTTGTTGTTTCTATCAAAATGCATGTTCGCAACAACCATAAGTTCCAAGTTTTACTTGTAAAACCAAATTCCTTATTCATACCATGCACATTACTCAATACTCCCTATATGTATGCTTGTTTTTGCAGATCTATAATGCAGTGTGTGGTGAAGCAGCCCACGTTTGCACCTTGTCATCTCCTGTTTTATCCTACTGATGTGGCTGATGATATGAACAACATGCCATGCAAACTAACCAAAATATATATAATGATGACATGGTAATCCAGTAGAGTGGTGAAGCTCCCCGCATTATGAACAATGCCAAATTATGCTATTGATATTTTGAACTTACTCTTTATTTTCTAATTTGAAATTGGATGGAATTGACAGCACAATTATCATCTTTGTTTATACACGTGCAAAACCTGTCATCTCTCTGCTTGTTTCAGGGTGATATGCCTGATGGCATGCACAATTCTGCTGAAGGCTGTGAGACAAACCCAACATTTATTACAGCAAAGAAGGCAAAACATCTTGAAGATAGCGAGACAACCCCAAAGTCTTGTCTTGATGCAGTGTTCAAGTTACTTGAGACTAGCAGTCAGACAAGCACACAAAATTCATTGTCTGCGAATCAGGTTCGACTTCTTGGGTCCCAAGTTCTAGCGAAAGGCATTACGCAACTCAACTTTGACTTGAAGTCCTATCTCTAAGAAAGATTGCGGAGAACACCAATGAGAACCTCATTGCTAAACAACTACACCTGGAAGCTATGACCGACATGCTAGGCCGGTGTCACAGCCTCGCTTAGCAGCTTGCGCAGCAGTTCCCATGCAAGGCTGACCTTTCTTGAACTATCTTGGAAGTGGTCTTGGTTAAGTATTATTTTGTTACGCTGCAATGGTGCCCAGTTTTTGTAATTTACTTATTCGTTGCGTTTTATGATCACTGGTGACGAACTTCGATGCCCAGTGGATGTAATATACCATAAATCCTTTATTGTATAGTGTAGGTCTATTCGAAGTTACTATGTCGTAATTTATTTCTTGTATAGAGTAGGTTTGTTCTTAATTCCTACTAGTTACTGCCATCATTCGCTATTTGAAAAAAAAATCTGATGTAGTCGACCGGGCCGAAACATTCACCTCTAACGGGCCTGCTTTTTAGCGGGCCACAATTGGGCCGGCCTGCAACTTTCTTGGGTCTGAAAGGCCATTGGGGCCTTCACATTTTGCGTCAGGCCCACAACTTACTCGGGCCTATATTCGGCCCAAATTTTAGTTGGGCCTTTAGTGGACCCAGCGCTTAGTTGAGCCTTTAGTGGACCCAGCGCTTAGTTGGGCCCATGTAGCTTTGGCCCATTAAGAGGTTGAATATTCTGCTAGCCTGTTACGGCCCAAAAGAAACCATAGGCCTTTAGCAGGCTAAAATGCATGTTGGGCCTCAATATTCACTAGTCGTCGACGGGCCTTCAGCAGGATGAAATGTAGACCGGGCCTTTTTTGGCCCAGTTATATGACGGGCCATTACCAGGCCAAAACATATCTCGGGCCTTAGTTGGCCCACTGATATCATGGGCCTTTAAGAGGCCGAAAGCTTAGTACAGGCATCAATGGCCCGAATTATACGACAGGCATTTAACAGGCACAAAGTCACGTTGGGCTGAACTGTTGCCACCTTTATCACGGGCCGTTAGTGAGTCGGATGTTGCGTCGGACCATATATGGCCCATGGGAAGCACGGGCCGTTAGTGAGTCGGATGTTGCGTCGGACCATATATGGCCCATGGGAAGCACGGGCCATTCTCGGGCCGAAAGACACACCGGGCTGAAATGGGCCCATGTCTACATCGAGCCTCTAGCTAACAGGCTGAAAGTCACTGGGCCGTAATTGGGCCCAAATATTCGGCGAACATTTAATGCGCCAGATCTGGCTTCGGGTCGTAAATGGGCCATGTTTAAACAGGCCGTTATTGGGCTGGCCCACTAGTACCTGAGTAAGTACTATGGGCCTTTGACTAGGCCAGCCGTTTTAACCTATATGGGCCTCTGTTGGGCCCTGTCACGTGTCGACGTATCATAGGCATGTCTCCTCCATTGGACGGACGACATCTGGCCCACCGAGGAGCAGACACGTGTTTCCTCCAGCCAATGATGATTTTACACGTGGAAATCCCCATTGGTCTTGGCTGTTAACGGGTTACCGGATCCAAACCGGAACCCGGTAGCTTAACGACGACCCATTACGGTGGATGCCACGTGTCGGTTACCCTTGACGAAAGCATTTCCATGACGCGCCATTTATCGTCATGGAAGTGGACACTTCCGTGATGATAATTTTGGTAATGTCATGGAACACTTCTACCACAACACAGGTATGACTATCTTGATTCTGTCATAAAATCGTCATGGATGTACATGCATGACAAAAAATGTGACCTACTGTGATAAACACGTATCATCACAGAAGTGTATATCTTTTGTAGTGTAAACTAGGGTTTAAGCTTCTATCACTCTCGCAACCCATCATCTAATTACTACTCCACAATGCATTCCCTTAGGCCCAAATATGGTGAAGTGTTAGTCGACGTTCACATGACACAACTAAGGGAATCACAACATACATACTATCAAAATATCGAACACATATCAAGTTCACGTGATTACTTGCAACAAGATTTCTCCCGTGACCTCAAGAACAAAAGTAACTACTCACGAATGATAATCATGCTCAAGATCAAAGGGGTATTAAATACAATATTGGATCTGCACATACAATCTTCCACCAAATAAACCATATAGTAATCAACTGCAAGATGTAATCAACACTACTAGTCGCCCACAAGTACCAATCTATAGTTCCGGTACAAAGATTGAACACAAGAGATGAACTAGGGTTTGAGAGGAGATGGTGATGTGGAAGATGTTGATGGAGATTGCCCTCCCCAAGATGGGAGAGTTATTTGTGATGATGATGACGATGATTTCTCCCTCCGGGAGGGAAGTTCCCCCGGTGGAATTGCTCCGCCGGAGGGCAAAAGTGCTCCTGCCCAAGTTCTACCTCGAGAAGGCGGCGCTCCATCCCGAAAGTTCTCCCCTTATTTTTTCTAGGTCAAAATGACTTCTATACCAGAAGATGGGCACCGGAGGTGGGCTGGGTTAAGCACAACCCACCAGGGCGCGGCCCCCCTCCGGTAGTTATTTGCTCCAGTATTTCTTATTTATTCCATAAAAATTCCTCGTGAAGTTTCAGCTTATTTGGAGTTGTGCATAATAGGTGGCCTGACGTAGCTTTTCCAGGTCCAGATTTCCAGCTGCCGGAATTCTCCCTCTTTGTGTGAACCTTGCAAATTATGAGAGAAAAGGCATTAGAATTACTCCAAAAAGCATTATTATGCATTAAAACATTATAAATAACAGTAGGTAAACATGATGCAAAATGGACGTAACAGGAACCACTGCGAACGAAAAAGATTCAGAAATTGTTGTCTAACAACTCATTATGGGCAGTAAAAAGAGAAGGATGCAGAGTTTGTAGTTACCATCCTACAGCTCACTGTTGTGTTGGATAGAGCATAAACAAATAATTTGCTTGCCACCATTCGTATCTTTTTTCTAATAATCCTTATCAATTTCCTCACTTGATGCTTGTTCAGGAATATCTCATTGCCCCATACGCAGAAAGGGTCGATGCATGGATCCTTGCCAAGGGCATATGTGCCTACAAGCAACAAGTCAATATTAGAAGCTAACAAGTGTCCAGGCCTGGATCTATATGCACTACATTATGGAACGACAGGGGGAGTACAAGCCGAGGGATGAAACTAACCTCGGCGGAAAATGGTGGCCACTCCCGTTGTTGTCCTCCATAAGTAGTGGAAAGGCATGATAAGTACAGCAACCTTAACATCAAACAAATATAGCAAAGGTAAACAACATCATCTCCAAATGATAGCTTGAATGTGTTGGTTTCATCATGCTGTTAAATAAAGCAGATATAAAATGGAAGGCAATGTTACCGACAACAGGCTTAAAAGCCATCAAATATTGCAATTCAAACTGGTATTGTTGAAAATGAATAGAACGTAGGTAATGCTTAAACATCACACTGGATAAATGTGTAAAACTGAAATAAAGGGCATGTGTTAACTACACGAGGCATAACTGGAACCAAATATAGCTGTTCAAACTGGTATTGATGCAGTCGAGTGGCACAGTTCTGACTTGCACATAATGAACATCACATTGTGAATGACTGAAATAAACAAGGCGTAAATGATCAGTATAACAACCAAATATAGCAATTGAAAACTAGACAGAGTCTCACTGTAATCAACCTAACAAGCAAATACAAATAACAGGGCATATGCTTGAAAACTAGACAAATGCTCATTGCAACCAACCTAACAAGCAAATACAGATAAACAAGGCATCTGCTTGAAAACTGGACAAATGCTCACTGCAACCAACCTAACAACCAAATATAGATAAACAAGGCATCTGCTTGATAACTGGACAAATGCTCACTGCAACCAACCTAAGAACCAAATACATATAAACAAGGCATCTACTCGATAACTAGAAAAATGCTCACTTCAACCAACCTAACAACCAAATACAGATAAATAAGGCATCTACTCACTATAAACAACCAAATATAGCCATTTGTGAAACTGAAGTGGACAATTCATACTTAAACATCACATAGCCCTATTGAACAATACATTTTTGCATAACTGAAATAATTAAACACGGCATAGTTAAAACACCGCACGACAAATGCTACTACAACAAAGGGTATGGGTTGGCAACCTAGAAAAGGTAATATTTGCTGATAGGATGTTGCCTCACATGTCATGGACGGGATCCTTCCAGTTGGAAGAGCACAGACCCATGGTGCGCTCTCTGATGTCATAGATGGGTCGTTTCACCTTGCAAGAAACTTTGTGGGTGCCCTCCTCGTGGTCGTGGTCGATGAGATGTGACTTGGCAATTGAGGATCCCAAGCCGCCACCATAGAACGTGTCCTTCAGAAATGACAAAATGGGCTCGATGGCATACAAGGATCACAAATCCTTGACCGCGTGGCGGGGGAGATCAACGCCAGGACCATCGAAGAGATCAACGGCGGTTGAACCAGAGGGGTTGGGGATGGACCACTTAACCTGTGACATGGCCCGCGTGAAGCCGTTCGCTGTCGATGAGCTTGATGTTGTAGCCAGCTTTCCGAGATCTGATGTCGCTAGCCCATGACATGAAGCCGTCGGCATGGCAACATAGTCAGCGTCTTCGCCCGGCTTCAGCGAGCGTGTTGCTCCGGATCGACAGTCGGGGCAAACGGCGGCCACCTCAGCAACGTCCGTCGGAGAGGCCATGATAAACCTCTTCTTTGTCGAACGCTCGTCGGGCTCCCCGAGATACGTGGTCGAGCTTAGGCTGCAACATTCTGGAGTAGGGGATGTGGATCTGGCAGGGAGGGACACCGCAGGCCTCATCTAAAAACTCAGGGGAGTGGGGTGACTGTATGGGAATCGCTGGGTAACATGAACTTTATTATCTAAGCTAGGAGGAACGGGCAGACCGGCAGGGGTTGGCGCCGGTGGCCTTGGTGAGCTAGGGTTCAAGGGGGGAGGGGCCGGGTGGGGGGACTGTGGACGGGGGTGTTTGAGGATACGCTGCGGCTATTGACAATTTTAGTAATGGTGGGTGGAGATGGTGGTGGACGAGGGAGGGCGATGGTTCAAATGCCTCGGCTACTGCAATTTTACTATAAGGTCGGTGCTATAGGAGTGTGGGCAACGGTTGAAGTACGACAGCTACTAAAATTTGGGTAAAGGAATTGATGCAGGGCGGGAGTACCCAAGATCGCGCATGGTCCAATAAGAATATGCGTGTATGATAATAAGGAAAAGTGGCGGAACCGCCGATTTTTGCAACGCTCAAGGCGGGTAGTTTGTTTTTAGATTTCTAGCTAGCTGGTCTATTGCACACGGTTCATCCTAATTTTTAGACGCAGATGTGAAATTCAATCTAAATAAACTACCCCCCCTTTAGCTTGCGCGCAGGTGGTGATTTTACAGCGCACTTGCATCGCACATGATTAAGCCAGTACCTCTACCTTTGCTCGCACTTGCGCAGTCGTGGTGATTTTACAGCGCACTTGCATCGCACATGGTTGATCCAGTACCTCCACCTTTGCTCGCGCCTGCGCAGTCGTGGTGATTCACAGCGCACTTGCATCGCACACGGTAAAGAAATTATACCTGTGTCCGTTGAGCATCATGAGAGTCTTTGCAGCAAAAAAATGTTAGAGGGAGTCAGAAGACAGCCACACCAGCATGTGGCCCAAATATATATGAGTGAAAAGGGTGGTCTGTGATGTTCCAAATTCCAATGCACAACTTTGACCGCGCGGGCCCATGGTTGGGCACTTCGTCGAAGATCGGTGAGAGGGGCTAGAAGTCAAGAACCACCTGGAAGTGGCCAAATATATGTAGGAATATAGGGTGTGATGTTTAAAACTTTAAATATACAATGCACAACTTTGGTGGCACTTGCCTCGTAGAACTGAAATCACCCTTGGATATATCTATAATGACATAATGTCGTAGCTAGCTAGGGTGCTTCACCCCACCTCCCACTTCGTGTCTGCAGGGCGGATGCACGTAATGATACTTTGGTCATACATGCATGTCGCCATGACCTACCATAAGATGGACCGAAGAATCTATCGTTTGGCCAAACGACAACTGTTGTTGTCGATAAACAGCTTGGGCCAATAGATTGAACCATCATAAAAAATCAAACGAGAGGGACCACAAAACCAGCACCTCATGCATGCGGCCCAAAATGATTTACGTTGGAACGAGTGATGTGTGTTTTCAGTATAGAATAATGTACAATTTAGATGTGGTGCCTGCCTCTCGATATAGACAACAACCATGAAGGCCAGGTAGTTAAGGACGAGATACGCAGGGTACGGTGTAGGTCGAATCCAGCAATCCGAGCATGTGGGAGGGAATCCCGACAACACATGAGCTCGAGCTTTGGTTGAACGACATGTGATGGTGACCGGCCCTAACACGAACTAGGAGGAATCCATTCATGGCCAACACATACCCCTCGTTATCGATCAAAGGGATGATATATATACACTCGGGGAGCCCACAGGTATGCGTGTCATCACAAAAAACTGCACAAGGGAGACGTGGTCGATCAGAAGACCCCGTATACACTGCATGTGGCCCAAAAATACGTATGGGTATGGTGGTGCGTGATGTGTTTAAATCCCGAATGTACAACTTCGATGGCCCACCAACTATATTACAAATCGAACATCGTACCCGACCCCAAGCCTGGTTCAATATGTACGATGTCAGTTTCCCAACTTCGAGGCGGCGGGGGTCGTCCAACACATGTGCTCAAACTTTATTTGGTCTAACATGGCACACATAGCAATAGGAAACCATCATGGTCAAACCCTTCTCGTATGTTGGGTCAAAGGGATAGATTCTGTGCCCCTGATAATCCCCAAGTGGAAGAATCATCGTAGCAATTTCCAAAGGTGGAAGTGATAAGTATGGAGTGTCGAACCCACAAGGAGCTAAAGGTAAGATCAATATTTTCTCAAGTCCTATCTGCCACTGATACGACTCCACGTACACCGAGCGTTTGCTTCCAACTAGAAACGAGAAATAAAACTATGTTGTGGGTATGAAGAGGATAACTCTGCATGAGATCGGAGAACTAAAATATAAAAATAGGTGTTGTTAATATAAAGTTAGAATATATTACTATATATTACAAATAGCGAGTGTGGAATAATGATGGATCGGTGTGCGAAATTATCCTAGGCAATTGTTAACAAGATCGGTGGTCGTTATTGCAATTTTATATGAGGGAGAGGCATAAGCTAACATACTTTCTCTCCTTGGATCATATGCACTTATGATTGGAACTCTAGCAAGCATCCGCAACTATTAAAGATCATTAAGGTAAACCCAACCATAGCATTGAAGTATCAAGTCCCCTTTATCCCATACGCAACAACCCCCTTACTCAGGTTTATGCTTTCTGTCACTCAAGCAACCCACTATAAGCGAATCATGAACGTATTGCAACACCCTACAGCGGGAATCCCTCAAGTGTGCGCGGCACAGAAGGCACCATAGGACAACACCAAAATAAAACATACAACTCAAACCAATCTATATCATCAATCAACCCAAAAGACAAAAGATATCTACTCAAAACATCATAGGATGGCAACACATC
Source organism: Aegilops longissima (assembly GCA_021605205.1). Classification (NCBI taxonomy): domain Eukaryota; kingdom Viridiplantae; phylum Streptophyta; class Magnoliopsida; order Poales; family Poaceae; genus Aegilops; species Aegilops longissima. The sequence goes on from CM038676.1 coordinate 467,097,466, forward strand.
ATTGGATCATAATATGTGGCATAAAGCGCCGTGTTCAAGTAGGGGATTACAGCGGGGTGCGGGAGAGTGGACCGCCGAAAAGAGATGAGGAAGGTGATAAAGATGGTGATATTGATGAAGACGATCACGGCGATGATGGTTCCCCTGGTGGCACTCCGGCACCACTAAGAGAGAGGGGGAGAGAGTATCCCCCTTGTGCCTCCTCCTCCATGGCCTCCCCCTAGATGGGGAGAGGTTCTCCCTCTGGTCCTTGGTCTCCATGGTGAAGATGGCCCCCTCCGGGATCTTCCTCCATGGCCTTCGGTGATGATGGCCCCCTCCGGCAGGGTGCCAAAGAGGGCCTAGATTGATTCTCGTGGCTACAGAGGCTTGCGGCGGCGGAACTCCCGATCTAGGTTTCATTCTGGAGTTTTCTCTATTTATAGGAGCTTTTGGCGTCGGGGACAAGTCAAGGGGGTCCGCGAGGCGGTGACAAGGCAGGGGGCGCGCCCTAGTGGGGGGCCCACCCTTGTGGTTGCCTCGGGACTCCTCTCTGGTATCTTTTTGCTCCAGTATTTTTTATATTTTCCAAAAATATTCTCCATAAATTTTTAGCCCATTCCGAGAACTTTTATTTCTGCACAAAAAACGACACCATGGTAGTTCTGCTGAAAACAGTGTCAGCCCAGTTAGTTCTAATCAAATCATACCAAAATCATATGGAACTGTTGTAAACATGGCATGAATACTTCATAAATTATAGATACGTCGAATACGTATCACCCCCCCCCCTCGTTATCGGTCAAGGATAATATATATACCTCGGGGAGCCCACAGATATGTGCGGCATCTATAAACCGCACAAGGGAGACATGCTCGATCAGAACACCCAGCCCCCTATACCCTGCATGCGACCTGAAAAAATGTATGGGTGATCTGGTGTGTGATTTGTTCAAATCCCGAAAGCACAAGTTTGATGGGGCACCAACTACATCAGTAACATTACAAACTGAACATCGTACCCCCCGCGGCTAGGTTAAAGGCGTACGATGTCGGGAACGCAACTTCGAGGCAGATGGGGGGGTAGGGGCCGGGTGCCGTCCAACACATGTGCTGAAACTTGATTTGCTCTAACATAGCACACGGAGCAAAGAATAAACCCTTCTCGTGCGTTGAGTCAAAGGGATAATTTGTGGTGGGCCTACAAATGTCGATCATTCTTTGATTTTTGAGAACAAAAATAACCAATAAAAACACAGTCTATGAATTAGAAAAACAAGGATCCCAAGGTTTATATAATCGCCATGACAGGTCACTATAGAGTCAATCATTCTTTGATTTTTTATAACAAAAAATAACCAAAAAACATAGTCTACAAATTAGCAAAACAAGGATCCCAAGGTTTATGTAATCGCCATGACAGGTTACTATAGAGACATTTATCCCTATAATGACCATGTCATATCGTTTAAATGAAGCTTGAGATATGCAACTTCCCACCGGGTCACCCATCCTTAGACTACTCCATCCCGAGCATGCTTAACTTCTGCATTCTATTCGACTAGGCTAGCGAACGGGAAGCTGCCCTTTGCTGATAGGAATTGCCTCCTTGCCTTTAAGGCGTTTCACGCTGGTCACCCTATGGGACCTACTCCCTCCTATCACACACATTTGTGCTTTTAGAAACTGTGTGCGATATTTACATGGTCGGTGTGTCGCCGCCTAGCCTTCAATGAGCACTGACACTAGCAGCGGGAAAACGATGAGAGAAGAGGCGGGAAACCGATGAGAGGAGTGGCGGGAAACGGTAGCGTGTTTGGATATATAACAACATTAATATGGAAAACTTAGTAGAGAAGGAAGCATGAACTAGCACGACGCATGCGCACAGTGCTTACCCATATACTGCATGTGATGTCGAAAGGGATGAGGATTGTCGTTCGATCTGGGAGCATCCAATGGTGTAGACATAAGATCCGTGGGGTTTGGGTTCTGGCCAATCAGAACGCATGACTCAGATCACGCGCGCAGCAGGTGGGGCATCGGCAACGGTTTGGTAGGCACACAACTTTCGTGAGTGAACCGTGTCCTATATGAAAACATTTCGTGAGAAAAATCTCGGTTTTTTAATCCCCGTAAATCCAAAAGTCACCTGAAAATAGTGAAACTTGGCCTGGTGTCACGACAAGCACATATATGTCGAGGAATTTTTTTATCCATTTTGGTGCAAGTTTTATTACAAGCCTCTTACAAACCGAAGCTTCTCTCAAAGAATCCTTGTGGTTCCGATAGGGAAACGTGTCCCCCTTGTGGGCGAAATGATAATCATTGCCTTTTTACGCCTTGTATTTTCTTCTACGAGTAACATGGAATGATAGGATATCCATGCTGAAATTTAAACTTATTCAGGGTTCGTTTGGCCTTTTTATACACTAATTGAGCTTCCTAGGCATTTAATGTCCATAATTCAAATCTGAACTGCAAATACATGCTCGAGTTCACCAAAATGGCTAGAAAAATTATACATGCGTCCTTGGGTGCATGTTTAGGTCCCATGCCAGGAATGCGAAAGAATTACAACCGTGCCGGCATCCTGGCTCGTCCTCAAACATTTGGGAGCTCGGTTTTTAAATCCCCATAAATCCAAAAATCACCAGAAAGTCATGAAAGTTGGCATGGTGTCACGTCATGGCACATATATGTCGTGGTAAAAACATTGTCCAATTTGGCCAAGCTTTATTGCAAACCTCTTACAAACTAGAGCCTGTCGTAAGAACCCTCGTGGTTTTGATAGGGAAACGTGTCCCCTTGTGGGTGAAACGATAATCGCTCCCTTTCTTGTTGGGGAACGCGGTAATTTCAAAAAAATTCCTACGCACACGCAAGATCCATCTAGGTGATGCATAGCAACGAGAGGGGAGAGTGTTGTCCATGTACCCTTGTAGACCAAGAGCGGTAGCATTATGACAACGCGGTTGATGTAGTCGTACGTCTTCACGATCCGACCGATCCTAGTACCGAAAGTACGGCACCTCCACGATTTGCACACGTTCAACTCAGTGACATCCCATGAACTCTAGATCCAGCTGAGTGTCGAGGGAGAGCTTCGTCAGCACAACGGCGTGATGACGGTGATGATGAAGTTACTGACGCAGGGCTTCGCCTAAGCACTACAACGATATGACCGAGGTGGAAATCTGTGGAGGGGGGCACCGCACATGGCTAAACAATCAACTTGTGTGTTTATGGGGTACCCCCCTCCCCCATATATAAAGGAGGGGAGGAGGAGGAGGTCGGCCGGCCCTAGAGGGTGCGCCAAGGGGGAGGAATCCTCCTCCTAATAGGAGTAGGATTCCTCCTTTCCTAGTCCTACTAGGAGGGGGAAGGAAGGAGAGGGAGAGAGGGAGGGAAAGAGGGGGCACCGCCCCCCTCCTTGTCCAGTTCGGACTCCTCAAGGGGGGGGGGCGCGGCCAGACCTAAGGCCCCCTCCTCTCTCTCTCACAAGGCCCATGTTGGCCCATTAGTTCCCCCGGGGTTTCCGATAACCCCCCGGCACTCCAATAATTATTCGGTGACCCCCGGAACTCATCCGGTGTCCGAATATAGTCATCCAATATATCAATCTTTATGTCTGGACCATTTCGAGACTCCTCACCATGTTCGTGATCACATCCGGGACTCCGAACTACCTTCGATACATCAAAATACATAAACTCATAATACAGATCGTCATTGAACGTTAAGTGTGCGGACCCTATGGGTTCGAGAACTATGTAGACATGGCCGAGAATCATCTCCGGCCAATAACCAATAGTGGAACCTGGATGCTCATATTGGTTCCTACATATTCTACGAAGATCTTTATCGGTCAAACCACATAACAACGTACGTTGTTCCGTTTGTCATCGGTATGTTACTTGCCCGAGATTCGATCGTCGGTATCTCAATACCTAGTTCAATCTCGTTACCGGCAAGTCTCTTTACTCGTTCCGTAATGCACCATCCCGCAACTAACTCATTAGTCACATTGCTTGCAAGGCTTATAGTGATGTGCATTACCTAGAGGGCCCAGAGATACTTCTCTGACAATCGGAGTGACAAATCCTAATCTCGATCTATGCCAACTCAACAAACACCATCGGAGACACCTGTAGAGCATCTTTATAATCACCCAGTTACGTTGTGACGTTTGATAGCACACTAAGTGTTCCTCTGGTATTCGGGAGTTGCATAATCTCATACTCATAGGAACATGTATAAGTCATGAAGAAAGCAATAGCAACAAACTAAACGATCATCGCGCTAAGCTAACGGATGGGTCAAGTCAATCACATCATTCTCTAATGATGTGATCCCATTAATCAAATGCCAACTCATGTCTATGGCTAGGAAACTTAACCATCTTTGATTCAACGAGCTAGTCAAGTAGAGGCATACTAGTGACACTCTGTTTGTCTATGTATTCACACATGTACTAAGTTTCCGGTTAATACAATTCTAGCATGAATAATAAACATTTATCATGATATAAGGAAATATAAATAACAACTTTATTATTGCCTCCAGGGCATATTTCCTTCAGTTTCCCACTTGCACTAGAGTCAATAATCTAGATTACACAGTAATGATTCTAACACCCATGGAGTCTTGGTGCTGATCATGTTTTGCTCGTGAGAGAGGCTTAGTCAATGAGTCTGCAACATTCAGATCCGTATGTATCTTGCAAATCTCTATGTCTCCCTCCTTGACTTGATCGCGGATGGAATTGAAGCATCTCTTGATGCGCTTGGTTTTCTTGTGAAATCTGGATACCTTTGCCAAGGAAATTGCACCAGTATTGTCACAAAAGATTTTCATTGGACCCAATGCACTAGGTATGACACCCAGATCGGATATGAACTCCTTCATCCAGACTCCTTCATTTGCTGCTCCCGAAGCAGCTATGTACTCCACTTCACACGTAGATCCCGCCACGACGCTTTGCTTAGAACTGCACCACAGCTCCACCGTTCAATATAAATACGTATCCGGTTTGTGACTTAGAGTCATACGGATCAGTGTCAAAGCTTGCATCAACGTAACCATTTACGACGAGCTCTTTGTCACCTCATAAACGAGAAACATATCCTTAGTCCTTTTCAGGTATTTCAGGATGTTCTTGACTGTTGTCCAGTGATCCACTCCTGGATTACTTTGGTACCTCCCTGCTAAACTAATAGCAAGGCACACATCAGGTCTGGTACACAGCATTGCATACATGATAGAACCTATGGCTGAAGCATAGGGAATGACTTTCATTTTCTCTATATCTTCTGCAGTGTTCGGGCATTGAGTCTGACTCAATTTCACACCTTGTAACACAGGCAAGAACCCTTTCTTTGCTTGATCCATTTTGAAATTCTTCAAAACTTTATCAAGGTATGTGCTTTGTGAAGGTCCAATTAAGCGTCTTCATCTATCTTTATAGATCTTGATGCCCAATACATAAGCAGCTTCACCGAGGTCTTTCATTGGAAAACTCTTATTCAAGTATCCTTTTATGCTATCCAGAAATTATATATCATTTCCAATCAACAATATGTCATCCACATATAATATTAGAAATGCTACAGAGCTCCCACTCACTTTCTTGTAAATACAGCTTCTCCAAAAGTCTCATATAAAACCATATCTTTGATCACACTATCAAAATGTTTATTCCAACTCCGAGATGCTTGCACCAGTCCATAAATGGATTGCTGGAGCTTACACACTTTGATAGCATCCTTTGGATTGATAAAACCTTCGGGTTGCATCATATACAACTCTTCTTCCAGAAATCCATTCAGGAATGCAGTCTTTACATCCATTTGCCAAATTTCATAATCATAAAATGCAGCAATTGCTAACATGATTCGAACGGACTTAAGCATCGCTACGGGTGAGAAGGTCTCATCGTAGTCAACTCCTTGAACTTGTCAAAAACCTTTCACAACAAGTCGAGCTTTGTAGACAGTAATAGTACCGTCAACGTCAGTCTTCTTGTTGAAGATACATTTATTCTCTATGGCTTGCCCATCAGGCAAGTCAACCAAAGTCCATACTTTGTTCTCATACATGGATCCCATCTCAGATTTCATGGCCTCAAGCCATTTCGCGGAATCTGGGCTCATCATCGCTTCCTCATAGTTCATAGGTTCGTCATGGTCAAGTAACATGACCTCCAGAACCGTATTACTGTACCACTCTGGCGCGGATCTTACTCTGGTTGACCTACGAGGTTCAGTAGTAACTTGATCTAAAGTTACATGATCATCATCATTAGCTTCCTCACTAATTGGAGTAGTAGTCACAGGAACTGATTTCTGTGATGAACTACTTTCCAATAAGGGAGCAGGTACAGTTACCTCATCAAGTTCTACTTTCCTCCCACTCACTTCTTTCGATAGAAACTCCTTCTCTAGAAAGGATCCATTCTTAGCAACAAATGTCTTGCCTTCGGATATGTGATATAAGGTGTACCCAACAGTCTCCTTTGGGTATCCTATGAAGACACATTTCTCCGATTTGGGTTCGAGCTTATCAGGTTGAGGCTTTTTCACATAAGCATCGCAGCCCCAAACTTTAAGAAACGACAATTTGGGTTTCTTGCCAAACCACAGTTCATAAGGTGTCATCTCAACGGATTTAGATGGTGCCCTATTTAACATGAATGCAGCCGTCTCTAAAGCATAACCCCAAAATGATAGCGGCAAATCAGTAAGAGACATCATAGATCGCACCATATCTAATAAAGTGCGGTTACGACGTTTGGACACACCATTACGCTGTGGTGTTCCAGGTGGCGTGAGTTGTGAAACTATTCAGCATTGTTTCAAATGAAGACCAAACTCGTAACTCAAATATTCTCCTCCACGATCAGATCGCAGAAACTTTATTTTCTTGTTACGATGATTTTCCACTTCACTCCGAAATTCTTTGAACTTTTCAAATGTTTCAGACTTATGTTTCATCAAGTAGATATACCCATATCTGCTCAAATTATCTGTGAAGGTCAGAAAATAATGATACCCGCCACGAGCCTCAATATTCATCGGACCACATACATCAGTATGTATGATTTCCAACAAATCTGTTGCTCACTCCATTGTTCCGGAGAGCGGAGTTTTAGTCATCTTGCCCATGAGGCATGGTTCGCAAGTACCAAGTGATTCTAGAAGTCCATCAGTATGGAGATTCTTCATGCGCTTTACACCAATATGACCCAAACGGCAGTGCCACTAATAAGTTGCACTATCATTATCAACTCTGCATCTTTTGGTTTCAATATTATCAATATGTGTGTCACTACTATCGAGATTCAACAAAAATAGACCACTCTTCAAGGGTGCATGACCATAAAAGATATTACTCATATAAATAGAACAACCATTATTCTCGGATTTAAATGAATAACCGTCTCACATCAAACAAGATCCAGATATAATGTTCATGCTTAACACCGACACCGAATAACAATTATTCAGGTCTAAAACTAATCCCAAAGGTAGATGTAGACGTAGCGTGCCGACAGCGATCACATCGACTTTGGAACTATTTCCCACGTGCATCGTCACCTCGTCCTTAGCCAATCTTCGCTTAAACCGTAGTCCCTATTTCGAGTTGCAAATACTAGCAACAGAACCAGTATCAAATACCCATGTACTACTACGAGTATTAGTAAGGTACACATCAATAACATGTATATCACATATACCTTTGTTCACCTTGCCATCCTTCTTATCCGCCAAATACTTGGGCCAGTTCCACTTCTAGTGACCAGTCCCTTTGCAGTAGAAGCACTCAGTTTCAGGCTTAGGTCCAGACTTGGGATTTTTCACTTGAGCAGCAACTTGCTTGCCGTTCTTCTTGAAGTTCCCCTTCTTCCCTTTACCCTTTTTCTTGAAACTGGTGGTCTTGTTGACCATCAACACCTGATGCTCCTTCTTGATTTCTACCTCCACGGCCTCTAGCATTGCGAAGAGCTCGGGAATCATCTTATCCATCCCTTGCATGTTATAGTTCATCACGAAGCTTTTGTAGCTTGGTGGCAGTGATTGAAGAACTCTGTCAATGACACTATCAACCGGAAGATTAACTCCCATCTGAGTCAAGTGATTATGATACCCAGACATTTTGAGTATATGCTCACTAACAGAACTATTCTCCTCCATTTTGCAGCTATAGAACTTATTGGAGACTTCATATCTCTCAATCCGGGCATTTGCTTGTAATATTAACTTCAACTCCTGGAACATCTCATATGCTCCATGACGTTCAAAACATCGTTGAAGTCCCGGTTCTAAGCCGTAAAGCATGGCACACTGAACTATCGAGTAGTCATCAGCTTTGCTTTGCCAGGCGTTCACAACGTCCGGCGTTGCTCCTGTAGCGGGTCTTGCGCCTAGCGGTGCTTCTAGGACGTAATTCTTCTGTGTAGCAATGAGGATAATCCTCAAGTTACGGACCCAGTCCGTGTAGTTGCTACCATCATCTTTCAACTTAGCTTTATCTAGGAACGCATTAAAATTCAAAGGAACAGTCGCACGGGCCATTGATCTACAACAACATAGACATGCAAAATACTATCAGGTAAGTTCATGATAAATTAAAGTTTAATTAATCATATTACTTAAGAACTCCCATTTTAGATAGACATCCCTCTAATCATCTAAGTGATCACATGATCCAAATCAACTAAACCATGTCTGATCATCACGTGAGATGGAGTACTTTTCAATGGTGAACATCACTATGTTGATCATATCTACTATATGATTCATGCTCGACCTTTCGGTCTCAGTGTTCCGAGGCCTGATGACCCACAAGTGTAGGGGATCTATCGTAGTCCTTTCGATAAGTAAGAGTGTCGAACCCAACGAGGAGCAGAAGGAAATGACAAGCGGTTTTCAGTAAGGTATTCTCTGCAAGCACTAAAATTATCGGTAATAGATAGTTTTGTGATAAGGTAATTTGTAATCGGTAATAAGTAATGAAAGTAAATAAGGTGCAGCAAGATGGCTCAATCCTTTTTGTAGCAAAGGACAAGCCTAGACAAACTCTTATATGAAGGAAAACGCTCCCGGGGACACATGGGAATTATCGTCATGCTAGTTTCATCACGCTCATATGATTCTCGTTCGTTACTTTGATAATTTGGTATGTGGGTGGATCGGTGGTTGGGTGCTGCCCTTTCTTGGAGAAGCATCCCACTTATGATTAACACCTATTGCAAGCATCCGCAACTACAAAATAAGTATTAAGGTAAACCTAACCATAGCATGAAACATATGGATCCAAATCAGCCCCTTACGAAGCAACTCATAAACTAGGGTTTAAGCTTCTGTCACTCTAGCAACCCATCATCTACTTATTACTTCCCAATGCCTTCCTCTAGGCCCAAACAATGGTGAAGTGTCATGTAGTCGACATTCACATAACACCACTAGAGGAAAGACAACATACATCTCATCAAAATATCGAACGAATATCAAATTCACATGACTACTTATAGCAAGACTTCTCCCATGTCCTCAGGAACAAACGTAACTACTCACAAATCATATTCATGTTCATAATCAGAGGGGTATTAATATGCATAAAGGATCTGAACATATGATCTTCCACCAAATAAACCAACTAGCATCAACTACAAGGAGTAATCAACACTAATAGCAACCCACAGGTACCAATCTGAGGTTTTGAGACAAAGATTGGATACAAGAGATGAACTAGGGTTTTAGAGGAGATGGCGCTGGTGAAGATGTTGATGGATATTGACCCCCTCCCGCTGAGACGATTGATGGTGATGACGATGGCGATGATTTCCCCCTCCCGGAGGGATGTTTCCCCCGCAGAACTGCTCCGCCGGAGCCCTAGATTGGTTCCGCCAAGGTTCCGCCTCGTGGCAGTGGTGTTTCATCCCGAAAGCTTCCTTCTTATTTTTTCTAGGGTGAAAGACTTCATATAGCAGAAGATGGGCACCGGAGGCCTGCCAGGGGGCCCACGAGGCAGGGGGCGTGCCTAGGGGGGTAGGGCGCGCCCCCCACCCTTGTGGATGGTGGGTGGCCCCCTCTGGTTGATTCTTTCGCCAGTATTTTTTATTAATTCCAAAAATTGCTTCCGTGAAGTTTCAGGACTTTTGGAGCTCTGCAGAATAGGTCTCTAATATTTGCTCCTTTTCCAGCCCAGAATTCCAGCTGCCAGCATTCTCCCTCTTCATGTAAACCTTGTAAAATAAGAGAGAATAGGCATAAGTATTGTGACAAAACGTGTAATAACAGCCCATAATGCAATAAATATCGATATAAAAGCATGATGCAAAATGGACGTATCAACTCCCCCAAGCTTAGACCTCGCTTATCCTCAAGCGGAAACCAATAACGAAAAATATGTCCACATGTTTAGAGATAGAGGTGTCGATAAATAAAATACGGACATGAGGGCATCATGGTCATTCTTATAACAGCAACATATATAAATATTGTCATATGATTTCTTATGCTCAAGTAATAATCTATTCACAATGTCAAGTATGAATCAAAAACTTCACTGAAAACCAACAAACTATAATCTCGGTCATTGAAGCAATTGCAATTTATCATAACATCGGAAAGAGTCATTATAAGAGCTTTTCAGCAGGTCCACATACTCAACTATCATTTAGTCTTTCACAATTGCTAACACTCACGCAATACTTATGGGTATGGAGTTTTAATCGGATACAGAGAAAGATAGGGGCTTATAGTGTTGCCTCCCAACCTTTTACCTCAAGGGTAATGTCAACAATAATAGTTCATGATAAATCACATCCAATTGGATATATATATCAGGATCTTTCCAACACAATGTGCTTGCCAAAGGATAAAATGTAAAAGAAAGGTGAAGATCACCATGACTCTTGTATAAGGTATAAGACAAGAATAAAAGATATGCCCTTCGTAGAGGGAAGCAGAGGTTGTCATGTGCTTTTATGGTTGGATGCACAAAATCTTAATGCGAAAGAACATCACTTTATATTGCCACTTGTGATATGGACCTCTATTATGCAGTCCATCGCTTTTGTTTCTTCCACATCACAAGATCGTATAAAGCTTATTTTCTCCACACTAATAAATCATACATATTCAGAGAGAAATTTTTATTGCATGCAACAATGACAACTTACTTGAAGGATCTTACTCAATCCACAGGTAGGTATGGTGGACTCTCATGGCAAAACTGGGTTTAAGGATATTCAGAAGCACAAGTAGTATCTCTACTTGGTGCAAAGAATTTGGCTAGCATGAGGGGGAAAGGCAAGCTCAACATGTTGGATGATCCATGACAATATACTTTATTTCAGATATAAGAAAACATAACCCATTACATTGTCTTCCTTGTCCAACATCAACTTTTTAGCATGCCATATTTTAATGAGTGCTCACAATCATAAAAGATGTCCAAGATAGTATATTTATATGTGAAAACCTCTCTTTCTTTATTACTTCCCATTAATTGCAACGATGACCAAAACTATGTTTGTCAACACTCAACAACTTTTATTCATCATACTCTTTATATGTGAAGTCATTACTCTCCATAAGATCAATATGATCTCTTTTATTTTTATTCTTTCTCTTTTCTTTTATTTTTATTCCCTCAAGATCATAGCAAGATAACCAAGCCCTCGACTCAAAACTAATCTTTATTATATATAGCTCACGGACTCGGTTACATAGAAGGATCATAAAGCAAAACTCAAAACTAGATCATACTAAAACTTTATTCTACTAGATCAAGATATTACCAAAAGGATCGAACTAAGAAAAACGGTAAATATAGGAGTGTGATGGTGATACGATACCGGGGCACCTCCCCCAAGCTTGGCAGTTGCCAAGGGGAGTGCCCATACCAGATACTCAGTTCTCCTTTGCTGGTGAAGAAGATAGTGGTGATGATGGATAATCACACATCGAGCGTAGGAGATCCTCCAATTTGCGGATAATGCCCTTGAGTGCGGTGATTTGCTCCTTCAACAAAATATTTTCACGAGTGAGATACTTATTCTGTATGCGAGCTAACTCAATCATCTTGAAGGCTTCAACCTCCGTTGGGGTAAGAAGATTGTGATGAGGTTGGAGGATGTCTTCGTCTTCGGTTACCGGAGCTTGGTCCTCCATGGCCTTCTTGATCCCATCATCCTTGTTGATCTCCCCGGGTTCTTCTCTCTTCAGCTCTATCTTCATTAGCCAAGCATCGTTGTCATCATTGTTGGAGGAGGGGGACGACATGATGCCTGGCCTTTGACAACTCTGGCAGAAAACAGCTCGAAATAAAGACAGAGGATATTTGCATGATACAGTGGTCAAAACCTTCGGGAGATTATATAATGAATTTTTACCGACCAAAAGAAGTATCGTACAAGAAAACAAAGTCCGGAGGCACACGAGGTGCCCACGAGGCAGGGGCGCGCCCTCCACCCTCATGGACGCCTCGTGTCCCCCCGGACTACTTCTTATTTTCCTATTTTATAAAATATTCCAAACGGAGAAAAATTGCTATTAGAGCTGTTTTGGAGTCGGTTTACTTACCGTACCACATACCTATTCCTTTTCGGAGTCTGAAACATTATGGAAGGTGTCCCTTATGTACTCCTTCGGGGTCACGGTGTCAATAACATTAGTTTCAACATTTATAGGATTACCTGAGATATAATGTTTGATTCTTTGACCGTTTACCACCTTCGGATTTTTGCCATCGAAGTTGTTTATTTTTATGGCACCGGAACGATAGACCTCCTCGATAACGTAAGGCCCTTCCCATTTAGAGAGAAGTTTTCCTGCAAAAAATCTTAAACGAGAGTTGAATGGCAACACATAGTCACCTACATTAAACTCACACTTTTGTATCCTTTTGTCATGCCATCTTTTAACTTTTTCCTTAAACAATTTGGCATTCTCATAGGCTTGGGTTCTCCATTCATCAAGTGAGCTAATGTCAAATAGTCTCTTTTCACCAGCAAGTTTGAAATCATAATTGAGCTCTTTAATGGCCCAATATGCCTTATGTTCTAATTCGAGAGGTAAGTGACATGCTTTTCCATAAACCATTTTATACGGAGACATACCCATAGGATTTTTATATGCAGTTCTATAGGCCCATAAAGCATCAAGTTTCTTGGACCAATTCTTTTTAGATCTATTAACAGTCTTTTGCAAAATTAATTTGAGCTCTCTATTACTAAGTTCTACTTGACCACTAGACTGCGGGTGATATGGAGATGGAATTCTATTATTAACATCATACTTAGCAAGCATTTTACGAAAGGCGCCATGAATAAAATGTGAACCACCATCAGTCATTAAATATCTAGGGACTCCAAACCTCAGAAAAATAACTTCTTTGAGCATCTTAATAGAGGTGTTATGATCAGCACTACTAGTTGGAATAGCTTCTACCCACTTAGTAACATAATCAACAGCAACTAAAATATGTGTATACCCATTAGAGGAAGGAAACGGTCCCATATAATCAAAGCCCCAAACAACAAATGTTTCAATAACAAGTGAATAATTCATAGGCATTTCTTGACGTCTACTAATATTACCAATTCTTTGACATTCATCACAAGACAAGACAAACTTACGGGCATCTTTGAAGAGAGTAGGCCAATAAAAACCGGATTGCAATACCTTATGTGCAGTTCTATCTCCAGCATGGTGTCCTCCATAAGCCTCGAAGTGACACTTGCGTAGGATCTGTTCCTATTCATGCTCAGGTACACAACGTCTAATAACACCATCTACTCCTTCTTTATAAAGGTGTGGGTCATCCCAGAAGTAATGTCTTAAATCATAGAAAAACTTTTTCTTTTGTTGGTATGTGAAACTAGATGGTATAAATTTAGCAACAATGTAATTAGCATAATCAGCATACCATGGAGCAGTACGCGAAAAATTTATGACAGCTAATTGTTCATCAGGGAAGCTATCATCAATAGGTAGTGGGTCATCAAGAACATTCTCTAACCTAGACAGGTTGTCTGCAATGGGGTTCTCAACTCCCTTTCTATCAATAATATGCAAATCAAATTCTTGTAGTAGGAGAACCCATCTAATGAGTCTAGGTTTAGCATCTTTCTTTTCCATAAGATATTTAATAGCAGCATGATCAGTGTGAACAGTTACTTTAGAATCAACAATATAAGGTCGAAACTTATCACAAGCAAATACAACTGCTAAAAATTCTTTCTCAGTAGTAGCATAATTTCTCTGGGCACTGTCTAGAGTTTTACTGGCATACTGAATAACATTTAATTTCTTATCGACTCTTTGTCCTAGAACATCACCTACAGCATAATCACTAGCATCACACATAATTTCAAAGGGTAAATTCCAATCAGGTGGCTGAACAATAGGTGCAGAAATCAATGCTTTCTTAAGTATTTCAAATGCTTCTACACAATCATCATCAAAGACAAAAGGAACATCCTTTTGTAAGAGGTTAGTCAGAGGCCTAAATTTTTTTTAGAAATCCTTAATGAACCTCCTATAAAAACAGGCATGACCAAGGAAACTTCTTATACCGTTGATGTCCTTAGGACACGACATCTTTGCAATATCATCAACTTTAGCTTTATCAACTTCAATACCTCTTTCAGAAATTTTATGCCCCAAGACAATACCTTCATTAACCATGAAGTGGCACTTTTCCCAATTCAAGAAAAGATTAGTTTCTTCACATCTCTGCAAAACTCGATCAAGGTTGCTCAAGCAATCATCAAAAGAAGTTCAGTATACGGAGAAATCATCCATGAAAACCTCAACAATCTTTTCACAAAAATCAGAGAATATAGCCATCATGCATCTTTGAAAGGTAGCAGGTGCATTACATAATCCAAAAGGCATACGTCTATAAGCAAAGGTACCGAAAGGACAAGTAAAAGTGGTCTTTTCTTGTAACATCCCAAATTTTCTATTTGGAATGTTATACATAGGTCATTCATGCATATCATATCTTACTGCATTTTGATTTGCGATCCTCGAAATTCTAAGCAACTCAAGGAACCACGGAGAGAGTTGGGGATTTCACTTATTTCATATTTGAATTTTATCAAATATCGAAACAAGGATCACTTTGGTTTTAATTATTTTTCTCTCTGAAAATATTGCATATTAAAATATAAGAGAGGAGATAATATGACTTCTCCAAAATAAAGGGAATATTGGAGGAAAAATATTAAAATCAAATAAATAATATTTTTTGGACTTTTATTGCTATTTTATTTGAATTAGGAAAATATGCGTTTTTCAAAATTTCATTAGAGGCCCAAATAAATGTTCACTTTGTCCGCAATATTATTAGAGGGCCGTGAAAATTTATTTCAGGTTTTTGGGACTCCGTTTAGTATTTCTTTTATTTGTTTTTCCGCGTCAAGTTTTTAAAAAAAAAGTTGCACCAACCTAACGGGCCGTAACTGACCCGGACTTCCGCCGGGGGTAGGCTTTATAAGCCGGCCATCCCGATGCCCCATCCCACCAAGCCGCCAGCCGCCCCGCCGCCCCAAACCTTAGCCCGCGCCGCCACCTCGTTCCATGCGCGCCGACACCGCCGCCGCTTCGCTGCCGCGTTCCGTTCGCGCGCACCGCCCGCCTCCCTTGCCATGAGTCGCCGCCGCCGAAGCCTCACCGGAGGTAGCCGACACCGCCGCCGCCGTTCATCGTTGTTTTTTTTTTTGGTTAACCGTTCGGTTTTTTTAGGAACCCTAGATCTAGTTTTTTCTCGGTTCGTTCGGTTTTTCTCGGTTCAGTTATTTAGCGGACGTTTGTCCGTACGTTCATTTTAACAAACATTGTTCATCCGTTAGCCGTAGACAGCGAAGTTCGTCCGTTAGCCTGTTCATCAGTTTTCTTTTTCCAGGGTTTTTCCGCGATTATTTCCGATCACGATTTCTACCCTAACTTTCATTTTAGTTTATCTTTTCGCTCGTTTATCCAAATCAGGCGAAACAAGCGCCTAGATCTTCGTCTCGAAGTCCTCTTTCTGTTTAACCAACTTGCACAACATTTTGGTAGTGTAAAATTTGACTTTAGTCCAGATTAGTAAACGGATCTTGTTTCTTTCGTAGTTTGAGTTTCGTTGCTCCGTTTGATTTGATTCTTTTTGCAAACCGGACTTCTTCAGTTGAAATTTCTGGTTAGATCTTCTTATTTGAGTTTTACCCGTGCATCTTTGCTTGAGTGCTTATGTGTGCTATTGTTTGTTGTGATAGAATTCCCGGAGTGCGAAGCGTGCTACTACGAGTCACTAGGTTTTGCGGATCGTCAGCAAGGCAAGTAACACATTGATCATACCCCTTTATTACCCGGTTTTATGCATTAGTTTTAGCCCTCACACATTGCATGAGTAGAGTCTCTTAACATGTGGGTCTGGGAAGTAGATGATGAGGTAGAACCTATTACCTGTTTTATTATCAAACCCTTGGGAGTTACTTCTAGGTTATGCTTATCTTGCCATGCTATGCTCATAGACGTGGTTTGGGTTTGAGAGTATCCATGACAGGTGTGAGTTTGTTAATTAATGGTTCAACTTAAGGTGCAACTTTAATACACATCTGGGTGGATTGCTTGTGGGCACCTGGAGAATCCAGTGTTGTCCTAGGATATCCCGGAGTACCCGTGTGATCATCCTACTGTCCGCCACCCAGGCTCAAAGGGATCATAAGATTATTCATGCTAGAAACTTCCATGTGCAGCCACAAGCCATTATGGGCTCTGGCATAGTTGAGTATGTTGCGTGACCTCTTTCAGTGGTAGGCTAGCATATGTAGAGGGAAAGTAGGTGTAACTGTCTACCCAGAGTAAAGAGTTAATGCTTCTGAAAGACTGTGTCTCGGTCATCCATTTCTCAAACACCAAGTAGTGCGAGAAATCCAACGGAGGAGATCGAGTCTTGTGGTGAAAAGTGCGCAAACCTCTGCAGAGTGTATAAACTAATCATGGTTAGCCGTGTCCCCGGTTATGGACATCTTGAGTATCTGGTACTTGAATTATTGATTTGATCTCATCACTCTAAATTAATTTCTTGGGATGTTAATGACTACTTTAATTGGGATTGAGTTGGAGGAACCTTCTCAATGATGTTTCAACCACCATGATAGTTAAATAAAATCTATTCCTTTGTTGTAGGGAAAAATTGGCTTTTCGCAAAAACAATATAACCATAGAGCCTCCACTAGCCATATATGCATGTAGTGTTAGGATTTACCTGTTCATTGCTCTACCGTGTTATATTGCCAGCATATTCCATGTGCTGGCCCATTTTCGGGCCGCAACGTATCATGTTGCAAACTTTTCAGACGACGAGTAAGGTGCCATAGGTCATTTTTCATGCACTCAGCTATGCCGTTGGAGTTGATGGACTCACTTTATCTTCCAAGCCTTCCGATGTTATCTTATTTAGATGGCCTTAAGCCATATTTATTGTAATAAGTTCTCTTTTGAGACATTCGATGCAATAAGTGTGTAATTGCTACTCTGTTATAAATCCTTCGAGTACTGTATGTGTCAGCATTACCGATCCAGGGATGACACTGAACATAGAGATTTGACCGTCTGAGGTCAGATCGCTACATTTCTTGGTCCTCTTTTAACACGGGTATTTGAGAGAAACCGGAATAACCATCTAGAAAGCAAAAATGTGTATGTTTGGATAATCTTTCTAGCCTTTGATCAATAAAAGGTAGAGGGTAATGATCCTTTTTAGTAGCTTTATTTAATTTGTGGAAATCAATTACCATTCTATAACCTGTAATAATTCTTTGTGGGATCAATTCATCTTTATCATTAGGAACAATAGTAATACCTCCCTTCTTGGGAACACAATGGACAGGACTTACCCACTGACTATCAGCAATGGGATAAATTATACCTGCCTCTAGAAGCTTTAGTATTTCTTTTCTTACCACTTCTTTCATCTTGGGATTTAACCGTCGTTGGTGATCAACAACTGGTTTAGCGTCTTTCTCCAATTTTATTTTGTGCTGGCATAAAGTGGGACTAATGCCCTTAAGATCATCAAGAGTATATCCAATGCAAGCACGGTGCTTCTTCAGAGTTTCCAATAATTCCTTTTCTTCATGCTCTGAAAGGTTAGCACTAATAATAACAGGATATATCTTCTTTTCATCAAGATAAGCATATTTAAGAGTATCAAGTAATGGTTTAAGCTCAAACATGGGATCACCCTTGGGTGGAGGAGGATCCCCTAGGATTTCAATAGCCAAGTTATGTTTCAAAATAGGTCCCTGTTTAAAGAATACTTCATCTATTTCCTTTCTTTCATTCATAAACATATCATTTTCATGGTCTAGCAAATATTGTTCTAAAGGATCATTAGGAGGCACGGCAATAGAGGCAAGACCAATAATTTCATCTTTACTAGGTAATTCTTTATCATGGGGTTGTCTACGAAATTTAGCAAAATTAAACTCATGAGACATATCCCCCAAACCAATAGTAACAACATCCTTTTGCAGTCTATCCTAACATTAACAGTATTCAAGAAGGGTCTACCAGATATAATGGGACAAAAGTTATCTTGTGGAGAACCAAGAACAAGAAAATCAGTAGGATATTTAACTTTCCCACACAAGACTTCAACATCTCTAACAATCCCAACTGGTGAAATAGTGTCTCTATTGGCAAGCTTAACTGTAACATCAATTTCCTCTATCTCAGCAGGTGCAATATCATGCATATTTTCTTTGTATAAGGAATGAGGTATTGCACTTGCACTAGCACCCATATCACATAAGCCATGATAGCAATGATCTCCTATTTTAACAGAAATAACAGGCATGCCTACAACAGGTCTATATTTATTTTTAGTATCAGGTCTAGCCATTCTAGCAGCTTCATCACAAAAGTAAATAACATGCCCATCAATATTATCAGCCAAGAGATCTTTAACCATAGCAATACTAGGTTCAACTTTAATTTGCTCAGGGGTGTAGGTGTTCTAGTGTTACTCTTACGAACCACACTTGAAGCCTTAGCATGATCCTTTATTCTTACAGGGAAAGGTGGTTTCTCAATATAAGCAGTAGGAACAATAGGATCAACATTATAAGTGATAGTCTTTTCTTCAACTTTAGTAGGTGCAACTACTTTTACTTCAATGGGAGGATTATATTTAAACCACTTCTCCCTAGGGAGATCAACATGAGTAGCAAAGGATTCACAGAAAGAAGCTACTATCTCAGAGTCAAGTCCATACTTAGTGCTAAATTCACGGAAAACATCGGTATCCATAAAAGATTTAACACAATCAAACTTAGGTGTTATACCTGACTCCTTACCTTCGTCGAGGTCCCAATCTTCAGAGTTGCATTTAATTCTTTCCAATAAATCCCATTTGAATTCAATAGTCTTCATCATAAAAGAGCCAGTACAAGAAGTATCGAGCATGGAACGATTATTGACAGAAAGCCGAGCATAAATTTTTTGAATAATAATTTCTCTTGAGAGCTCATGATTGGGGCATGAATATAACATTGACTTAAGCCTCCCCCAAGCTTGAGCGATGCTTTCTCCTTCGCGAGGCCAAAAATCATATATATAATTACGATCACGATGAACAAGATGCATAGGATAAAACTTCTGATGAAATTCCAATTTCAATCGGTTGTAGTTCCATGATCCCATATCATCACATAGCCTAAACCATGTCAATGCCTTTCCCTTCAAAGATAAAGGGAAGACCTTCTTCTTGATAACATCCTCGGGCATACCTGCAAGCTTAAATAATCCATAAACTTCATCCACATAGATTAGGTGCAAATCGGATGTAATGTTCCATCTCCTGTAAAAGGATTAGCTAGCAGTTTCTCTATCATACCCGAAGGAATTTCAAAGTAAACATTTTCAGTAGGTTCAGAGGTTGAGGAGCAACTCTTTGCTCTCTGTTCGGGTGAAGATACCCGAACAAGCCCCTCAAAGGATTACTTTCCATAGTAACAAGTAACAGTAAATTTCAGCACACTATATAAATTTTTCCTTACCAAATTCCACTTACCAAAGGCGCTTCACTCCCCGGCAACGGCGCCAGAAAAGAGTCTTGATGACCCACAAGTGTAGGGGATCTATCATAGTCCTTTCGATAAGTAAGAGTGTCGAACCCAACGAGGAGCAGAAGGAAATGACAAGCAATTTTCAATAAGGTATTCTCTGCAAGCACTGAAATTATCGTTAACACATAGTTTTGTGATAAGGTAATTTGTAACGGGTAACAAGTAATGAAAGTAAATAAGGTGCAGCAAGATGGCCCAATCCTTTTTATAGCAAAGGAAAAGCCTAGACAAACTCTTATATGAAGGAAAACGCACCCGAGGACACATGGGATTTATCGTCAAGCTAGTTTTCATCACGCTCATATGATTCGCGTTCGTTACTTTGATAATTTGGTATGTGGGAGGACCGGTGCTTGGGTGCTGCCCTTTCTTGGACAAGCATCCCACTTATGATTAACCCCTATTGCAAGCATTCGCAACTACAAAAGAAGTATTAAGGTAAACCTAACCATAGCATGAAACATATGGATCCAAATCAGCCCCTTACGAAGCAACTCATAAACTAGGGTTTAAGCTTATGTCACTCTAGCAACCCATTATCTAATTATTACTTCCCAATGCCTTCCTCTAGGCCCAAACAATGGTGAAGTGTCATGTAGTCGACATTCACATAACACCAGTAGAGGAAAGACAGCATACATCTCATAAAAATATCGAACGAATACCAAATTCACATGACTACTTATAGCAAGATTTCTCCCATGTCCTCAGGAACAAACGTAACTACTCAAAAATCATATTCATGTTCATAATCAGAGGGGTATTAATATGCATAAAGGATCTGAACATATGATCTTCCACCAAATAAACCAACTAGCATCAACTACAAGGAGTAATCAACACTACTAGCAACCCACAGGTACCAATCTGAGGTTTTGAGACAAAGATTGGATACAAGAGATGAACTAGGGTTTTAGAGGAGATGGTGCTGGTGAAGATGTTGATGGAGATTGAGCCCCTCCCGCTGAGAGGATTGATGGTGATGACAATGGCGATGATTTCCCCCTCCCGAAGGGATGTTTCCCAGAGAACAGCTCATGAGCCCTAGATTGGTTCCGCCAGGTTCCGCCTCGTGGCGGTGTTTCGTCCCAAAGCTTCCTTCTTATTTTTCCAGGTGAAAGACTTCATATAGCGTAAGATGGGCATCGAGGCTGCCGAGGGCCCACGAGGCGGAAGCGCGCCACCCACCCTCGTGGATGGTGGGTGGCCCCCTCTGGTTGATTCTTTCACCAGTATTTTTATTAATTCCAAAACTGCTTCGTGAAGTTTCGGGACTTTTGGAGTTGTGCGAATAGGTCTCTAATATTTGCTCCTTTTCCACCCTGAATTTCAGCTGCCGCATTCTCCTCTTCATGTAAACCTTGTAAAATAAGAGAGAATAGGCATAAGTATTGTGACATAACGTGTAATAACAGCCCATAATGCAATAAATATCGATATAAAAGCATGATGCAAAATGGACGTATCAAGGCCATATCTGCATATGCTAGGCTCATCAAGTTTAACCCGAGTATTCTGTGTGTGCAAAACTAGCTTGCACCCGTTGTACGTGAACGTAGAGCTTATCACACCCGATCATCACGTGATGTCTCGGCACGATGAACTTTCGCAACGGTGCATACTCAGGGAGAACACTTGTACCTTGAAATTTAGTGAGAGATCATCTTATAATGCTACCGTCGAACTAAGCAAAATAAGATGAATAAAATATAAACATCACATGCAATCAATATAAGTGATATGACATGTCCATCATCATCTTGTGCCTTTGATCTCCATCTCCAAAGCACCATCATGATCACCATCGTCACCGGCGCGACACCTTGATCTCCATCGTAGCATCGTTGTCGTCTCGCCAACTATTGCTTCTACGACTATCGCTACCGCTTAGTGATAAAGTAAAGCAATTACATGGCGATTGCATTTCATACAATAAAGCGACAACCATATGGCTCCTGCCAGTTGCCGATAACTGTGTTACAAAACATGATCATCTCATACAATAAAATTTAGCATCATGTCTTGACCATATCACATCACAACATGCCCTGCAAAAACAAGTTAGAAGTCCTCTACTTTGTTGTTGCAAGTTTTACGTGGCTGCTACGGGCAGAGCAAAAACCGTTCTTACCTACGCATCAAAACCACAATGATTTTTCGTCAAGTGTGTTGTTTTAACCTTCAACAAGGACCGGGCGTAGTCACACTCGATTCAACTAAAGTTGGAGAAACTGACACCTGCCAGCCACCTGTGTGCAAAGCACGTCGGTAGAACCAATCTCGCGTAAGCGTACGTGTAATGTCGGTTCGGGCCGCTTCATCCAACAATACCACCGAATCAAAGTATGACATGTTGGTAAACAGTATGACTATTATCGCCCACAACTCTTTGTGTTCTACTCGTGCATATAACATATACGCATAGACCTGGCTCGGATGCCATTGTTGGGGAACGCAGTAATTTTAAAAAAATTCCTACGCAGACGCAAGATCCATCTAGGTGATGCATAGAAACGAGAGGGGAGAGTGTTGTCCACGTACCCTCGTAGACCGAAAGCAGAAGCGGTATGACAACGCGGTTGATGTAGTCGTACGTCTTCACGATCCGACCGATCCTAGTACTGAAAGTACGGCACCTCCGCGATCTGCACACGTTCAGCTCGGTGACGTCCCACGAACTCTAGATCTAGCTGAGTGTCGAGGGAGAGCTTCGTCAGCACGACGGCGTGATGATGGTGATGATAAAGTTACCGACGCAAGGCTTCGCCTAAGCACTACAACGATATGACCGAGGTGGAAATCTATGGAGGGGGCACTGCACACGGTTAAACAATCAACTTGTGTGTCTATGGGGTGCCCCCCTCCCGCGTATATAAAGGATGGGAGGAGGAGGCCGGCCGGCCCTAGAGGGCGTGCCAAGGGGGGAGGAATCCTCCTCCTAGTAGGAGTAGGATTCCTCCTTTCCTAGTCCTAATAGGAGGGGGAAGGAAGGAGAGGGAGAGAGGAAGGGAAAGAGGGGGCGCCCCCCCCCCTCCTTGTCCAATTCGGACTCCTCAAGGGGGGGGGAGGCGGCCAGACCTAAGGCCCCCTCCTCTCTCTCTCACACACAAGGCGCATGTTAACCCATTAGTTCCCCCGGGGTTTCCGATAACCCGCCAGCACTCCGATAATTATCCGGTGACCCCCGGGACTCATCCGGTGTCCGAATATAGTCATCCAATATATCAATCTTTATGTCTCGACCATTTCGAGACTCCTCGTCATGTCCGTGATCACATCCGATACTCCAAACTACCTTCGGTACATCAAAACACATAAACTCATAATACCGATCGTCACCGAACGTTAAGCGTGTGGACCCTCCGGGTTCGAGAACTATGTAGACATGACCGAGACTCATCTCCGGTCAATAACCAATAGCGGAACCTGGATGCTCATATTGGTTCCTACATATTCTACGAAGATCTTTATCGGTCAAACCGCATAACAACATACATTGTTCCCTTTGTCATCGGTATGTTACTTGCCCGAGATTCGATCGGCGGTATCTCAATACCACTAACTCATTAGTCACATCGCTTGCAAGGCTTATAGTGATGCGCATTACCGAGAGGGCCCAAAGATACTTCTTCGACAATCGGAGTGACAAATCCTAATCTCGATCTATGCCAACTCAACAAACACCATGGGAGACACCCGTAGAGCATCTTTATAATCACCCAGTTACGTTGTGACGTTTGATAGCACACTAGGTGTTCCTACGGTATTCAGGAGTTGCATAATCTCATAGTCATAGGAACATGTATAAGTCATGAAGAAAGCAATAGCAGCAAACTAAACGATCATCATGCTAAGCTAACGGATGGGTCAAGTCAATCACATCATTCTCTAATGATGTGATCCCGTTAATCAAATGACAACTCATGTCTATGGCTAGGAAACTTAACCATCTTTGATTCAACGAGCTAGTCAAGTAGAGGCATACTAGTGACACTCTGTTTGTCTATGTATTCGCACATGTACTAAGTTTCCGGTTAATACAATTCTAGCATGAATAATAAACATTTATCATGATATAAGTAAATATAAATAACAACTTTATTATTGCCTCTAGGGCATATTTCCTTCACTTCTAGCCTTGTATTTTCTTCTACACGCAACATGGAACAACGGGATATTCGCGCTGAACTTTGAAATTATTTAGGGTTCGTTTGACCTTTTTTATTCATTATTTGAGTTTTCTAAGCATTTAATGTCCATATTTCAAATCTGAACTACAAATACATGCTCTAGTGCACCAAAATGGCTAGAAAAAACGTACGTGTGTCCTTGGGGTGCATGTTTAGGTCCCATGGAGGGAATGGGAATGAATTCAACCGTCTCGGCGTTCTGGCTCGGCCACAAACATTGCAAATCTCGGTTTTTAAATCTCTGT
Organism: Aegilops longissima; assembly: GCA_021605205.1. Taxonomy (NCBI): domain Eukaryota; kingdom Viridiplantae; phylum Streptophyta; class Magnoliopsida; order Poales; family Poaceae; genus Aegilops; species Aegilops longissima. Next base: position 467,122,008 of record CM038676.1, read on the forward strand.
AAATCCAAAACTCACCAGGAAATCATGAAACTTGGCATGATGTCACTACATGGCACATATATGCCGTGGTAAAATAATTGTCCAATTTGGGCCAAGCTATATTACAAGCCTCTTACAAACCGAAGCTTCGTGCAACCCTCATGGTTCCGGTAGGAAAACATGCCCCTCTTGTGGGCGAAACGATAATCGCTGCCTCTTCTCGCCTTGAACTTTGTTTTCTACATGCAACATAGAATAACAGGCGTGTCATGCTAAAATTTGAAACTGTTCAGGGTTCGTTTGGCCATTTTATATACTAATTGAGTTTTCTAGGCATTTAATGTAGTCCATAATTCAAATTTGAACTACAAGCACAAGCTCGAGTGAAGCAAAATGGGTGGAAAATTGTACATGTGTCATTGGGTGCATGTTAGGTCTCACTGAAGGAATGGGAATGAATTATAAGCTTCTCGTCGTCTTGAAACATTGAGAATCTCGGTTTTTAAATCCTAGTAAATCGAAAACTCACCCAAAAAACATGAAACCTGGCATGGTTTCATGACATGGCACATATATGCCGTGGTAAAAAAATCGTCCAGTTTGAGACAAGGCACACACATTAATAGCCAACGAAGTCCTTTTGAAACAAATAGCTGACACGCTAAAATCGCAAACGGTTGTATTATATGAACTGTGTGTTCCCATAACCATTTAAGTGTGGCCACGCGTCCCTCTTTTCTTATGGGATAGTACTACTTCCGTCCTCGTTCATTGGCCATCTCTGTATTATGTGCCAAAATTTAACCATACTCAGTGGCATGTGTGCAGCTCTTTGATTAGACGGGGCGAGCGCGAGAAGTTGATGTCTACTAAGCAACCTTCTTCTTATAGACTCATGTTGGGCCTCCAAGCGCAGAGTTTTGTAGGACAGTAGCAAATTTCCCTCAAGTGGATGACCTAAAGTTTATCAATCCGTGGGAGGCATAGGATGAAGATAGTCTCTCTCAAACAACCCTGCAACCAAATAACAAAGAGTCTCTTGCATCCCCAACACGCCCAATACAATGGTAAATTGTATACGTGCACTAGTTCGGTGAAGAGATGGTGATACAAGCGTAATATGGATAGTAGATATAGGTTTTTGTAATCTAAAAATATAAAAACATCAAGGTAGCAAGTAACAAAAGTGAGCGAAAACGGTATTGAAATGCTTAGAAACAAGGCCTAGGGTTCATACATTCACTAGTGCAAGTTCTCTCAACAATGATAACATAATTAGATCACATAACATCCCTGAACATGCAGCAAAGAATCACTCCAAAGTTTCTATCAGAGAACGTAGGACGAAAACATGCATCAACCCCTATGCATAGATTACCCCAATGTCACATAAGGAATCCGCGAGTTGAGTGCCAAAACATACATCAAGTGAATCAATAGAACATCCCATTGTCACCACAGATATCCCATCACAAGACATACATCAAGTGTTCTCAAATCCAATACTCAATCCAACGTAACAAAACCTCAAAGAGCAAGACTCAATTCATCACAAGAAGGTAGAGGGGGAAGAACACCATAAGATTCAACTATAATAGCAAAGCTCCCGGTACATCAAGATCGTGCCAAATCAAGAACACGAGAGAGAGATCAAACACATAGCTACTGGTACATACCCTCAACCCCGTGGGTGAACTACTCCCTCCTCGTCATGGAGAGCGTCGGGATGATGAAGATGGCCACCGGTGATGGTTTCCTCCTCCGATAGGGTGCCGGAATGGGCTCCCGATTGGTTTTTCGTGGCTATAGAGGCTTTTAGCGGCGGAACTCCCAATCTAGGTTTCTTTCTGGGGGTTTCTGGATTTATAGGAATTTTTGGCGTCGGTTTCACATCAGGGGGGTCCACGAGTCAGCGACAAGGCAGGGGGGCGCGCCCTAGGGGGGTGGGCACGCCCTCCACCCTTGCCGTTGACTCGGGACTCTTCTGGCCCAACTCTTTTGCTTCGGGGGCTTCTTCTAGTCCATAAAAAATCACCATAAATTTTCAGCTCGTTTGGACTCCGTTTGGTATTCCTTTTCTGCAAAACTCAAAAACAAGGGAAAAAATAGAAACTGGCATTGTGCTCTAGGTTAATATGTTAGTCCCAAAAATAATATAAAATAGCATATTAATGCATATAAAACATCCAAAACAGATAATATAATAGCATGGAACAATAAAAAATTATAGATACGATGGAGACGTATCAAGCATCCCCAAGCTTAATTCCTGCTCGTCCTCGAGTAGGTAAATGATAAAAACAGAATTTTTGATGTGGAATGCTACCTAACATATTTATCAATGTAATCTTCTCTATTGTGGCAAGAATATTCAGATCCATAAGATTCAAAACAAAAGTTTAATATTGACATGAAAAGAATAATACTTCAAGCATGCTAATAAAGCAATCATGTCTTCTCAAAATAACATGGCCAAAGAAAGTTATCCCTACAAAATCATATAGTCTGGCTATGCTCCATCTTCATCACACAAAGTATTAAATCATGCACACCCCCGATGACAAGCCAAGCAATTGTTTCATACTTTTGATGTTCTCAAACCTTTTCAACTTTCACGCAATACATGAGCGTGAGCCATGGACATAACACTACAGGTGGAATAGAATATGGTGGTTGTGGAAAACAAAAAAAAGAGGGAGATAGTCTCACATCAACTAGGCGCATCAACAGGCTATGGAGATGCCCATCAGTATATATCAATGTGAGTGAGTAGGGATTGCCATGCAACGGATGCACTAGAGCTATAAGTTTATGAAAGCTCAAAAGAAAACTAAGTGGGTGTGCATACAACTTGCTTACTCATGAAGACCTAGGGCAATTTGTGGAAGCCCATCATTGGAATATACAAGTCAAGTTCTATAATGAAAAATTCCCACTAGTATATGAAAGTGACAACACAGGAGACTCTTTATCATGAAGATCATGGTGCTACTTTGAAGCACAAGTGTGGTCAATGGATAGTAACATTGCCCTTCTCTCTTTTCTGTCATTTATTTTTTGATTGGCTTCTTTGGTCACCTCTTTTTTTATTGGCTTCTTTGGCCTCTCTTTCTTATTTCCTCACATGGGACAATGTTCTAATAATGATGATCACCACACTTTTATTTACTTACAACTCAAGAATTACAACTCGATACTTAGAATAAAATATGACTCTATATGAATGCCTCCGGCGGTGTACCAGGATGTGCAATGACTCAAGAGTGACATGTATAAAAATTATGAACGATGACTTTGCCACAAATACTATGTCAACTACATGATCATGCAAAGCAATATGACAATGATGAAGTGTGTCATAATAAATGGAGCGGTGGAAGTTGCATGGCAATATATCTTGGAATGGCTATGGAAATGCCATAATAGGTAGGTATGGTGGTTGTTTTGAGGAAGGTATATGGTGGGTGTATGGTACCGGCGAAAGTTGCGCGATACTAGAGAGGCTAGCAATGTTGGGAGGGTGAGAGTGCGCATGATCCATGGACTCAACATTAGTCATAAAGAACTCACATACTTATTGCAAAAATCTATTAGTCATTGAAACAAAGTACTAGGCGCATGCTCCAAGGGGGATAGATTGGTAGGAAAAGACCATCACTCGTCCATGGCCGCCACTCATAAGGAAGACAATAAATAAATAAATTATGATCCAACTTTGTTACATAACGGTTCATCGTACGTGCATGCTATGGGAATCACAAACTTTAACACAAGTATTTCTACAATCCACAATTACTCACTAGCATGACTCTAATATCACAATATTTATATCTCAAAACAATCATAAGGAATCAAACTTTTCATAGTATTCAATGCACTTAATATGAAAGTTTTTTTATATCCCTCTTGGATGCCCATCATATTAGGACAACCTAAGAAAATTACCATGCCGTTTAAATACTCTCAAAATAATATAAGTGAATCATGAGAGTTCATCAATTTCTTCAAAATAAAACTACCGTCGTGCTATAAAAAGATATAAGTGAAGCACTAGAGCAAATGACAAACTACTCCAAAAGATATAAGTGAAGATCAATGAGTTGTCGAATAATTATGTAACTATGTGAAGACTCTCTAACATTTAAGAATTTCAAATCTTAATATTTTAGTCAAATAGCAAGCAAAACAAAATAAAATGACACTGTAAGGATAGCACATAGCATGTGAAGAAGCAAAAACTTAGGCTCAACCAAAACTGACCAATAGTTGTTGAAGAAGAAAGGTGGGATGCCAACCGGGGCATCCCCAAGCTTAGATGCTTGAGACTTATTGAAGTATTAATTTGGGATGGCTTGGGCATCCCCAAGCTTGAGCTTTTTTGTCTCCTTAATTCCTTTCATATCGCGGTTTCCCTAAATCTTAAAAACTTCATCCACACAAAACTCAACAAGAACTCGTGAGATAAGTTAGTATAAATCCATGCAAAAACTTATCATTCTCTACTGTAGAAAATCACTAGAACTATAATTTGAAATTGCATGCTAAATGCCTTTGCATATTTAATACTTCCATCCTCAAATAGAATCATTAAACAAGCAAACATATGCAAACAATGCAAACATAACAACAATCTGTGTAAATAGAACAGTCTGTAAAGAATGCAAGAGGAATCATACTTCCCTAACTCCAAAAATTCTAAAAAATTACCACACTGTGGAAAATTTGTTGGTACTCATTGTGTAAAAGTTTCAAGATTTTATCATATTCTGGTTTTCCATAAGAATTCAGACAATGATAGAGAACTTTCTGTTTTTAAAACAACAACATGTAGACTTGCAAAATAAGCATGGTAAAGGCTATACTTGACCTTTTTATTGAAATAAAAGATGAAAAACATTACTCTAATAGCAGAAAGCCAATCTAAAGAAAAGAAAATGATGCTCCAAGCAAAACTCATATCATGTGATGAATAAAAATATAGCTCCAAGTAAGGTTACCGATAATGTTGAAGACGAAAGAGGGGATGCCTTCAGGGGCATCCCCAAGCTTAGTTGCTTGGATCTTCCTTGAATATTACCTTGGGGGTGCCTTGGGAATCCTCAAGATTAGTGTCTTGCCACTCCTTATTCTCCTCATATCAACATCTCACCCAAAACTTGAAAACTTTAATAACAGAAAACTCAACAGAAAACTCGTAAGCTTCGTTAGTATAATAAAGCAAATCACCACTTAGGTACTGTTGTGAACTCATTCTAAATTCATATTGGTGTTATATCTACTATATTCCAACTTCTCCATGGTTCATACCCTCCGATACTACTCATAGATTCATCAAAATAAGCAAACAACACATGAAAAACAGACTATGTCAAAAACAGAACAGTGTGTACTAATCTGAAAACTTTCCATACTTCTTTAACTCCAAAAATTCTGAAAAATTAGGAAAACGTATACAATTTGTACATAAATATTGTGAAAGAAGAATCAGTATTTTATCACTTTCTAGTTAATTTTCAAAATTCTTGGACTGAGAGCAAAAGCTTATGTTTTTGCACAGAATCACGTCAACTATCATCCACACTATCCCAAAGGCTTTACTTGGCACTTTATTGAAACAAAAGCTACAAAACATGATTACTACGGTAGATTAATCATGTGAACATGCAAAAACAGTAGGGGTAAATATTGGGTTGTCTCCCAACAAGTGCTTTTCTTTAATGCCTTTCTAGCTAGGCATGATGATTTCAATGATGCTCGCATAAAAGTAAAGAATTGAAACGCGAAGAGAGCATCATGAAACATATGTGGCAAGCACATTTAAGTCTAACCCACTTCCTATGCATATGGATTTTGTGAGCAAACAACTTATGGGAACAAGAATCAACTAGCATAGGAAGGCAAAACAAGCATAACTTCAAGATTTTCAACACATAGAGAGGAAACTTGATATTATTGCAACTCTTACAAGCATATATTCCTCCCTCATAATAATTTTCAGTAGCATCATGAATGAATTCAACAATATAACCATAACATAAAGCATTATCCTCATGATGCACAAGCATATAAATTTTACTACTCTCCACATAAGCAAAATTCTTCTCATTCGGAATAGTGGGAGCAAACTCAACAAAAAATAACTATCATGTGAGGCATAATCCAATTGAAAATTAAAATAACGATGACAATTTTCATGGTTATCATTATTATTTATAGCATACATGTCATCATAATAATCATCATACATAGCAACTTTGTTCTCATAATCAATTGGAACCTCTTCCGAAATATTCATCACTAAACAAAGTCATGACCTCTCGAAATCCACTTTTATCAATATTATGAAAAGATTCAACACCCTCTAAAATAGTGGGATCATTAGTACCTAGAGTTGACACTCTTCCAAACCCACTTTCATCAATATAATCATCATAAATAGGAGGCATGCTGTCATCATAATAAATTTTCTCAACATAACTTGGGGGAGAAAAAATATCATCTTCATCAAACATAGCATCCCCAAGTTTGTGGCTTTGCATATCATTAGCATCATGGATATTCAAGAAATTCATACTAACAACCTTGCAATCATGCTCGTCATTCAAATATTTAGTGCCAAACATTTTATTAGCTTCTTCTTCTAACAATTGAGCACAATTTTCCTTTCCATCATTTTCACGAAAGATATTAAAAAGATGAAGCATATGAGGCAACCTCAAATCCATTTTTTGTTGTTTTCTTTTATAGACTAAACTAGTGATAAAACAAGAAACTGAAAGATTCAATTGCAAGATCTAAAGATATACCTTCAAGCACTAACCTCCCCGGCAACGGCGCCAGAAAAGAGCTTGATGTCTACTACGCAACCTTCTTCTTGTAGACTCGTGTTGGGCCTCCAAGCGTAGAGTTTTGTAGGGCAGTAGCAAATTTCCCTCAAATGGATGACGTAAGGTTTATCAATCTGTGGGAGGCGTAGGATGAAGATAATCTCTCTCAAACAACCCTACAACCAAATAGCAATGAGTCTCTTGTGTCCCCAACACACCCAATACAATGGTAAATTGTATAGGTGCAATAGTTCGGCGAAGAGATGGTGATACAAGCGTAATATGAATAGTAGATATAGGTTTTTGTAATCTGAAAATATAAAAACAGCAAGGTAGCAAGTAACAAAAGTGAGTGAAAATGGTATTGCAATGCTTAGAAACAAGGCCTAGGGTTCATAATTTTACTAGTGCAAGTTCTCTCAACAATGATAACATAATTAGATCACATAACAATCCCTCAACATGCAACAAAGAATCACTCCAAAGTTTCTATCGGAGAACGTAGGACAAAAACGTGCATCAACCCCTATGCATAGATTACCCCAATGTCACCTCGGGAATCTGCGAGTTGAGTGCCAAAACATACATCAAGTGAATTAATAAAAACATCCCATTGTCACCACAGATATCCCATTGCAAGACATATATCAAGTGTTCTCAAATCCAATATGTAACCCAACATAACGAACCTCAAAGAGCAAGACTCAATTCATCACAAGAAGGTAGAGGGGGGAGAACACCATAAGATTCAACTATAATAGCAAAGCTCGCGGTACATCAAGATCGTGCCAAATCAAGAACATGAGAGAGAGAGAGAGAGAGATCAAACACATGGCTATTGGTACATACCCTCAACCCCGAGGGTGAACTACTCCCTCCTCGTCATGGAGAGCCCTGGGATGATGAAGATGGCCACCGGTGATGGTTTCCCCCTCCGGCAGGCTATCGGAACAGGCTCCCGATTGGTTTTTCATGGCTACAGAGGCTTTCGAAGGCGGAACTCCCGATCTAGGTTTCTTTCTGGGGGTTTCTGAATTTATAGGAATTTTTGGCATCGGTTTCACGTCAGGGGGTCACACGAGTCAGCGATAAGGCAGGGGGCGCACCCTCCACCCTTGTTGTTGACTCGGGACTCTTCTGGCCCTACTCTTTTGCTTCGGGGGCTTCCTTTGGTCCATAAAAAGTCACCGTAAATGTTCAGCTCGTTTGGACTCTGTTTAGTATTCCTTTTCTGCAAAACTCAAAAACAAGGAAAAACCAGAAACTGGCACTGGGCTTTAGGTTAATATGTTAGTCCCCAAAATAATATAAAATAGCATATTAATGCATATAAAACATCAAAAACAGATAATATAATAGCATGAAACAATAAAAAATTATAGATACGTTGGATACGTATCAAAGTCCGCCGTGCAGGCTCGACGGGACACATGCAAGCAGTCCACTGCGCAGGCTCGACGGGACGCGTGCATTCTATCCACCTCGCAGGCTCAACGGGACACATGCGAGCAGCAAGGCCGCCTCGCTTACAACTGCTTCATTAATGGCGGCCGAGCCACTGTTTAACACGCGGTTAATTAAAGCACCTGGACGGAGGGTGTTTGCTCGTGATCCCATGGCCCCGCTCAACGTTAACGTTTTCTTTGCTCATGTTTTTAACTCGTATTCCAGCCTAATTTAAAATGCCACATAGGGAAATGGATAATACGACGACAAATAAAATGGCAACGGATAATTCGATGACAAATTTACAATGGCGTGGATAATAATTGTCTTACATATTTCAGATAATTTAAAATGTCACATGCGGCAAAGCCCGGAAGACATGGGGGCAAGAGAAGAAGGAAACCGCAGACAACGATTTGGGTCGCTACTTTCTCTACTCCTCGATGGATCGCCGGGGGATGACATCCTCCAGCTCTTTCTTCAATTCCTCACGACTTTGCTTGAAAGCAGCCACGGATTCCTCCACCTCCTGCTCGCGCTCGATCCAGAGCTTCCCGTTGGGGATATAACTATTTGTGTAAGCCGCCCAGGAGGGGCCGGGTTACACAAAGAAGACTCACCAGATCCAAGCATGTAATCAAGCATGAAGATGGCGGTTCAATAAAAGGGCTTAAGGCCCACAGGCGACTTAAGGCTCGTTGTAACAAACCGCCACAATGGCATGACTTGTATCATAAGGTAGATTTAACTAGTCACCGAGCCGGACACTGTTTATAAGCCGTCCGGGACTCTGTAAGCCGCAGGGCGTCAACCCGTGTATATAAGGGGACGACCTGCTGGTGACTTAGGGACAAGAAACAACTGATCGAGAGCCGGGCATACCGTATCTCGCTCCCTGGTCATCGAAACATCAAGAAATACCAACCCAACTAGACGTAGGCTTTCCTTCACCGCAAGGGGCCGAACTAGTATAAAACCTCTCGTGTCCTTTGTCCCGATTAACCCCTTTAAGCTTCCTAGTTGCGATGGCTCCATGACTAAGTCCTTGCAAGAGGACATCTGCCGTGACAATTCCACGACAGTTGGCGCCCACTGTGGGGCCAGCGCACGGTGGATTTGAGTTCTTGAAGGGCAGCTTCGAAGGGCTCAAGGGATACGCAGTGGGCCGGATGACCAAGAGTCGTCGCGGCAAGATCTACATCGACAATGAAGGCTGGGGCCCCGACGCCGACTCAATTGAGTTAGGGTACCGGGTCCCCTTTGGCGGAATCCACGTCTTCATCGGCCGGATTGGTGAGCCGGGCCCTGAGCCGGACAACTGCACCAACCTCATCGAGACGGCTCAGCGTGCGAGACCCGCTCGAGCTCAACCTGTCGTGAAGCGTGCCTTCGTGGGCTGTGTCCACGGAGAAGAACTTCCTGAAGGATCTAAAGATGGTGGTGAGACGGCTGTCCCCTCGGATGATGATTCGTCCACCGGTTCAACAGATTCTTTATATCAAGTCCAAGAGGGCATGCTTGGGGGCTGTTCTGACGGCTCTAGCACTCCGGACTTCTCTGAGCCGCCAAGCTGGGCAGGAGTCTTCATGGTTGGTACTCAACCCGGTCAAAACTCAACAGCTGCAACAACAATAACGTCCGGGTCAGGAGCAGTCGGGGCAGGAGGCCTTGTGCGCCCGCCGGCTCAGGTGCTGATGGATCTTATGGATAAGCTGACGGCCCTGTTAACCGCCACGGTTATTCCTGCAAATCAAGATGAGCATAACGCGGAGGTGGCGAAGGTGCATGAGGAGATAGCCCGGGCCAAGGATGCCTTGGCAGCTGAGGACGCCAGGTTAGCTACAGAGCGGGCGGCTTTGGACCTGCTGGCAGCAGAACTCCAATCGAGGCTTTCCAGCTTAATATGAGCCTGAACGCATCCAATGAGGTGATGAGGAGGAGACATCAGAAAACCCAGTCCCGATTGCCTCCGGTTTATGACCCTCGGAACCTTTTCGCTACACCCGGTGCCGGCCCTAGCAACCCGCCCGGAGCAAATCAGTTCACACCAGCCGGCGCGGGGGGCTCACTTCAAGAGATGGCACCTCCAAGATGGGAGTATGGCCCGCCCGTTATGTACCAATACCACCGGGTCACTTCTCCAACCCCATGGAGAACTTGATAGCAGCATCGGCGCGTTTGGCGGCTCTCCTAGTGGACGGTGATGATCCGACAGCGGTGGAGACCCGGAGGGTCAGAGATCTTATTCAGACGGCCCTGGCACAACAAGAGACCTATTCATACAGCCGGGACATGATTCATTCAACTCCTCCGCCTTGGCTAGCACCGCCTCATCAAAACCGGAGTCCGAGTTACAGCAGGCACATGGAGTCAGAAGATTTTGTAAGCAATGCCCAGCGTCGTAACCAGTCGGGTGGCTATAACCCGGTGCAAGACCGAATACGCCAGGAGGACGAACGAGCGGCTCAGCTAGCGGCTCAAGAAAGGGCATATCAAGATCTCCTGAGTATCCGACTTCTGTGGAGCGGGAGTGGCTACCAGAACCGGCGATGTTCCTTGTTTGGTGCTGGCTCTGCGGGATGTATGTTTACCCAAGGACTTCAAGGGACCTCGAAAGGTGCCGAATTACACGGACGACTTACAGCCCCGAGCATGGATCGAATGTTACGAGATGGCCATGGAGCTATTGGAGGTCAGCAACGCAGCAATGGCTAAGTACTTCACCATGATGTTAGACGGGACAACCCAGTCTTGGTTAAAGGGTTTGCCACCCAATTCCATTAGCTCATGGGCAGAGCTAAAGGCCCGGTTTATCCAGAACTTCAAGGACACTTGCAAGCGATCTATGTCAATTGTGGACTTGACCAATTGTAAGCAGGAGGAGGGTGAATCCACAACTCATTGGGTGTGCCGGGTCAAGGAAATAATACATTCGTCCGATAAGATGGATGCCGGCTCTGCAGTCCTCATGTTGGAGAAGAATTGCCGTTTTGAGCCGCTGAGGCAGAAACTGGGGCGCCTTAAGCGAGATTTGTTGGAAATATGCCCTAGAGGCAATAATAAAAGCATTATTATTATATTTCCTTGTTCATGATAATTGTCTTTTATTCATGCTATAACTGTATTATACGGAAATCATAATACACGTGTGAATACATAGACTACAATACGTCCCTAGTAAGCCTCTAGTTGACTAGCTCGTTGGTCAACAGATAGTCATGGTTTCGACTATGGACATCGGATGTCATTGACAACGGATCACGCCATTAGGAGAATGACGTGATGGACAAGACCCAATCCTAAGCATAGCACAAGATCGTAGTTCGCTTTTGCTAGAGCTTTTCCAATGTCAAGTATCTCTTCCTTAGACCATGAGATCGTGCAATTCCGGATACCGTAGGAGTGCTTTGGGTGTATCAAACGTCACAACGTAATCGGGTGACTATAAAGGTGCACTACAGGTATCTCCGAAGTGACCATTGGGTTGACACGGATCGAGATCGAGATTTGTCACTCCGTATGACGGAGAGGTATCACTGGCCCACTCGGTAATGCATCATCATAATGAGCTCAAAGTGACCAAGTGTCCGTCACGGATCATGCATTGCGATACGAGTAAAGTGACTTGCCGATAACGAGACTAACGAGGTATTGGGATACCGACGATCGAGTCTCGGGCAAGTAACATACCGTCGCACAAAGGGAATAGAATACGGGTTACTTGAACCCTTGACATCGTGGTTCATCCGATGACAACATCGAGGAGCATGTGGGAGCCAACATGGGTATCCAGATCCCGCTGTTGGTTATTGACTTGAGGTAGTCTCGGTCATGTCGCATGTCTCCCGAACCCGTAGGGTCTACACACTTAAGGTTCGGTGGCGCTAGGGTTAATAGGAAGACAAGTATGTGATTACAGTATGTTGTTGAGTCCCTGATGAGATCCCGGACGTCACGAGGAGTTCCGGAATGGTCCGGAGGTAAAGATTTATATATGGAAAGTGGTTAAACGGACTCGGAAAGTTTCGGGGTATACTGGTAAAGTACAGGGCCACCGGGGGTTCCGAGGTCCACCGGAGGGGCCACCCCTCGGGGGCCACATGGGCTAAGTGGGAGAGGAGCCAGCCCCTGGTGGGCTGGGCGCGCCCCCACCTAGGCCCATGCGGCTAGGGTTTGGGAGGGTAAACCCTAAAGGCGCGCCTAGCTTGGGGGCAAGCCACCCTCCCTCCTCCCTTGGGCCGCCCCATCTAGGGTTTACCCTAGATGGCCGCCCCTGACCCTCTCCTCCTATAAATAGAGGGGTGGGGGAGGGCTGCCAACACCATTGTAGGCGCAGCCCTCCCTCCCAACACCTCTCTTTCTAAACGCGAAGCTTGGCGAAGCCCTCTGGAGAACTGCCGTACCAACCGCACCACGCCGTCAGGCTGCCATTGGAATTGTCTTCCTCAACCTCTCCTTCACTCTTGCTGGATCAAGACGGAGGAGACGCCATCGTCCCGTACGTGTGTTGAACACGGAGGTGCTGTCCTTTCAATACTTTGGTCATCGGTGATCGGAATCACGTTGGGAACGTCTTCATCATCACCACTCCCTCGAACGCTTCCGTACTCAATCTACAAGTGGTATGTAGATGCAAACTCTCTCCCGTTACTCGTTGCTTAGTAGAACTCATAGATGGATCTTGGTGAAACCGTAGAAAAATTTTTAATTTTCTGCAACGTTCCCCAACAAGATTGCAACGATATGGGTACGCTGATGGCGGCTTTAGTCAAGTACGCCGATTCTGATAGTACCAAGGATCCCGCGTCTGATGAGGAATAGACAGGGAAGGGAAAGAAGAACGGCAATGGAGAGGGTCAGGAGCATAACCCAGCAAATCAAGGAGGCAACAAGCGTAAGGCGGAAGGTAACCCGGAGTTTGTGGCCAATGCCAATGCACAGGGTAACAATCAGAGACGTAAGGGAAAACCGCCCCCTCGATCTGGCGGGTCAGGTCCATCTCTTGAGCAGCTTCTCAATGAGCCTTGTCCGAGACACGGTACTCGGGAACGACCCGCCACCCACTTATGGAAAGATTGCGCGATCATGAAGGCTTTCAAGAATTCCAACATGTTTGATGGCAATCATGTATCGGGCGGCGGTTCGGGAGCCGGTGGCTTTCATGGCCCAGGCGGCGGTTCAAGTACCGGCTTTCAGGGAAGTCAAGGCGGCTACAATCAACAACAGACTGGTCAAGGGGACAACAAAGAAGAAGCGGTCAGTTATCAAAGCCACCCAAAGCAGCTGAATGGTGGGAAGTACCATGTGTTTACCACTAATTTGTGCAAATGTGACCAGAAGGTTCATAAGAGGGCCGTGAATTCTGTTGAGCCGGTGGTTCCCCGTTATTTGAGGTGGTCAGAGTAGCCCGTTATATGGAGCAGGGAAGATCACCCCCTCCGGGTTGATAATCCGGGTTAGTTGGCCTTGGTGGTAGCACCTCAGGTTGGTGGATATAAATTCACTAAGGTACTCATGGACGGAGGAAGCAGCATCAATATTCTCTATTATGAGACCTTTCGCCGCATGGGGTTGACTGATAAAGACTTGAGGACGTCCAACACTGTCTTTCATGGAGTGGTGCCTGGTAAGTCAGCGTACCCAGTTGACAAGATTGAGCTGGAAGTGGCCTTTGGAGATGAATATGATTCCAGAGCTGAGAAATTGACGTTTGAGGTAGTCAAAATCAGGAGCCTGTATCATGCTCTGTTTGGACGGCCGTCTTATGCCAAGTTCATGGCTCGACCGTGTTATGTTTATCTGCAGCTCAAGATGCCAGGTCACAAGGGCACCATCACTGTGCATGGGAGTCGAAAGGTAGCCTTGGAATGTGAGGAAGGCGATCGGCTTATGCCGAGTCTTGTTTGTGCAAATGGAGGAGCTGAAGTTTTATCGAATAATGTTGACCCGCAGATATGACCTCTTTAAAGAAGCCGACTACTGAGCATGACCCGACATTGAAGTTTAAATCGACCGCTGAAACAAAGCTTGTTGACTTCACTCCAGCGACTCTTCCAAGCGGTTCAACATCGGTGCCAACTTGGATCCTAAATAGGAAAGCGCTCCATCGAAGTTCATCCATGAGAACCGGACATCTTTGCATGGAAACCTTCCGACATGCCGGTGTTCCGAGGAACTCGCGAGCACACTCTTAATATTGATCCAAAGTATAAGCCGGTCGTGCAATTTCTTCGACGGTTCAATGAGGAAAGACGGAAAGCTATTGGGGAAGAGGTCGCTCGGCTCTTAGCGGCTGGGTTCATTGTGGAAGTCTTTCACCCGGAGTGGCTGGCTAACCCGATGCTGGTACTCAAGAAGAATGGCACTTGGCGGATGTGTGCGGATTACACGGACTTAAATAAGGCTTGTCCGGCTGATCCCTTTGCCCTCCCCCGTATTGATCAAATCATCGATGCTACGGCGGGTTGCGAGCGTTTGAGCTTTTTGGATGCTTACTCTGGCTATCATCAGATCAAAATGGCAGTTAAGGACCAGGAGAAGACGACCTTCATCACTCCGTTTGGAGCCTTCTGCTATGTATCTATGCCATTTGGGCTCAAGAGTGCCCAGGCGACTTATCAGAGATGTGTACAAAATTGTCTCCACAGTCAAATTGGGCGCAATGTTCACGCTTATGTGGATGACATCATGGTGAAGTCCAGGGAGAAGGAAACCTTGATATCTGATTTAAAGGAGACCTTTGATAATCTCCAGGTTTATAAGATGATGCTTAACCCGGACAAGTGTGTGTTTGGTGTACCTACAGGCAAGCTTCTGGGTTTCCTGGTCTCAAACAGAGGCATTGAGGCTAACCCAGAGAAGATCAAGGCGATCACCTCCTTGGCCAAATCGGCGTGCATCAACGATGTTCAACGACTGGCGGGTCGTGTTGCCGCTCTAAGCCGGTTCATAAGCCGGTTAGGCGAGAAGGCCCTGCCGCTATATCGGATGATGAAGAAAACAGATGCTTTCGTCTGGAGTGACGGTGCCTTTGAGGATTTAAAGAGACAGTTGTCTGAGTCGTCGGTCCTTGCGGCTCCTATTGATAGAGAGCCGTTGCTGTTATATGTGGCTGCTAACGCCCGAGCCGTCAGTGTGGCCATCGTGGTGGAGCGCAAGGAGGCTGGCAAGGAGCATCCGGTTCAACGACCGGTTTACTACATCAGTGAGGTGCTCATTGAGTCCAAGCAAAGGTATCCACATTGGTAGAAACTTGTTTATGGAGTGTTTATGGCAAGCCGGAAGCTGAAGCGGTACTTCCAAGGTCATCCTATAACTGTGGTAAGTTCTGCCCCCTTGGGAGACATCATCCAGAATAGGGAAGCCACAGGGTGAGTCGCCAAGTGGGCCATTGAGCTTGGGCCTCATGGTTTGAAGTACATGCCACATACAACTATTAAGTCTCAAGCCTTGGTGGACTTTATCAATGATTGGACAGAGTTACAGGCACCTGAGAAGAAGCCAGATAACACATATTGGACTATTCACTTTGATGGGTCCAGGCAGTTGGAAGGCTCGGGGGCTGGAGTCGTTTTAGCTTCCCCCCGAGGTGACAAATTTTGTTATGTGCTTCGGCTTATGTTTCCCTGTACTAACAATGCAGCTGAGTACGAGGCTTTACTCCATGGTCTTCGGATGGCCAAAGAGATTAATTTGAGACGGGTAAGGTGCTTGGGCGACTCAGACCTCGTCGCTCAACAGGTGTCAGGCACGTGGGACTCCAAGGATCCCCTGATGGCGGCTTATCGTCGTGAAGTTGATGCGGTGGCTGGACACTTCAAAGGTTATCAAGTGGAGCACATTGATCGGAGGAAGAATGAGGCGGCTGATGCTTTAAGCCGGCTGGGGTCTCAGCGTAAGCCGGTGCCGCCTAACACCTTTCTTGATGTTTTGCATAACCCTTCCACAAAGTGCCTACAGAGGAAGAACTAGCGATTGCATCCGGAGGCACATCCGTGGCAGCTCTCCACGCTATCCCAAATTGGACAGTCCCATATTTGGCCTCTATGACCCGGGGAGAGTTGCCTGAGGATGAGACCTTGGCAAGACAAATCATCAGGCGGTCCAAATCTATGACAATTGTTCATGGCGAATTGCATCACCGCAGCGTTACTGGGGCGTTTCAACGTTGTGTGTCACCTGCGGAGGGTCAGGAGATACTTCGTGAGATCCATGAAGGAGATTGTGGTCATCATGCCGGCTCAAAATATCTGGTGGCCAAGGCTTCCCGTCATGATTTTTATTGGCTTACGGCTCATGCTGATGCGGAGGATCTGGTCAGCAGATGTGAGGATGTCAAAAATTCTCACGACGAGCTCATGTGCCGGCTCAATAATTGAGGATGACTCCAATTACTTGACCGGTTGCAGTCTGGGGGCTTGACATGGTTGGACCTTTCAAAAGGTCTAAGGATAAGAAAACACACCTTTTGGTGGCAGTGGATAAATTCACCAAGTGGGTTGAGGCAGAGCCGGTCAGTAAGTGTGATGCAGCCACGACGGTTCAGTTCATGAAAAAGGTGATTTTTCATTTTGGCTTTCCACACAACATCATAACTGATAATGGTACTAATCTCTCCAAGTGTGCCATGGAAGAGTTCTGTCAACGAGAACATATCCGGCTTGATGTTCCGGCTGTTGCTCATCCTCAATCTAATGGTCAAGCAGAGAGAGCTAATCAAGAGATCTTGAAGGGTATCAAACCCCGGCTCTTGGTCCCCTTACAACGAACTCCGGGTTGTTGGGTGGAGGAGTTACCCTCTGTGCTATGGAGTATCAACACAACGCCTAACAGATCTACAGGTTATACACCTTTCTTCATGGTGTACGGAGCAGAGGCAGTTCTGCCAAGTGACATCCGACACGACTCACCCCGAGTGGCGGCTTAGGTTGAGGCTGATAATGAAAAGGCTCGTCAGGATGCACTTGACTTGTTGGATGAGGAGTGAGACTTGGCAATAGCCCGCTCGGCGATTTACCAGCAAGACCTGCGCCGCTATCACAACCGCCGGGTTAGAAGCAGAGCCTTTCAGGAAGGCGACTTAGTACTCCGGCTCATCCAGGATCAGAATGCTATGCACAAGCTATCCCCTCCTTGGGAAGGACCCTTTGTGGTCAGCAAAAATCTGAACAACGGGTCATACTACCTTATCGATGTCCGGGAGCACAAAGACTCACGTAAGTCGGAGGAAGAGACCCGCCGGCCGTGGAACATAGCTCATCTTCGGCCTTACTATACTTGAGCCACCGGCTCTCAGGATATATATATGGTTTTTCTTTTTTAGCAATGTATATATTATATAAAGCAATAAAGCAGGACCTCTTTTTCTTGCCACCTTCAAAGGTTTATATATCTTTTTTACCAGGTGGTGGAAACAACCAACAGGGAGCGGATCATATCTGAATCCAGCTTTCCCTTCGGTCCGGCTTATGATCATATCTGAATCTAGCCATGGTCACTTGGGGGCTTCCTGTTCAAACATAGGTCGAATTCGAACCAAAGGGAACATAGTTGTCGATACCCAATTGATCGGCATACTGCCAAACCCACTTGGGGGCTTCTTGATCATATTTGAATCATAGCTTAACCCTTTGGGTCTGACGTGGATCGTATTAGAATCAGCGTCATTAAACAACTCTCATGGTCACTTGGGGGCTTCCTGTTCAAACATAGGTCGTATTCGAACCAAAGAGAACATAGATGTCGATACCCACTTGATCGGCATCGCCAAAGCCACTGGGGGCTATATGATCGTATTCAATCTTAGCTTAACCCTTTGGAACGGTTCACCGATTGTATTCAATCGAGGCCTTTGAAATTAAGTTTACTATTCATTATACTGTAAGTATAAATGTTGTTAAGGGCCAGGTAAACATTATATGTGCCAACTGTCAGGAGTTAAATTAACTCTCTGATTTGGATCACATAAGCCGGCGAGTATATACCAAATAAGACCGCAGGTATGCTATTGTGATCATAATCATAAACCGGCCTTTATATGATGTTTTGGTTCATACTCCGGGTTATCAATACTTTATGTGACCCCGGATGCGATAAGTCGCCAAGGGAATTCTATTTTGTTTTATATACAGGTTAAAGCAAGAAGAATTTTTGACATCAAGGAAAGATCAACATAAGCTGGAAGTATATAACGATGGCGGCTTACGAAAGTATTAAGCGCCACAAACATGCGCGAAGGCATGACAAAGTTAAGAGGTTTTTTCGACCCTATTACAAGACTCCCCGAGTCTGAATAATGAAGCATTATTTTTTGCAAAGTCATAATGCCTGGCGGTTCACTCCTTTGGTGGGCTTGATGGTTCCGGGTTATCCTTCTCTGCCTCTCTGTTGGTTGCTTTGTCCTGGAAGGTTGACGAGGCCCAGTCAATGCCACTCAAGGCTTCAAACTCAGCTTCATCGTCTATTAAACCGGTTGGGTCCACTTGAGGGCAAGAGTATGCTTACGCGTTGGAGGGATCGGTGACTTGATCATATGGAGTGTTTGAATTCTCCTTCTCATTGTCATAGCCCGGAGAGTACTTGGAGAGGTCGATGATCGTTCCCAATAAGGGTAGCCACGGACGTATGACTTTGACGCAATCGGTGAAATCATGATCATCAAATCGGTGCCATCCTCCTTCGACTCGGGTATCCAAGAGCAAGGTCGGCGGGTCTAGTTCTGGAATCCATGCTTTTGCACGGCTCAATGCGGCTCTGGCCCCACTCTTGAAGATGCCCGCCTTAAATCCTGGATCCGCTGAGGTAGCACAGCGAGACACTTTAGCACGTCTTGCAAAAGGTGGGGAGTAGTATTTGATAAGGCTACAACAGCCAAAGCACGTTGTGACCCGGTGTACAGCTGCTCCACTAGAGTGTAAACCGCCTTAAGTTTGACCAGATGTTCGCTTGAGGTTGGTGCTCACAGGGCTGTGTGTTCACAAACATAAAGGTGAGCCAGAGATAACGGTAACGACAATAATCAAAGGAAGGATTGCAATATTTGGGGTTATGAACAATAACTTACCGAAGATGGCTGAGACCATTTTAGATATATGACGCTTTAAGTCGGACAGCTCGGTTGTTGCTTCTGCGAGTGAAGCCTCTGCCGTCTCAGCCCGGGTCACCAGTGAGGCTTTCTCATCAGCCCATATTTTCTTCTCTGGCTCAAAATTCTTCTTCAACTTCTCTTGTTCAGAGATGCTGAATTCAAATTTGGAGTTTGCTTTTTGAGTTTCAAGCTCTTGAGTTGTCAGACGGCTCTTCAGGTCAGCAATCTCCGACTCAAATTGACTTATGGTGACCTACATTGATACCGAGTTACGGTAAGAATCATGGTAAGATAATATTAAGTCCCAAGCACTTTACAAGTAAAGATACTTGGCACTTGGGGGCTAATGTATGCTGAAGAATTTTTAATCTACCATGTCGGGTTATGCATATTAAGTCTCAAGCACTTTACATGTAAAGATACTTGACACTTGGGGGCTAATGTGTATCGCAAGTTCAAAACTATCATGCTATAATCGGGTTAAATATATTCTCTTTAAACCGGACAAACCAACAGTAAGCAGATTTCTAAGTCTACAACATATTTATTCATAAGCAGTAGACTTGGGGGCTGGTACAGTAAGTAAGATTCAGGAAAATATCATAAGTTATACCTCAGATTTGTGCTGTATTTGTTTCACCATGTCAATTTCCAGGTCACGGCTATTATGCACTTGATTCAGATAACCCAAGACTATATCACCAATGCTTAAGTGAGTATAATCAGTAATGTCCTGCTTGGCCTTTCGGCGTTCGCAAGTTCTTCCTTGGCGGACATTTGGCAAGGATAGTAGGCCACCCAGTTCAACAAACCGACTTTTCAAAACTTCAACTTCCGGTCGGTCGTCTTGACCGGCTAGGAGCTTCGGGTTATCGGAACTGTTGAGAGTATCTTCCGCAGCCGGGTCAGAGGTTGGCACCGGAATGTCAGAAGCCGGTTTAGGCGGCTGATGGGTGGAGCTGTCTCTGACGCAGACATATCGGCGCCGTTCGATTACAATCGGGTCTTGGGACGACTTATTCTTCTTTGCCCTCTTGCTGGGCTTCACTTGCATCTTTGTTAACAAAGGTAGAAGGATGAATACTAAAGCATGAGTAAGGTCAAAGCCTAGAGTAACTAAAGTTCTGATGCAGGAGCAGTTTTGAAAGCCGGCATGTTTGATTGCATAGACTCGCCGGAGGAAGGTGAGGTATCCTGATAATTGGAGTCAGATGAATTGAGAGGTTGGCGAATTAAACACACCAAAGGGAAAACAGAACGTAAATCGGAGATAACCTCAGTCCGACGCTTCCTAGTTACGTCAGGTAAGCCGGAGGAGAGTTCTGCATCCTTGTTGGTCCGGGTCCGCCTCCGACTTTCAAGCTGTTGTTGCTTCAAAAGAAATTGAGGATATTGATAAGCTAGAGGATGTGAAAATCTTACTTTCCGGGTTACCCTTCGGATTTTTTGCTTGGGCACCGGCTCTGAGTCGGAGGAAATTATAGTTACCTCTTCACCAACCGCTTGGTTGTGCCCCGTATCCTCCTGAAAGGATGAAATGTCAGTAAAATAATGACAAAGGAGTGAAGAGAATCGGGGATTACCTCTTCATCATCCGAAGAAGTGTCGTCCAATTTGAGTAAATCGGAAGCGCTGGGTTTCTTCTTCTTTGAAGTTCCCGTTTTGGTGGCTTTCCTTTCGGTCTTCTTGGCTGTCCTGGCTTGTTTAGCAGCCTCATGGTCATACTGGACCTTCCAAAAGTTGTCATCGGCCTGTGAAAAAAGATAAGAAATTATGAGTACAAGTAAGGTGTGACAAGGCTAGGAATATTTATTAAGGTTGATGACTCACTGCATGGGTCGGGTTCTTCTTGCAGAAGGGAAGTAAGCCGAAGGTGTTACTAGTTATTGTGCCCTCCTTCAGCAGCGACTGGGCTGTAGCTTCCACCACATCATCTGGTAAGTCCTCAGAGCCATGACGCAGTGGATCATCCTTTTCGCCTGAATAAGTACACATTAAGCCGGGGCGGCGGCTTAACGGAAGTACTCGCCAAGCGACCCAAACTCGGACCAGATCAATGCCGTTTCGGCCATTTCCCAAAAGAGCTTTGATCTTTTGATGGTGGGATTGAGAGGCGACGCTCAATAGCGATTAGCTTGTTCGCTAGCGGATGGTTGGACTCAAAGCGCAGAGCGCTGAAGCTGGGCGAGGGCTCTCGTTAGCCGGGAAGTGTCCCGCAATAGAACCACGTCGATTCCAATCTTTCGGATGACTCGGCGATTCAAAGACATAAGGAAAAGGCGGTCTCTCCACCGCTGAATTGAGATACCGCCAAGTTCAAGATCGGGACCGTTAGCACGTTCATTCTACCGTTCAAATAGAAAAGCTCTCGAACAAAAGCAGATTTGGCTCCTCTCCTGGTACACCTTGCGAAGACTTGAAATGCGCGATATTTGACACGGAATTGGGTCCAATGTCTTGAGGTCTAAGGTCAAAGAAATTCAAAACCTCCTGAAGAATTTTGAGCCGGAGGGCAAATCCCGGCTCATGTGATCCGTAAAACTACCACCTCCCTTCTTTGGGTTGAGGCCTTTCTTGAGGCAGTCAGGCACGATAAGACATGACCTCCTTTTTCGGCAGATGGCGGACTTCACAAATTCAGACAGTTTACTCCTCGTGGTCGTGGATGGGACCCAATTACAGTCACAGGAGCCTTGGCATTTAGGTGCCATGACAAAATTAAGGCTGTGACAAAATAAGAGGTTCAGTTCAAATTTAACCCGGAGGAAAATATTTAAAACTAGTCAAGATGGCGGCTTAAGAAGGGGCCTAATGGTATATGGATGACTATGCGATGAATATTAAGCCGCTACAGGTATCAATGAGCAGTTAAGCATATTCGACAGAGGCAGTTTTTCACTTCCGGGTGGAACAAACAAGTTTCACAAGTTGTTGTTATCATTTCGGATCAAACAACTGTTCTAAAAAGAAAATTTTCTAGACCTAGAACTGGCGCAGTTGAAGCTCAAGGGCTCGAATGGGGCCTCTGTGTGACATAAAGGGATCTATTTGCATTCAAAATGGGTGCGGAATATCTACCGCATCAGTTTTTACCATCTTCAAGATTAGAAGAGCAGAGGTGATTAAATCTATGGAAGGATCCTGATGAACAACGAAGAACGTGAAGAACTCGAAGGTCCTGGTGTGGATCTACGAAGCAGGGAAGAGGAGACTTACAGATGCAGGATTGCAGCGGAGGGTCGTTGCGTTTTTTCTGGTCAAACCAAGTTGATGCAGCGGCCGGAGTCGGTGAAGACGAAGAGATCTGCGACGGCGTCGGCGGCGGAGCTCGAGCGACAGAGAAGCAGCGAGAGGAAGAGGATGACTGGAAGGAGGAGAATGGGAAGACCTAGGTCGCGCCTATTTATAAGGAAAGGATAGCTGAGACGACGCGAGAAACGAGGAGAAAAAAGTTATTATCCAGCGGCCCGGACACCTTGGTTTTCGGACAGTCAGTAAAGGCAAAGATCCGTTGGAGGATACAATGAAATAAATAATGAATTTAAGTAAGGATGACATCGCGGCGGATTAACACGAATCCAAAAGATGATGTCATGGCGGGTTAAAGAAAACCTTTGCACAGCCGGAAGACTAAAGATTTACTTCTTAAGGTATTTTAAGATTGACATGAACAGGTTCAAATCAATCTGGGGCCTAATGTTGGGGATATAACTATTTGTGTAAGCCGCCCAGGAGGGGCTGGGTTACACAAAGAAGACTCGCCAGATCCAAGCCTGTAATCAAGCATGAAGATGGCGGTTCAATAAAGGGCTTAAGGCCCACAGCGACTTAAGGCCTGTTGTAACAAAACCGCCACAATGGCATGACTTGTATCATAAGGTAGATTTAACTATCCACCGAGCGGACACTTTGTTTATAAGCGGCCGGACTCAGTAAGCCGCAGGCGCCAACCCGTGTATATAAGGGGACGACCTGCTGGTGGCTTAGGACAAGAAACAACTGATCGAGAGCCGGGCATAGCGTATCTCGCTCCCTGGTCATCGAAACATCAAGCAATACCAACCCAACTAGACGTAGGCTTTCCTTCACCGCAAGGGGCCGAACTAGTATAAAACCTCTCATGTCCTTTGTCCCGATTAACCCCTTTAAGCTTCCTAGTTGCGATGGCTCCACGACTAAGTCCTTGCAAGAGGACATCTGCCGTGACAATTCCACGACACTTCCTCAAGTCACCCATCAGTTCCTCGACGTCCGCTATCAGCGTCATCCCCGAGGCACTGCTCTGCTCATGCAACATCTTCCAGCCGGCGGCCTCCTCCTACTTCTCGGCGAGCGCCTTGAGGAGCTTCGCATTGTCACCCATGAGTTGTTCGACGAGGCCGGTCGCCTTCTCAACCGAGGCATCGCTGATCTCAAGTAGCTTCATCAAGCCGTCGGCTAGCTCCTGCTGCTTAATGAGGCCAGTGAGAATGTTGCCGTCGCTGGCCAAGGACTTTAGCAACGCAGCTCGTCACGATCGCCATGCGGCAAGTGCGCTTGTGAGAGCCCGCGCGTGCCCGTTAGAGCTCGTTTGAGGGCCCCGTGGCGCGCCAGGACATCTCTGCTGCGGCTGCCGCTTGGCGGCGGGACCTCTCTAGTACTTCCGCGGCCTTGGTCTTTGTTGACTGGTTATATGTCCACCCGAAACTCCTCCTACCGGTCATGGCGGAACAACTTGATAGGAAAGACCAGTTTTGTGGGTGATGAGGAGAGGAACTGTGAAGTAATTTTTGAGTGGGTAGTTTTTATAGCCCAGTGCTAAGTGTGAACACATATTAGTTTGATGAGTGTGAACAGATTTGCAATTATTTATTCCATTGTAATCTGCAATGTGATGAGAAACAAGGTCAAAATTTATTAATGGTTCTGGGCCTACAAAGCCCGTTTTTGTTGTTCTGCCTCATCGCAATCAGTTCCTATGGATCAACTGTATGCCACCATCAGAAGCCCGAAACGTGGGCCCGCGTTCTCGAATGTACGTGTACTTGTCTGCCCACTATTACACACTGTTAAGATATCACCATCGTGGCCGATGGATGCGCCGTCGCGCCTCCCACGGGGTGCCAGAAGGTTGACCACGTGGTTGCTCGCCGTTGAGGCGGCCGCGGCACGCTTTGCTCGCGTCCGTCCGCGCATTTTGCTCGCCATCGTGGCCCACCGCGGCGCGCTCCGCTCTGGCGTCCCTGCGCGTGCTCGGCTCGCCGTTGAGGCAAATTTACAATGGCAACGGTTAGTAATTGTCTTACATATTAAGGATAATTTAAAATATCACATGCGGCAACGCCCAAAACACTCACGTCCTACATATGCATACAATTATAATAAAATATAGGCTAAAAGGCTAAGCTGGCGGCCTTCCAACGACGGTCTTCTCGGACTCCATGATCAGCATAGCACCCTTGCGACCGTTCATTCCAAGTGTCTCGACCCGCCTCCGCCTGCGGAGCTGCTGGCGCTAGGAGGCTCTTGGGACAATTGGGCCTCTTCCAAAGAGCTTGACAGCGTGCAATCACGCGCATGATATCTCCGTGGAACCGCTTCATTTCCATGTCTCTGGCCTGGTAGCAAATTCCGTCCATCATCTGCATCCTCAAGATATCATGTTGGCGATGTTCTACTTCGTCGGGGACGTCAACTCCGTCAAGGATGCGCTCGAGCCTGGCCACCACATCGTCGTGATTGAGGTTGAAATGGCCGCCGCGGGCAATGATGAAACCGCATGCTGGCTGTGTCTTGACTGAATCGCAGAGGTCCTCTGCCCATTCCTTGCGGGGCATCAAGCTCTCGATAAGCATTGGTGATGGTGGCTCTTTGGCTGGGTCGTCGATCATGCCGCCGAGCAGCTTTGGATCTTTTGCACAGTGGATGGAAAACTGCTCATCACACCTCATCTACAAATATGTCGATTGTGCGCCCAAGGACTGTCACGCCGATATCGCTGCCGATGAGCCATGGTGCCTGCACTGGCCGATGAAGCTCTTGCTTCCCGACCTGCTCCGGCTCGTTCTCCTCGTCGAAGATGTAACACAGGTAGGGGTCGACATTGAAGCTTTGGTCGTTGCCTAGCATGTTTGGAATAACTAATGGTAGATGGGTGAGGACTAGATCTGCGCAGAGTGTCGCGACAGTGCGTTGCCGCCTGGGTTATATGCAGCAAGCCATTAGCTGGCGACGGGAAACCGATGAGGGAAGAGGCGTGCATTTTACAATTCACCCATGTGGAGTGCGGGAAGACTAAGTGGAGCACACACACAACCTGAATACCGTATGCGATGCCACATGTTATTTATCACACACGTGTTAACATAAAGAAACATATGTGTAACTTACTAATCATCGCACACGAGTACTCGCGGGCGCATCGTATGCGATACTCCTAGCCACCGCAAGCAACTAATTTGCATTTTCAAAGTTTTTGTACAAACAGAATCACACATGAACTAACTATAGTAACCGTCTGTGTTATAATTTCTCATCGCAAACAGTTCATCTGAGTGGACTGTTTGCTACGTATCACACACATCTTGTTTACATGAATCGTTTGTGTTCTTTTGGCTCATCGCAAATAGTTCAACTATGTGAACTGTATGCCGCATATCACACACGTCTTGTTAAGTTGAACCGTTTCTGTTCTCTTCCCTAATCGAAAACAGTTCGTCCGAGTGAACCGTATGCCGTATATCACACATACCTTGATCTGGTTGTCCGTTTCTGTTGCATTCCCTAATAGCAAACAATTCATCGGAGCAAACTGTATGTCGTATATCGCACACACATTGATATGGTTGTCCATTTCTGTTGTTCTGTCTAATCACAAACATTTCGTATGGATCAATCATATGTCCCACATCGCACACTTAACTAAAATCTGAACTGTGTTTCATGTTTCCGCCATCGCAAACGTTTTGCATCTTTGTTGACGGTTTTTTACATCCCCGTTTGCGATTAATGCATCCCACACAGTTTCGTCAAAGGGTCTTTGATTGTAGTGTCGCGTTAGCAGCATCCTGCAGTAGTGGCAGTTGTCCTTTTAAACTAGGGTGAAGACAATATACTACCCACATCATGTCATCATACTTAATGCAATACTATGTTTTACTTAATACTTTGAGATGCATGCTGGATAGCAGTCTTTCATTGGAGTATTAGCTATAGTTGTTGTTGGATTAACGATCTAGGGAAATTTGGATGTGATGCCTATATGCAATTATCCCATGTATAGTCATACTCACAAAACCTGCAATTTAATCGATGCACAATTGTAATTTGTTTACAACACCATGTTATCTTTTATTGGAGAGATGTCACTAGTGAAAGTCTATTCATCCATATTGCTTTCAACCTCGATCAAAAGCTTCTGCAGTTCCTTGCTTTTATTTCTTTTGCTGCATTCAATATTTCTGAACACAAGTTGCATTAATCCATGTAACTAGCAAGGCTAGTAGGTATAACAATCTTACTAGTTCCGTTGGGGGCCGAGCCAAATTCCGTAGTTGTGTGTGCAAGTACTAGTCATTGGCTGCGATTCAAAACTCCTACTGGTTTGATAAATCTCAAGGCCATCCATTTGAGGGGAAAATGTAGCATGCTATAAACGTCAAGATTTTGGGGCTAACACCTTTCTAAACTAGACAATACCCCGAGCGTTGCAACGGGATAGTAGTGTAATAAACAATTTAAAAGAGAGGGGCACACAGTAAGGAGAAAAAGAGTAAGAAAATAAAAATAAAAAATATTTTACAGCAGAAGATAGCTTGGATTTAATATGCAACTCTGAAATAGAGTAGTGATGATGACTCTCTTCCCGCGCATTGCTGCGGTAACATTCTTAAAAATGCATGAGTAGTTGACAAAAATAACTAAATCTAATGTAGAAAAAATATAAGCTTGAAAATCAATAAAAGAAAGTGTCTAAAAATAGAATAAAAACTTTTGAATTACTGTTAAAAATGTCATTTCAAACAAAAATGTGAAGGATGACAAACATGAATATATGATGTGGTAGCGTTACATGCATAGATTAATGCAAAAAATAGTTGTAGTTTATAAGTTAAATGCATGGCTCGCTTATGTGGCAGATTTTGCATGGCTTAGTGAGAAAGAAGACTTGCATTGTTTAATGGGATATTGAGGTGAACACTTTGCATGTTGAGAGAATTGGGATCAACTTCTTAAAAATATAAGAATAGAGGAAGCACACAACCCCTCGACACAGGCTAGGTGAGGAGAACCATATTCCATCTTCAAGGAGCCGCCACCGCCTCGTCTTTCTGAGCAAGACACAAACCCTAACCAAACTACAAAAACACCTGAAAAGGAAGCCCTTTCGTCCATAAGAGTTGAGATCCACCACGCCCCATGACCATAAGACCACATGATACGAGACAGATCGGCGGTGACGCTGACAAGAGGCATGAATCAAAGTCACATGTTTGTCCGAGACGAGAGACAACGGGGTAAGGACACTCGTGTACTCTCTCATTAAGCTTATTTATATGTTAGTAGGAGGTTTAACTATTTTCAAGTTGGTTCTATGAGGCCTTAGCACGACAGCTTCTCGACTATTTACTACAACAAGGTTTGTCCGGCTCCGGTGAAGGAGGGGCGATGACAGCGGCGCGCCTTCGGCTCACTTCAGTGCTTGTAGTCGTCGCTAGGTGTACTACGGATCTGGATGTAATTTGTATTATTTCTATTGTTCGTTGTACTACCATGATCGAAGATGAATAGATCGAAAGTTTATCCTGCAAAAAAATATATTTTCAAGTTGTGTTCAATTATATTTGAATTATGAAACCGGAAGTGAAGTTTAGTTGAAGTATATGTTGAAAATTGGTCATATTTTAATTATGAAGTGCTATATTCACACGACAAAGCAGGGTATTTTTTCTTTCAAAACAACATTTTTGGGTTTAAGTTTGGGGCAACAATTAGAAACCACCCCAATATCTAAGACTTTTTGAAATCTCAGTTTTGAGATGGCTTTTTTGGATTGAAGTTTTTAGTTGTTTTCTTTTGACGGGTGTTTTTAGATGTTCTTCGCTAGGGTTATCATAGGACTCCCCACCCCCTCTCCGCTTCCTCGCCCCGACTCCCACCTGTCGTCCCAATCTCTCACCCCTACGCCGGGGACCCCCTTCTCTCGCCGCCCCGCCGCCCCGCGAGTTCCGTCGCCGCTTTCGCTGCCGCCCCGCCGGTCGTCTAACGCCGCCTCGCGTCGCGAACCTCCACCCCTGCTCCGTCTCCGACCTCCACGCCTGCTCCGTCCCCGACATCGACACCGTATCCCGCCTCACCCATCTGCCACCTCAACCGCCGGGAGCGCCTCCCTTGCCGTGCTCCACTGCCCCTCCGCTACCTCATCCGCCAATAGCGAGAAAGTGAAGCTCACCTCTGGCCCCCAACCCCGGCTCCCTGCTATGTATTTTTTTTCTTTTTTTTTCTTCTCTGTGTGAATTTCTATGTTTGCATACGAAATAGACCACCCTTTTTTTTATATTGCGGAAATCGATGGACATCTGTTATTGTCTGCATATGCAGCATTGTGTACGTATGGGTAATCTGGTTGTGCAAATGTTTGAAAATTCGTTTCATGCTTTATCAAGTTTGCCATTATTATCTTCAAAGATGAAACATCGATATGTTTCTATTCGTTTAGATGATGATTTGGCAAGAAAATGACAACAACCAATTGCGAGAGGAGCCGGCTTAGTTACTGTTACGTGTGCTTGCATGCTTACGAAGAGCCAGGGAACACACCTCGAGGATAAGAATTGGCCGTATGGTTGATAATGATATAGCTAGGGAGTCAATTTTGAGATATATCATTCTACTGGCAAAAATGCTCATACCAGCTTAGAATGACAAGGGCTCCTTTTTTCTTTTTGTGTACTTTCTTAAGAGAGAGACAATTGTTGAATGATAGCATACGTACTTCTATCAAGGAACAAACAAGCAGCAATGTTTTTCCTAGTAGTTGGTCACAACCATAGATTGATAGCATGTTTCTGTCTTAAGAGTATCAGGGATTGAAGGCGCAAATACCATGGAATGTGGATAGCCATGTCCATGTGTCGTACCTGTTTTTCTGCTAATCTCTTCAAAAGTTTGTTTTCTGTAAGCAAGTGCACCTAAAACCTTTTCGTTCTGATATGCATGAAGTACCAAAGCAGTTAGTTTGGTCTACAGTACCTCATCTTCATTGCAATTGGTAGGCAAGGTTCAAGCCTTCTTAGAAGTGAAAGCCAAGCAAATGCATATATTACTTCTCAGTTCTCACTTGCTTGATTTAATTTGGAATACAGGACATTGCTGTTATCCTGTACTTACCTTTCTCTCTCCTAATTTAGGACCTGTTTGTTTGGTACTGCCATCGATGGAGAGCAGTGAACCACTCCAGGTAAAGTTAAGCGTCAGTTTTTGTTGTTTCTGCAAATACTGCTGATACGGATTGGTGTATTGTTCTTCACGAATCGGTAGGATAACTAGTCTATCCTATCTGAGAACAAGCACCACACAATATCATCTTTGGGAGACAAACTCAAATCTACCAAACTCTTAATTGACATTCTCTCACATTGCATACTTAACAATTTCGCTTTACTTATGTATCCAATATATGTATCAAAAACTATTTTCATGACACTTAGATTTGTAAAGTATTTATATGCGTAACCCTTGTGGATATACACGGGTTGATGGCAGTTTCGCATCACTTATCTGTCATTAGTCAGAATCTGAATGCTCTCATTTTTCTCGAGAAAAATGTGTTATGTTTCTCTTTATATTCATACAATAAGATGTGTTTCTGTTATTCATTGATGTACTTTGATACATTTCTCAGGATATAATGTGTGAGTTCCGTGCTGGTAAGATGTCTCTTGAGGGAACACGGGTGGTCCCAGACACACGCAAGGGGCTTGTTCGTATTGGAAAGGTATGCATGCTCTCATTTCTATGTGTCTCTAGTACAATTTATATATTGTCAGCACAGTTTCCAAGGAATATACATACTCTAATATTTATCGGTTATTCAAATGTAATTATATGTCCACTTCTTTTGTAGGGTGAAGAAGGCTTGATTCATTTTCAGTGGCTTGACCGTGGACAAAACATAGTTGAAGATGTATCCTCTTGTGAGCATGCAGTTTTAGACATCTCTTACTAAATTTAATTTATAAATGCTAAATTTGGTCGTTTGATATATAATCGATTGAAAGTTTAATTTGCAGAAATTATGTGTTTATATGTTTGTAGTCCCAAGGTCCTTGATGGACTCATGTTTAAACTTGGAAGTGTCTCTATTTTGTCCCGCTTTACATTCTATTCTATTATATGTTTGTCTTCTGTCTATCCTTGATTCCATTTCTCCCAGGATCAAATTGTCTTCCCTGATGAGGCTGTCTTTGAGAAGGTATATATATGAAATATATATATATTATTAAAGTTTGATATGCTCTCCAAGATTACTTTTGCGAACTATGGAACTTCAGTGATCAACATTGGCTCATGTCATTAGGTAACAGAATCTTCTGGAAGGGTGTACATCTTGAAGTTCAGGCATGATAGCAGGAAATTCTTCCTATGGATGCAGGTCGGTTAGATTTAAAGAACTCTTGTGAAAACCATTACCCTTCCCACTCTCTAACAGCCGATTTCCATTGTGCTCGTTATTATGCAGGAGACAAATGCTGATGGGGACTCGCAAATATGCCGCCAAGTTAATGCCTACATAAATCGGCCCTTGGGTATGCTTTGATCATTTGGTTTCTAACTCTCAATTGTGATCATGTCTTAAGGTGTACTGTTGTGCAGATGGCGATGCAATTTCTATTGAGGCAGAAATGTCACACGAGGATACAGCTGATGATGACATCTCTTCCAGGTATGTGAAATGAAATGCTAGATCTGATGCTGTCTGAGCGCATGTATTTTCTTCAGCCTTTGCAATGCAATGGGCAGCCAAGTCAACTTTTAGACGGTTCCGTATTTAGGCTCGTTTTGTGGTTGTTATTTTTGCTCTGAAAAAGTTTTGAAAATCTACTACTGTATTCAGTAAATCAGATTGAACTTAGATAAATTCTGTTATTCAGTTACTGTCTCCTTGCATTTCATTCCATTTGATAAATTCTCCAACACAGTACTATTATTTGTCTGCAACTTGACTAAGAGGGGAAAAACTAGCCTAAAAGCGTTTGAACCAAATGAGATTATCAGAATCCACCGCAATACCAAATGTTGTATTAATCTTGATTTTCAGATGGAAATCAGATCACCAGATGGATGCATGGCCAAACTAAACTAAGTATATTTGTTCACATACAAGATATTGCCACCTACACCTGTATGCTTTACAGTTGCATGGTCTACTAAGCACAAGTACCGACTTTTGGGTGCTGTTGCCAAATTGCTAACACTATGCCCTTGCTGTTCCCTTCTTTCTTCCGTGTATATTTCAGAGCTGGGAATTTAGTTGATCAGAGCATGACCGCTGATATGGCTGGTGAAGTGACTTCTGCCGCTGGACCTGTACGACTGGCTGACCTTCAGAGAATATTGAGTTCTATACAACCATCTGGTATGAGCTAAAAATCATGTCCTTTTTCTGTATGTTCACTTGTTCGATTTGCTTCTGAAATGCTTACGTCGATTCTCTTGGCAATTTCAGATGCTACGGCAGATCCTGATGCTGGTAAGTGGCATTCTGAATCAATGTGCTTTTGTCTATGGCCTGCTTTCTGTTTCATTATGTTGGCTTGCTGGTGACAGGATTGAGACTAGGAGACATCTTGAAGCCCGATTTGATATTGCCACTAATTGAAACTTTGCCCATCGAACAGTTGGCATCACATCTTCCAGAGGTTTGTATTGGTTATCATTGCTTTCAGTTCAACTGAACCCTTTACTCATTCTGGTAACTGCTCGATTCCAGGGTTCTTGGACTGCTGGTGATATTCTTGAGCTGCTGCAAAGTCCTCCTTTGCGACAGCAACTGGATGCTTTTACTCATGTTAGTTACAGTTACCCCCTCTTTCCTCTTTCTGCTGCACATCTATGTGTCTGATGGTGTTTCAAGAGTCACTCTGATAATGATGTTTGCTTGTTTTGCAGGTGCTGCAGACTGGCCAAATAGATCTTGCTCAATTTGGAGTGGACCCTAGCAAATGTAACCTTTTATGTTCCTTTAGCCTACAACCTAACTTTTAATTTATATGCCCTTAAATGGTCTTGACAAAGTTACCCGTGCATGTATTATGAGCTTTGCAAATGCTTGTACCACCATTTTCTCTTGCTCATCCTATATAAGTTACAGTGGGGAGTGGGGAAAATGTATTGATGGTGAGGAAGTTCTTATATCTGTTTTTACCATGGCGTCCCCATAAAAATCATATAAAAGATAGTTTTGGGCATGAGATGACTATGGTACATACTTTTAGTTAGAAAGACTTTATATTGTTTCCTTTTTTTTTCTGCTCTCCTGTGCTCCCACTTGTTGGATGACAAGTATATGATGGTTGAAGTGTACTAGAGAGGTGATAGGGTTTCGGTTGTGCCGTTGTGATTGGCCTGTGCTTTTTAAGGGCATGTTTGCTTTGCACGCACACTTTGCCAACTGTTAGGCACACAAAATTTGGTACTCCCTCTGCAAAGAAATATAAGAGCATTTATTAGGTCAATATTTTAGTGATCTAAATGCTCTTATATTTCTTTACAGAGGGAGTAAGTGTTCAGTCGTAGCCACAGTTATAGCATGCACACTTTCTTAGCATCTTACCCCATTTGTCATAAGACTCATATCTAGCCAACTTTTGCCACAACTGTGACTACTAATTTGGCGACCTCAACAGCTCAACTATGACTTGCCACTTGTGGCACAAAAGTATGGTAGAGTGTGGAAGGCAACCAAACCTTTGTCTCCATGCTTTTAGGCCATCTTTCTTTTTACCATATGATCCGACTGTTAAAAGTAGCCCATCGATGTAGCGCTTTGGTTGGAGACTTCTTCACATGGCTCTAACATTTAGCAATGCAAAGTGCATGATGAGTTAATTACAAACCTTTGTAGCAGTTACTCTTTTGGGTACATCTCAGTAGCTTTATTCCTCCGGATTTCTGAAAAAGCATTAGAACAGTTTTATCTTATTCCATGTGGATGTCTGTCATCTAGGAGTTGCTGTCTATGGTTTTAGCTTTACTGTGGAAATGACCATTGCAAAGAATATGAGTTTTATTTCACTGGCAGATGCCAACCATGAACCATCCATGATGCTAGTATCTGAACCTTTAAAGTGGTTCTGTGCAAGTTTTGAAATTGGAGTTAGATATCCCATGTCTGAGATGCTTAATCTAGTTAGTGTTGGGGGATCATTATTGGTACTCCCTCTGTAAACGTTTATAAGACGCTTTAGGTCACTAAAGTTGTCTTATAAAAGTTTACAGAGGAAGTACTGCTTAGGATATCAACCAAAGTTGCTTCTTTGAAAACTAATTCTTTTGTTGTTGTGTTTCTGACAGATAAGTTCACAGTTGCCTCATTCCTGGAGGCATTGGAAGACTCCGTGGCAAAAGCTTCTACAGATGGAGGCAATGATTCAAAGGCCAAGAAAGATGGTGGAAATGATCCCATGGACGAGAGTTGATTGCACAGCGCACCTAGGGGTGTAGCCTTGATCTGAGTTGCTCATGCCGTCATGCGCGGTGGAACTTGTCATGTTAGCAAATCTGATGGCACACAAAGCAAAGGACGTTTTATTTTGTCACCCCCTCAAAATCTAGATGCTATTTTGCTGTGAATTTTTAGATACTATCAGTCGCTTCCATATGTCCCAGTTGATTCCATGTCGTGACTCAAGTATTCTGATGAAAAATGCTTCCATAGGTTCCAGTTGGTACAATTGCGTGACATGGATATATTTTGAAATTTGCTTCTGAGGTTCTAGCTGGCACTGTTGCGTGACATGAATATATATTCGTATAATTTATATTCTGAGCTGTGCCTGTGCACCGTATAGTCGGCCTTTGTCTCCGTCGAACGAATATAAGATAACACAGTAGTGTGGTCTGCAACATGTCCCTTTTCGCCTTAATTGTAGTTTCTTTTGGCTCATGGTCGTGTAAGTGGCTTGTTATCCTGCACGTCAAGTCAATATCAGCATACGAACTTGAATGAAAACTAGAGGTTGGGGGCGCGCCTCTTTGGCGTACCTGGGCGTACCTGCCTAGCTTGCTTAGTTGTGAACGTGCTTTTGTGGTATAGAAAATCACAGGCAACGTATAGATCGGCGAGAAAACGATTAACCACAAGAATTATACTTTTTGAGTTTCATCTAACTCTGATCAGGTGCATTTAGATGATTTGGTTTATGAACAACAATTAATCACGAGCATGGCCATCTGCAGTAACTTGTTGACAATCACATAAGTATCTTACAAAAATATTTCTGAAGATAATAGTGTCAATATCAAGTGTTACCTATTGCTAATTGATTGAAGTGAAAATTACATAAGAATTTGATAAACCAAATGTCACGTTCAGCCACAGGGTACTTCTAAGAGCATCTCCAGCCGTTGGCGGGCGAGCCGACGGTATAATTGGCTCTAGGGGCGGTTGGATACCCAGCCGTCGCCCCCAGGTGCCAATATCGGCCCATTTTTGACGCAAATGTGCCCGCTATTTGGCGAAAAATGGCCTGATATCGGCGCGAATCGACTATATTTTGCCGTTGTTCGGCGTGAATTCAACATAGTAAATCTTTTATCACATAGTTCATCACAGAAAATCAATAGAAATCAAATAGTTTAACAAAAAGTTCAATACAAATTATATAGTTCAATAAGTAAAAACTCATATTTCATCACACGTCGAGCTAGGCATTGCCCTTGAGCCTCCATAGGTGCTCCACCAGATCATGCTGCAGTTGTTGATGCACCTGTGGGTCTCGGATATCTTGCCGCATATTGAGGTAGGCGATCCAGTTGCGGTAGTCGGTGATCAACTTGGGCAAGAGGACCTGCTGCAGTAGTATGGTTCAGTGGCAAACACTGGCTCTTCCTGCTCGCTCTCAACGATCATGTTGTGCAAGATGACACAGCAAGTCATGATCTCCCACATTTGATCTTTCGACGAGGTCTGAGCTAGGTACCGGACAACAGCAAATCGAGATTTGAGCACACCAAATTCCCGCTTGACATCCTTCCTGCAAGCCTCCTGAATCTTCGCAAAGTGGGACTTCTTGCCTCCTGGCACAACATTTGAGATAGTCTTCACAAATATAGACCATCTCGGATAGATGCCATCAGCTAGGTAGTACCCCTTGTACTGCTGCACATTGACCTCGAAGTTCACCGGAGGAGAATGACCTTCAACAAGCTTGGCAAAGACAGGGGAGCACTGCAGCACGTTGATGTCGTTGTGAGTTCCTGGCATACCAAAGAAGGAGTGCCAAATCTATAGGTCATGTGTGGCCACCGCCTCAAATACCACACTGCAACCGCCTTTGGCGCCTTTGTACATCCCCTGCCAAGCAAATGGGCAGTTCTTCCATTTCCAATGCATGCAGTCGATGCTTTCCAAGCTTCCCAGGAAATCCTCTTGCTGCATTCTGTGCTAGTATCCAAGCAGTGTCTTCCGCATTGGGTGTTCGCAAGTATTGCGGTCCAAACACTGCCACCACTGGCCTGCGAAACTTGTAGAAACACTCAATGGTCGTGGACTCGGCCATGCACCCATAGTCGTCGAGTGAATCATCGGGAGCTCCGTATGCAAGCATCCTCATAGCTGTCGTGCACTTCTGGACTGAGGTGAATCCAAGTTTGCCGGTGCAATCCTTCTTGCACTTGAAGTAGCTGTCGAACTCCCAGATGGAATTTACAATCCTGAGGAAAAGCTTTCGGCTCATCCGATAACAGCGCCGAAATACTTTGTCGCCGTGCAATGGGCGTCGGTAAGTAGTCGAGTAGAGCATGCAATAGCCTTTCGAGCGATGCGGTTCTTTGCTTTCACCTCCCGTGCCGAGCCACCTCGCCTCGGCTTTTCATTGCTCGCGAGCAGGCCAGCGAGGACCATGGGGTGTTCCTCGTCCTGGACGTCGGCATCGGCTTCCTCCTGCAGCAGCGCCGCGAGCGCCTCCTCGTTGTCCGAGTCCATCGCCGAGCAGACAAAACGCCGAACACCTGGCGGGCGTGGTGGGCACACACCCGCCGGTATACCGCCCTGCGCGGCCGGAGCACCGGAAAACTCGCCCGGACGATGGTGGAGAGGTTGCCGCAAAGAAACCTTCTCTCTTTTCCGGCGGGGAATGGCCTATCTAGCGGTGCCAGGCAGTGGGCGACGCCGGGATCAGCAGGGTGGTGGCCGAGCGCGCGGGGGTGGGAGGCGAACCTGAATGATTGGCTTGACTTTTCGCATGACAGTGTGGCCCAGGTGTGTTTTCCCCTTGCGCTGGAGCCCCCCAAGTGCCTCCAGTGCGCTGGATTCGGCCTACGATCGCCAGGCCCAAAAACGGGTCCAGCCGGCGGATTTCGACGTCTTGGGGGCGCGAGTGGTTTTTTTTTTTCGACGTCGACACGTAAAAAGGCGCCTGGGGGCCTGTTGGGGCGTGGCTGAAGATGCTCTAAAGAACATCAATGCTACCCTGCAAAGGAAATGAAGAATCACTTCAGACGAAGACATATAGTATGGACAGCATCATTTATAAACAAAGTAGCACAGTTTTGAAAGATAATTAACACAGGACGAAGTGCGTTCACAGTTGCTAGACGCGAGCAACTGAAGTAGAGAGCCAACCTACAAGTGTGGTCAAACTGCGGACGACCAACCAGAACCAGAACCAGAACGGCAGTCGCAGCAGTGTCGTACGTCTCGGCATTCTTTCTGAAGAGGAGTTCCTCCCAGATGCAATGGCCAGACATCACAAGTTCAGAGGCAAGCTGCACGCACCATCTTCAGCCAATTTTATTCTCTGCAAATATTTGGAGAACCATAACGAGCAGATCAAGAATTCTACCCGCGACTTTCCGGTGAGCCTGGCCCGCTACCCGCGCCCGTCAATGGTCATGTGGGAAGAGACCCGGAGGTAGGTCTCGAGGCGGATGTCGCCGGACACCTCGAAGATGATCCACAACGGCCCCCGAATGCGGCACGCCTCCCGCAGCATCCCGCGCCCGTCGTCTGCGCGTGCGTTTGTTCATCCCCAATTCCAAAGGGAATTTTCCGGAGCAATAGTGAGAGGTTGGAGAGTGGTAAAAATGCGGGTAAAAAGGAGATCTTGGAGAGAGCTGATCTGGTGAGGGTGCCCTGGAGTCCTTCGATGGCGCGACGGCTGAAGCCATCGGCGGCGGCGGTGAGCGCGCGGAGGGTGTGGTCCGCTTTCCATGGGCTCCCACCAGCTTCTTATCCTCCCATCTGCTCCGCCATCAGCTCTGCACCACTGTCGGCGCTGCTCCTACGTCGGCTCTGTGCCATTGCCAGCGCTCGCGTAAGCGTGGAGATGAAAACGAGGTGATGGTGGGAACGAATGGCTGCCTTCGTGGGTAAAGGAAGAAGAGGCCCTACGTTGCTTTACCTGGGGGAGGCGTTATCATAGGACGGTACGCGTTTCCTTCTCCCTATATCGGTAAACAGTACCTAGCCAGTAGCCAGCCTCTTCTGCCCACGTGGCTATCTCGAGAGGTCGCCTAGACATTCGCTCTTGGAGAGTGTAATGGCTCTGTAAAACATTTGGATTTATTTTACAAACACAAAGTCTAGTGTTTGATTTTGAAGCGTGTGTGTTGGTTTCAATCAACAAAAGCCTAGGACGTGTTAGGCTGCCCTCATCGATTTTGGATGCATTACATATAATTCTCAGATTGACCTGGCTGAGCAAAAACAGGCTATAAACCATCATCTACGCATAATTTAATTGCCCGCATATAGGTTAGGTGCATGAGGAAACTAATTTTGACCCGCCGTTTGGTTGGCGGCATCACATTAGACGCACATATAACTTGTTGTTTGGTTGCAACCTGCATAAGGTGTTGTCGCCACTTCTCAATGGTGATGACCTTACCACACACGATCTGAACAGTTTCAGTCCTAACTACGAAACAAATTACGGTTCATCCTAACTACTATCAAATGGAAGCATAGATTAAGAGCCATATGGTTGAATAGGGGAAAGTTCATCGTTGATGCTAAAGTCCATCTTCCTCTTTTGTTGCTGCTGGTAGTTCTTCCTCTTCCTCTTCCTCTTCTGCTGCTGCATAAGCATTCACATGGCCTCTGTGTCGCTGCAGTTGGTGCTCTTTTCATTTGAAGCATCCATGGGACCTCTGTGTTGTTGCAGTTATAGATGTAGTTCAGACTGGCAATCCTCTCTTGCTCCCGCATAAGCATTGGAGCATAACTGATGACAGGTCTCTCACCACGACGAACAACTCTCCTGTGCAAGAACATGAGTCATATGCCTGAATCACGGCTATCAGAGCTGCTGCTTGAACTACCAGCCTCACTCGTGGGTCCATAACCTAGTCGACATCGAGGGTCCGTTGAGCAATGGGGAAATCGATCCTAACAACCGACCTAACATAGGGGAGAGGGGGTGTTGCTTACCGGCATCGGAGTCAAGGACGACGAAGGGGGGTGGCTGAGTTAAGGACGACCCGACAATGGCCAATAGGAAGAGGAGCACCAGCTCCTGTTGCCGGATAGTACTGCCCGTGGCTCACGCAGATCTGAGTCGCCGCCGCCATCGGTGGCTCACACAAATCTGAGTCGCCGCCGCCGCCCGTGGTGAGTCAAGAGGAAGTGGTTTTTCCTGGAGGTAGTGGTGACTGAGTAATTGAGGGATGAGGCTAGATTTGACGCTGTGTCGCCGCGCCAGATTTCCATCTCCCGTCATCCCCACTCATTTTCGGGATTGCTCCTGCGCGTGCGAGCTTGCGCCGCACTAAACTTGGATCGCTGGAAACTGCTAATTCGAGGGTTTCCGGCGAGCCAGGCTCTGGGTTGCTTTAAGGTTCCTGCCGATGCGAGCCAGCCCACCCCGTATGCAACCAAACACACTTTTCTTGGCCCAAATTGGCCTAGTTGGGCCTAATGCGGGCAACCAAACATGTCCCTAGTGTATATGCATATCTCTACTATAAAGCAAAGTCAGTACTCGTTTTGTTCGTATCGTTAGTCGACCCATCAATACGAGCAAGCCTACTTTCTAGCCGATGGAATATATCCATCATGGTCAACATTTTTGAAGATAGTTTCTAAGCCCGGGAGCAGAAAACATAAGCTTTTTGGGTTGATGGCATCTATTCCTCTTGCTCCTCCTCCGGCTTCGGCGAGTACGGAGGCAGAACGACTGCGGTGCGGGCGCTGCGCCTCACCCGGTCCTCCTCCTAAACATAAGCTTTGTCGAGGAAGGAAATGGATGTGGATAGGGTTGGTCCGTCTTAAAATAGTGATACGTCTCCGTCGTATCTATAATTTTTGATGTTCCATGCTAATATTCTACAACTTTCATATACTTTTGGCAACTTTTTATACTATTTTTGTGACTAACATATTGATCCAGTGCCAAGTGTCAGTTCCTGTTTGTTGCATGTTTATGTTCCGCAGAAACTCAATATCAAACGGAGTCCAAACGGGATAAAAACGGACGGAGAATTATTTTGGAATATTTATGATTTTTGGGAAGTAAAATCAACACGAGACGGTGCCCGAGGGGCCCACGAGGCAGGGGCGCCTGGACCCTCGTGGGTACCCGTAAAGCGATTGGCGCTCTTTTTGCCGCAAGAAAGCTAATTTTATGAGAAAAATCTGGGCGAAAGATTCAACCCAATCGGAGTTACGGATCTACGGATATAAAAGAAACGGTGAAAGGGCAGCAAAGGAGAACGCCGAAATAGAGAGAGACAGAGAGACAGATCCAATCTCGGAGGGGCTCTCGCCCCTCCCATGCCATGGAGGCCAAGGACCAGAGGGGAAACCCTTCTCCCATCTAGGGAGGAGGTCAAGGAAGAAGAAGACGAAGGGGCCCCCTCTCCCCTTCTCTTCCGGTGGCGCCGGAACGCCGTCGTGGCCATCATCATCACCGCAATCTTCACCAACAACTTCACCGCCATCATCACCAACTCTTCCCCCCTATATGCATGTTGGAAATATGCCCTAGAGGCAATAATAAATTAGTTATTATTATATTTCCTTGTTCATGATAATCGTTTATTATCCATGCTATAATTGTATTGATAGGAAACTCAGATACATGTGTGGGTACATAGACAACACCATGTCCCTAGTAAGCCTCTAGTTGACTAGCTCGTTGATCAATAGATGGTTACAGTTTCCTGACCATGGACATTGGATGTCGTTGATAACGGGATCACATCATTAGGAGAATGATGTGATGGACAAGACCCAATACTAAGCCTAGCACAAAGATCGTAGTTCGTATGTTAAAGCTTTTCTAATGTCAAGTATCATTTCCTTATACCATGAGATTGTGCAACTCCCGGATACCGTAGGAATGCTTTGGGTGTACCAAACTTCACAACGAATCGGGTGGCTATAAAGGTGCATTACGGTATCTCCGAAAGTGTCTGCATTGGGTTGGCACGAATCGAGACTGGATTTGTCACTCCGTGTGACGGAGAGGTATCTCTGGGCCCACTCGGTAGGACATCATCATAATGTGCACAATGTGACCAAGGGGTTGATCACGGGATGATGTGTTACTGGAATGAGTAAAGAGACTTGCGGAAGCGAGATTGAACAAGGTATCGGGATACCGACGATCGAATCTCGGGCAAGTACAATACCGCTAGACAAAGGGAATTGAATACGGGATTGATTGAGTCCTTGACATCGTGGTTCATCCGATGAGATCATCGTGGAACATGTGGGATCCAACATGGGTATCCAGATCCGCTGTTGGTTATTGACGGAGAACGTCTCGGTCATGTGCGCATGGTTCCCGAACCCGTAGGGTCTACACATAAGGTTCGATGACACTAGGGTTATAAAGGAAGTTTGTATGTGGTTACGAATGTTGTTGAGTCCGGATGAGATCCCGGACGTCACGAGGAGTTCGGAATGGTCGGAGGTAAAGATTTATATATGGAAGTCTGTTTTGGTCACCGGAAAAGTTTGGGTTTTTCCAGAACGCACGGGACCACCGAGAGGGTCCTGGGGTCCACCAAGTGGGGCCACCAACCCCAGAAGGCTGCGTGGGCCAAGTGTGGCAGGGAACCAGCCCCAAGGGGGCTGGTGCGCCCCACAAGAGGCCCAAGGCGCAAGGGAGGCCGGAGGGCAAACCCTAGGGCGAGATGGGCCTAAGGCCCATCTAGTGGGCGCCTCCTCTCCCTCCCTCTTGGCCGCCTCCCAAGCCCCATCTAGGGCTGGCCGCACCCCTTGGGGGTGGAAACCCTAGATGGGGGCGCAGCCCTCCCCCTCCCCCATATATACTTGAGGTTTGGGGCTGCCCAACACACATGAGAACCTCTCCCTCTTGGTGCAGCCCCTCTCCTCCTCCTCCTCTCCCGTGGTGCTTGGCGAAGCCTGCTGGATTGCCACGCTCCTCCACCACCACCATGCCGTTGTGCTGCTGCTGGATGGAGTCTTCCTCAACCTCTCCTCTCTCCTTGCTGGATCAAGGCGTGGGAGGCGTCACCGGCTGTCACGTGTGTTGAACGCGGAGGTGCCGTCTGTTCGGCACTAGGATCTCCGGTGATTTGGATCACGACGAGTACGACTCCTTCAACCCCGTTCTCATGAGCGCTTCCGCTTAGCGATCTACAAGGGTATGTAGATGCACTCTCCTTTCCTCTTGTTGCTAGAATCTCCATAGATTGATCTTGGTGATGCGTGAAAATTTTGAATTTCTCTCGTTCCCCAACAAAGGCATCATGAGCTAGGTCTATTCGTAGATTCTTTGCACGAGTAGAACACAAAGTAGTTGTGGGCGTTGATTTTGTTCAATATGCTTACCGTTACTAGTCTAATCTTGTTTCGACGGTATTGTGGGATGAAGCGGCCGGACCGACCTTACGT
This sequence comes from Aegilops longissima, assembly GCA_021605205.1. Classification (NCBI taxonomy): domain Eukaryota; kingdom Viridiplantae; phylum Streptophyta; class Magnoliopsida; order Poales; family Poaceae; genus Aegilops; species Aegilops longissima. The sequence continues at coordinate 467,164,408 of CM038676.1, forward strand.
ACTCTTCGTGAGGCAGGTTCCACCGGTGACATGCACTTGGTGCATAAGGTGGCTAGCGGTGCCGCCTCCCACTTTAGTCGGAACGGATTCGATGAAAAGGGTCCTTATGAAGGGTAAATAGCAATCGGCATATCACGTTGTGGTTTTGCGTAGGTAAGAAACGTTCTTGCTAGAAACCCATAGCAGCCACGTAAAACATGCAAACAACAATTAGAGGACGTCTAACTTGTTTTTGCGAGGGTATGCTATGTGATGTGATATGGCCAAGAAGAATGTGATGAATGATATGTGATGTATGAGATTGATCATGTTCTTGTAATAGGATTCACGACTTGCATGTCGATGAGTATGACAACCGCAGGAGCCATAGGAGTTGTCTTTATTTATTGTATGACCTGCGTGTCATTAAACAACGCCATGTAATTACTTTACTTTATTGCTAACGGTAGCCATAGTAGTAGAAGTAATAGTTGGCGAGACAACTTCATGAAGACACGATGATGGAGATCATGATGATGGAGATCATGGTGTCATGCGGTGACGATGATGATCATGGAGCCCGAAGATGGAGATCAATGGAGCTATATGATATTGGCCATATCATGTCACTACTATATATAATTGCATGTGATGTTTATTATGTTTACGCATCTTGTTTACTTAGAACGACGGTAGTAAATAAGATGATCCTTACAACAATTTCAAGAAGTGTTCTCCCTAACGTGCACCGTTGCTAAAGTTCGCCGCTTCTAAGCACCACGTGATGATCGGGTGTGATGGATTCTTACGTTCACATACAACGGTGTTGACGAGCCTAGCATGTACAGACATGGCCTCGGAACACGCAATACACTTAGGGTTAACTTGACGAGCCTAGCATGTACGGACATGGCCTCGGAACACGAGACCGAAAGGTCGAGCATGAGTCGTATAGTAGATCGATCAACATGAAGATGTTCACCGATGATGACTAGTCCGTCTCACGTGATGATCGGACACGGCCTAGTTGACTCGGATCATGTAATCACTTAGATGACCGAGGGATGTCTATCGAGTGGGAGTTCATAAGATGAACTTAATTATCTTGAACATAGTCAAAAGACCTTTTGCAAATTATGTAAATGGCTCGCGCTTTAGTTCCACTGTTTAGATATGTTCCTAGAGAAATATAGTTGAAAGTGGAAAGTAGCGATTATGCGACACGATGAAAGCTTATGTCCTTAATGCACCTCGGTGTCTGAACCCCAAGCGTCGTTTGTGGATGTTGCGAACATCGGACATACACGTTTTGATAACTACGTGATAGTTCGGTTAAGCGGTTTAGAGTAGAGGCACCAAAGGCGTTTTGAAACGTCGCGGAACATATGAGATGTTTCAAGGGCTGAAATTGGGATTTGGGCTCGTGCCCACGTCAAGAGGTATAAGACCTCCGGCGATTTTCTTAGCACGAAACTCGGGGATAAAAGCTCAATCGTTGAGCTTGTGCTCAGATTGCCTGAGTGCAACAATCACTTGAATCGAGTGGGAGTTAATCTTCCAGAAGAGATGGTGATGTTTCTCCAAAGACATTGCCACCAAGCTACTAGAGCTTCGTGATGAACTATAACATATCAGGGATAGATATGATGATCCTTGAAGTGTTCGCAATGTTTGACACCGCGAAAGTAGAAATCAAGAAGGAGCATCAATTGTTGATGGTTGGTGAAACCACTCGTTTCAAGAAGGGCAAGGGCAAGAAGGGATACTTCATGAAACAACAAATCGGCTGCTGCTCTAGTGAAGAAACCCAAGGTTGAACCCAAACCCGAGACTAAGTGCTTCTGTAATAAGGGGAACAACCACTGGAGCAGAATTACCCTAGATACTTGGTAGATGAGAAGGCTGGCAAGGTCGATAGAAGTATATTGGATATACATTATGTTAATGTGTTCTTTACTAGTACTCCTAGTAGCACCAGGGTATTAAGATACCGGTTCGGTTGCTAAGTGTTGGTAACTCGAAATAAAAGAGCTACGGAATAAATGGAGACTAGCTAAAGGTGAGCTGACGATATACGTTGGAAGTGTTTCCAAGTTTGATGTGATCAAACATCGCACGCTCCCTCTACCATCAAGATTAGTATTAAACCTGAATAATTGTCATTTGGTGTTTGCGTTGAGCATAGACATGATTGGATTCATCTCTATCGCAATGATTTATTCATTTAAGGAGAATAATGGTTATTCTATTTATTTGAATAATACCTTCAATGGTCTTGCACCTAAAGGAATGGTTTATTGAATCTCGATCGTAGTGATACACATTTTCATGCCAAAAGATATAAGATAGTAATGATAGTACCACTTACTTGTGGCAATTGCCATGTAAGTCATATTGGTATAAAAGCATGAAGAAGCTCCATGTTGATGGATCTTTGGACTCACTCGTTTTTGAAAAGTTTGAGACATGCGAACCATGTCTATTGGTGTATCGCATGAAGAAACTCCATGCAGATGGATCGTTTGGACTCACTTGATTTTGAATCACTTGAGATATGAAAATCATACCACATGGGCAAAATGACCTGAAAAGCCTCGGTTTGATAAGATGGAACAAGATAGCAACTTGTTGGAAGTAACACATTTTGATGTGTGCAGTCCAATGAGTCTTTGAGGCATCAAATGAATATCGTTATGTTCTTACTTCACGGATGATTTGAGTAGATCTTGAGTGTATTTACTTGATGAAACACAAGTCTGAATTATTGAATGGTTCAAGTAATTTCAGAGTGAAGTTGAAGATCATCGTGACAAGAGGATAAAATGTCTATGATATGATCATAGAGATGAGTATCTGAGTTACGAGTTTTGGCACGCAATTAAGACATTGTGGAAATTGTTTCACAATAAATACCGCCTGGAACACCATAGTGTGATGGTGTGTCCAAACATCATAGTTGCACCCTATTGGATATGATGCGTACCATGATGTCTCTTATCGAATTACCACTATTGTTCATGGGTTAGGCATTAGAGACAACCGCACTCACTTTAATAGGGTACCACGTAATTCCATTGAGATGACACTGTATGAACTATGGTTTAGAGAAACCTAAGCTGTCATTTCTTAAAAGTTTGGGGCTACGACGCTTGTGTGAAAAAGTTTCAGGTTGATAAGCTCGAACCCAAAGCGGATAAAATACATCTTCATAGGACACCCAAAACAGTTGGGTATACCTCCTAATTCAGATCCGAAAGAAATAGGGATTGTTTCTTGAATCGGGTCCTTTCTCGAGAAATGTTTGTCTCGAAAAGTTGAGTGGGAGGATGGTGGAGACTTGATGAGGTTATTGAACCATCACTTCAACTAGTGTGTAGCGAGGGCACGGAAGTTGTTCCGTGGCACCTACACCAATTGAAGTAGAAGCTTATGACAGTAATCATGAAGTTTGGATCAAGTCACTACCGAACCTCGTGGGGCGACAAGGACGCGTCTTCGCTTGAGTGGTACGGTGATCCTGTCTTGAAGGTCATGTTGCTAGACAACAATGAACCTCGAGCTATGGAGAAGCGATGGTGGGCCCAAATTCCGACAAATGGTTAGAAGCCATGAAATCCGAGATAGTATCCATATATCGAACAAAGCATGGACTTTGGTGGACTTGCCCGATGATCGGCAAGCCATTGAGATAAATGGATCTTTAAGCGAAGACGGACGTGGGCGGTAATGTCACCGTCTATGAAGCTCGACTTGTGGCGAAGAGTTTTCACAAGTTCAAGGAGTTGACTACGATGAGATTTTCTCATCCGTAGCGATGCTTAAAGTCCGTCGGAATCATGTTAGCATTAGCAGCATTTATGAAATCTGGCGATGGATTTCAAGGCGGGTTTCCTTACCGGTTTACGTAAGGAAAGGTTGTATGTGATACAATCGAAAAGTTTTGTCGATCCTAAGGATGCTAAAAGGTATGCCAGCTCCAGCGATCCTTCTAAGGACTGGAGTAAGCATCTCGGAGTTGGAATATGCACTTTGATAGGATGATCAAAGATTTTGGGTTTATACAAAGTTTATGAGAAACTTGTATTTCCAAAGAAGTGAGTGGGAGCACTATAGAATTTCTGATGAGTACATGTTGTTGACATATTGATGATCAGAAATGACGTAGAATTTCTGGAAAGCGCATAGGGTTATTTGAAAAATGTTTTCAATAGAAAACCTGAATTAAGCTGCTTGAACATTGAGCGTCAAGATCTATGAGGATAGATCAAAAACGCTAAATGGTACTTTCAGATGAGCACATACCTTGACATGATCTTGAAGGTGTTCAAGATGGATCGATCAAAGAAGGAGTTCTTGCCTCGAGATGTAAGGTATGAAGTTAAGACTTAAAGCTCGACCACGGCGAGCAGAGAGAAAGGACGAAGGTCGTCCCCTATGCCTTAGACGTAGGCTCTACGGTATGCTATGGTGTGTACCGCACTGAAGTGTGCCTTGCCATGAGTCGGTCAAGGGTACAAGAATGATCCAGAATGGATCATTGGACAGCGATCAAAATTGTCCTTGGAGTAAATAAGGACATGTTTCTCGATTATGGAGGTGATAAAGAGTTCGGCGTAAAGGGTTACGTCGGTGCAAGCTTTAACACCTATCCGAGTGACTCTGATTAGCAAATCAGATACGCATAGTGGAGCAACCATTTGGAATAGCTCCAAGTGGAGCGTGGAAGCAGCGTTTAAAATATGACCTAGAAATTTGCAAAGCACACACGGATCTGAAAGGTTCAGACCCGTTTACTAAAACCTCTCTCATAAGCAAAACATGATCAAACCTCAGAACTCATTGAGTCTTAATCACATGATGATGTGAACTAGTTTACAGACACTAGTAAACTCTTTGGATGTTGGTCACATGGCGATGTGACCTGTCAGCGTTAATCACATGACGATGTGAACTAGATTATTGACTCTAGTGCAAGTGGGAGACTGTTGGAAATATGCCCTAGAGGCAATAATAAATTAGTTATTATTATATTTCCTTGTTCATGATAATCGTTTATTATCCATGCTATAATTGTATTGATAGGAAACTCAGATACATGTGTGGGTACATAGACAACACCAGGTCCCTAGTAAGCCTTTAGTTGACTAGCTCGTTGATCAATAGATGGTTACAGTTTCCTGACCATGGACATTGGATGTCGTTGATAACGGGATCACATCATTAGGAGAATGATGTGATGGACAAGACCCAATACTAAGCCTAGCACAAAGATCGTAGTTCGTATGCTAAAGCTTTTCTAATGTCAAGTATCATTTCCTTAGACCATGAGATTGTGCAACTCCGGATACCGTAGGAATGCTTTGGGTGTACCAAACGTCCACAACGAATGGGTGGCTATAAAGGTGCATTACGGTATCTCCGAAAGTGTCATTGGGTTGGCACGAATCGAGGCTGGGATTTGTCACTCCGTGTGACGGAGAGGTATCTCTGGGCCCACTCGGTAGGACATCATCATAATGTGCACAATGTGACCAAGGGGTTGATCACGGGATGATGTGTTACGGAACGAGTAAAGAGACTTGCGGAAACGAGATTGAACAAGGTATCGGGATACCGACGGTCGAATCTCGGGCAAGTACAATACCGCTAGACAAAGGGAATTGAATACGGGATTGATTGAGTCCTTGACATCGTGGTTCATCCGATGAGATCATCGTGGAACATGTAGGAGCCAACATGGGTATCCAGATCCGCTGTTGGTTATTGACCGGAGAACGTCTCGGTCATGTGCGCATGGTTCCCGAACCCGTAGGGTCTACACATAAGGTTCGATGGCGCTAGGGTTATAAAGGAAGTTTGTATGTGGTTACCGAATGTTGTTGAGTCCGGATGAGATCCGGATGTCACGAGGAGTTCGGAATGGTCCGGAGGTAAAGATTTATATATGGAAGTCTGTTTTGGTCACCGGAAAAGTTTGGGTTTTTCCCAGTCTGCATCGACCACCGGAGGGTCCTGGTCCACCAAGTGGGGCCACCAACCCCGAGAAGGCTGCGTGGGCCAAGTGTGGGAGGAACCAGCCCCAAGGGGCTGGTGCGCCCACAAGAGGTCCAAGCGCAAGGGAGAGTGGGAGGGCAAACCCTAGGCGATGGGCCCTAAGGCCCATCTAGTGGGCGCTTCCTCTCCTCCCTCTTGGCCGCCTCCCAAGCCCCATCTAGGGCTGGCCGCACCCCTTGGGGTGGAAACCCTAGATGGGGCGCAGCCCTCCCTCCCTATATATACTTGAGGTTTGGGGCTGCCCAACACACATGAGAACCTCTCCCTCTTGGTGCAGCCACCCTCTCCTCCTCCTCCTCTCCCGTGGTGCTTGGCGAAGCCTGCTGGATGCCACGCTCCTCCACCACCACCATGCCGTTGTGCTGCTGCTGGATGGAGTCTTCCTCAACCTCTCCCTCTCTCCTTGCTGGATCAAGGCGTGGGAGGCGTCACCGGGCTGTCACGTGTGTTGAGCGCGGAGGTGCCGTCTGTTCGGCACTAGGATCTCCGGTGATTTGGATCACGACGAGTACGACTCCTTCAACCCCGTTCTCATGAACGCTTCCGCTTAGCGATCTACAAGGGTATGTAGATGCACTCTCCTTTCCTCTTATTGCTAGAATCTTCATAGATTGATCTTGGTGATGCGTAGAAATTTTTTGAATTTCTGCTACGTTCCCCAACAATGCAGCGGTGTAACCTCTCTCTTACCCGCTGTAATCTCTACTTAAACATGGTGCTCAACGCTATATATTATTTCCCAATGATGTATGGCTATCCTATGATGTTTGAGTAGATCCGTTTTGTCCTATGGGTTAATTGGTGATCGTGATTGGTTTGAGTTGCATGTTTTATTATTGGTGCTGTCCTATGGTGCTCTCCATGTCGGCATAGCGTGAGGATTCCGCTGTAGGGTTTGCAATATGTTCATGATTTGCTTATGGTGGGTGGTGTGAGTGACAGAAGCACAGACCCGAGTAAGTAGGTTGTTTGCGTATGGGATAAAGGGGACTTGATGCTTTAATGATATGGTTGGGTTTTATCTTAATGATCTTTAGTAGTTGTGGATGCTTGCTAGAGTTCCAATCATAAGTGCATATGATCCAAGTAGAGAAAGTATGTTAACTTATGCCTCTCCCTCAAATAAAATTGCAATAATGATTACCGGTCTAGTTATCGATTGCCTAGGGACAAATAACTTTCTCGTAACAAAAAGCTCTCTACTAAAACTAACTTAGTTGTGTCTTCATCTAAACAGCCCCTACTTTTTATTTACGCGCTCTTTATTATCTTGCAAACCTATCCAACAACACCTACAAATTACTTCTAGTTTCATACTTGTTCTAGGTAAAGCGAACGTCAAGCGTGCGTAGAGTTGTATCAGTGGTCGATAGAACTTGATGGAATATTTGTTCTACCTTTAGCTCCTCGTTGGGTTCGACACTCTTACTTATCGAAAGAGGCTACAATTGATCCCCTATACTTTTGGGTTATCAAATAGCCGGACTTTGGCCCTTGGGCGGTGCCACACGACGTTCACACCTCACCGGATGAGACGCCCGTTAGACCGTCGGGTTTTCAAGTGCTTCCTATGGGACCCCAACGTCATTCAGACACGGCGGACACGCCCAGATCGCCCCAAATTTGGACTGGATATGCAGGGTGCCGGTTAACCCGATGTTTGACGTCTGTTTGAGGCGTATGTCTGGGTCATATTTTTTTGATCGGTTAGTGACCGGGTCGTCCGTTCGGATGTTTGAGGAGTTTGAAGCTCCCGACTGTAGATGCTCTCGGTGTTCAAAACAACGGATGCATCCTCGCAAAAAATAGAAGCTTTGGAAAATGGAGCTCTCCAGCACAGTGAACGTTTTCAGGTTGTTCGTTTGGAACCTAGCGCTCTCCCCTCCCTAGCACTCTCCCCTCCCTAACGCTCTCCCTCGCAAAGTCTCTTTTACCGGTGCTGGTAGCTACCGGCTACCCATCCACCGTTCACGTGCTTTACGATGTGTGTCTAAAAGAGACCCATTCATATGTATAATCATGTATTTAGAGAGTTAACTTTTTGTATACAGTCAAATCATCGTCAGATGAATAGGGTCCATGTCAGGAGTGGCAGTACTTTTTATAATGGATGTACGCATGCATGCAGCATCTCTCCTCTCTCTCAAACAAGTCCATGCATTTTATTTTTGTTTGCATTTTTAGATGGCCAATATTTTTTACAGCATTGTTCTATTATTCAAAATTTTCATATATTCAAATTCTTGAAGATAAGATGTTTAGAATGAGACCAATCTTGAATATATTTAAACTAGTTTAATTTTTACTATTTCAATCATGTCAAAATATTAATTTCACTCATTTCAAATTACATTTTTCAAAATGATTGAAACCAGTTCTTGAAATGAGTGAAATCAGTTTTCCAAAACAGTGAAATCGTTGTTTCAAATTTGTTAAATAATTATTTTGGAAACTAGTGAAATGAGTGTAATATGTTTTCTGAAAATGAATGTTATGTGTTTCCTGAAACTAGTGAAATTGGTGAAATATATATTTTGTAAATGAGTGCAGTGTGTTTTCTGAAATGAGTGAAATAAGTTATCTGAATAAAAGAGAACTAAAACCATAATTTGTTGTGAAACTAATTTTCCAGTGTTTGAAACTGATAGTTTTAATGAGCGCAATACATTTCAATATATTTCATAAATTTGCAGTGAAATTGATATTTGCAAATGAGAGTAATATGTCTTATGAAATGTGTGAAATCGATTTTTGAAATGAGTGAAATAGTTTTTTAACTGATATTAGCGAAACAGTCAAAAACACTTTTATGAAAGAGTGGATCAATTTTATGTTTTATAAAAGCGATTTAAAAGATAATTGAATATTATAAAATAGTGAAATATGCGACATAGGTTATTTGAAATATGCGAAATTGATTATTTCAAACACGTCTAAGTTGTTGTCTAAATATTTCACTCAATTTTTATGAAACATGTATTTCTCAAATATATGAAACATATTTGGTATGTTTGTCAATTTGCTTAATCTTGTGTTTGAAAAATAGTGAAATAGGTTGTTTAAAATATGTGTTATTGGTTATTTCAAATATACAAAACTAGTTTCTTTTAATGAGTGAAATCTAGTCATTCCACTATTTCTTTGAATTATATGAAACATGTATTTTTCAAATATATGAAACATATTTCGGTACGTTTGTCAATTTGCTTAATCTTGTGTGTGAAAAATAGTGAAATAGGTTGTTTAAAATATGTGAATCGATCTTGTGAGTGAAATCTAGTCTTGGAACGAGTGAATTGCTTTGTAATGATTATATTAAAACAAGTGAAATCAGTTTTCTAAAATAAGTTTTTTAATGAATGAAATCAGTTTTAGGAAATGTACAAAGCCAGTTCTTTGAAATGGCTGAAACCTATGTGTTCAAATGTGTGATATTGATGTTTTCAAATCAGTTAAAATAGTGCAGAATTGATTATTAAAATTTATTAAAATTTCTTTTCATAATATATGAAAGATCTTTCATTGTGTTTGTGATTTCCATATTCCAGTTTGTGACATGTTGAAACCGTATAAATCACTTCTATGAACTAGTGAAACATTTTTATGTTTTATGAAACTAATTTCAAATGTAATTGAAATATATATGAAAAAGATAGTTCAAATATATTCGAAATTGATTTTGTTTGGAAGGTCTTCACCCCATGAATTCAAATATATAAGAAGTTTCAGTAATGAACATTTGGTTCAAAAGATATGAATCATTAGAAATATAAGGATGAAAATAAAATGCATGTCCAGTGCATGGGGTGAGAGAATGCATGCATGCACCGGTCTCTCTCTTCTCTGTAAAAGCTGACTATGTTACATATATTTATGTATTACCATTCATCTATCTGATAAACAAAACAAGGGCACGAATCTTCAAAATAACACCAACGGCGGATGATTGACCGGTAGGTACCGGCTCCGGTAAAAAAACTTAGTCGCGCTCTCCCTCCCTAGAGCCTGCGACCACTCCGGCCCCGGCGGACATCTCCCCTCGCCGGTCACCACTCCAGTGCCGGCGCCCACCCTCCACCCCTCCCGCCGGCTGCCACCCCGGCGCCGCCGCCCCTCTCCCTGATCTAGGGATGGCCTCGCGCGTCTCCCTCTCTGGCTCGTCCGCTTCCGCGTCCCCTTCGGCACATCTGCGCCCTCCTCCTCCTTCGCGCCCTCTTCTACGCTCGCTCCTCGTTGTCCCGGATGTGCTGAGCACTGCATTCGGCCCATCACGCAGGGCGGGGCATCCGGTGGATCTCGGCCAGCTCCGCCACCTCCGCCCCCTGCTGCCTCGGGGTGGCTGCCCAGGCCTGGCCGCCACCCTCGCCTGCCCAAAGGCGCCGCTCGGGGCTCATGCTCTCCTCCACCAGGCCATCGCGGACAAACATCCCGGCATGTCTCCACGGCTGCTGCTACAACTATGGGGATGATGGCCACATATCCAGGGAGTGCTGGAAGAAGACAGTCTGCGTGCGCTGCGGTGGCGAGGGTCACATTGCCAGGGACTGCAGGGAGCCGCGTGGTTCGTCGTCGGGCAGTGGACGGGCGCGCCATGTGGCAGACCCCCGCCGCGCCGCGGCTCTGCCGCCGCCTGCTGTGGATGGCCCCGGTGGAAGCGCGGTGCCGCTGTCTGGGTGGCGTGCGCCGAAGCACAAGCACGACGCCTCCCCCTCCCCCTCCCGGCCCACCCCTCCTGGTGCTGTCCGGGTCGCCTGGACATGGAGTCAGATGGCACAAGGCTCGTCGGTGGCAAGCATCGCGGGGCCGGACTTCTCGGTCCCGTTCGCTGGATCGGTGGATGTTGTGTCTGTGCCGGACGTCGTGGAGCCCGAGGTGGAGATGGATTGCTGCTTTCTGGAGGACTCGGAGGATTTGCGGCGCATGGAGAGTGATCTCTCTCGCGCAGTCGTGGTCACCATTACAGGTACATGGCCGCCGGTGGACTTGGCGGACGCGGCTGCCGCCCTGCATGCTGAGTTTGGCATTGGCCCCGAGGACATGTCCATCCGCCCTTTTCACCCGGAGGATTTTCTGGTCATCTGCGAGCATCCGTTCATCAGGCAGCTCATGGTGGAGTGCGCGCGCGCCGGGTGCTGGGTTCACGCTCTCCCTCCAACCATGGACGCGCCAGGCGCAGGCAATAGGAGCGGCGCTTCCTTTCCTCGTTCCTCTGGAGCTGCGGGGCGTGCCGGCGCACGCGTGGACGAGGCGGACGGCGGAGGTAGTGCTGCGGGGCTGCGGCTTTGTCGTCCGAGTGGCTGAGCGTACGGCGCGCCGCCATGACATGTCCGGCTTTTGAGTTTGTCTCAAGACGGCGGACCCATCCAAAGTTCCTCGCCGGCGCTTCCTCTTCATCCCTGAACCCGCAGGCGCCCTCCCTGCGGGTGACATCCCGGGCGCCCCAGACGCATTGTGGTACCCTGTGGACATCAGATGGATTGCGCCACCTGTCAGGGCGACTCCGAGTGCGGGCGTGGAGCTCCATCCGCCACCACCGCCACCGCCGCTGTCGGAGGATGCCCCGCCGAACAGTGATGATGGGCGTGATGGCAGACGCGTGGATGACTCGGCCAATGCTGATGTGGGCAGTCTTGAGTCTCAAGGCTCAACGGAGGCGCCACCGCTGGCGAACTCGCCGGTGCCGGCCAGGGAGAGGCACGGCCGTGTGTCCCGGCAGGGGTGTGTCGGTGTCAAAACCGGCGGATCTTGGGTAGGGGGTCCCGAACTGTGCGTCTAAGGCGGATGGTAACAGGAGGTGGGGACACAATGTTTACCCAGGTTCGGGCCCTTTTGATGGAGGTAATACCCTACTTCCTGCTTGATTGATCTTGATGATATGAGTATTACAAGAATTGATCTACCACGAGATCGTAGAGGCTAAACCCTAGAAGCTATCCTATGATTATGATTTGTTGTTCTTATCCTACAGACTAAACCCTCCGGTTTATATAGACACCGGAGGGGGCTAGGGTTACACAAAGTCGGTTAAAAGGGAGGAGATCTACATATCCGAATTTCCAAGCTTGCCTTCCACGCAAAGGAGAGTCCCACCCGGACACGGGACGAAGTCTTCAATCTTGTATCTTCATATTCTAACAGTCCGGCCGAAGGATATAGTCCGGCAGTACGAGGACCCCCTAATCCAGGACTCCCTCAGTAGCCCCTGAACCAGGCTTCAATGACGATGAGTCCGGAACGCAGATTGTCTTCGGCATTGCAAGGCGGGTTCCTCCTCCGAATACTCCATAGAAGATTTTGAACACAAGGATAGTGTCTGGCTCAGCAAAACAAATTCCACATACCACCGTAGACAGTATAATATTTCCACAAATCTAATATGCTGACAACTTTTCATAACGTGACATCATGCCATGGTCCGGTCATTACGAACCGTCTTTCCCAGCCTGCCACTGCATATGTTGCGAGGCGGTTTTATTGGCACGTCTTGTCGAAGCAGAGATCGTGTTCCCCTTATTACGGGATTCTCATCAATACGGGTATGGGTAACCCAATCGTGACTGCTGGTATGACTCCTCGATTTTAGGCACGTTCCAAACAGCCACGCGGAGGACGCTTGATATTCACCCTCTTTATAAGGGGGCCAAGGTCTGTCCTTTTCCCCTCGCGCTCGATCCTTCCCTTCCACCACCTTGAGTTCCAACACCCAAGGCTCAGGCAAAGTGCTTCGGACCTTCAATCATGTCCGGATCCAACCTCCAAGGCCGGTGGATGGCCTCCTCTGTCACAGAGGAGTACATTAAGAAGCTAAGAGAAGCCAGGTACCTGACCGGCGAAATCTCGCATAGGCTGCCTGCTCAAGGGCAGGTCATCCCCACCCCCGAACCTAACAAGAGTGTCGTATTTGTTTCCCACTTCCTCCGAGGGCTAGGCTTCAGTATCGATCCCTTTGTTAGAGGGCTTATGTTCTATTACGGGCTCGGTTTCCATGATCTAGCTCCGGATTCCATTCTTCACATCTCGTCGTTTATCACCGTGTGTGAGGCCTTCCTCCACGTCACCCCACACTTAGGCTTATGGCTCAAGACCTTTAATGTGAAGCCGAAGATGATTAATGGGCGACACGCAGAATGCGGAGGTGCCATAATAAGCAAAGGCGCCGATGCCCCATGGCCAAAGGGTTCCTTCCCGGAGGTGTCCAGCTTATGGCAACGGGAGTGGTTTTACATCACAGCTCCCCGAGGTACTAAGTGGGTAGCCGCCCCTGCCTTCCGCTCGGGCCCCCCGCCACAACTGGCGTCATGGGTCAACAAGGGGCTGGACTGGGGCCAGTAAATGATGTGCCGACATTACAGAGTCGCATCGAGATCTCCTCGGAGAGATATCAACCTTGTCAAGGTAATGCAAGTCATGCTAGTTCGTCGAGTCCTGCCTTGCAAACGTCGACCTCTCCGTATGTGGGAGTTCAACCCGGAAGGACCGCGAACTATTCAGCAATTCTTTAGCGTGACGCTTGAAGAGATGTATGGATTATTCTTCGGATCACGAATAAAGTGTCCGGACACCACCGAGGACGCGGGTCTAAACTGCAATCGTCCAGATACCTGTCGGTGTCAAAACCGGCGGATCTCGGGTAGGGGGTCCCGAACTGTGCGTCTAGGCGGATGGTAACAGGAGACAAGGGACACGATGTTTTTACCCAGTTCGGGCCCTCTCGATGGAGGTAAAACCCTACTCACCTTGATTAATATTGATGATATGGGTAGTACAAGAGTAGATCTACCACGAGATCAGAGAGGCTAAACCCTAGAAGCTAGCCTACGGTATGATTGTTGTTCGTCCTATGGACTAAAACCCTCCGGTTTATATAGGCACCGAATAGGGTTAGGGTTACACAGAGTCGGTTACAATGGTAGGAGATCTACATATCCGTATCGCCAAGCTTGCCTTCCACGCCAAGGAAAGTCCCATCCGGACACGGGACGAAGTCTTCAATCTTGTGTCTTCATAGTCCGGGACTCCGGCCAAAGGTCATAGTCCGGCTATCCGGACACCCCCTAATCCAGGACTCCCTCAGTAGCCCCTGAACCAGGCTTCAATGACGACGAGTTCGGCGCGCATATTGTCTTCGACATTGCAAGGCGGTTCCTCCTCCGAATACTTCATAGAAGATATTGAAAACAAGGATAGTGTCCGGCTCTGCAAAATAAGTTCCACATACCACCGTAGAGAGAATAATATTTACACAAGTTCAATCTGCTAACGTATTCCGCAGCGTGAATCACACCTCGGCCAAGCCTTTATTCGAATCGTTATTACTGTCCCACCTCAGCGCGTTTAGCGAGGCGGTTTGCTTGGCACCTCTTGTCAAAGCAGAGATCGTGTCCCCTTATTCCGGGATTCTCATCAATATGGGCGTGGGTAACCCAACCGCGCCATTGATTATGGCGCTTGGGAGATAAGCGAGTTTTATCAGGCCAGGGGGGGGGGACGCATAGCTTTGTCCGTCCATATAAGGGGATAAGGATCCACTTTTTCACACACGCCTTCTTCCTCCTTTGCTTATCCATTTCCGCGCACTCGAGCTCCAGCGCCCAAGTCCGCACATCCCACCTCAACCTTCTCCAACTATGTCCGGAGCAGGAGGCAAGTGTTGGAAATATGCCCTAGAGGCAATAATAAATTAGTTATTATTATATTTCCTTGTTCATGATAATCGTTTATTATCCATGCTATAATTGTATTGATAGGAAACTCAGATACATGTGTGGATACATAAACAACACCAAGTCCCTAGTAAGCCTCTAGTTGACTAGCTCGTTGATCAACAGATGGTTACGGTTTCACGACCATGGACATTGGATGTCGTTGATAACGAGATCACATCATTAGAAGAATGATGTGATGGACAAGACCCAATCCTAAGCCTAGCACAAAGATCGTAGTTCAGATGTGAAGCTTTTCTAATGTCAAGTATCATTTCCTTAGACCATGAGATTGTGCAACTCCGGATACCGTAGGAATGCTTTGGGTGTACCAAGCGTCACAACGAATCGGGTGGCTATAAAGGTGCACTACGGTATCTCCGAAAGTGTACATTGGGTTGGCACGAATCGAGATGGGATTTGTCACTCCATGTAAGCGGAGAGGTATCTCTGGGCCCACTCGGTAGGACATCATCATAATGTGCACAATGTGACCAAGGGTTGATCACGGGATGATGTGTTCGGAACGAGTAAAGAGACTTGCCGTAACGAGATTGAACAAGGTATCGGATACCGACGATCGAATCTCGGGCAAGTACAATACCGCTAGACAAAGGGAATTGTATACGGGATCGATTGAGTCCTTGACATCGTGGTTCATCCGATGAGATCATCGTGGAACATGTGGGAGCCAACATGGGTATCCAGATCCGCTGTTGGTTAGTGACCGGAGAACGTCTCGGTCATGTGCGCATGATTCCCGAACCCGTAGGGTCTACACATAAGGTTCGATGGCGCTTGGGTTATAAAGGAAGTTTGTATGTGGTTACGAATGTTGTTGGTCCGGATGAGATCCTGGGCGTCACGAGGAGTTCGGAATGGTCCGGAGGTAAAGATTTATATATGGAAAGTTGTTGTTCGGTTAGGAAAAGTTCGGGTTTTTCGGTATTGTACCGGAAGTTTCGGAAGGTTTGGAGGATTCGGAGGGGTCCGGAGGTCGGGAAATAGTTCCACCACGTCCAACACAGTAGCATGGGCTATTAGGGGCGCCTAGCCTTAATGGGCCAGGGCACCAGCCCCCAAGGCCCATGCGCATGGGAAGGGAAAACCCTAAGGGGAGGGCCTCCACTTGACTTGGGAGGCACTCCTCCCCCTGGCCGCCCCTAGATGGGATCTAGGGCTGGCCGCACCCCTTGGGGTGGGAAAACCCTAAAGGGGGCGCAGCCCCCTTTCCCCCTATATATACTTGAGGTTTTGGGGCTGCCAAACACATGAGAACTTCTCCTCTTGGCGCAGCCCTACCTCTCTCCCTTCTCCTCTCCCGTGGTGCTTGGCGAAGCCCTGCTGGATTGCCACGCTCCTCCATCACCACCACGCCGTTGTGCTGCTGCTGGACGGAGTCTTCCTCAACCTCTCCCTCTCTCCTTGCTGGATCAAGGCGTGGGAGGCGTCACCGGGCTGTCGTGTGTTGAGCGCGGAGGTGCCGTCCGTTCGGCACTAGGATCTCCGATGATTTGGATCACGACAGTCGACTCCTTCAACCCCGTTCTCTTGAATGCTTCCGCTTAGCGATCTACAAGGGTATGTAGATGCACTCTCCTTCCCTCGTTGCTGGTTTCTCCATAGATAGATCTTGGTGACACGTGGGAAAATTTTGAATTTCTGCTCGTTCCCCAACAATGGCATCATGAGCTAGGTCTATTGCGTAGATTCTTTGCACGAGTAGAACACAAAGTAGTTGTGGGCGTTGATGTTGTTCAATATGCTTACCGTTACTAGTCCAATCTTGTTTCGACGGTATTGTGGGATGAAGCGGCCCGAACCGACCTTTACGTGCATCTTCGTGAGACAGGTTCCACCGGTGACATGCACTTGGTGCATAAGGTGGCTAGCGGGTGCCAGTCTCTCCCACTTTAGTCGGAACGGATTCGATGAAAAGGGTCCTTATGAAGGGTAAATAGCAATTGACATATCACGTTGTGGTTTTGCGTAGGTAAGAAACGTTCTTGCTAGAAACCCATAGCAGCCACATAAAACATGCAAACAACAATTAGAGGACGTCTAACTTGTTTTTGCAGGGTATGCTATGTGATGTGATATGGCCAAGAAGAATGTGATGAATGATATGTGATGTATGAGATTGATCATGTTCTTGTAATAGGATTCACGACTTGCATGTCGATGAGTATGACAACCGGCAGAATATAGGAGTTGTCTTTATTTATTGTATGACCTGCGTGTCATTAAACAACGCCATGTGATTACTTTACTTTATTGCTAACGGTAGCCATAGTAGTAGAAGTAATAGTTGGCGAGACAACTTCATGAAGACACGATGATGGAGATCATGATGATGGAGATCATGGTGTCATGCGGTGACGATGATGATCATGGAGCCCCAAGATGGAGATCAATGGAGCTATATGATATTGGCCATATCATGTCACTACTATATAATTGCATGTGATGTTTATTATGTTTATGCATCTTGTTTACTTAGAACGACGGTAGTAAATAAGATGATCCTTACAACAATTTCAAGAAGTGTTCTCCCTAAGCGTGCACCGTTGCTAAAGTTCGTAAGCTTCTAAGCACCACGTGATGATCGGGTGTGATGGATTCTTACGTTCACATACAGCGGGTGTAAGACAGATTTACACACGCGAAACACTTAGGGTTAACTTGCGAGCCTAGCATGTACGGACATGGCCTCGAACACGAGAGACCGAAAGGTCGAGCATGAGTCGTATAGTAGATCGATCAACATGAAGATGTTCACCGATGATGACTAGTCCGTCTCACGTGATGATCGGACACGGCCTAGTTGACTCGGATCATGTAATCACTTAGATGACCGAGGGATGTCTATCTGAGTGGGAGTTCATAAGATGAACTTAATTATCCGAACATAGTCAAAAGACCTTTTGCAAATTATGTCGAAGGCTCGCGCTTTAGTTCCACTGTTTAGATATGTTCCTAGAGAAAATATAGTTGAAAGTTGACAGTAGCGATTATGCGGACAATAGAAAGCTTATGTCCTTAATGCACCGCTCAGTGTGCTAAACCCCAAACGTCGTTTGTGGATGTTGCGAACATCGGACATACACATTTTGATAACTACGTGATAGTTCAGTTAAATGGTTTAGAGTTGAGGCACCAAAGACGTTTTCGAAACGTCGCGAAACATATGAGATGTTTCAAGGGCTGAAATTGGGATTTCAGGCTCGTGCCCACGTCAAGAGGTATGAGACCTACGACGATTTTCTTAGCCTGCAAACTAAGGGAGAAAAGCTCAATCATTGAGCTTGTGCTCAGATTGTCTGAAGTGCAACAATCACTTGAACTGAGTGGGAGTTGATCTTCCAGATGAGATAGTGATGTTTCTCCAAAGTCATTGCCACCAAGCTGCTAGAGCTTCATGATGAACTATAACATATCAGGGATAGATATGATGATCCTTGAAGTATTCGCGATGTTTGACACATGAAAGTAGAAATCAAGAAGGAGCATCAATTGTTGATGGTTGGTGAAACCACTAGTTTCAAGAAGGGCAAGGGCAAGAAGGATACTTCATGAAGCGGCAGATCAGCTGCTGCTCTAGTGAAGAAACCCAAGGTTGAACCCAAACCGAGACTAAGTGCTTCGGAATAAGGGAATTGCCACTGCAGCAGAGATTACCCTAGATACTTGGTAGATGAGAAGGCTGGCAAGGTCGATAGAAGTATATTGGATATACATTATGTTAATGTGTACTTTACTAGTACTCCTAGTAGCACCAGGGTATTAGATACCGGTTCGGTTGCTAAGTGTTAGTAACTCGAAATAAAAGCTACGGAATAAACGGAGACTAGCTAAAGGAGAGTGACGATATGTGTTGGAAGTGTTTCCAATTTTGATGTGATCAAACATCATACGCTCCCTCTACCATCAAGATTAGTATTAAACCGAATAATTATCATTTGGTGTTTGCATTGAGCATAGACATGATTGGAGTATGTCTATCGCAATACGGTTATTCATTTAAGGAGAATAATGGTTACTCTATTTATTTGAATAATACATTCGATGGTCTTGCACCTAAATAAATGGTTTATTGAATCTCGATCGTAGTGATACACATTTTCATGCCAAAAGTATAAGATAGTAATGATAGTACCACTTACTTGTGGCAATCGGCATGTAAGTCATATTGGTGTAAAAGCATGAAGAAGCTCCATGTTGATGGATCTTTGGACTCACTCGTTTTGAAAATTTGAGACATGCGAACCATGTCTATTGGTGTATACGCATGAAGAAACTCCATGCAGATGGATCGTTTGGACTCACTTGATTTTGAATCACTTGAGATATGCAAAACATACCACATGGGCAAGATGACCTAAAAGCCTCGGTTTGATAAGATGGAACAAGATAGCAACTTGTTGGAAGTAACACATTTTGATATGTGCGGTCCAATGAGTCTTTGAGGCATCAGATGAATATCATTATGTTCTTACTTCACGGATGATTCGAGTAGATGTTGAGTATATTTACTTGATGAAACACAAGTCTGAATTATTGAATGGTTCAAGTAATTTCAGAGTGAAGTTTAAGATCTTCATGACAAGTGGATAGAATGTCTATGATATGATCATAGAGATGAGTATCTGAGTTACGATCTTTGGCACGCAATTAAGACATTGTGGAAATGTTTCACAATTAATACCGCCTGGAACACCATAGTGTGATGGTGTGTCCGAACATCATAGTTGCACCCTATTAGATATGGTGCGTACCATGATGTCTCTTATCGAATTACCACTATCGTTCATGGGTTAGGCATTAGAGACAACCGCACTCACTTTAATAGGGCACCACGTAATTCCGTTGAGACGGCACTGTTTGAACTATGGTTTGGAGAAACCTAAGTTGTCGTTTCTTAAAAGTTTGGGGCTGCGACGCTTATGTGAAAAAGTTTCATCGTGATAAGCTCGAACCCAAAACGGATAAATACATCTTCATAGGACACCCAAAACAGTTGGGTATACCTCCTATCTCAAGATCCGGAAGCAAAAGTAATTGTTTCTAGAAACGGGTCCTTTCTCGAGGAAAAGTTCGTCTCGAAAAGTTGAGTGGGAGGATGGTGGAGACTTGATGAGGTTATTGAACCATCACTTCAACTAGTGTGTAGCGAGGGCACGGGAAGTTGTTCCGTGGCACCTACACCAATCGAAGTAGAAGCTTATGATAGTGATCATGAAGTTTGGATCAAGTCACCGACGTACCTCGTGGGGTGACAAGGATGCGTACTACTTCAGAGTGGTACGCAATCCTGTCTTGAAGGTCATGTTGCTAGACAACAATGAACCTACGGGCTATGGAGAAGCAATGGTGGGCCCAAAATTCCGAGAAATGGTTAGAAGCCATGAAATCCGAGATAGGATCCATGTATCAGAACAAAGCATGGACTTTGGTGGACTTGCCCGATGATCGGCAAGCCATTGAAATAAATGGATCTTTAAGAAGAAGGCGGACGTGGGCGGTAATGTCACCGTCTATGAAGCTCGACTTGTGGCGAAGAGTTTTCACAAGTTCAAGGAGTTGACTACGATGAGATTTTCTCATCCGTAGCAATGCTTAAGTCCGTCGGAATCATGTTAGCATAGCTGCATTTATGAAATCTGGCGATGGATGTCAAGGCGAGTTTCCTTACCGGTTTACGTAAGGAAAGGTTGTATGTGATACAATCGAAAAGTTTTGTCGATCCTAAGGATGCTAAAGGTATGCTAGCTCCAGCGATCCTTCTAAGGACCGGAGTAAGCATCTCGGAGTTGGAATATGCACTTTGATAGGATGATCAAAGATTTTGGGTTTATACAAAGTTTATGAGAAACTTGTATTTCCAAAGAAGTGAGTGGGAGCACTATAGAATTTCTGATGAGTATATGTTGTTGACATATTGTTGATCAGAAATGATGTAGAATTTCTGGAAAGCATATAGGGTTATTTGAAAAGTGTTTTTCAATAGAAAACCTGGAATAAGCTGCTTAAACATTGAGCATCAAGATCTATGAGGATAGATCGAAAATGCTAAATGATACTTTCAAATGAGCACATACCTTGACATGATCTTGAAGGTGTTCAAGATGGATCAGTCAAAGAAGGAGTTCTTGCCTGAGTTGTAAGGTATGAAGTTAAGAGTTAAAGCTCGACCACGGCAGAAAAGAGAGAAAGGACGAAGGTCGTCCCCTATGCCTTAGACGTAGGCTCTATAAAGATGCTATCTTTGTGTACCGCACCTGATGTGTGCCTTGCTACATATCGGCAAGAGGGTACAAAGGTGATCAAGGAGTGGATCACCGGATAGCGGTCAAAATTATCCTTAGAGGAATAAGGATATGTTTCTCGGTTATGGAGGTGATAAAGAGTTCGACGTAAATAGTTGCGTCGATGCAAGCTTAACACCTATCCGGATAGCTCTGAGTAGAGATACCAGATACATATAATGGAGCAACCATTTGGAATAGCTCCAAGTGGAGCGTGGAAACATCATTTACAATATGACCTAGAAATTTGCAAAGCACACACGGATCTGAAAGGTTCAGACCCGTTGACTAATACCTCTCTCACAAGCAAAACATGATCAAACCTCAGAACTCATTGAGTCTAAATCACATGATGATGTGAACTAGTTTACAGACACTAGTAAACTCTTTGGGTGTTGGTCACATGGCGATGTGACCTATCAGTGTTAATCACATGACGATGTGAACTAGATTAGTGACTCTAGTGCAAGTGGGAGACTGTTGGAAATATGTCCTAGAGGCAATAATAAATTAGTTATTATTATATTTCCTTGTTCATGATAATCGTTTATTATCCATGCTATAATTGTATTGATAGGAAACTCAGATACATGTGTGGATACATAAACAACACCAAGTCCCTAGTAAGCCTCTAGTTGACTAGCTCGTTGATCAATAGATGGTTATGGTTTCGACCATGGACATTGGATGTCGTTGATAACGGGATCACATCATTAGAAGAATGATGTGATGGACAAGACAATCCTAAGCCTAGCACAAAGATCGTAGTTCAGTATGCTAAAGCTTTTCTAATGTCAAGTATCATTTCCTTAGACCATGAGATTGTGCAACTCCGGATACCGTAGGAATGCTTTGGGTGTACCAAACGTCACAACGAATCGGGTGGCTATAAAGGTGCACTCAGGTATCTCCGAAAGTGTCTGCATTGGGTTGTACGAATCGAGGCTGGATTTGTCACTCCATGTAAGCGGAGAGGTATCTCTGGGCCCACTCGGTAGGACATCATCATAATGTGCACAGTGTGACCAAGGGGTGTATCACGGGATGATGTGTTACGGAACGAGTAAAGAGACTTGCCGGTAACGAGATTGAACAAGGTATCGGATACCGACGATCGAATCTCGGGCAAGTACAATACCGCTAGACAAAGGGAATTGTATACGGGATCGATTGAGTCCTTGACATCGTGGTTCATCCGATGAGATCATCGTGGAACATGTAGGAGCCAACATGGGTATCCAGATCCGCTGTTGGTTAGTGACCGAGAACGTCTCGGTCATGTGCGCATGATTCCCGAACCCGTAGGGTCTATACATAAGGTTCGATGGCGCTAGGGTTATAAAGGAAGTTTGTATGTGGTTACGAATGTTGGTGAGTCCGGATGAGATCCTGGACGTCACGAGGAGTTCGGAATGGTCCGGAGGTAAAGATTTATATATGGAAAGTTGTTGTTGGGTTACGGAAAAAGTTCGGGTTTTTCGGTATTGTACGGGAAGTTTCGAGAAGGTTCGGAGGATTCGGAGGGTCCGGAGGTTGGAAATAATTCCACCACGTCCAATACAGTAGCATGGGCTATTAGGGGCGCCCTAGCCTTAATGGGCCAGGGCACCAGCCCCCAAGGCCCATGCGCATGGGAAGGGAAAACCCTAAGGGGAGGGCCTCCACTTGACTTGGGAGGCACTCCTCCCCCTGGCCGCCCCTAGATGGGATCTAGGGCTGGCCGCACCCCTGGGGTGGGAAAACCCTAAAGGCGCAGCCCCTTTCCCCTATATATACTTGAGGTTTTGGGGCTGCCATACATGAGAACTTCTCCTCTTGGCGCAGCCCTACCTCTCTCCTTCTCCTCTCCCGTGGTGCTTGGCGAAGCCTGCTGGATTGCCACGCCTCCATCACCACCACGCCGTTGTGTTGCTGCTGGATGGAGTCTTCCTCAACCTCTCCCTCTCTCCTTGCTGGATCAAGGCGTGGGAGACGTCACCGGGCTGTACGTGTGTTGAACGCGGAGGTGCCGTCCGTTCGGCACTAGGATCTCTGGTGATTTGGATCACGACGAGTACGACTCCTTCAACCCCGTTCTCTTGAACGCTTCCGCTTAGCGATCTACAAGGGTATGTAGATCAATCTCCTTCCCCTCGTTGCTGGTTTCTCCATAGATAGATCTTGGTGACACGTAGGAAAATTTTGAATTTCTGCTACGTTCCCCAACAGCAAGTGGATGGCCTCCTCCGTCACGGAGGGGCACATCAAAAAGCTGCGGAAGGCCGGATACTTGTCCGACGACATCGCGCATAGGCTCCCCAACAAGGGGCAGCTCATCCCTACCCCGAGGGCCCATGAGAGGGTGGTGTTCCTCCCCCACTTCCTCGGCGGACTAGGGTTTCCACTTCACCCATTTGTCCGGGGGCTCACGGTTTACTACGGCCTAGATTTCCACGATCTGGCCCCGAATTTCATCCTCAACATCTCGGCGTTTATCGTCGTGTGCGAGGCCTTCCTCTGCATCCAGCCCCACTTTGGCTTATGGCTGAAGACCTTCAATGTCAAGCCGAAGGTAGTGGGCGGCCGCCAAGCGGAGTGCGGAGGTGCCATGGTGGGCAAGATGGCCAACGTCCTATGGCTCGAGGGCTCCTTCATGGAGACCAAAAAGGGGTGGCAATCGGGGTGGTTCTACATCACTGAGCCGCGCGACTCTCAATGGGTGGCGGCCCCCGAATTCCGATCTGGCTTCCCTACACGGCTCACCTCATGGAAAGAGACGAGCCTGACGTGGGGTGATTCGGAAGAGCTGACCGGACTCCAAACCTGCGTCCGAAACCTGGTGGACAAGAAACTCAAGCTTGTCAACGTAATCCAGGTGATGCTCATCCGCCGAATTCTCCCATGCCAGCAACGGACCTTCAACTTGTGGGAGTTTGATCCGGCACAACACCGAACCTTGAGCCAACTCTTCGACACTACGTACGAAGATGCCTGGAAGGTGCTGTTCAAGGGCGCCGAAGCTCCCGCATCCGCTACCGAAGATCGCGGATTCAGCTCGCAGCATCAAGCCAGCGAGGTAAGCTCTTTTACCCTTTACGGGACTCTTTTTTCATAGTTTGACTCTATGCCGGATCTAAAACTCCCTCATCTTTGACAGGACTGGCTGAAGACGTCCGGACAGGTTAACTGTCCGGCTCCTTGCCGAAGACCCAGTGGACGCCCGATTGCCGGGCTGCTGGTTCCGCACCTCACGTGGTGCCGAAAAGAAGGCTAAGAAGAAGGCCACAGGAACTCGGAGGAGTTCCGCGCCCAGTGTTGTCGGACTCATCGTCCGATGACTCGAGGCGGACTCTGCCAAGAGCGAGGAGGAGGAAAAAGAGGCCTCTCCCCCAGCGGGGGGAGAGAAGAAAAGGAAGGCCGCCCCAACTGGGGAGGTCGGAGGGTCCAAGAAGGGAAGGACCCTTCTTTTGGACTACACCGCCAATGCCGACGACGGCGAAGAGGGGTGGGCACCAAGGACCAAGCCCCTAGCGAAATCGTAAGTGTCCGGACACCAGAATAACTCATGGCGTTCCATTTGTCGCACAACATCCTCTAATGCCGAGTATAACCGTGCAGCCCGCCCAAGGACAGGCTCGACAATTCATCGAGCGGCTCCCTGGATTCGTCGGAGGTGAATAGCACCTTACTTCCGACCGCTTCGTCTCCTCCCGCTGCGGATGACGCCGGGGTGGAGTCCCAAAAGGGGCCCAGCCAGGAGGAGGTGGCCCTGGAGGCGCCGCAAGGCGACCTCCCGGAACCCGGGCTCAAAGAGGGTAGAACCCCAGAGGGCTTTAAGTCCGGCCCTGTGCCGGACTCCATACCGGAACCTTCAGTGGTTCCGGAGTCCGGCAGGCGACCCCTTCGTAAGAAGGGCAAGTCTGCGACGCTGGTGACCTCCGTCCAACCGGAGGCACCGGATGATTTGATGGAGGCGCTTAACGGCGCTTGCATCGACGAGGAGCACCGCACTGTTATGAGTGTGGTGATTCAGAAAGTTCAGTTCGCCAAGAGCGGGCTGACTGAAGCCTGTGCCAGCCTTCTAACTGGCTTTGAGGTATGTATTTAAGATATATAAAAATATTACCGCATAGACAGTAGCCCCTGATGCTCGCTTTGGTATTCGGAAAGAAATAGCCGAACTGAGGATCTAAAAAGATATACGCAGGAGTCTAACATAAGTATGTCAATATGGGAATGCAGGATGCGCTGCTGACCTCTGCCGCACTGACTGCGGAGGTTGATGCATTAAAGCAGAGCCTCGAGCGGTCCAAGAACGAGCTCGGACTTGCCAAAAAGCAGCTCGAGGACAAGGAAGGTAAGTAATACCTTATAGGAGTATTTAAAAGATGTGGTTGCAAAAAATGACAGGAATAACGTGAATATTGCAGGGCCACTAATGAGGTGGCGACCACGAAGGAAGCGGTGTCAAGGCCGAGCGCAATCTGGCATGAACGCACCGAGCGAGAGAAGCAGGAGGCGCGGTGGCGAAGGTGCGGCAAGAGCTTGTGCTCTCGTGGAAAAACACAAGAGTTTGGGCGTGACTCAAAGACTCGAGTCAGTCTCGCCTCGGCCCTTGAGAGCGCCAAAGCCGCTAAGGCGAAGCCCAAAAGCCCTCCAGGAAATTGAGGCGATGAAGAAGATAGCGGCGGGTAAGGCATTCTATATGCAAAGCAAGCATGTAAAAGTGAATTATCTGTTACTTACCCGAATCCGGAGCTCTCCAGGAGCATTCGCAGATCTGCCCCTGATGTGGCTGATCTTTGCCGCATTCTACCGAAATGAGGAGGAAGCTCAGCGGAGAAGGTGTTCGGTCTCGGTATCTTTGAGGCGGACACCGATGCCCTATAGCGACCAGTTGAAACAGCTGGTCGAGCTCCATAAGGTGGCGAACAGGCCATGAAGGGCCTCATAGTTTGGTGTGGCCTAAGGAGGCCATGCACAGGAGCTACTTCGGGCTGGTGAGGCGGCCGGTGGGCGATGTCCATGGGTTGAAGTCATCAAGCGCTCAAATCAGCATCGAAGGTGCCGTAGAGGGCCCTTGCCCTGCTAAGGTGCACTTTGGGGCAAGATGGACACCGAGAAGCTTGTGACGGACGGACCACCACCAAGAAGGAGCATCGCAAGCCTGAAATGTATTATGAGGGCGTCCCGAAGGGTGCCTGCCTTATAGCGGATGAATGCTCCAAAGATATAATTTTTTAGTAGACTCGCATTTGTTATCCTGTGCGCTGAAAACTTGTCCATATGCACGAAGCAACACTTTTGAATTTAAAATATTACCTTCTGTGCGGCCCTGTATTAAATTTGAGAGATGGCGAGCCGTCGGCTTCAGCCCCCATGCCATGAGTGCTGGTGTGTTCGGGATAAACTCGAGCGCTCTTGTTCCCATTCTTGGGTCCTTCGAGGGAGGTGCTCAACGCAACGAACAAGGAAACCGGACTATAATGCTTGAACACTCTCACTTAGCCATAGAATTCTATAATTTTAAATTTCGGCGAAGCCCCTAGTATTCGGAAGACCGAGTTTGGGGCGCTATCCACGCCTAGGCCGGACAATGCCGACTCCTCGCTCTAAGCGGCATAAGTCTTTAGGGACTTGAAAACCTCTCGAACAGCGACCGGCTCTCGCCCTATCATGACCGGACTATAATGCTAACAAAGTATGCAAGCTCCAGCGATCCATTTATGGGCTGGTGCAAGCATCTCAGAGTTGGAACATTCGCTTTGATGAGATGATCAAAGCGTTTGGGTTTATGCAGACTTATGGAGAAGCTGCGTTTACAAGAAAGTGAGTGGGAGCTCAGTAGCATTTCTCATATTATATGTAGATGACATACTTTCGATGGGAAATGATATAGAATTCTTGGACAGCATTAAGGCCTACTTGAATAAGTGTTTTTCAATGAAGGACCTTGGAGAAGCTGCTTATATATTAGGCATCGAGATCTATAGAGATAGATCGAGACGCCTCATAGGTCTTTCACAAAGCACATACCTTGATAAGATTTTGAAGAAGTTCAAAATGGATTAGTCCAAGAAGGGGTTCTTGCCTATATTGCAAGGTGTGAGATTGAGCTCGGCTCAATGCCCGACCATGGCAAAAGATAAAGAAGAGATGAGTGTCATCCCTATGCTTCAGCCATAGGATCTATTATGTATGCCATGCTTTGTGTACCGGACTGATGTAAACCTTGCCGTAAGTTTGGTAGGAAGGTACCAAAGTAATCCCGCAAGGAACACCGGACAGCGGTCAAGAATATCCTAAAGTACCGAAAAGGACGAAGGACATGTTTCTCGTTTATGGAGGTGACGAAGAGCTCGTCGTAAAGGGTTACGTCGACGCTTAGCTTCGACACAGATCCGATGACTCTAAGTCACAAACCGGATCGTGTATATGTTGAATGGTGGAGCGATGGCTGGTGCAGCTGCAAGCGAGCGTCGTGGCGGGATCTACATGTGAAGCGGAGTACATGGCAGCCTCGGAGGCAGCGCATGAAGCAATTTGGGCGAAGGAGTTCATCACCGACCTAGGAGTCATAACCAATGCGTCGGGGCGATCAAACTCTTCTGTGATAACACCGGAGCTATTGCACTTGCCAAGGAGCCTGGTTTCACAAGAAGACCGAGCACATCAAGCGTCGCTTCAACTCCATCCGTGAAAATGTTCAAGATGGAGACATAGAAATTTGTAAAGTGCATACGGATCTGAATGTCGCAGATCCGCTGACTAAACCTCTTCCATGGGCAAAACATGATCAACACCGTAACTCTATGGGTGTTCGATTCATCACAATGTAACTAGATTATTGACTCTAGTGCAAGTGGGAGACTGTTGGAAATATGCCCTAGAGGCAATAATAAAAGCATTATTATTATATTTCCTTGTTCATGATAATTGTCTTTTATTCATGCTATAATTGTATTATCCGGAAATCGTAATACACGTGTGAATACATAGACCACAATACGTCCCTAGTGAGCCTCTAGTTGACTAGCTCGTTGGTCAACAGATAGTCATGGTTTCCTGACTATGGACATCAGATGTCATTGACAACGGGATCACGTCATTAGGAGAATGACGTGATGGACAAGACCCAATCCTAAGCATAGCACAAGATCGTGTAGTTCGTTTTGCTAGAGCTTTTCCAATGTCAAGTATCTCTTCCTTAGACCATGAGATCGTGTAACTCCCGGATACCGTAGGAGTGCTTTGGGTGTACCAAACGTCACAACGTAACTGGGTGACTATAAAGGTGCACTACAGGTATCTCCGAAAGTGTCTGTTGGGTTGACACGGATCGAGACGAGGATCTGTCACTCCGCATGACGGAAAGGTATCACGGGCCCACTTTCGGTAGTGCATCATCATAATGAGCTCAAAGTGACCAAGTGTCGGTCACGGATCATGCATTACTGATGCGAGTAAAGTGACTTGCGATAACGAGACTGAACGAGGTATTGGGATACCAACGATCGAGTCTCGGGCAAGTAACATACCGTCGACAAAGGAATAGTATACGGGTTGCTTGAATCCTTGACATCGTGGTTCATCCGATGACATCATCGAGGAGCATGTGGGAGCCAACATGGGTATCCAGATCCCGCTGTTGGTTATTGACCGAGAGCCGTCTCGGTCATATGCTCAGATGTCTCCGAACCCGTAGGGTCTACACACTTAAGGTTCGGTGGCGCTTAGGGTTATTAGGAAGACTTGTATGTGATTACCGAATGTTGTTCGAGTCCGGAGGAGATCCGGACATCACGAGGAGTTCGGAATAGTCCGGAGGTAAAGATTTATATATGGAAAGTTGTCAAACGGACACCGGAAAGTTTCGGGGCATATCGGTATTGTACGGGCCACCGGAAGGGTTCGAGGGTCCACCGAGGGGCCACCTCCTCGGGGGCCATGGGCTCGTGGGGCAGGAGCCAGCCTGGTGGGCTGGGCGCGCCCCCTTGGGCCCATGCGCCTAGGGTTTGGGGAACCCTAGAGGCGCCCCTTGCTTGGGGGCAAGCCCCCCCCTGGCCGCCCCTTCTAGATTCCCATCTAGAGGGGCCGGCCCCCCTTGCCCCTTCCCCCTATAAATAGAGGGGTGAGGGGAGGGCTGCATACACAAGCCAAGGCGCAGCCCCTCCCCACCCCAACACCTCTCCTCCTCCGTACGTGCTTGGCGAAGCCCTGTCGGATTACTGCTGCACCAACAACACCACACCGTCGTGCTGCCGTTGGAGCTGTCTTCCTCAACCTCTCCTTCCTCCTTGCTGGATCAAGACGGAGGAGACGTCGTCCTTACCGTACGTGTGTTGAACGCGGAGGTGTTGTCCGTTCAGCACTTGGTCATCGGTGATCCGAATCACGGCGAGTACGACTCCATCATCACCATCCCCTTGAACGCTTCCGCACTCGATCTACAAGTGGTATGTAGATGCAAACTCACTCCCTTGACTCGTTGCTTAGATGAACTCATAGATGGATCTTGGTGAAACCGTAGGAAATTTTTAGTTTTACGCAACGTTCCCCAACAAATGGCATCATGAGCTAGGTCTATCGTAGTTCTCTATTGCACGAGTAGAACACAATTTTGTTGTGGGCGTAGATCTTGTCAACTTGCTTGCCGCTACTAGTCTAATCTTGCTTCAGCGGTATTGTGGGATGAAGCGGCCGGACCAACCTTACATATGCGCTTACGTGTGACGGTTCCACCGACTAACATGCACTAGTTGCATAAGGTGGCTGGCGGGTGTCTGTCTCTCCACTTTAGTTGGAGCGGATTCGATGAAAAGGGTCCTTATGAAGGGTAAATAGAAGTTGACAAAATCACGTTGTGGTTATTCGTAGGTAAGAAAACGTTCTTGCTAGAACCCAATTGCAGCCACGTAAAAGATGCAACAACAATTAGAGGACGTCTAACTTGTTTTTGCAGCAATTGTCATGTGATGTGATATGGCCAAGTTGTGATGAATGATGAATGACATATTGTGATGTATGAGATCATGTTCTTGTAATAGGGATCACGACTTGCATGTCGATGAGTATGACAACCGGCAGGAGCCATAGGAGTTGTCTTTATTTTTTGTATGACCTGCGTGTCATTGAAGAACGCCATGTAAATTACTTTACTTTATTGCTAAACACGTTAGCCATAGAAGTAGAAGTAGTCGTTGACGTGACAACTTCATGAAGACACAATGATGGAGATCATGGTGTCATGCCGGTGACAAGATGATCATGGAGCCCCGAAGATGGAGATCAATGGAGTTTTATGATATTGGCCATATCATGTCACTATTATATAATTGCATGTGATGTTTATTATGTTTATGCATCTTGTTTACTTAGAACGACGGTAGTAAATAAGATGATCCCTTACAACAATATCAAGAAGTGTTCTCCCCTAACTGTGCACCGTTGCTAAAGTTCGTCGTTTCGAAGCACCACGTGATGATCGGGTGTGATAGATCCTTACGTTCACATACAACGGGTGTAAGACAGTTTTACACATGCAAAACACTTAGGGTTAACTTGACGAGCCTAGCATGTACAGACATGGCCTTGGAACACGGAGACCGAAAGGTCGAACACGAGTCGTATGGAAGATACGATCAACATGAGAATGTTCACCGACGATGACTAGTCCGTCTCACGTGATGATCGGACACGGCCTAGTCGACTCGGATCGTGTAACACTTAGATGACTAGAGGGATGTCTAATCTGAGTGGGAGTTCATTTAAATAATTTGATTAGATGAACTTAATTATCATGAACTTAGTCTAAAACTTTTGCATAATATGTCTTGTAGATCAAATGGCCAACGCTCATGTCAACTTGAACTTCAACGCGTTCCTAGAAAACCAAGCTGAAAGATGGCGACAAAGAACTATCGGACTGGGTCCGGAACCCGAGATCATCCTCATAGCTGCCGAAACAATATGTCCTAGAAGGACCGCTAGGTGACGCTCCGTCCCAGAGAACCAAGACATTACGAATGCTTGGCAGTCTCGTGGTGATGATTACTCCCTCGTTCAGTGCGGCATGCTTTACAGCTTAGAACCGGGCTCCAAAAGCGTTTGAGCAACACGGAGCATATGAGATGTTCGAGGAGCTGAAACTAGTTTTCCAAGCTCATGCCCGGTCGAGATATGAAGTCTCCGACAAGTTCTATAGTTGTAAGATGGAGGAAAATAGTTACATCGGTGAGCACATACTCAAAATGTCGGGTTGCACAACCGCTTTCCCGGTGGACATTAACCTCCGGATGAGGCGGTCATTGACAGAATCCTTGAGTCGCTCCCACCAAGCTACAAGAGCTTTGTGATGAACTACAATATGCAGGGGATGGTGAAGACCATTCCTGAAGTATTTTCAATGCTGAAGTCAGCAGAGGTTGAAATCAAGAAAGAACATCAAGTGTTGATGGTCAATAAGACCACTAAGTTCAAGAATGGCGTAATAGAGACCACCTGGACACTCGACGTAGCTTTCTGCTTCCCTGGCTGTTGCACCGTGTGTTCGGCGATTCTAATGCCAGACAGGGCTTCGTGAGAACGGAGTCCTGAAAGTAAAAAGAAAGAAGAAAAGAATGACACAATCGGGAGCCCCTGGTGCGGTTGAGCCGCGTTCTGGGCATGCCGTGGTCGTGCCCCTTCCCTTATGCCCGTGGTATTTCCAGAGCGTATTATGTACGCGTAGTACTGGTTTCGCAATTTCGTGAGGGCTGGGGTTTGGGCCGCATTGCTATGCGTGCTCGGAACGTGCCAGGCGGTCTTGTTGTAGGTTACTCCGGGCGCGCTTGACGGTGTCCGGACGTTTAATAGCCGGACTCGAGAATTGCCTTAAGAGGCTGCTTTGTACTTCCGCCGCGAGGGCCGCCGTATGCTCCTCCGTCCGGAGAGAGCGTTCGGTGTTTCCATTGACCATAATGACTCCTCGAGGACCTGGCATCTTGAGCTTGAGATATGCGTAGTGCGGCGCTGCATTGAACTTTGCCGTGCGGTTCGTCCGGCGATTAATGTGATAGCCGCTGCGGAGCGGGACTATGTCGAAGATTAACTCCTCGCGGAAGTTATCCGGGATCGAAGACCACTTCAAGTGTAATTGAGCCTGTACAGTTGGCCTCTACACATGGTATGACGACTTTAAAGGTCGTCTTCGTGGGTTTAATCCTTTATCGGTCTATGTCCATTTTGCACACTGTGTCCTGATAAAGCAGGTTCAGGCTGCTGCCGCCGTCCATTAGGACTCTGGTGAGATGAAATCCGTCAATGATTGGGTCTAGAACCAATGCGGCGAATCCGCCATGGCGGATGCTAGTGGGTGGTCCCTTTGATCAAAAGTGATCGGGCGGAAGACCACGGGTTGAACTTTAGGGCGATGGCTCCATCGCATATCGTCCCTTAGTGCGCTTCCGCTCCCTTTAGGGTATGTGGGTTGCGTATATCATGTTCACCGTCCGCACTTGCGGGGGAATATTCATCCTCTATTGTTCGGCGGTGGGGCTCCTCCTCGTCATCGCTATGCAGCCCTTGTCATTGTTTTCGGCATTTAACTTGCTCGCTGCTGAACACCCAACAATCCTGTTGGTGTGATTGGCTAGCTTTTCGGGTGCCATGTATCGGCATGAGCGATCAGTATTCGGTCCAAATTGGGCGGGCCGGAGTATTTCTTTTAAATGGCTTTTTCCGCTTACGGGTTTAGAGCCTCTGAATCCGGCATTGATCGCCGTATCCTCGGCATTATCGTTGTTAATCGGCGCTTGTTCTTGTTGCGACGCGACCGCCATCGCTGTCCTTGGTATTGAATTACAGGGCTCTTGGTCATGTTGTTACTACAAGCTAGCCAGCTGTTCTCTCCAGCAAAAGCGGGTCATGAGTGTTGTGAGGGCTGTCATGGATTTCGGCTTTTCCTGTCCTAGGTGCCGGGCAAGCCACTCGTCGCAGATGTTGTGTTTGAAGGCTGCAAGGGCCTCTGCATCCAGACAGTCGACGATTTGATTTTTCTTGGTTAGGAACCGTGTCCGTAATTGTCGGCGATTCCTCTGGCTGCTGAATTATGTGGTTTAGGTCATCGGCGTACGGTGGTCGCACATATGTGCCCCGAAATTGTCGAGGAATGCGGCTTCAGGTCTTCCCAACAACCAATTGACTCTGCTGGCAAGCTGTTAAGCCAATGCCGGGCTGGTCCTTTAAGCTTGAGTGGGAGGTATTTGATGGCGTGTAGATCATCACCGCGGGCCATGTGGATGTGAAGGAGATTGTCCTCGATCCAAACCGCAGGATCTGTTGTGCCATCGTATGATTCAATGTTTACGGGTTTGAAAAACTCAGGGATTTGATGATCCATCACTTCATCTGTGAAGCATAGTGGGTGTGCGGCGCCTCTGTATTGGGCTATATCACAACGCAGCTCAAATGAGCTTTGTCTGCTGTGTTCGGCCAGGCCGGAGTTGCCATATCCGGCGTGACGGTTATCGTCACGCGTCGTGGGGCGCCCACGTGATCCTTAGATCGATCTTGTCTGCCTTGCCTTGTCCTCCAATATATCTCGCAGGTGCAGCGCATTTCCCAGCGCTTTGTATTTTTGAGCGCGGGGGGTGCGGCTTGAGTTGAGGTCGAGAGGCTCTCTTTCGCGACCACGAGGTGGCGGTCAGCCATATCATGCACTTTGGTGATGTAGGTTTGGGTGCTTCCTCCTCTAAATGGGGTAGCAGCTGCGTCTTAGGTAGCTCTTGGAGGCGCTCGAGTTCATACTCTTGCCGCAAGGACTTGATCCATCTGTCGCCTAGCAAGTCTGGTCAGCTCTAAGTTGTTGCTGCTTTTTCTTGAGGCTGCTTTGTCGTGGCCATTAGCCTGCGTTTGAAACGCTCTTGTTCGATGGGATCCTTGGGCACGACGAATTCGTCGTCGTTGAGGCTTGCCTCATCTTCGGAGGAAGGCATGTAATTATCGTCCTCTACCTCTCTTTCGGCCGCTCTCTCATGAGGGCTGGCTTCTCCATCCTCCCGTCTGAATCATCTTTGGAGGGGTTATCTTGACCTTTATTCGGGTGTTATTGTCTCCGTGCGGAATCACCATTTTTACGTGGCGGGATTTAGAGCGGCGCTTGGCCGACGCCGGCGCTTAGGCTGTTTCTTGGAGGGGTCATCCTTCGCTGTTCCATCGCCATTCCCATCTTTTGGGATGTCCATCATGTGTATACCATATGACGAGGTGGCCTTCCAGTGCCCTGTGGGCGCTGGTTCTTGGTCGTCTCCTGCATCGTCGTCCATACTGTCGATGTCTTCGGAGTCGAAGTCGAGCATGTCGGTTAAATCATCGACAGTGGCTACGAAGTGGGTGGTGGGTGGGCTTTGATTTTCTTCGTCGTCCGCATCCCAACCTTCCTGACCATAATCCGGCCAGGCTCTCGATAAAGGAGAGACTTTAGTGAATTCAGGATGTCGCCAAAGGCGAGTGTTGAAAGATGTCATGCGCGGTGAATTCCATGATCGGCGCCCAATCGGATTCGATTGGCGAAGTATGAAGGCTCGGAGTCCGGAGGGAGTCCGGCACCATGGAGTCACGAGCTTCGCAAAGGACGGGGTAGGTGTACGGCTCAATCGCCGTAGAGATCGCAGCCCCCGAGGCGGTGTCCAGCCACCCGTCCTCGATCGGCGCGGTCGGCTCCGAGCTAAAGGTCGGAGCGGACTCTGGCGCGGCCTCCAGGACACTGTTCGGCGGTAGAGCTAGATCATGCCCCTCGTGACAGTGCGGCGCGCTTGGCTATGGCTCGAACCCGTCGAAGATCAAGTCTCCACGGACGTCAGCCGTGTAATTCAAACTTCCAAATCAGACCTGATGGCCAGGGGCGTAGCTTTCAATCTGCTCCAGATGGCCAAGGGAATTGGCCCGCAGTGCAAAGCCGCCGAATACGAAGATCTGTCCGGGGAGGAAAGTCTCACCCTAGAGCGCATCGTTATTGATGATCGGAGGAGCCATCGGGCCTAAAGATGACGACACAGAGGAACTCTCAATGAAAGCACCAATGTCGGTGTCAAAACCGGCGGATCTCGGGTAGGGGGTCCCGAACTGTGCGTCTAGGCGGATGGTAACAGGAGACAAGGGACACGATGTTTTTACCCAGGTTCGGGCCCTCTCGATGGAGGTAAAACCCTACTCCTACTTGATTAATATTGATGATATGGGTAGTACAAGAGTAGATCTACCACGAGATCAGAGAGGCTAAACCCTAGAAGCTAGCCTACGGTATGATTGTTGTTCGTCCTACGGACTAAAACCCTCCGGTTTATATAGGCACCGAATAGAATTAGGGTTACACAGAGTCGGTTACAATGGTAGGAGATCTACATATCCGTATCGCCAAGCTTGCCTTCCACGCCAAGGAAAGTTCCATCCGGACATGGGACGAAGTCTTCAATCTTGTATCTTCATAGTCCGGGAGTCCGGCCAAAGGTCATAGTCCGGCTATCCGGACACCCCCTAATCCAGGACTCCCTCAATACCCATGTAAGTAATTCCGCGACCGAACATGCTGTCTTTTTAGTTTTCACAACATCATTCTGAAAAGTCGCTCTTTGACCAGGACTGGATAAAAAAGGCGAAGATGATTAGGTGTTCGGCCCCCCTTCCCGAAGGCTCACCGGATCCTGTACTAGCCAGGATGCTTGAGCTAGCACCTTATCAAGCGCCATCAGGGGAAGATAAAGGGGGGAATAAAGAAGCCGCAAGAGGGCCTCACGCATTATTCATGCAAACCGGGGGAATTAGTGTCTCCGCGAAGGAGGATAATCGGGGAGAAGAATCTAAAATTCCCTCTCCCCAAGGAAGGAAAAGGACCGCCTGTGAAGACTTGGAAGCGAGGGTTTCCAAACGAGGGAAGAAATATTTGTCAGGAGGCCCAGCCCCGGAGGGCGTCCTTGCCGCATTGTGCCCGCAAGGGGGTCAGCCCTCCACCGAGCTGTAAGTAAATAAGAGTGCTTTTGGTAAATATATACTGCTTCATCTCTGAGGACAATAACCGAGACGTATGTCTTGCACTTCGGATCGTAGCCCTTCTCAACAGAGTTCGTCTTCGGGGGATCTTCTTCCGGAGATGATGGAGAGCGAAACGCCTCCCCTTGTCTCCCTGCCTCGAGGGGCGGACGAACCTGAGGTGTCATCACGGAGGCTTTCTCCTGATCCGCCAAGGCCAGAAGGTAAACCTTCGGCCACCCGAAGTCCGGAGTATTCGGCTCCTAAGGAGAGCAACAAAAAGAGTCCGGGACTGTCCGGTGCATGACCGGACGCACTAACGGGTCTTCTGGAGCAAGCGGCTATCTCAGAGGCACATCATACTTTAATGGGTACGGTGGTTGAGAGGATTTGATCCGCCAAAAGTGGATTGCATGAAGCTTTTATGAGCCTGCTAAGAGGCTTTGAGGTACACAAAGTAATATGTATATTTTTTTGATGGTACCGCACACGCTAGGTGTGCCCTATGCAGATAGTAGCCCCTGAGACTCTGGTTGCTGTCCAAAGGCGGCAAACAGAGGATCATAGTCCCAGGTAATGATCATGCTGCTTTCGTGTGCAGGCGGATGAGGGTCCTGTGGCTGGCCGGACTGCTGAGTTTGCCGAACTAAGGAGGCAGCTTGACACGGCAGATGCCGACATCACGCTTGTGAACAAGCGGCTTGACGAGGCACAGGGTATGTATTTCCGGGTGGTCAACGGATATTAAGAGGAGCATGATGCTAGTATCTATAATATGCTGTGACTACAGATGGAGCTGCCGCCGTGGAGACCCTTCGGGCGGAGCTTGCCCGAGCCAAGGAACAATCCAGGAGAAGCGATGCGGCCACCCTAAAGGCGGCCGAAGAGTTAAAAGCCGAACAGGCTGCTCATCGCCAGAGCGAAGATAAAATAGCCAAGATGGCTGTTGAGCTGAAGGATGCCGCCGATCGGTATGAGATTCTTGAAAAGGAAAGCCAGGCGAAAACGGAGGACCTGAAAAAAGCCATGGTAGCAGCCAAGCAAGCCCATTCTAAAATCAGAGCGGTGAAGGAGGAGCTTCGTCAAGCCGGAGATATCACGGCTGGGAAGCCCTTTTTGTTGTGGTCGAAGTTTGGAGATCCGAAGTATGCCCCTCTGGATCAGTTATGGAGTGCTGCAGACGTGTATTCGGACTTGGCAACGAGTGTTGCTGATGCGACTGAGTTTTTCAAGGATAAAAAAGATCATGAAGTGGAAAAGTTGTTCTGGTCGTGATGTCTACTATGCAACCTTCTCCTTGTAGACGTTGTTGGGCCTCCAAGTGCAGAGGTTTGTAGGACAGTAGCAAATTTCCCTCAAGTGGATGACCTAAGGTTTATCAATCCGTGGGAGGCGTAGGATGAAGATGGTCTTTCTCAAACAACCCTGCAACCAAATAACAAAGAGTCTCTTGTGTCCCCAACACACCCAATACAATGGTAAATTGTATAGGTGCACTAGTTCGGCGAAGAGATGGTGATACAAGTGCAATATGGATGGTAGATATAGGTTTTTTGTAATCTGAAAATATAAAAACTGCAAGGTAACTAATGATAAAAGTGAGCGTAAACGGTATTGCAATGCTAGGAAACAAGGCCTAGGGTTCATACTTTCACTAGTGCAAGTTCTCTCAACAATAATAACATAATTGGATCATATAACTATCCCTCAACATGCAACAAAGAGTCACTCCAAAGTCACTAATAGCGGAGAACAAACGAAGAGATTATGGTAGGGTACGAAACCACCTCAAAGTTATTCTTTCCAATCAATACGTTGGGCTATTCCTATAAGTGTCACAAATAGCCCTAGAGTTCGTACTAGAATAACACCTTAAGACACAAATCAACAAAAACCCTAATGTCACGTAGATACTCCAATGTCACCTCAAGTATCCGTGGGTATGATTATACGATATGCATCACACAATCTCAGATTCATCTATTCAACCAACACATAGAACCTCAAAGAGTCCCCCATAGTTTCTACCGGAGAATCAAGATGAAAACGTGTGCCAACCCCTATGCATAGGTTCATGAGCGGAACCCGCAAGTTGATCACTAAAACATACATCAAGTGAATCACGTGATATCCCATTGTCACCACAGATACGCACGGCAAGACATACATCAAATGTTCTCGAATCATTAAAGACTCAATCCGATAAGATTACTTCAAAGGGAAAACTCAATCCATTACAAGAGAGTAGAGGGGGAGAAGCAACATAAGATCCAACTATAATAGCAAAGCTCGCGATACATCAAGATCGTGCCAAATCAAGAACACGAGAGAGAGAGAGAGAGGGAGAGAGAGAGAGATCAAACACATAGCTACTGGTACATACCCTCAGCCCCGAGGGTGAACTACTCCCTCCTCGTCATGGAGATCACCGGGATGATGAAGATGGCCACAGGTGAGGGTTGCCCCCTTCGGCAGGGTGCCAGAACAGGGTCCCGATTGACTTTTGGTGGCTACAGAGGCTTGCGGCAGCAGAACTCCCGATCTCTTCTGTTCTTCGAAGTTTTTAGAGTATATGGGTATATATAGGAGGAAGAAATACGTCAGGGGAGCCACGAGGGGCCCACGAGGGTGGACGGCGCGCCCCCTACCTCGTGGCTCCCTTGTTTCTTTCCTGACATGCACTCCAAGTTTATCCGGTAGCTTTCCTTCCAAAAATAACTTCTCCAGTTGGTTTCATTCCGTTTTGACTCCGTTTGATATTCCTTTTCTTCGAAACACTGAAACAAGGTAAAAACAGGCTGCCTTTGGGCTCGGGTCAATAGGTTAGTCCCAAAAGTAATATAAAAGTGTTTAATAAATCCCATAAACATCCAAAACACATAATATAATAGCATGGAACAATCAAAATTATAGATCGTTGGAGCGTATCAGCATCTAAGCTTAATTCCTGCTCGTCCTCGAGTAGGTAAATGATAAAAAGATAATTTTGATGTGGAGTGCTACTTGGCATAATTTCAATGTAATTCTTCTTACTTGTGATATGAATATTCAGATCTGAAAGATTCAAGACAAAAGTTTAATATTGACATAAAAATAATAATACTTCAAGCATACTAACAAAGCAATTATGTCTTCTCAAAATAACATGGCCAAAGAAAGTTATCCCTACAAAATCATATAGTCTGGCTATGCTCTATCTTCACCACACAAAGTATTTAAATCATGCACAACCCCGATGACATGCCAAGCAATTGTTTCATACTTTTGACGTTCTCAAACTTTTTCAATCTTCACGCAATACATGAGCGTGAGCCATGGACATAGCACTCTATGTGGAATATAAGGGTTGTTGTGGAGAAGACAAAAAGGAGAAGATAGTCTCATATCAACTAGGCGTATCAACGGGCTATGGAGATGCCCATCAATAGATATCAATGTGAGTGAGTAGGGATTGCCATGCAACGGATGCACTAGAGCCATAAGTATATGAAAGATCAACAAAAGAAACTAAGTGGGTGTGCATCCAACTCGCTTGCTCACGAAGACCTAGGGCATTTTCAGGAAGCCCATCATTGGAATATACAAGCCAAGTTCTATAATGAAAATTTCCCACTAGTATATGAAAGTGATATCATAGGAGACTCTCTATCATGAAGGTCATGGTGCTACTTTGAAGCACAAGTGTGGTAAAAGGATAGTAGCATTGTCCCTTCTCTCTTTTTCTCTCATTTTTTTGTTTTTTTATTTGGGCCTTTTCTCTTTATTTTTATTTTTTATGACCTCTTTTTTTCTTATTTATTTATTTATTTTTCGTCCGGAGTCTCATCCCGACTTGTGGGGGAATCATAGTCTCCGTCATCCTTTCCTCACTGGGACAATGCTCTAAAAATGAAGATCATCACACTTTTATTTTCTTACAACTCAACAATTACAACTTGATACTTAGAACAAAATATAACTCTATATGAATGCCTCCAGCGGTGTACCGGGATATGCAATGATTCAAGAGTGACATGTATGAAAGAATTATGAATGGTGGCTTTGCCACAAATACGATGTCAACTACATGATCATGCAAAGCAATATGACAATGATGGAGCGTATCATAATAAACGGAACGGTGGAAAGTTGCATGGCAATATATGTCAGAATGGCTATGGAAATGCCATGATAGGTAGGTATGGTGGCTGTTTTGAGGAAGGTATATGGTGGGTGTATGATACCGGTGAAAGTTGCGCGATACTAGAGAGGCTAGCAATGGTGGAAGGAAGAAGAGTGCGTATAATCCATGGACTCAACATTAGTCATAAAGAACTCATATACTTATTGCAAAAATCTACAAGTTATCAAAGCAAAGTATTACGCGCATGCTCCTAGGGGGATAGATTGGTAGGAAAAGACCATCGCTCGTCCCCGACCGCCACTCATAAGGAAGACAGTCAATAAATAAATCATGCTCCGACTTCATCACATAACGGTTCACCATACGTGCATGCTACGGGAATCACAAACTTTAACACAAGTATTTCTCAAATTCACAACTACTCAACTAGCATGACTCTAATATCACCATCTCCATATCTCAAAACAATCATCAAGCATCAAACTTCTCTTAGTATTCAACACACTCATAAGAATTCTTACAAATCTTGTATGCTTAGCATATTAGGATTATTTAAGCAAATTACCATGCTATTTAAGACTCTCAAAATAATCTAAGTGAAGCATTAGAGATCAATAGTTTCTATAAAACAAATCCATCATCGTGCTCTAAAAGATATAAGTGAAGCACTAGAGCAAACAACAAACTACTCTGAAAGATATAAGTGAAGATCAATGAGTAGTCGAATAATTATTCAACTATGTGAAGACTCTCCCATTTAATAATTTCAGATCTTGGTATTTTATTCAAACAGCAAGCAAAGCTAAAGAAAATAAAATGACGCTCCAAGCAAAACACATATCATGTGGTGAATAAAAATATAGCTCCAAGTAAAGTTACCGATGAATGAAGACGAAAGAGGGGATGCCATCCGGGGCATCCCCAAGCTTAGGCTCTTGGTTATCCTTGAATATTATCTTGGGGTGCCTTGGGAATCCCCAAGCTTAGGCTCTTACCACTCCTTATTCCGTAGTCCATCAAATCTTTACCCAAAACTTGAAAACTTCACAACACAAAACTTAACAGAAAACTCGTGAGCTCCGTTAGCGAAAGAAAACAAAACACCACTTCAAGGTACTGTAATGAACTCATTATTTATGTATATTGGTGTTAAACCTACTGTATTCCAACTTCTCTATGGTTTATAAACTATTTTACTAGCCATAGAGTCATCAAAATAAGCAAACAACACACGAAAAACAGAATCTATCAAAAACAAAACAGTCTGTAGTAATCTGTAACTAACGCAAACTTCTGGAACTCCAAAAATTCTAAAATAAATTGATGGACCTGAGGAATTTGTCTAGTATTCATATGCAAAAAGAATCAACTAAATAACACTCTCCAGTAAAAAGTTTTAGCTAATCTTGTGAGCGCTAAAGTTTCTGTTTTTTACAGCATGATCATAAAGACTTCACCCAAGTCTTCCCAAAGGTTCTACTTGGCACAAACACTAATTAAAACATAAAACCACATCTAAACAGAAGCTAGATGGATTATTTATTACTAAACAGAACCAAAAGGCAAAGAACTAAAATAAAATTGGGTTGCCTCCCAACAAGCGCTAACATTTAACGCCCCTAGCTAGGCATTATGATTTCAATGATGCTCACATAAAAGATAAGAATTGAAACATAAAGAGAGCATCATGAAGAATATGACTAGCACATTTAAGTCTAACCCACTTCCTATGCATAGGGTTTTTTTGAGCAAACAACTTATGGGAACAATAATCAACTTGCATAGGAAGGTAAAACAAGCATAACTTCAAAACTTTAAGCACATAGAGAGGAAACTTGATATTATTGCAATTCCTACAAGCATATGTTCCTCCCTCATAATAATTTTCAGTAGAATCATGAATGAATTCAACAATATAACCAGCACCTAAAGCATTCTTTTCATTATCTACAAGCATAGAAATTTTATTACTCTCCACAAAAGCAAATTTGTTCTCATGAATAGTAGTGGGAGCAAACTCAACAAAATAACTATCATGTGAAGCATAATCCAATTGAAAATTAAAATCAAGATGACAAGTTTCATGGTTATCTTTATTCTGTATAGCATACGTGTCATCACAATAATCATCATAAATAGGAGGCATGCTTTCATCATAATAAATTGTCTCATCAAAACTTGGGGGACAAAAAATACCATCTTCATCAAACATAGCATCCCCAAGCTTGTGGCTTTGAATATCATTAGCATCATGGATATTCATAGAATTCATACTAACAACATTGAAATCATGCTCATCATTCACATATTTTATGCCAAGCATTCTATGTAATTCTTCTTCTAGTACTTGAGCACAATTTTCCTTCCCATCATTTTCACGAAAGATATTAAAAAGATGAAGCATATGAGGCACCCTTAATTCCATTTTTTGTAGTATTCTTTTATAGATGAAACTAGTGCTAAAACAAGAAACGAAAATATTTAATTGCAAGATCTAAAGATATACCTTCAAGCACTCACCTCCCTGGCAACGGCGCCAGAAACTGCTTGATGTCTACTACGCAACCTTCTCCTTGTAGACGTTGTTGGGCCTCCAAGTGCAGAGGTTTGTAGGACAGTAGCAAATTTCCCTCAAGTGGATGACCTAAGGTTTATCAATCCATGGGAGACGTAGGATGAAGATGGTCTCTCTCAAACAACCCTACAACCAAATAACAAAGAGTCTCTTGTGTCCCCAACACACCCAATACAATGGTAAATTGTATAGGTGCACTAGTTCGGCGAAGAGATGGTGATACAAGTGCAATATGGATGGTAGATATAGGTTTTTGTAATCTGAAAATATAAAAACTGCAAGGTAACTAATGATAAAAGTGAGCGTAAACGGTATTGCAATGCTAGGAAACAAGGCCTAGGGTTCATACTTTCACTAGTGCAAGTTCTCTCAACAATAATAACATAATTGGATCATATAACTATCCTCAACATGCAACAAAGAGTCACTCCAAAGTCACTAATAGCGGAGAACAAGCGAAGAGATTATGGTAGGGTACGAAACCACCTCAAAGTTATTCTTTCCAATCAATCCGTTGGGCTATTCCTATAAGTGTCACAAACAACCCTAGAGTTCGTACTAGAATAACACCTTAAGACACAAATCAACCAAAACCCTAATGTCACGTAGATACTCCAATGTCACCTCAAGTATCTGTGGGTACGATTATACGATATGCATCACACAATCTCAGATTCATCTATTCAACCAACACATAGAACCTCAAAGAGTACCCCAAAGTTTCTACCGGAGAATCAAGACGAAAACGTGTGCCAACCCCTATGCATAGGTTCATGGGCGGAACCCGCAAGTTGATCACCAAAACATACATCAAGTGAATCACGTGATATCCCATTGTCACCACAGAAACGCACGGCAAGACATACATCAAGTGTTCTCGAATCATTAAAGACTCAATCCGATAAGATTACTTCAAAGGGAAAACTCAATCCATTACGAGAGAGTAGAGGGGGAGAAGCATCATAAGATCCAACTATAATACTCCCTCTGTTCCTTGATATAAGGTGTAGATTTTTTAGAAAAAGTCCAAAATATAAGGTGTATTGCGTTGCACCACTCGTTTGAATAACCTTTTAGGAATTCAGTTACATTTCCTTATATTCGGCAAGCTCCTCTATTTTCTCATATCAATTAGTCATGTGTAATCTCACCCAAAACTTGTGAAATTTTCCCTTCATGTGCATTCTTTAATTTCCGTGCCAAAAACTATACACCTTATATTTAGGAACGGAGGGAGTAGCAAAGCTCGCGATACATCAAGATCGTGCCAAATTAAGAACACGAGAGAGAGAGAGAGAGAGAGAGAGATCAAACACATAGCTACTGGTACATACCCTCAGCCCCGAGGGTGAACTAGTCCCTCCTCGTCATGGAGATCGCCGGGATGATGAAGATGGCCATAGGTGAGGGTTCCCCCCTCCGGCAGGGTGCCGGAACAGGGTCCCGATTGACTTTTGGTGGCTACAGAGGCTTGCGGCGGCGGAACTCCCGATCTCTTCTGTTCTTCGAAGTTTTTAGGGTATATGGGTATATATAGGAGGAAGAAATACGCCATGGGAGCCACGAGGGGCCCACGAGGGTGGAGGGCGCCCCCCTACCTCGTGGCTCCCTCGTTTCTTTCCTGGCATGCACTCCAAGTTTATCCGGTAGCTTTCCTTCCAAAAATAACTTCTCCAGTTGGTTTCATTCCGTTTCGACTCCGTTTGATATTCCTTTTCTTGGCTCTTCAAACAAGAGAAAAACAGAACTTGCACTGGGCTCTGGGTCAATAGGTTAGTACCAAAAGTAATATAAAAGTGTAT
This sequence comes from Aegilops longissima, assembly GCA_021605205.1. NCBI lineage: Eukaryota > Viridiplantae > Streptophyta > Magnoliopsida > Poales > Poaceae > Aegilops > Aegilops longissima. Next base: position 467,208,933 of record CM038676.1, read on the forward strand.
AATAAAGCCCATAAACATCCAAAACACATAATATAATAGCATGGAACAATAAAAATTATAGATATGTTGGAGACGTATCAGGTCGCAGTTCAGTGCTCCAACGCGTCCGCTGCTGTTAAATGAAAAAATGGCCGAGTGGGCTGAACTCCATAGATTGTCCGGACTTGCCATGAGGTCTGTCGTGGATCATCTTTGGCCGGAAGGACCAAGGCCCAATAGTTATTTTGGATTAGTGCAATGATTCCTTGGTGCTGTGCCGCATATCGACGCTGTAAAGAGGTCGGCGTGCATAGAGGGTGCGCGGATGGGTCTTGCCCGTGTTAAGACATACTGGGCAGGGATGTAGGCCACCGCTATTGCAACCCCGGATCCGGCCGTAGGCCAGGTCTCGGCCAAGCACTATCTTGAAGAAGTCCTAGAAGGTGCTCGTTTAATAGAGACTCAGTGCTCGAAGAGTATCATGTTTGAGTGATATGTATCCCAATTGTAAGAACAATGCTATTTGGATTATAAAGGCTATGTTTATACTTTTGCCTGAAAGTATTATGATGCCTCCTGTGCGGCCGTTTATGTATGTATATAACCTGAAAGTTTGCAGTCGCCGGCTTCAGCCCCCATGCATATAATGCGGGGGTGTTCGAAAAAAGCGCGTATTCACACTTGACCCAACGTCTTGGTCCATTAAGGAGGTGATAGCGCGGCGAACAAGGCAATCAGACTATATAGCTTTAACACTTTCACTTAGCCATAGGAGTTTGACGGTGGGGCTACTATATAGCCCCTGGTACTTCCGCGCTCATCCAAATACGGGGCGCGTACATACATGACCGGGAAACGGCCCTTCGTTAATGCAGAGGAATCGCGAAGATTCCGCTGGGTCATTGAGTGGTTGACCAGTCTCGCGCTTTATCATGATAGTCAGTTTTCGGCTTTCTCTACTGAGGTGCTCATCCAGATGTACCAGGGCACAATCGCAGTAGTTCTCCCGGTGCCACCTTAGCCGATAGAGCGGGCGTAAGGTAGCAAAACACGGATCCGGGCAAACCCAACTATTGACCAAAGACATGATTCGGAGCTGATGCATATAAGGCCAAACTCGCGACGCCGAACACTCCCTAAGGTATTCGGACTTTACAACATATACCGGGCTGAGTAACGCCCTTGATAATGAACCCTGAATTTTCAGGTACGTGTATTAGTCTGACGTGGCGAAATGCCAATAACGCCAGCATCCCTCTCGGTTGTGTTGAGTATCCGGAGGGTGTGAAGCAACAAGAGGCACTGTGGGCGGTGGTTCCTGTTCCTCTCCTGCATCGTCGTCCATACCGTCGATGTCTTCGGAGTCGAAATCGAGCATGTCAGTTAGGTCGTCGACAGTGGCTATTAAGTGGGTGGTGGGTGGGTAACGAATTTTTCATCGTCCGCTTCCCACTCAAGCCGGACATAGTTCGGCCAAGGGTCTCCTGACAAAGAGAGAGACCTTAATGAATTTAGCACGTCGCCCAGGGGCGAGTGCTGAAAGATATCCGTGGAGGAAAACTCCATGATCGGCGCCCAATCAGATTCGGTTCGGAGCCCGTGGCCGGGGACGAATCCAAGTGTCCGGCAACACGAGTCTCATAGGAGGTGAAATTAGTATTCGGCTCTATCGCCACTGAGTGTGCGGCCTCCGTGGCGTGGTCCATCCACCCGTCCTCGGATGGCGCACTCTGCTCCGGATTTAGGGCCGGAGTAGCCACAGGTGTGATCTCCTGAACACCGTCCGACAGCAGAGTTAGGTCATGCTCGTCGTGACCGTGCGGCGCACCTGATATAGGCTCGAATCCGTCAAAGATCAAATCTCCGCGGATGTCGACAGTATAGTTTAAATTTCCAAACCTGACCTGACGGCCAGGGGCGTAAATCTCGATCTGCTCCAGATGGCCAAGCGAGTTGGCCCGCAGTACGAAGCCGCCGAATACGAAGATCTGACCAGGGAGAAAAACCTCACCCTGGATTGCATCGTTGCCGATGATCGAAGAAGCCATCGAGCCTTATGGTGACGGCACCGTGGAACTCTCAATGAAAGCACCAATGTCGGTGTCAAAACCGGCGGATCTCGGTAGGGGGTCCCGAATGCGTCTAAGGTGGATGGTAACAGGAGGCGGGGACACAATGTTTACCCAGTTGGGCCCTCTCGATGGAGGTAATACCCTACTTCCTGCTTGATTGATCTTGATGATATGAGTATTACAAGAGTTGATCTACCATGAGATCGTAGAGGCTAAACCCTAGAAGCTAGCCTATGGTTATGATTTGTTGTTCTTTTCCTATGGACTAAACCCTCCGGTTTATATAGACACCGGAGGGGGCTAGGGTTACACAGAGTCGGTTACAAGGGAGGAGATCTACATATCCGAATTGCCAAGCTTGCCTTCCACGCAAAGGAGAGTCCCACCCGGACACGGGATGAAGTCTTCAATCTTGTATCCTCATAGTCCAACAGTCCGACCGAAGGATATAGTCCGGCTGTCCGAGGACCCCTAATCCAGGACTCCCTCAGGGTGGAGCTCGGTCAAGGCATGTCCAGCTGTCATGCGGTCACCAGAGATACGATTCAGAGGGCCCAGGAGATGATGGACAATGCTGACGAGCGCGGGCCACTTTTGACCGCACAACTGTCGCTCCCCTCTGCCCAAAGCGGGCTAGGGCATATGATTCCGCCCGTTGCGGTGTCGTCTTGTGCCTCGAATTGTGTGACGCCCCCAGCAAGATGTGGAGATGGCCTGACAGCCGGCCAGCCTTCCCCATCATTGGTCTGCCAGCTGAGGTGGACGGTGGATTCTGCGCAGACTAGCAAGGAGGCCCACGGTAGGCTGTGCCCAATGGATGGTGGCCAGTCTGAGGCCGTGGAGCCGCAGGTGGGGTCTCTCCTGATCCCGATGGTGGATTGCAGCATGAGGATTGGAGGCGCCGATCCCGCGCCGCATGGGGATGCGAGTGCCCATGTGTTGTCCCCAGGCCACGACAGGATGCCGCCCGAGGAAGATTTGGCTGGCGCGGCGTTCGAGGATGCGATGGCCTATAGTCTCTGCTTGGTGGACAGTGAGGACCCGGCCTCTCCCATCCGCATGCATGTGGGGGACACTTTTTGCGTCAGCCTGTCGGGTGGCCAGGCCACTCCCATCTGCCAGCCGGTGACTGGGGCAACGCCATGCAGCCCATGCACATCGGAAAAGCGGAACGAATCGCTGGAGGAGCTCTGCGGTGAGCTACGTAAGGCCCTGTCCCCGCTGCTTTTGGGCAGGCCCGCTGAAGCTAAAGAGGGGAGCAAAAGGGGACCCAGTAGGAAAAGGGAACCGGTCTCGAATCTGAGGCGCAGCGTCCGGCTAGCGCGCGGAGTTGGACGTGGATCAAACGCTACCAAGCAACAAAATGTGCTCATCCGAAAGCTCTGTCTAGCAAACGAAGGGGAAATCATAAGTGATGAAGTACTACAGGCTTACGCGCGACTGTTTGATCAACCGCTCTCTGAGGACCATATCAGGCGATCCTAGCTCTGTTTGGGTGGGAGGCATCCGCCCTGCCAATGCTTGAGCAGGAGGTGCTGGTCGTGGACCGGCCATAGGCCCGGTGCATGGTGGTTACTGTGTAGGCTGCAAAGATGAATGGGACCCCTTTTAAAACGCTAGTGTGGAACGTTCAGAGAATTAACAACCCCGCACGTCGTAGTGCAGTATACCAGGTGGTTGTCGCGGCTAACCCGAGCATTGTGTGTCTCCAAGAGACGAAAATGGAAGTTGTAACGCCCGAGGTGGTGACCCATTGTCTTGGAAGTAAATTTGAGAACTACTTTTTCTTGCCGGCGACTGGAACAAGGGGAGGAATCCTCCTCGCTTGGGACCCTTCGGTGGTGACCATCTCGCACCCTCACTACATTGAGAATGCACTAACGGCCCTAGTCAAACACAATAGTGGAGAACAATGGTGGATCACAGGTGTCTATGGCCCGCAACTTGACCAAGAGAAAGTGGAGTTCTTGCAAGAACTTGTGGACATAAGGGAGCTGATTGCTGGGCCATGGACGGTCATAGGAGATTTCAATCTGCTGGTTAACCCAGAGGACAAGAAGAACTCTCTTGTCAATAGGAGGATGTTGGCTCGCTTCCGAGCCAAACTGAATGTGCTGGAGCTCAAGGAGATTTACCTAAACAGTCGGAGATACACTTGGTCAAATGAGAGGTCCAACCCAACATTGGAGAAGATTGTGTTGGGGAACGTAGTAATTTCAAAAAATTTCCTACGATCACGCAAGACCATGGTGATGGCATAGCAACGAGAGGGAAGAGTGTCCGTCCACGTACCCTCGTAGACCGAAAGCGGAAGCGTTATAACAACGCGGTTGATGTAGTCGTGCGTCTTCACGATCCGACCGATCCAAGCACCGAACGTCACGGCACCTCCGAGTTACGCACACGTTCAGCTCGATGGCGATCCCGGACTCGATCCAGCAAAGTGTCGGGATGAGTTCCGTCGACCTGACGACGTGGTGATGATGATGATGTTCCACCGACGCAGGGCTTCGCCTAAGCTCATGACGATATGACTTCTCCGGCGGGGCTTCGCCTAAGCTCATGACGATATGACGAAGTGGAATATGGTGGAAGGGGCACTGCACACGGCTAAGGAACGATCCGTAGATCAACTTGTGTGTTCTAGGGTGCCCCTGCCCCGTATATAAAGGAGCCAAGGGGAGGGGCTGGCCGGCCAAGAGGGGCGCCAGGAGTCCTACTCCTCGGGAGTAGGATTCCCCTCAATCCTAGTTGGAATAGGATTCCCGGAGGAAAGAGAGAGAGGGGCGGCCCACCTTTCCTAGTCCTAATAGGACTAGGGGAAGGGGGGCCTTGACCACCTAGGGCTGGCCCTTTCTCCTTTCCACTAAGGCCCACTATGGCCCATTTAGTTCCCGGGGTTCGGTAACCCCGGTACTCGATAAATTCGATTTCACTCGGAACATTTCCGATGTCCAAATCTAGGCTTCAATATATCAATCTTTATGTCTCGACCATTTGAGACTCCTCGTCATGTCCGTGATCACATCCGGGACTCGAACTACCTTGGTACATCAATACTTATAAACTCATAATGAACTGTCATCGAAGCGTTAAGCGTGCGGACCCTACGGGTTCGAGAACTATGTAGACATGACCTAGAACCATTCTCGGTCAATAACCAATAGCGGAACCTGGATGCCCATATTGGTTCCTACATATTCTACTGAAGATCTTTATCGGTCAAACCGCATAACAACATCGTTGTTCCCTTTGTCATCGGTATGTTACTTACCCGAGATTCGATCGTCGGTATCAATACCTAGTTCAATCTCGTTACGTAAGTCTCTTTACTCGTTCCGTAATACATCATCTCACAACTAACTCATTAGTTGCAATGCTTGCAAGGCTTATGTGATGTGTATTACCGAGAAGGCCCAGATATACCTCTCCGACAATCGGAGTGACAAAACCTAGTCTCGATTCATGCCAACTCAACATATACTTTTGGAGACACACAGAGAGTACCTTTATAATCACCCGATTCGTTGTGACGTTTGGTAGCACACAAAGTGTTCCTCCGGTAAACGGGAGTTGCATAATCTTATAGTTGCAGGAACTTTTGTATAAGTCATGAAGAAAGCATAAGCAACATACTAAACGATCAAGTGCTAAGCTAACAAAATGGGTCATGTCAATCACATCATTCTCCTAATGATGTGATCCCATTAATCAAATGACAACACATGTCTATGGTTAGGAAACATAACCATCTTCGATTAATGAGCTAGTCTAGTAGAGGCATACTAGTGACTATCTATTTGTCTATGTATTCACACATGTATTATGTTTCCGGTTAATACAATTCTAGCATGAATAATAAACATTTATCATGATATAAGGAAATAAATAATAACTTTATTATTGCCTCTAGGGCATATTTCCTTGATCTCCCACTTGCACTAGAGTCAATAATCTAGATTACACAAGAATGATTCTAACACCCATGGAGTCTTGGTGCTGATCATGTTTTGCTCGTGGAAGAGGCTTAGTCAGCGGGTCTGCAACATTCAGATCCGTATGTATTTTGCAAATCTCTATGTCTCCCACTTGGACTTGGTCCCGAATGGAATTGAAGCGTCTCTTGATATGCTTGGTCCTCTTGTGAAATCTGGATTCCTTTGCCAAGGCAATTGCACCATATTGTCACGAAAGATCTTCATTGGTCCCGATGCACTAGGTATGACACCTAGATCGGAAATGAACTCTTTCATCCAGACTCCTTCATTTGCTGCTTCGAAGCAGCTATGTACTCCGCTTCACATGTAGATCCCGCCACGGCGCTTTGTTTAGAACTGCACCAACTTACGGCTCCACCGTTTAATAAAAACACGTATCCGGTTTGCGATTTAGAATCGTCCGGATCGGTGTCAAAGCTTGCATCGGCGTAACCATTTACGACTAGCTCTTTGTCACCTCCATATCGAGAAACATATCCTTAGTCCTTTTCGGTATTTCAGGATGTTCTTGACCGCTGTCGATGATCCACTCTGGATTACTTTGGTACCTTCCCGCCAAGCTTACAGCTAAGCATCGTCGGTCAGTACACAGCATTGCATACATGATAGAGCCTATGGCTGAAGCATAGGAACATTTTCATTTTCTCTCTATCTTCTGCTTGTGGTGGGCATTGAGTCGACTCAATCTTACACCTTGTACTACAGGTAAAAACCTTTCTTTGCACGATCCATTTTGAACTTCTTCAAAACTTTATCAAGGTATGTGCTTTGTGAAAGTCAATTAAGCGTCTTGATCTATCTCTATAGATCTTGATGCCCAATATATAAGCAGCTTCACCGAGGTCTTTCATTGAAAAACTTTTATTCAAGTATCCTTTTATGCTATCCAGAAATTCTATATCATTTCCAATCAACAATATGTCGTCCACATATAATATCGAAATGCTCTGAGCTCCCACTCACTTTCTTGTAAATCAGGCTTCTCCAAAAGTCATGAAAACCATATCTTTGATCACACTATCAAGCGTTTATTCCAACTCCGAGAGGCTTGCACTGACCATAAATTGATCGTTGGAGCTTGCACACTTTGTTAGCACCCTTTGGATCAACAAAACCTTCTGGTTGTATCATATACAACTCTTCTTCTAGAAATCCATTCAAGAATGCAATTTTTACATCCATTTTCCAAATTTCATAATTATAAAATGCGGCAATTGCTAACATGATTCGGACAGACTTAAGCATCGCTACGGGTGAGAAAGTCTCATCGTAGTCAACCCCTTGAACTTGTCGAAAACCTTTTGCAACAAGTCGAGCTTTGTAGACAGTTACATTACCATCTGCGTCAGTCTTCTTCTTAAAGATCCATTTATTCTCAATAGCTTGCCGATCATCGGGCAAGTCCACCAAAGTCCATACTTTGTTCTCATACATGGATCCCATCTCAGATTTCATGGCTTCAAGCCATTTTGCGGAATCTGGGCTCACCATCGCTTCTTCATAGTTCGTAGGTTCACCATGATCTAGTAGCATGACTTCCAGAATAGGATTACCGTACCACTCAGTGCGGATTTTATTCTGGTTGATCTCTGATTCGGTGACAACTTGATCTGAAGTTTCATGATCATTATCATTATCTTCCTCGCTAATCGGTGTAGTTGTTCTGAAAACTGATTTACGTGATGAACTACTTTCCAATAAGGGAGCTGGTACTATTACCTCATCAAGTTCCACTTTCCTCCCACTCACTTCTTTCGAGAGAAACTCCTTCTCTAGAAAGGATCCATTCTTAGCAACGAATGTCCTTGCCTTCGGATCTGTGATAGAAGGTATACCCAATTGTCTCCTTTGGGTATCCTATGAAGACACATTTTTCCGATTTGGGTTCAAGCTTATCGGGTTGAAGTTTTTTCACATAAGCATCGCAACCCCAAACTTTCGAAGCGACAACTTTGGTTTCTTGCTAAACCATAGTTCATAAGGCGTCGTCTCAGCGGATTTTGACGGTGTCCTATTTAACGTGAATCGGCCGTCTCTAAAGCATAACCCCAAAAGCGATAGCGGTAAATCGGAATAGACATCATAGATCGCACCATATCTAGTAAAGTACGATTCGACGTTCGGACACACCATTCGCTGTGGTGTTCCGGTGGCGTGAGTTGCGAAACTATTCCGCATTGCTTCAAATGTAGACCAAACTCGTAACTCAAATATTCTCCTCCACGATCAGATCGTAGAAACTTTATTTTCTTGTTACGATGATTTTCAACTTCACTCTGAAATTCTTTGAACTTTTCAAATGTTTCAGATTTATGCTTCATTAAGTAGATATACCCGTATCTGCTTAAATCATCTGTGAAGGTGAGAAAATAACGATATCCGCCACGAGCTTCAACATTCATTGGACCACATACATCCGTATGTATGATTTCCAATAAGTCATGCTGTTCTCCATACAACCGGAGAACGGTGTTTTAGTCATCTTGCCCATGAGGCACGGTTCATAAGTACCAAGTGATTCATAATCAAGTGATTCCAAAAGTCCATCTGCATGGAGTTTCTTCATCGTTTTACACCGATATGACCTAAGCGGCAAGCCACAAATAAGTTGCACTATCATTATTAACTCTGCATCTTTTGGCTTCGACATTATGAATATGTGTATCACTCTTGTCGAGATTCAACAAGAATAGACCATTCTTCAAGGGTGCATGACCATAAAAGATATTACTCATATAAATAGAACAACCATTATTCTCTGATTTAAATGAATAACCGTCTCGCATCAAACAAGATCCAGATATGATGTTCATGCTCAACGCTGGCACCAAATAACAATTATTTAGGTCTAAAACTAATCCCGAAGGTAGATGTAGAGGTAGCGTGCCGACCGCGATCACATTGACTTTGGAACCATTTCCCACGCGCTCGTCACCTCGTCCTTTGCCGGTGCTCGTCTATTCCGTAGTCCTGTTTGAGTTGCAAATATTAGCAATGAAACGAAGATCAAATACCAGTGCTACTACGAGCTCTAGTAAGGTACACATCAATAACATGTATATCACATATACCTTTGTTCACCTTGCCATCCTTCTTATCCACCAAATACTTGGGGCAGTTCGCTTCCAGTGTCGATCTGCTTGCGGTAAAACACTCGATTTGGCTTAGGTCCGGACTTGGGTTTCTTCTCTTGATCAACAACTTTCTTGCTGTTCCTTTTGAAGTTTCCTTCTTCTTTCCTTTGCCCTTTTCTTGAAACTAGTGGTCTTGTTGACCATCAACACTTGATGCTCTTTCTTGATTTCTACCTCCGCTGACTTTTAGCATTGCGAAGAGCTCAGAATTGTCTTAGTCATTCCTTGCATATTATAGTTCATCACGAAGCTCTTGTAGCTTGGTGGCGATGATTGGAGAATTCATCAATGACACTATCATCCGGAAGATTAACTCCCAGCTGAATTAAGTGATTATTATACCCGGACATTTTGAGTATGTGCTCACCGATGAACTATTCTCCTCCATCTTGCAGCTATAGAACTTATTGGAGACTTCATATCTCTCAATCCGGGCATTTGCTTGAAATATTAACTTCAACTCTGGAACATCTCATATGCTCCATGACGTTCAAAACGTCGTTGAAGACCCGGTTCTAAGCCGTAAAGCATGGCACATTGAACTATAGAGTAGTCATCGACTTTGCTTTGCCGACGTTCACAACTTCGTGCAGCTCTGCAGCGAGGCACTGGCACCCAGCGGTGCTTCCAGGGCGTAATTCTTACGTGCAGCAATGAGGATAATCCTCAGTTTACGGACCCGATCCGTGTAATTTCTACCATCATCTTTCAACTTTGCTTTCTCAAGGAACGCATTAAAATTCAACGGAACAACAAAGACGAGCCATCTATCTACAAAGAAACATAGACAAGCAAAATACTATCGGTACTAAGTTCATGATAAATTTAAGTTCAATTAATCATATTAAAAACTCCCACTTAGACGGACATCTCTCTAGTCATCTAAGTGTTTACGTGATCCAAATCTACTAAACAATGTCCGATCATCACGTGAGATGGAGTAGTTTCAATGGTGAACATCACTATGTTGATCATATCTACTATATGATTCACGTTCGACCTTTCGGTCTCCGTGTTCGAGGCCATATCTGCATATGCTAGGCTCGTCAAGTTTAACTGAGTATTCTGCGTGTGCAAAACTGGCTTGCACCGTTGTAGATGGACGTAGAACTTATCACACCCGATCATCACGTGGTGTGCGGGTACTCTGAACTTTTAGCAACGGTGCATACTCGGGAGAACACTTCTTGATAATTTTAGTGAGAGATCATCTTATAATGCTACCGTCAAACAAAGCAAGATAAGATGCACAAAGGATAAACATCACATGCAATCAATATAAGTGATATGATATGGTCATCATCATCTTGTGCTTGTGATCTCCATCTCCGGCACCGTCATGATCACCATCGTCACCGGTAGCGACACCTTGATCTCCATCGTAGCATCGTTGTCGTCTCGCCAACTATTGCTTCTATGACTATCGCTCATCGCTTAGTGATAAAGTAAAGCAATTACATGGCGTTTGCATTTCATACAATAAGCGACAACCATATGGCTCCTGCCGATTGCCGATAACTTCGGTTACAAAACATGATCATCTCATACAATAAAATATAGCATCACGTCTTGACCACATCACATCACAACATGCCCTGCAAAAACAAGTTAGGCGTCCTCTACTTTGTTGTTGCAAGTTTTACGTGGCTGCTACGGGCTGAGCAAGAACCGTTCTTACCTCGCATCAAAACCACAACGATAGTTTGTCAAGTTGGTGCTGTTTTAACCTTCGCAAGGACCGGGCGTAGCCACACTCAGTTCAACTAAAGTGAGAGAGACAGACACCGCGGTCACCTTTAAGCAACTAGTGCTCGGGCGGTGAAACCAGTCTCGCGTAAGTGTCTGCGCGTAATGTCGGTCCGGGCGCTTCATCTCACAATACCGCTGAACCAAAGTATGACATGCGGTAAGCGGTATGACTTATATCGCCCACAACTCACTTGTGTTCTACTCGTGCATATGACATCAACGCATAAAACCAGGCTCGGATGCCATTTGTTGGGGAGCGTAGTAATTTCAAAAAATTCCTACGATCACGCACGACCATGGTGATGGCATAGCAACGAGAGGAAGAGTGTCCGTCCATGTACCCTCGTGAGACCGAAAGCGGAAGCGTTATAACAACGCTGTTGATGTAGTCGTGCGTCTTCACGATCCGACCGATCCAAGCACCGAGCGTCGGCACCTCCGAGTTCTCGCACACGTTCAGCTCGATGGCGATCCCGGACTCGATCCAAAGAAAGTGTCGGGGATGAGTTCCGTCGACCGACGGCGTGGTGGACGATGATGATGTTCCACCGACGCAGGGCTTCGCCTAAGCTCATGACGATATGACTTCTCCGGCGCGAGGCTTCGCCTAAGCTCATGACGATATGACCAAGTGGAATATGGTGGAAGGGGCACCGCTGCGGCTAAGGAACGATCCGTAGATCAACTTGTGTGTTCTAGGGTGCCCTGCCCCGTATATAAAGGAGCCAAGGGGAGGGGCTGGCGGCCAAGAGGGGGCGGCCAGGAGTCCTACTCCTCCGGGAGTAGGATTCCCCTCAATCCTAGTTGGAATAGGATTCCCCGGAGGGGGAAAGAGAGAGAGGGGGCCGGCCCACCTTTCCTAGTCCTAATAGGACTAGGGGAAGGGGGGGAGGCGCGCGGCCACCTAGGGCTGGCCCTTTCTCCTTTCCACTAAGGCCCACTATGGCCCATTTAGTTCCCGGGGGGTTCCGGTAACCTCCCGGTACTCCGGTAAATTCCCGATTTCACTCGGAACATTTCCGATGTCCAAATCTAGGCTTCCAATATATCAATCTTTATGTCTCGACCATTTCGAGACTCCTCGTCATGTCCGTGATCACATCCGGACTCGAACTACCTTCGTACATCAATACTTATAAACTCATAATGAACTGTCATCGAAGCGTTAAGCGTGCGGACCCTACGGGTTCGAGAACTATGTAGACATGACCTAGAACCATTCTCGGTCAATAACCAATAGCGGAACCTGGATGCCCATATTGGTTCCTACATATTCTACGAAGATCTTTATCGGTCAAACCGCATAACAACATACGTTGTTCCCTTTGTCATCGGTATGTTACTTACCCGAGATTCGATCGTCGGTATCCAATACCTAGTTCAATCTCGCTACGTAAGTCTCTTTACTCGTTCGTAATACATCATCTCACAACTAACTCATTAGTTGCAATGCTTGCAAGGCTTATGTGATGTGTATTACCGAGAAGGCCCAGATATACCTCTCCGACAATCGGAGTGACAAAACCTAGTCTCGATTCATGCCAACTCAACATATACTTTTGGAGACACTGTAGAGTACCTTTATAATCACCCGATTCGTTGTGACGTTTGGTAGCACACAAAGTGTTCCTCCGTAAACGGAGTTGCATAATCTTATAGTTGCAGGAACTTTGTATAAGTCATGAAGAAAGCATAAGCAACATACTAAGCGATCAAGTGCTAAGCTAACAAAATGGGTCATGTCAATCACATCATTCTCCTAATGATGTGATCCCATTAATCAAATGACAACACATGTCTATGGTTAGGAAACATAACCATCTTCGATTAATGAGCTAGTCTAGTAGAGGCATACTAGTGACTATCTGTTTGTCTATGTATTCACACATGTATTATGTTTCCGGTTAATACAATTCTAGCATGAATAATAAACATTTATCATGATATAAGGAAATAAATAATAACTTTATTATTGCCTCTAGGGCATATTTCCTTCAGATTGATCACATTTTTGGGACCGCATCATGGGAGGAGCTGTACCCAACATGCCATCTCACCGCACTAGGGTCAGCGGTGTCAGACCATTGCCCACTCCTCCTCGACCTGAATGTGGATCTGTGCATGGGGCAGAGGTTTAAATTCGAATCGTTCTGGGCGAAGGCGGATGGGTTTTTGCCCACTGTGGAGGTCGCGTGGAACTCTGTGCAGCAGGAGGGCAATCCATATGTTGTGCTGGATGCGAAACTTAGGGCAATGACTAAATGCCTAAAGAAGTGGAGCGATCGCTGGATCAGCAATGTCAAGCTCCAGATTGGGATTGCAATGGAGGTTATCTCTCGCCTCGACTCAGCTATGGACTCGAGAACTTTAACTACTCAGGAACTTCCATTACGGAAACTGCTCAAGCAAAAACTTCTGGGTCTTTGCTCGTTGGAGCGCACCATCGCACGGCAGAGGTCGAGGATTCTGTACCCGAAAGAGGGGGATGCAAGCACGAGCTTCTTCCACCAGCACGCGTGCTATCGGCAGAGGCGCAACACGATGTCCACAATTAGGAATGGAGAGGTGATTGCAACGGGACATGATGAGATTGCGGACGCGGTGGATGACTACTTCTCCCACATGTTTGGAGACGCACCGCCGAGGGCGCACATCATTGATCTTGACTTGATCCAGTTGCCTTCAAGAAACTTGTCGCACCTGGAGGAGCCGTTTACAGAGGAGGAAGTAGCGAAGGTAATCAAGGCAATGCCAAGGGACAAAGCGTCGGGCCCGGACGGCTTCACGGGAAGATTTTATGCATCTTGCTGGCATATAATCAAAGTAGACTTCATGCGGGCGCTAGATGCATTCTACCGCGGTGATATGCGGGGGCTTCAGGCACTCAACAAAGCGATCGTTTCACTCCTGCCTAAGAAGGATGGCGCAGTGGATATAAGAGATTTCAGGCCGGTGAGCTTAGTCCATGGAGTGATCAAGATCTTCGACAAAGTTCTGTCCTTGCGGCTAGCAGGAGAGTTACCTTTCTTGGTGGGGAATCATCAAAGTGCATTTGTGAAAGGGCGATCAATCCATGATAACTTTATGCTTGTGCAGTGCACAGCTCGATGACTCTATGCCCTTAGGGACCCAACCATCATGCTTAAGCTGGACATTTCGAAGGCTTTTGATTCCGTGCAGTGGCCGTTTCTTGTGGAGGTGCTTCGTGCTATGGGTTTTGGTGCCAGGTGGATGGATTGGGTATGTGTACTGCTCTCCACCTCCTCTACTTGGATCATGGTCAATGGAACACCTGGGCGGCCGATCCGGAATTGCATTGGATTGAGGCAAGGCGATCCAATTTCCCCCATGCTTTTCATCACGATTATGGAACCTCTGCAAAAGATGTTTGAGATCGCAACGTCAAGGGGATTATTGGCGCCACTGGCAAGAGCTGGGTTGCAACATCGACTTTCCATGTTTGCGAACGATGTCATGATCTTTGTCAAGCCCCATGAACTGGATATGAACACATGCGCTTCGCTGCCAAGGATCTATGGGGAGGCCTCGGGGCTCCACGTTAATCTCACTAAGAGTGCTGCCTACCCAATCCGGTGCTCAACAGAGATCATGGCCACTGTGGAGCACATTTTGGGGTGCCCGGGTGGATCCTTCCCTTGCAAATACCTAGGACTGCTGCTAACTCTCCGGAAGCAATCGGCTGCACAACTTGAAGGGCTTGTCGATCAACTTGCTGCTGCTCTACCTAGCTGGAAAGCGGGCAAAATGCCGAAGAGTGGACGCCTGCTGCTGATACAGTCGGTCCTTTGCGCAATTCCTATACACACTCTGCTTGCTCTTGATGTGCCGCAAAAGACAGTTGCCGTGCTAAACAAAATCTGTCGTGGGTTTCTCTGGTGCGCCGAGGCGCAAGCCGCGGTGGACAGTGTGCAGTTGCATGGGAGCAGGTGTGCACTCCTAAGTGGGCAGGAGGGCTCGGCCTCCCGGATCTAAAGTGGCTGAACACCGCGATGCAAGCACGCTGGGCATGGTTGCGAGATCGACGCACCGAGCCGTAATGAGTTCCATATTAGAGTGCCGAGGCGTGAAGCGAATATCTGAGCGGCAACTCGATCACAGCTCGGCAATGGACAAGATACCCTCTTCTGGGAAGATAAGTGGCTGGATGGGTGCAAAATTGCAGACTTGGCGCCGACCATCTATGCCAGGGTCAGCAGCAGGGTGCACAACAGCTGCACGGTTGCCCAGGCCTTACCAAACACGAATTGGGCTCGACACATCGGTCCTGAAATGACGGAGCAGATGCTCGATGAATACCTATCGCTATGGGCGGCAACCGCGCGAGTCCACCTTTATCATACAAGACACTTGAAGTGAAATGGACATGGGAGCACTGGTTCATTCTCGACGCGATCGACCTATGCTGCTAAGTTTTGGGGAAGAGAGGTTTCACCTTCAGCAAAGTTCACATGGCGCTCCAAAGCGCCGCTGCACTGCCGCTTCTTCATTTGGCTGGCCATCCAAAATCGGTGCTGGACCTCGGATCGCCTTGCACGACGCGGACTAGACCACCAGAAGCAGTGCCCCCTGTGTAGCCAGGGAGAGGAAAACATTAATCACCTTCTGCTTCATTGCGTATTCACGCGGGAAATGTGGACTGCCATTTTCCACGCTATGGGCAAGCCAGAGTGGATGCCTGAGACGGATCAAACCCTCTCGGAATGGTGTGTGGATAGGGCCACGAGCAGGAGCCAAGACCGGACGATCAACGCTGTTCTCATCCTTGCCCTATGGGAAATATGAAAACACCGAAACGCGGTCATCTTTGACGGAGTTTTGCCTTGTAAAAATGCCGTCATACGTAAGATCACCCAAGAAGGACGCATGTGGCAGCAAGCGGGACTGTTCAAGGTAGTTTCTTTAGCCAAGTGAAAGGGTGGGCTACCGCGGCAAGTTAGCTTGTATAGGGTGTGACCTCTAGTAGGGTGGGAGTCACATTCACCTTTGTAATGTAATGCTAATATGAAGGGGCTCTTTACCCCCGTTTTCTTCTATATAATATAGTACGCACACTCGTGCGTATTCGAGAAAAAAAAATGCAAAATTGGAGCATAGTCGAGCCCAACCTGAACCCGAATCCGAGCCCATACTCACCCAAACCCAGACACAAACCTAAACCAAACCCCCCGGACCAAAAATCTCCGAACCCTCACCGGCAACACCCGCGGTGGCCGCCATGCACGCCTCCGCCCGCTTGCTCCGCCGCCTCTCCTCTTCCTCCTCCGCCCGCTCGCTCCGCCGCCTCCCTCTCCACCCATCACCCTCGCCGCCTCCACATCCATCTCGTCTGCCGCCCCTTCGAACCGTGACCCGCGCCCTCCTTCCCCACCTCGCTGCCCCCCGCTTCTCCACCATCTCTTGCGCATCCACACCCTCTCTCCGCCTAGGTGAATGCGGCGCTCTGGGAACCCCGTCGATACCGTCGGCGGAGGTATCCGAGGGAGAGGAGGAGGTGGAGTCTGCGGCGGCGCGGCATGACACGGACGCGTTCGCGGCGGTGGAGCTCGCGCTGGACTCGGTGGTGAAGGTGTTCACGGTGTCAAGTGGCCCTAACTACTTCCTGCCGTGGCAGAACAAGGCCCAACGCGAGAGCATGGGCTCCGGTAAGCTGCCTATCTTCAGCAGTTTAGCCCCCTGGAGGCCGCGAGTGTGTTTGGGTCCCTGCTACTGTGATAGGTGGCTAGCAGAGAATATACTTTTTGATTTGACGATAGGTAGAGTGTTAAGTTGCTGTGGGATCGGCTTAATTTGCTGATTCAATCGGAGAAAGAGAGTATCTCATATGCAAATTTGTGGTGTTATTTCTTACTGTGTATTTCTGGTAGTATGAACTAAGTAAATGCGGTAGAACGGGATAATAGGAAATTTTAGCTTTGATTTCCCACTATATTACTGGATTGGGTTGTGAACTGTTGAAATATCTATGATGTGAGACAAAAATCTAAAACATAGAAAAATAACGACTTTAGATGTTAACATAATGTGAAAGGTTGGTTATTTTTGGTCCCCTGTGATGTTGAAATGGAGTTCATTCTTTGGGTCATCTGCTAATTTCGCCTCCCTGTTGTAGGCTTTGTAATTTCTGGAAAAAGGATCGTCACAAATGCTCATGTGGTAGCTGATCATACTTTTGTTCTTGTGAGGAAGCATGGATCACCTGCAAAGTACAAGGCGGAAGTTCAGGCTATTGGTCATGAGTGTGATTTGGCTCTTCTTACAGTTGAGAGTGAGGAGTTTTGGGAGGGGATGAACAGCTTGGATCTTGGAGACATTCCATTTTTGCAGGAAGCTGTTGCCGTGGTTGGCTACCCTCAAGGTACGAGTTTGACACTGATATTATTTTTACAGTACTTGATTGTTACTCCCTCCGTCCCATAATATAAGAGCGTTTTTGACACTACACTAGTCACTAGTGTAAAAAACGCTCTTATATTATGGGACAGAGGGAGTAGTTGTCAAACTTGTTAGCCATATTACCTCATCTACAAGTATCCAACTAAGGTTTTGCATACGTAATACCATGACCATCCTGTTTGTGATGGCATAACTGAAACTGGCTAGCAGTGTTTTACTTTGAGTGAGTGAATGAAAATAATATGATTATACACACAGAGACTATGGTACAACTCCATAAAGCATAGTTCATACAAGATTGTGGATAAGGAAAACATCCATAAATTTGGGATTTCTACACTTCTGCAATTATCATAATATTTGTTACACTATTAGCTTGATAATCAATCACGAAAGCAACAGTAGAAAGTAGCCCCTGCAACTTTGGTGTCGCAAATATGCTTCCTAATTTCTTATTACATGATACAAATCAACAAACTACATGACATTACAATGTTATTATAGAATTATAGTATCACTGTGTGTCCTTCTGTTGAACAATGCCATGCCAACCTATGCATTATTTTTGTCATTGGATATGTGATGGTTTCCATATGAATTAGCAGTTTAGCATGGACGGTACGCCATTAGCAAGGTTGGCAATCTTAAGGGCATTGGTTGGTATACCCCGGTTTGGTTTGCAGCCTCACTTCTGGCAATATTCTAGGCCCCACCCGTCACTGACTCAGTAAAGTGTGGCGCAAAATTTGATTGCCTGACCTTAGTCATGTATGGCAAAAAAACGTGGCAAATGTTGACAAGCTTAGTGTATGAACCAAACAGACCCCAAGTCTTATGACTCTTAACTACTCCCTCCGTCCCATAATATAAAAACATTTTTCAAGTTAACATAGCTTGAAAAACGTTCTTATATTATGGGACAGAGGGAGTATTTATTTAGCGTGCTGACTGTGTACTAGGTGGGATCTTAATATGGTAGAATCTTAATATTGTTATGATGTTAAAATCTAAACAGAGTAGTATGATAACTCATAACTGGGATTTGTGCATGATCCTACCAATTCAATTGGTCCTAATAATTAATCATAAGTAATTATTTGCATGTCCTTTTTAATTGTAAAGTTACCCTTGTCATAAAAAAATAGATGTTTGATTTAGACTCTATTTAAAATGAAGGCTCTTAATGTACAACCAAAGTATGTATAGCTGTTGAAATACCTGGTAGATTTTAGAAAATATACATTTGTTTAAGAATCAGATAGGGTCTTAGATTCTACTATGTGATCCCAGGTTGCAATGTTGTTGGGAAATCTCTGATTTGATTTAAGGTACCAATGCTGACAAATTCTACAGTATTTAGGTTCTGATGTTTCAGAAAGTTCACCTACTACTACTATTTTTTATTCAGCTCAGCTCGGCTTCGATGCTGTATTGCTGATCATCTATTTAGACACCTAAAACCATGTAAGAATGTAGACAACTAAATTATTGTTTTCCTGTATGGCGCAGGTGGAGACAATATCTCTGTCACCAAGGGGGTTGTTTCTAGAGTGGAACCAACACAGTATGCCCATGGTGCGACTCAGCTCATGGCTATACAAATAGATGCAGCTATTAATCCAGGCAATAGTGGCGGGCCTGCAATCATGGGCGATAAAGTGGCTGGAGTTGCTTTCCAAAATCTGTCAGGAGCAGAAAACATTGGGTGAATACTCCACTATTTAGGTCTTGCGCCAATAGAACCTTTGTTTTACCTGGAATTTTGTGCGTAACCCTTTTCTTTGCAGGTATATTATACCTGTGCCTGTAATTAAGCGTTTTATTTCTGGTGTGGAAGAGAGTGGCAAATATTCTGGGTTTTGTTCTCTTGGGATATCTTGCCAGGCCACTGAGAACATCCAAATAAGAGAGTGCTTTGGTATGCGGCCTGAAATGACTGGAGTGTTAGTCAGTAGAATAAATCCTCTGTCTGACGCTTACAAAATTTTGAAGAAAGACGATATCCTTCTCGAGTTTGATGGCGTGCCTATTGCGAATGATGGGACAGGTGAGCTTAAAACTTCCCATGCATTGGCAGCCATTTTGTGTCGCAAATTTTGATTTCTTATATGTTTTCTGTTTATCATGTTATTTTAAGACCATCATTTGGCATACTCTGCTGCACGTTTTTGCATTGCTGGTCGATGAATCTATTCATGCGCTACTCCGAAACATGAAGCATCCTGGCATTTCAGGGTCGACAACTGATGATCATGATCTCTTTTAATACTTGCAGTTCCATTTCGAAATAGAGAGAGAATCACCTTTGATCATCTTGTGTCTATGAAGAAGCCTGAAGAAACAGCCGTTATCAAAGTACTAAGAGATGGCAAAGAGCATGAATTGAATGTGACACTTAAACCTGTAAGGCTTTGCAATCTTACTTGTACATTTTATTCGAGCTTCTTATTAACCAGGGTGCATTTTATTTGAGAGGTTGGTACTAAATATAAGAATGACGGGATGTTGTTCTCCCTGTTTAGTGTTTGTTAGTAGTACTTAGTTTCCTCAGAGTCAAACATGGTGATTGAATCCACCTTGACTGAACTGAACCGAATCCTAATACAATACATACCTACGAAAGTAACATCCATCTCAATACTTATCACCTATTTTAGAACTCATCCCACAACTATGAAGTCCGTAACACATCTGATTCACTACATTAGCCCAGTGCGTTCAGCCTGTCTACCTTTTCTACAGCTAGTTGGATAGGACTGGATATGGTCAGATTTATGGACAGCCCCGCTCATCTTTTATGCAGGTTAAACAGTAATCCGCAAAAGTGGGTCCATCTTGTACAAACTAACCCCCAGGCTTAGGCTTTGCATTTATCATTTCCGTTGGTTCCTGTCACCATTTTTGACCTCGTGCTTCTCCTTTTCAGTTTTCACATGTACAGTGAAGTGATCTTATACATGTGATTCTTCTTATGCAGTTGCAACCTTTGGTTCCTGTACATCAATTCGATAAACTGCCCAGCTACTACATCTTTGCTGGTTTTGTTTTTATCCCGCTGACCCAGCCTTATCTCCATGAATTTGGGGAGGACTGGTACAACACTTCGCCACGCCGACTGTGTGAACGGGCACTGAGAGAGCTTCCGAAGAAGGCTGGCCAGCAGTTAGTAATATTATCTCAGGTACTACTGCACTAATTCAATCTCCTCATGCCTCAGTTTCCAGTTTCATGATCTTGTTAGAAAACCTCTTGCATTCACTTACCATGTATTTTTGCATAACTATCTTTTTACTGATCAATCTTTTTTTTGAGGTGTTTTACTGATCAATCTGCGTTGCAGGTCCTAATGGATGATATTAATGTTGGTTATGAAAGGCTGGCTGAACTCCAGGTCTTCTTCGATAAGAAAATCCTATTATTACACACCACATCCTTAGTGACCTTTGTAGTTTTCTGAACTGACCAGGCTTCATGATATGAGCAGGTAAAGAAGGTGAATGGTGTTGAGGTTGAGAATTTGAAGCATTTGTGCAGTATCGTGGAGAACTGCACTGAAGAAAACTTGAGAATTGATTTGGACGATGAGCGGGTGATCGTCCTGAAATTTCAGAACGCGAGGCTTGCCACGTCTCGGATCCTCAAGCGGCACAGGATTCCATCAGCCATGTCAAACGACCTTGTCGATGACCAAGCGAGCAAAGGTGAGACTGAGGCGTCATGCACAAGCTGACACATTTCCGTAGACGTAGCTACACAGTTTCTGCGGAAGCACCGATGTTAGCTCGGTTGTCTTTCCAGAGACAGATGAGGTAGGCCGAGGACTGCTGGAGTCACCCATGAGCCCATCGGTTTCAGCGGGCTCCAGTTTGGCTGATTCAGTTTTGACGGAAGGAAGAGGAGGTCTTCAGCAAATAAGAAGAACCCAAGTTCTTCAGGCTGAGTTGTAACACCATCATTCTTTGCTTCCCTCCCAACTATTTATCATTCTTTCTTTCGCCACTGCATGGGTTTTGGCACCCTTATGTTAAATTCAGATTATGTATCATCACGAAAGCAGAACATAGGAGATATGAGTTTCAAGAACCAAGACACTTCGTTCCATACTGTACAAGTAAAAAAGTAGAAGAAGGGCCGAGTTTCAAAAAAAAAAAAAAAAAACTGTACGAGTTCTGCTGACATGTTAATTTTTTGGATGCTGCGGATGAATTTATAGAAAAAAAATATTAGCAGAGAAGGGGAAACCCAAGTGTTTGTTTCCGGCTGTCGTGTAATGCTTCAATTGTTTTTTTAGGGGGATTTGTTCCATTTTCGTAATGTATTACAGCTAACGATATCCGCCTTGGATGACCAGACTGTTTAGGGGGACTGGGGAGTATACGGGTTCACAGTTTCGAAGGCTGAATTTGGAATCTCTCCTGACGCAGCTTGGTGTGTTAATTTGATCATCAAGGGTCACACCTGACTGACAATCCCATTTTGCAAGGATGGCCATCTTCAGTATCTCTGATATAAACGATTTTTAATTGCCATTTTTGTGATTGACAAATAATTACAGGTGATCTTCCCCCGTAACATCCGATGTGTAACTAAAACCACGACAAGAATTATGGAACGGAAGTACATGAGTTCTTTTCCGAACATCTGAAATGCTCGAAATAAAAATGAATTTGGACGCCGATAAGTGCCACACGTGTGGCACAATGACCACCCGACCACACGGCGCTGTGTGGCATGCACGCATGCAGCCCACACGACGTTGTGTGGGCGAACACTGAAACTGCCCACACGTGTGGCAGGAAAGGCAGCTGGACCAAACAAATTGCTCGGGACGATCGCTCTCCCCGCCCGCACGATTTCATGCAGTGCGATGGCTGCCACCACCGCGAACGTCTATCGTATCGGCCCTACAGGCCTTCTCTATATTGGGCCCTACAATCTTACTAAAGAAAAAAAAGTCCAGATTTTTCTTCTGCAACAAAAAAAGCCTACGATGCCATCCAACAAATTTAAAAGTAGAAAAAACCATTTGAATTTCCAGAAAAGTTGCCACTACATTTATGACTCGCCATCATGTTATTTTTTACAAAAATGGCAGGGTTTACCAAAACATATTAAATTGTCATGGCAGAAAGAAAATATGTTTCAAAAAATGACATGAACTAAAATGTTCAATAGATCATCATCCATACAGTATAAGTTCCATGATGCATAGGCTATATTTGCCATGGACCATGGCAACTTTGTTGAAAAATGTTCTATATATCATGATACATAGACTAAAAAATGCATAGACTTTCATGGCATGATAAACAAATAAGATCATAGTTTTGCTGTGATAGTAAAGCCCAGATTTACCATCCTATAAAACAGAAAGATGAATTTGCCGTAACAGATAAGAGTGACAAATAAACTAGTACTAAAAATCCCAATGGTTCAAACCGAAAAAATGTCGTCGTACCTACAAGCAAAATTTTCCATGGTCAAAAGATCTTTTTTATATTAGAAAAATGAACTGAAAAGGAAAAGTTCATGGCAATTTGCATATGTATCATGGGCGGAAAAAAGTGGATTAAAACATTTGTGTATGTTTTTCCGTGCCAATCAAACAACACAAAAAAAAGATTAAAATTGCCATGGCAAATGCATATAAAAATTTACCGTGGGATTTTTGTCAAAATTGACATGCTTATATATGATTTCTTTGCCATGATTGTGAAATAATAAAAAAAGATATCAAAAACTGCCAAGGCAAAAACATGTTCCGTGGTATTTTATCCAAACTTGCCATCTTTGTGTAATTAATTGCCGTGCATATAAAACAACACGAAAAGAAAGAATAAAAAATGCAATGGCAAAAAGCGTATTCTAATTTGCCGTGGAATATGTAATCAAATTTGCCATGCTAATATAAAAAAATTACCGTGAATGTGAAAAAAAAACAAAAATGATCAATAGTTGCCATGGCAAAAGCATGCTCAAAATTGCCATGGTATTTTACTAAAATTGCCATGATTGTGAAATAATAATAAAAATTTAAAAAATCATGGCAAAAGCATGTTCAAAACTGGCCATGGTATTTTACCAAAAATTGCCATCTTTGTGTAATTAAATTGCCGTGTATGTGAAACAACACGAAAAGAAGATCAAAATTGCCATGGCAATGCATATTCTAATATGCCATGGATTTTTTTTATCAAATTTGCAATATTGTGAAATATTACAAAAATGATGAGTAGTTGCCATGGCAAGGGAATGTTCAAATTTGCCATGGTATTTTACCAAATTTTGCCATATTTGGTGTCATTAATTTGCCGTGTAATGGAAATAACACAATAAATTGTCAAATTTGCCATGGAAAAAATGTATATTCGAATGCCATGGCAAAATGCATATTCAATTTTTTTGTGGTTTTTTTATCAAATTTGCCATGCTTATGTAAAAAAAGTTGCCACGAATGTGAATTATACAAAAAATGATAAAAAATTGCGATGGCGAAAAGCATGTTCAAACTTGCCATGGTGTTTAACCAAGACTTGATATCTTCTTTGGTATTAAGTTGCCGTGTATGTGAAACAACACAAAAATCGCCGTGAACATGGCAACATATTAAACTACATTTGCCATGCTCTCATAGAAATCAAATTGCCATGTCGCAAAGAAAAAACATGGCAACGCATCATATATTTACATGGCAACACAAACCTTTTGTTAGTTCCGTGGCAACACATCATGGCAAAACTAAAAAGTTGAGTTGCCATGGCAACTAAAAACTAAAAGGTTTGGCATTTTGATAAAAATAACACGGCAAATTTGAATGTGTTTTTGCCATGGAATTATTTTCCATCATTTCTTTGTGCTATTTTTATCCGTGGCAAATCGGTTTTTTTTCCATGACCAACACTCTAGTTAGCCATGGCAAATCTGTAACTTTTTTTCACATGACAAACACTCTAGTTAGCTCCAATTTGCCATGGCAACTATACCATTGGGATGAGGGTAAATGTGCCACCTGAACTAACTTGCCTCTTCAAAAATTAAGAGCAAAAATCATCATATTCCTCAACACGCTGCACAAACCATCAAGCAAAAATGGTAAAGGCATACTAGAAAAGCCATAGGAGAGATGGCAAACGTACCGTATGTGCTGGCTGGCCCATACATGCAATGGTGGAGCTCACCGTAGAAAAGCGACGCATAAGAATCGCTCCAGCTTGGGCGCGTGCTACGCTAGACGGCGGCGCACAGCAGCACCACGAGCCGCGGGAGCTCGCCTCGAGCGTGCAGCTCGACCACCAGCTGCCACTGCCCGGGCGCATCAACACCCGCCGAATCGCCCAAGCGGCCGCCCGACGAGGAGGATGCAAAACTCATGGCGGACACTGCTGCGCCCACAGCCGCTCCCATTAGCACCCGCCGCATCTGGAAGCGCCCTGCCGTCTCGAGGCCCCCGCGCCCGGAGAGAGCCAGCCCGGAGATAGCGGTGGTGACCTCCGCCCGCCGGGCCACCCCCACGACGGAGACGTCGTCGCATGCTCTGCCGTCCGTGGCGTGGCTATCGCCTCCCTTGCATCGGTGCCTCGATGACCTAGCCGCCGCAGCCACCTTCCCGCACGGGATCTGAAGAAGTTTGTCGTGTTTTAGAATTTTCCAGAATTTAACAAGTAAATTTGGCATGGCAATGTAGGTACTAAATTTGCCATGGCAAGTGAAAACTATATATTGCCATGGCAATGAAAAGTGTAGAATCTGCCATGGATGTGTAGTTACATTTGCCATGTCAACAAAGATAGAATTGCCATTACAAATATAAAAACAGCAAAATTTGAAGAACCTGCCATGAGAGCAATACAAAGGAAAGCTGAAATTTGCCATGTTCGGGAAACATGAATGTGATGGACTTCATGAGATCAAAAATGCACAATAAAAACACATAAACACATGGCAACAAAATAACACTTATATGACAAAATGGCACGGACGACTGTATGATCCTCTGCATGAAGATTTAAATTGCCATGGCAACTACTATGTCCCATCCAATACTAAAAACATGAAAGAATACAGATTGAAAATTACCATGGCAACTATGGATGGGAGGATTTATATCAAAAACTCTCACAAACATCATATTGAAAAACGAAAACAAAAAACTGATCATCAATTGACAGTGATCATCGCACTAAATAATTGGGCACCTTGGCACAGGTTGTTCATTTATGAAACAAACAAAGCTTCTAAATGCTAAACAGGGTAAGGTATAATGAAGGTTTAGCTAAGTGAATTACAATGTGGCTCACAACACAAATTACATGATGCTGAAACACAACGCAAGTGCTCTGACAGTCCAAATCTGGCAACTCCGGCCACAGTTGCCGGCCACGAATTCAACAGGCACAACGCCTCTGTATATCGATATTGAGGGAAGGAAGCAGGGGTAAGACGCAGCTCACCTTGGGGACGTGCTGGTGAGCATGGGGGAGCCCAGGGAAGCAGGACGGCAACAGGAACTAGAGGAGAGCATCGATGGCGAGCCCGCCTCCACTGCGCTCGCCCGCCTCACACACGCGACGCCATCCTTTCGTCGGTGGAACTCCTCTCTGCAGTGGCCCTCCTCGGCTCCGTTGCCACCAGCCATGGAAACGGCTGCACGGGGGAGGTTAAGATGTCAGGCACGCCGTGCGCTTCCACGCTGAGGGAGTCCCGGGCTAGGGGGTGTCCGGATAGCCGGACTATCATCACGGCCGGACTCCAAGACTATGAAGATACAAGATTGAAGACTTTGTCCCGTGTCCGGATGGGACTTTCCTTGGCGTGGAAGGCAAGCTTGGCGATACGGATATGTAGATCTCCTACCGTTGTAACCGACTCTGTGTAACCCTAACCTATCTGGTGTCTATATAAACCGGAGGGTTTTAGTCCATAGGACGAACAACAATCATACCATAGGCTAGCTTCTAGGGTTTAGCTTCCTTGATCTCGTGGTAGATCTACTCTTGTACTACCCATATCATCAATATTAATCAAGCAGGAGTAGGGTATTACCTCCATCGAGAGGGCCCGAGCCTGGGTAAAAACATCGTGTCCCTTGTCTCCTGTTACCATCCGCCTAGATGCACAGTTCGGCACCCCCTACCCGAGATCCGCCGGTTTTGACACCGACATTGGTGCTTTCATTGAGAGTTCCTCTGTGTCGTCACCGATAGGCCCGATGGCTCCTTCGATCATCAACAACGACGCGGTCCGGGTGAGACTTTTCTCCCGGACAGATCTTCGTATTCGCGGCTTTGCATCTGCGGGCCAATTCGCAGCCATCCGGAGCAGATCGAAGCTATGCCCCGCCATCGTGTCAGATTTAGAAGTTTAAACTATACGGCCGATATCCGCAGAGACTTGATCTTCGACGGATTCGAGCCGCAGCCAAGCGTGCCGCCTTGTCTCGATTGGCATGATCTAGCTCTGCACCGAACAAAGGCCACGAGGCCGCATCAAAGATCCGCTCCGACCCTTAATCCGGGCCGGATTCCCGATCGAGGACGAGTGGTTGGACACCGCCTCGGGGCTACAATTTCTCGACGATTGAGCCAAACTCTATCCCATCGCTGCGAAGACCTCGACTCGGTGCCGAACTCCTTTCCGGACTCAACCCTCCGCTACTGTGCTAATCGAATCCGATTGGGCGCGGTCATGGAGTTCACGGTCATGACATCTTCAAAGACTCACCCTTTGGCGACATCCTGAATTCACTAAAGTCTCTCTTTATCCGGAGAGCCCTGGCGGACTACGGTCGAAGGTTGGGATGCGACGACGAAGAAATTCAACGCCCACCCACCACCCACTTCGTAGCCACTGTCGAAACCTTACACGACGTGCTCGATTTCGACTCCGAAGACATCGACGGTATGGACGACGATGTAGGAGACAACAATGAACCAGCACCTATAGGATGCTGGGCAACCACCTCATCCCATGATGTATACATGGTGGATACACCTAAAGGAAATGAAGACGAGGAACAACGGGATGCTACGAAGGATAAATCCCTCGGCGCAGTCAAAGCGGCAACGTAAACGCCGAACAAAGTCCCGCCTCAACATAGACCCAGCCATAGAGCAGGGCGAACCGGTGGACAACGAACAAGCTATCGGCAATCGTCCAACAAGACAACTTGATAAACAATCTGTCCCGGCGAAGACAACAGTCCGGACGATCTCACGCCGGACAAACTATTGGAGCAAATGACCTCCGAGAAAAGGCTCGTCGCCATCGCTGCAGCGTAGCCTGAAAAAGCGTAGCGGAAGCTCAAAACAGCGGAAGATGCACTCAGGATCGATGGAGCAAAGTATTCAGCACCGCAGACAAGTACGGGCGACGATCGCCGAACAAAGAGCTACCCAAAAAGAAAGCTACTGCCCAAATTCGACGAGGAGGCCTTAGAGCCCCCACAATTAAAAAGTAAAAAGGCCACCCGGTCGGATGGACGACCCCACGACAAAAAGAGAGCGGCGAATGGCGCCGCACACAAGCCAATATGCGATCTGCATAAGGATTCACATCAAAAGGATGGCCCAGTTAGGTCCATCTATGGGCCAAGAAAGCAGGCTCGTCAAAGCAATGCAACACGCCAAAATTCCAAAGATCACGGCACACCCAAATATAGGGGCGCCGCACACCCCCTATGTTTTACCGATGAGGTGCTGGATCATGAATTTCCAGCGGGATTCAAACCCGTAAATATAGAGGCATGCGACGGAACAATGCACCACGAGTGCGGATCGAGGATTACATCCTCCACATACACATGGCTAGAGGAGATGATCTCCACGCCATAAAATACTTACCCCTTAAACTCAAAGGGCCAGCTCGGCATTGGCTTAAAAGTCTCCTCGAAAATACCATTGGAAGCTGGGAAGAGCTCGAGGATACGTTCGGGCAAATTTTCAAGGGACATACGTCCGCCCTCCGGATGCAGACGATTTAAGTCACATAACTCAACAGCCCGGAGAGTCAGCCCAGAATTCGGAACAGGTTCCTTACTAAAAGAACCAAATAGTCGATTGTCAGGACGCCAAGCCCTAGCAGCCTTCAAACACAACGTCCGAGACGAATGGCTCGCCAGACACCTCGCCAAGAAAAGCCAAGAACAATGGCCGATTAACAAGCCTCATGACCCGCTTTTGCGGGAGAGGAAGCTGGCTAGCAAGATGCAGCACCAACACCCAAGTACATCCAAAATCAGGGATGGAAATGGAAACCACGGCGCAACAAGGACCAGCGCGGATTAAAGGAATGGTCCAAAGAGCGCGGTCAACGCCGGATTCAAAAGCTCACGCGGAACAACAAAAAGCTGCCCTTAAGGACAATAGTGATGAGCTATCCAACTTCAACAAAATTTTGGACAAGATATGTCAAATCCACAAGACTCCGGAGGCTCGCTAACCATACCCACGTAAATTGTTGGGTCTTCAAACAGTCCGCAGATCAACGCCGAACACAAGGGGCTCGACACACCAAGTGAAGATGACGACGAGCACCACAAGCGAGTCCGGAAAACAAAAGAATTTCCCACAAGAGGTTAAAACAGTAAACTCACTTCACGTGATCAAAGGGAAAAAGAGCGGCGCCCACTAAAAGGCGCGCCGCTGCCGTTGTCAAAACCAATCACCTTCGACCATCGGGACTATTCGAAAATATCCGAACGCAGGATGGACTGCCTTGATATTGGATCCTATAATCGACGGATTCCAATTTACACAAGTCCTCATGGATGGCGGCATTGACATAAACCTGATATATCAGTACACAATCCGCAGGATGGGGATAAACCTAACCAGAATTCGCCGTAGCAACACCTCCTTTAAAGGAGTAATGCCAAGCCCATATGCCCATTGTACGGGCTCCATACTGCTAGAAGTTGTGTTCGGTTCATCCGACAACTTCCGTCGCGAAAGGTTAATCTTCCATGTCGCCCCGTTTAAAAGTAGCCATCAAGCACTATTGGGACGCGAAGCTTTCGCCCGCTTTAACGCAATACCGCATTACGCATCACTAACACTTAAAATGCCCGGTCCACGCGGCATCATCTTGTTAAGAGGAAGTATTAAGTGTTACTCGAGCACGGAAGAACGGGAGACTGCCTTGACAGCCCCACACCTATCCGGCTCCGCTAGGCAAAGAACCTGAATTGGTCATTCAAACCCCGGACACGGCTAGACGAGTCCGACGCCTACTAGCGGCATACCCCCATACAAGGGGCTGCACGCATATATCATAAGAGACACTAAAGCTCAATTTTATTCACTTCTTCGAATCGTACTCTGTTTATTTAATATTAAGTACATCTTTCGCACGATCCTTTTTCTTTTAAACTAAGTTCCTCTCTTTTACAGATGAACAACGTGCTACACCTGTCCAGCATACGGCACAACAGAGACACATGTGCAGACGTGCAGTAGGGACCCGTTGCAAGGATTCTTTTCAGATTAAGACCCTGCGTAAACCTTTTTTACTGTCTCTTGTTGATATACATCCCCCGGTTTCTTACTATAACCGAGGAGGAGGCTGGCGTTTTGGCATTGGCCGCACCAGAATTTTTGCGTGCACGGACACCAGGGCTTAGGGCATTATTCTGCCCGCTTTTTTAAAGACCGAATACCTTAGGGAGTGTTCGCGCCTCGAAAGTTAGGCCTTATATGCATCAGCTCAATCATGTCTTTGGTCAAATGTTGGGTTTGCCTGCTCCTGTTTTGCTGCCTTATGTTCCGCTTTTATCGGCTAACGCGGCACCGGAGAACTATCTGCGATTGTGCCCGGTTCGCCGGTGAGCACCTCAAGAGAGAAAGCCAAAACCGACCGTCATGATATAGCGAGAGACTGGTCAACCACTCGATGACTCATCGAATGTTTAGGATTCCTCCGCATTAACGAAGGACGGTTTTCGGTCGGCACATGCGCACTTCGAATTCGGAGAGTGCGGTGCCCAGTGGGCTATATAGTAGCCCCACCTCGAACTCCTATGGCTAAGTGAAAGTGATAAAGCATTATAGTCCGGTTGCCTGGTTTGCTACGCTATCACCTCCTTAACAGGACCAAGACGTTGGATTAAGTGTGAAAAGCGCTTTCTTTGCAAACACCCCCGCACTATGTGCGTGGGGGCTGAAGCCAAGGACTGCCATCTTTCAGGTTATATACACATATACATAAACGGCCGCATAGGGAGTAGTTTACTACTTGAACGCACAAGTATAAAAAGCTCTTATATTATATTGAAACATTGTTTTCACAAATCATACATGTCATTTAAACATAATATCCTTCAAGCACTGCGTCTCTATTAAACGAGCGCCCGGAAGGACTTCTTCAAAGTAGTGCTCGGCAGTACTCGCTTCGTCCAATCTTGGGATGCAACGTCGGTGGTCTTCATCTCGCCAAAGATGTCTTGACACGGGCCGAGCCATCCGCGCCCCTCAATACACGCCGATCGCTTCATTGCGTCGATATGCGGTACCGCACCAAGGAACTGCTGCACTAAACCAAAATAGCTCTTGGTTGGGGTCCGCCGCCACAAGTGAGTCAAGACATGCTTCATGGCAAATCCGGACAATCGGTTCAGCTCGGCCCATTCGCCAACCGATCGATCGATGGCGAGAGACGCCCGGACTATGGAATTGCGACCAATATAGCTCTTCCTTCAGTGCCCCTTCGGCCCCGAAGTGCTCAACAGCGTCATAGCGCAACGCCGCCAAGTCCATATAAGCATCCTCCGAACTCCACAACTTATCCAACTGAGCATACTTTGGATCCGTATATTTCCTCCGCAGCAGAAATGGTTTTCCAGCCGCAATTGCCCCGGCCTGACTCAGCTCCTCCTTGGCAGCTGTCGGTGTCAAAACCGGCAGATCTCGGGTAGGGGGTCCCGAACTGTGCGTTTAGGCGGATGGTAACAGGAGACAGGGGACATGATGTTTTTACCCAGGTTCGGGCCCTCTCGATGGAGGTAATACCCTACTCCTGCTTGATTAATATTGATGATATGGGTAGTACAAGAGTAGATCTACCACGAGATCAAGGATGCTAAACCCTAGAAGCTAGCCTATGGTATGATTGTTGTTCGTCCCACAGAGTCGGTTACAATGGTAGGAGATCTACATATCCGTATCGCCAAGCTTGCCTTCCACGCCAAGGAAAGTCCCATCCGGACACGGGACGAAGTCTTCAATCTTGTATCTTCATAGTCCAGGAGTCCGGCCAACGGTAAGAGATCGGCTATCCGGACACCCCCTAATCCGGGACTCCCTCAGTAGCCCCCGAACCAGGCTTCAATGATGATGAGTCCGGCGCCTTGATTGTCTTCGGCATTGCGAGGCGGGTTCTTCTCCGAATTCCATATACTTGTCGAATAGTGTCCGGCTTCTGATAAATGCTGCGCTCCTCGGCTTCTATGCCCAATAATGGCCATCTTCCACGTGTTTGAATGAATGCGAACAGCCAGGGTATTTTTACAATTACCCCCCTAGCCGCGCAAATGAGCCGCCTATAAAAGGGGCAAGGATCTAGATCTGAGTCACACCATCCCTCCTCTGCGAGCTTTCATCAGAGCGCCTCTGACCAAAGCCCATTCCATCATGGACGGTCGACGCTGCTCCTCTTCTCGCTCCCAAATTCACCAGAAATTGGGAGAGATGCTCATCCGCATAGCGAGCTAGTTATACCCAAGCCAAGGGATTTCTCCCCCCGGCCTTCATGGTTCCGGTTCGAGCCGGACTTGCCACCTACAAGGGCGGAAAGCAAGCGGAGAGCGTCCCCGATCCCTCTAAAAGAGAGCGGGTATGCTTCATCTCTTATCTAGTAAGAGGCCTCGGATTTCCCATTCATCCGTTTCTCCGGGGGCTCTTGGAGTTCTACGGCCTCCAATTGCACCACCTTACTCCTGCCTCCATCCTGCACATCGCGGGCTTCGTGGCCCTTTGCGAACTATTCTTGGGCGTCAAGGCTCATTTTGGACTGTGGAAGAGAATATTCTGCCTAGTACCCTGTTCTCATGATGGGTCAATATATCAAGTGGACGGAGCCGAGCTATGGCGCATCGCCGGGACCGGATACCTATCCGGAACCCCAAAGAAGGCGTCCGAAGACTGGCCTTCGGAATGGTTTTATATGGAGGACGTCCCGCTGCCGGATCCTGTTCGGATCGGCCTTCCGGAGTTCAGCAATGCTCCTCTAAAGAAGCGCCTAAGCTGGCGCCCTCGGATCCCCCGGAGAGAAGATGACCGGGACGTTCGTTATTTGATGAGCCGAATAAGGTTACTGGCTCATGCCGGATTGACCATGACAGGAGTCATGGCAATCTGCATTATGAGGGGAGTCAGCTGCTCCAATCTGAGGCCACCCATGTGGGACTTCAACGGGAGGACGGTGCCACCGTCATGGCCAAAAGGGCGTGGATCGGTCACCGAACTGGTGAAGATCTTGTCTGCCATGTACAAAGGAGAGGAGGAGGATTTCCTTCGTATCAACCCACTGAAGGAGTGTCACGCCCAATATGCGACCCTATCCAAAAGGAACTCGAAGGTCCCACCAAGGATAGACCCGCATATTGAAACGCTTTGGCAAGGTGGATATCATTACATCAACATTACATAATACATAGGGATACATACAAAAGGGCATACAATGCCACATGAATACAACATCACATCATACAAGATCAACATCCGACTACGGATGAAACATAAACAGAAACTCAAACAATATCCACCCTGCTAGCCCAGGCTGCCGACCTGGAACCTGTCCCCTGATCGAAGAAGCAGAAGAAAAGCTCAACGCAAGCAAGCATCGCTCTCGCGTCATGATCATCGCATAACCTGTACCTGCAACTGGTGGTGTAGTAAACTGTGAGCCACGAGGACTCAGCAATCCCATTACCATGGGTATCAAGACTAGCAAAGCTTAAATGGGAAAGGAAAAAGGGGTAAAGTGGTGAGGTTGCAGCAGCGACTAAGCATATATGGTGGCTAACCAACGCAAATGAGAGCGAGGAGAGAAACAAAGGAACGGTCGTCAACTAGTAATGATCAAGAAGTGATCCTGAACTCCTACTTACGTCAGACATAACCCAGAAACCGTGTTCTCCTCTCGATCAACCCCGAAAAGAGATACTCACGGTTACGCACACGGTTGGTGTATTTTAATTAAGATCAACTTCGGGTTTTCTACAACCGGACATTAACAAATTCCCATCTGCCACATAACCGCGGGCACGGCTTTCGAAAGTTCAAACCCTGCAGGGGTGTCCCAACTTAGCCCATGATAAGCTCTCGCGATCAACGAAGGATATTCCTTCTCCCCGGGAAGACCCGATCAGTCTCGGAATCCCGGCTACAAGACATTTCACAGCAATAAAACAAGTCCAGCAAAGCCGCCCGATGCGCCGACAATCCCGATAGGAGCTGCACATATCTCGTTCTCAGGGCAACACCGGATGAGACATCCTACGAGTAAAACCAAACCTCGAGTTGCCACGAGGGGCCCCAGATCTACTCGGTTCGGGCCAGACTTAGAGAAGCACCGGTCCGGGGGCTAATAAAGATGACCCTCGGGTTGGCCGACCCAAGGGAAAGGGTGTAGGTGGTGGTGAGGCAAATGGTAAAACCAAGGTTGGGCCTTGCTGGAAAAGTCTTATTCAAAGCGAACTGTCAAGGGGGTCCCATAAATCACCCGACCGCGTTAGGGACGCAAAATCCGGGAACATAACACCGATATGACGGAAACTAGGGCGGCAAGAGTGGAACAAAACACCAGGCATAAGGCCGAGCCTTCCACCCTTTACCAAGTATATAGATGCATTAATTAAATAAGATATATTGTGATATCCCACCAAGTAAACATGTTCCAACAAGGAACAACATCTCCATGTTCCAACAAGGAACAAACTTCATCTTCCCCTGCAACTAACAACGCTATAAGAGGGGCTGAGCAAAGCGGTAACATAGCCAAACAACGGTTTGCTAGGAAGGGTGCAACAGGTTAGAGGTTCATGACAATTTGGGATGGCTTGATAAACAGGTAATAGGTAGCGCAGCATAGCGATAGAACGAAGCAACTAGCATAGCAATGATAGTAATGAGATCCAGGGTAGCGGTCATCTTGCCTGAAATCCCGCAAGGAAGAAGAACGAGCCCATGAAGAAGAATGAACGGAAGTAGTCGAACGAATCCTCACAATCGCAACATTACCGGAACCGAGAAGCAACACCGGAAAGAAACAAACAACATAGTAAAAGCACAAGCATAAACATGGCACGATGCACAAACAAGTATGATGCATGTCCGGTTTAATGAGGCATGGCATGGCAAAGTGCAACAAAATAATACTACAAATTAAGTGGAGCTCAATATGCAACGAGTTGCATATTGACAAAACACCACAATGACATATTTAGTTTGATCTCGTTTAGGTACACAACAATATTAAATGTTGTTAAACATGGCAAGAGGTGAAGCATAAATAAACTAACTATTTAGGCAAGTTTAAATGAGGACGGAAATAAGAAACAACAATTCCGGAAAATCCTCATGAGCAATATTTTAGATTCGGTACTGTTCTGCCCTAAAACATATTTTATTGTTGTTAAACAGCAAAATAAAGTGGACCATGTTAAACTAGGCATTTTTCTACCCCATTTACATATAAAGAACATTTAATTCCGAGTTACGGTTATTTAGTTATGAATTAAATCATTTTAGCATGGCATATTAGCAAATCAATGCAAACATCAATTTAAATATTTTAAACATGGATGGAAGTGACATATTATTAATCTACACAATTTTCTGAGCATTTTACATATATAAATTATTTTAAACCGATGCACGGTTAATTACATATTGATGCATGAACATAAGGGGGTTTTCTGAAAAACTGCAGTCTCTGGATAATGTCTAAATTCGCAGAAACTGGAAAAAAACATTACATGGGCCGAAACTACTGGGCGCAGGACACCAGCAGCAGTAGCAGAATCGGGCCAAGCCCAAGTAGGAACAGAGGAGGGGGGTTGGGGATCTGCTCACCATGGCCAAGGCCCGGGCGGTGGAAGAGGCGCTGGGCCGGGAGCTGCTCACATCGGGCCTTGCCCGGTTCGGTGGATGCGGCTGAGGCGCGCTGGGCCTCGCGATGCTGGGCTGGAGCTGGGGAGCTGGGTCGGTGGAAGGAGGCAGGCCGACGCAGCGGCTCGAGTCAACGCGGGCGAGCAGAGGCGCTGGCTGCGCGCATCTTCTTTACTGAAGAACCGCGACAGCAGCAGCAGGTTCAGGGCGACGGAGGGGAGGAACGGCTGCCGGCGACGAGCGGAACACGGGGACGACCGGATCCAAGGCGGGGAGGCGCGACGGGAAGCAGGGGCAGTTGGATCCGGCGAGGTGGTGGAGGCGCTGGCTGGCTCGGCGCGCTGCATCTCGTGCACGAGGAGAAGCCGAGGAGGCTCGGCGTCCATGGCGGCGCTGCTGCGGCAGCACGGGCACGTCTTGTAGAAGATCGGGGCGACAGCGGGGCTCCGGAGGAAGGAGGTCTGACGGGGCCCGAGGGCACAGGGCGTCGGGGTGGCCGGATCCCGGACGCGGGAGGTCGCCGGTGTCACGTCCCCTGCCGGATCGAAGCAGAGGCGGCCGGCGGACTTGGAGCTCCATGGCGCGGAGGAGCTTCTGCGGATGCTCGGGACGGAGTTGGTGGCGTGCGAGGCGGCAGCTGAGGCTGGACACCGCGACGAGGTGCTCGGCATCAAGGGACGAAGGGGCTGGACGGTCCCGAGGCTCTTCGGCGTGGATCGGCCGGGAACCACGACGACGCAACATGCGGGAGCTACGGGAGGCCATCCATGGCGGCGCTGTGAAGACAACAGAGAGAGAGAGAGCAGCGTGAGAGAGAGAAGGCGAACCAGGAGGGGAAAGGAGCAGGCACGGCGGGAACTCATCTCCGGCGAGGTCCGGTCGCCGGCGGGTTGCGAGGAGGCGCGGCTTTGCTGTGGTTGGGCGACGGCGGAACACAAGGGAGTTGGCCGACGAGGATCTGGTCTGTGGGTGTGGGCTGAGGTGGTTGGTACAGGGGGAATGAGAGGATCCCGAGGTGGGAAATGGGTGCGGCGGCGGCGGCTGGGAGGATGGATTGGACAGGTCCCCTAGATTTTAGGGTTGGGATGATTTGGTAGGTGATGGTCTTATATAGCAAGAGGATTTTTAGAAACGAGTATTTGGTCCCTCCGATCAAAACCGGACGGTCGGGAAAAATAGGCTAGGGAGAGCCCAACAAAGAAAACGGTGATGTTTTGTAGATGTTAGGGGATGATCCGGACACAACGGTAACGACTGCCCGGGTCAGGTTCGGGGAAGGTTTCGGACGCACGCGAGGGGTCTTGAGCAAAGAGTAGAGAGGTTCAAACGGATAGACAAGTGGGAATCGAAAACCCCGATTGGTCTTGAAACGTTCAACGAAAGCAAGGGGCAAGGGGTTTTGTTGGTCTCGGAGGAAGAGCGAAAAGAGGGGTCCAATTGGTCTGAGAGAAGGTCAACAGGGACAAGCGGCCTGACAACAGGTCGACGAAGACAAAGAGAGAAGCAGTAACTACGAACGGCTACGAGTTTTAAGAAAACATGCAGATGCAATGCACATGATGCGATGAAATGAAATGCATGGCAAGAACAAAATGCAAATGATGCAATGATGAATGCAACGAACAAAACAAAAAGCAAAACAACAAAAAAACAAAAACCCAACCGCGGAGGAAATAAAAATCACATAGCCGGAAATGGCAAGAGTCGGAGTTACGAATATGGAAGGTTGTATCCGGGGTGTTACAACACTCCACCACTACGAGAGGATCTCGTCCCGAGATCTAGGATGGCACCGGAGGGAAAAGGAAGAGGAAGATAAGAGGTAAAGTAAGTTGCTTCTTTGACGAACGAATGAAACCAAAGAACCGTGAGAGGTTAAACAATTTAAAAGAAAGAGTACCGCAGAGATGAACGAGATTGCGAACAATCCGGTAGAGAAGAGGAACAATGAGTATGACGAGAACTAAGAGGTTTTAGTGATAAGATAGATATTGAAACCACTCCGGTTAAAACTAGATAGAGAAGGAATAAGATTGGTATAATTCGGGCAGCACTCCGACTGTAAATGGAAGGAGTTGAATATGAACTTGACAAATGAGAGGATACTTGATGAAATCAACAACACACTGCAATGGGTAAGAGGGATTTCAGACAGCACTCAGGTTGAAGAGAGGCAAAACTTGATAAGATGAAAGAACTTGAATGAGGACACAACACTCCGGCTAAACGGATAAGCAAGGAAAATAACATGATATTTGCAAAATGAGGTGATGGGTCGACGAGAGTAACATCACACAGCCTCCGGAAGAAAGAATAGAAGATAGATCATTGGAATAAAAGAATGGAGAAGAAAAAGCCAACTTCTGCCACAAATGAATTTGGAAGGCATCCTTGCAAAGAAGAATTGAACGGAGTTGTTGGAAAACCAACAACGAAAAGCACAAGCTTGTAGTGGGCTTATGGAAAACATCTCGAGACTATGAGGTGACAACCGGCCACTAACAGAAACAATTGATTGGTTGAGATCAATGAAGATAAGAGAAACTTCTTCACCGAGATGAGAAGGAGAAAATTGGATCATAGATACGCAGCACAAATAGCAACATTCCTTAGGAAGGCTTTAGGTGAAATATGACCCAAGATAACTCCAACAAAAAGATTGATTGGTTGAACAGATCTCTTGAACGAAGAGAAAATGATGGATTTAAAATACCTCATTCTTGACAATATGTGAAACATGAAGCACGAGGAGAAATTGCCAAGGGTGACATAACACCATCTCAAAAGATAAGGTAGAAGGAATTGCACTTCGGAATGCAAGATGAAGAATGCTTGAACTAGTCAAAACAAAACATGTGTTGAACACCATGTTTAATTTTGAGTATGGCTTGACGGATCATAATCTCGAGAGAAAAAATCTTGAAGAACAATTGAAAAATGAAAAGAATCCTTGACAAACCACCATGTAGAGCCTCCATGAAGAACTCCGGTAATAAAAGGATGATAAAAAGAAAGAGAAGTTGAAAACACAAGGTGAAGCCTTGCGATGATTTAGATGGAGCTTTGTGATGAGATAAAGCAGCATAAACTTGGAACTCCGGAAAAGAAAAGAAGAACAACTTAGAACCGAGAAATGATATCATGAACAATCTCCGGAAGAAAAGAATTAATCAACTCGAGGAAATAAGAATAAGATTTATTGTATGCTTATCCTTCATCAAATTAAATTGATGACAAGCAATGGATTTTACATACTTCTTATTCTTCTTTCCAAAGAATTGAGAAGTGGCATAACGCAAACTTGAGAAGGTCTTCATGAACCACCGGTAGGATTCGAAAGAACGAATGAATTAAAGTGATAATCAAGGAAATGAAATCTTGAACGAACCACCATAAGAACTGAAAATGAACGTAGCAAAGGCACAATTCACCGGGAAGAATTGGAAAACGAATGAAGATATTTGAGGGGATTAGATACAAGTGAACGAATAGATGACGAGCTGATTGGAGAATACTTGAGTGATGCACCGGTAAGATTTGGAGAATGATAGCTACCCGCTGAGAATGAAGAATTATGACATGATGGCCTACGGAGGAAAAAATGGAAATAACTCATGAAATGCTCCGGATGGGTGAAAAGAATTCCCACAATCGAAAACAATTATGAGAGGATGGCATCAAACTAGAACCATGAATCTTGAAGAGAATGGAGCAAGATTTAAGAGAAACTCTTGTCCGGTCTTCAAATGTTGAGAATGACGATGAGAAACATCACCATGAATTATTGAGGCACTCCGAAATGAAAATTAGAAAGGTTGAACCAACGATGAAAAGAATTTGGAAGATCCTGGAGAAAGACATTTGACTGATGATAACTCATTCTTACGTCAAACTTTGAAAAGAATTTGGGAATAGCTCCAAGAAAATTAAAAGAGTCAGGTAAGATCCTGGGAAAAGACCTGTGGGTTAGGGCCCACTCAAAAGAAAACACCGTTGAACGATTTTAAAGAGAGGTTGCACCAGTTGAATTAAATGGCTTGAATGAGATAGCATCCTCAAAAGAACTTGAGTGAATTGAGAATGGAAACTTGAATCTTCAGAGATATCTTTAGCACTCCGGAAACAAATGAATAACAAGAAGTGAAAAATTAAGAGGTGCACCGGCATGAGAAAGCATTGTGAAAAGAGGAAAAAGGGATAAGATCAACACCGAAATCTTGAACTAAATCCACCGGAGACGAAAATTTGAATGGAACAATGATAAGGTTGAAGCTTCCTTAGCGTCTTCATGAGAAATCACCGGATAAAACAATAAAGGAAAAGAATGAAGAAACTTCACTCAATAAAATGGATACTTGATTAAGAAATCCGAGTCCTTGAAGAAAAAGGGTGGAGGGCGGAAAACAAAACAACTTGGGACGGATGAAACAAACACCGTTGTGAAA
The DNA here is from genome assembly GCA_021605205.1 of Aegilops longissima. Lineage (NCBI taxonomy): Eukaryota > Viridiplantae > Streptophyta > Magnoliopsida > Poales > Poaceae > Aegilops > Aegilops longissima. The sequence goes on from CM038676.1 coordinate 467,248,825, forward strand.
AACTTAGAATTGATCTTACGGATGTTAAAATGATCGGATCCACTTAAAGAGAAGCACGCGGTTGGAAAAGAATTAACATGACGATCTCGATGATCAAGAAGGATTAGTATTCACATAGCAATATGAGAACACCGCTTAGGAATGGTATGGATTCAACATTTGACTTCAAGCAACTCGAATACCACAAATAAAACAAAACAAAGGATTTGGCTTGCGAATAAGCGGAACAAATACATATGATAGAGATTTACCCAATCCCATATCATGCATCCGTCGGAAAGATATTCTAGGAGCTACTTGAATTCCCACCTATAAACTCCCAAACTTTCTGGTTATGCAATCTGGTGTTGGGGATACAGGGACACAAAATATATCACCCAAACTAACAATACCTAGATCCAAATTGTATCCATCCGTCAACACATAACCAAGAAAACTCCGGAAATCGTGTACCTCGACCTTCGAAAAGCATCCGTTATACAAGTCATGGCAATACTCCCGCACTCACCTCAGTACTGGGTTATCGGGGTTATCTCACCAACAACTGTACAAAAGAGATTTTCGATGTCGGCAAAACTCGTATTCCGAATCTGCAACGATAAAATTGTGACGACAACACCTCGGAGCTCAACTCCCCGGGACACTGCCACAACCCCTAAATGTCAGGAGGCACCAAGAACAATGTTCTCGTCACAAAACCATCGGAACGATTCCAAGATACCCGCGTGATCCTAAAAAAATTTCGTGAAATTTGAGGAGAGAAGAGTCAAAACTCTACGTCAGGAGACCTCACTAGAGCGACGAAGGGACTGAGGAGTAAAAAGAATCCTACTCTCCGATATATAATCCTAAGACTCAAAATAGTTTTCTTCTAGACTCAACAACGTCCAACAAACAAGGGGGCTCCTAAGGTCGGTCGAGGCTCTGATACCAACTTGTCACGCCCAATATGCGACCCTATCCAAAAGGAACTCGAAGGTCCCACCAAGGATAGACCCGCATATTGAAACGCTTTGGCAAGGTGGATATCATTACATCAACATTACATAATACATAGGGATACATACAAAAGGGCATACAATGCCACATGAATACAACATCACATCATACAAGATCAACATCCGACTACGGATGAAACATAAACAGAAACTCAAACAATATCCACCTCGCTAGCCCAGCTGCCGACCGAACCTATCCCCGATCGAAGAAGCGTAAGAAAAGCTCAACGCAAGCAAGCATCGCTCTCGCGTCATGATCATCGCATAACCTGTACCGCAATGGTGGTGTAGTAAATCTGTGAGCCACGAGGACTCAAAGAATCCCATTACCATGGGTATCAAGACTAGCAAAGCTTAAATGGGAAAGGAAAAAGGGTAAAGTGGTGAGGTTGCAGCAGCGACTAAGCATATATGGTGGCTAACCAACGCAAATGAGAGCGAGGAGAGAAACAAAGGAACGGTCGTCAACTAGTAATGATCAAGAAGTGATCCTGAACTCCTACTTACGCCGACATAACCCGAAACCGTGTTCTCCTCTCGATCAACCCCAAAAGAGATACTCACGGTTACGCACGGTTGGTGTATTTTAATTAAGATCAACTTCGGTTTTCTACAACCGACATTAACAAATTCCCATCTGCCACATAACCGCGGGCACGGCTTTCGAAAGTTCAAACCCTGCAGGGTGTCCCAACTTAGCCCATGATAAGCTCTCGCGATCAACGAAGGATATTCCTTCTCCCGGAAGACCCGATCAGTCTCGAATCCGGCTACAAGACATTTCACAGCAATAAAACAAGTCCAAGAAAGCCGCCCGATCGCGCCGACAATCCCGATAGGAGCTGCACATATCTCGCTCTCGAGGCAACACCGGATGAGACATCCTACGAGTAAAACCAAACCTCGAGTTGCCACGAGGGGCCCCGAGTCTACTGGTTCGGGCCAGCACTTAGAGAAGCACCGTCCGGGGGCTAATAAAGATGACCCTCGGGTTGGCCGACCCAAGGGAAAGGGTGTAGGTGGTGGTGAGGCAAATGGTAAAACCAAGGTTGGGCCTTGCTGGAAAAGTCTTATTCAAAGCGAACTGTCAAGGGGGTCCCATAAATCACCCGACCGCGTTAGGGACGCAAAATCCGGGAACATAACACCGATATGACGGAAACTAGGGCGGCAAGAGTGGAACAAAACACTGTGCATAAGGCCGAGCCTTCCACCCTTTACCAAGTATATAGATGCATTAATTAAATAAGATATATTGTGATATCCCACCAAGTAAACATGTTCCAACAAGGAACAACATCTCCATGTTCCAACAAGGAACAAACTTCATCTTCCCCGCAACTAACAACGCTATAAGAGGGCTGAGCAAAGCGGTAACATAGCCAAACAACGGTTTGCTAGGAAGGGTGCAACAGGTTAGAGGTTCATGACAATTTGGGATGGCTTGATAAGCAGGTAATAGGTAGCGCAGCATAGCGATAGAACGAAGCAACTAGCATAGCAATGATAGTAATGAGATCCGTAGTAGCGGTCATCTTGCCTCGAAATCCCGCAAGGAAGAAGAACGAGCCCATGAAGAAGAATGAACGGAAGTAGTCGAACTAATCCTCACAATCGCAACATTACCGAACCGAGAAGCAACACCGAAAGAAACAAACAACATAGTAAAAGCACAAGCATAAACATGGCACGATGCACAAACAAGTATGATGCATGTCCGGTTTAATGAGGCATGGCATGGCAAAGTGCAACAAAATAATACTACAAATTAAGTGGAGCTCAATATGCAACGAGTTGCATATTGAGAAAACACCACAATGACATATTTAGTTTGATCTCGTTTAGGTACACAACAATATTAAATGTTGTTAAACATGGCAAGAGGTGAAGCATAAATAAACTAACTATTTAGGCAAGTTTAAATGAGGCCGGAAATAAGAAACAACAATTCCGGAAAATCCTCATGAGCAATATTTTAGATTCGGTACTGTTCTGCCCTAAAACATATTTTATTGTTGTTAAACAGCAAAATAAAGTGGACCATGTTAAACTAGGCATTTTTCTACCCCATTTACATATAAAGAACATTTAATTCGAAGTTACGGTTATTTAGTTATGAATTAAATCATTTTAGCATGGCATATTAGCAAATCAATGCAAACATCAATTTAAATATTTTAAACATGGATGGAAGTGACATATTATTAATCTACACAATTTTCTGAGCATTTTACATATATAAATTATTTTAAACCGATGCACGGTTAATTACATATTGATGCATGAACATAAGGGGGTTTTCTGAAAAACTGCAGTCTCTGGATAATGTCTAAATTCGCAGAAACTGGAAAAAAACATTACATGGGCCGAAACTACTGGGCGCAGGACACCAGCAGCAGTAGCAGAATCGGGCCAAGCCCAAGTAGTAACAGAGGAGGGGGGTTGGGGATCTGCTCACCATGGGCCAAGGCCCGGGCGGTGGAAGAGGCGCTGGGCCGGGAGCTGCTCACATCGGGCCTTGCCCGGTTCGGTGGATGCGGCTGAGGCGCGCTGGGCCTCGCGATGCTGGGCTGGAGCTGGGGAGCTGGGTCGGTGGAAGGAGGCAGGCCGACGCAGCGGCTCGAGTCAACGCGGGCGAGCAGAGGCGCTGGCTGCGCGCATCTTCTTTACTGAAGAACCGCGACAACAGCAGCAGGTTCAGGGCGACGGAGGGGAGGAACGGCTGCCGGCGACGAGCGGAACACGGGGACGACCGGATCCAAGGCGGGGAGGCGCGACGGGAAGCAGGGGCGGTTGGATCCGGCGAGGTGGTGGAGGCGCTGGCTGGCTCGGCGCGCTGCATCTCGTGCACGAGGAGAAGCCGAGGAGGCTCGGCGTCCATGGCGGCGCTGCTGCGGCAGCACGGGCACGACTTGTAGAAGATCGGGGCGACAGCGGGGCTCCGGAGGAAGGAGGTCTGACGGGGCCCGAGGGCATGTGGCGCCGGGTGGCGGATCCCGGACGCGGGAGGTCGCCGGTGTCACGTCCCCTGCCGGATCGAAGCAGAGGCGGCCGGCGGACTTGGAGCTCCATGGCGCGGAGGAGCTTCTGCGGGTGCTCGGGACGGAGTTGGTGGCGTGCGAGGCGGCAGCTGAGGCTGGACACCGCGACGAGGTGCTCGGCGTCAAGGGACGAAGGGGCTGGACGGTCCCGAGGCTCTTCGGCGCGGATCGGCCGGGAACCACGACGACGCAACATGCGGGAGCTACGGAGGCCATCCATGGCGGCGCCTGTGAAGACAACAGAGAGAGAGAGAGCAGCGTGAGAGAGAGAAGGCAGAACCAGGAGGGGGAAAGGAGCAGGGCACGGCGGGGAACTCATCTCCGGCGAGGTCCGGTCGCCGGCGGGTTGCGAGGAGGCGCGGCTTTGCTGTGGTTGGGCGACGGCGGAACACAAGGGAGTTGGCCGACGAGGATCTGGTCTGTGGGTGTGGGCTGAGGTGGTTGGTACAGGGGGAATGAGAGGATCCCGAGGTGGGAAATGGGTGCGGCGGCGGCGGCTGGGAGGATGGATTGGACAGGTCCCCTAGATTTTAGGGTTGGGATGATTTGGTAGGTGATGGTCTTATATAGCAAGAGGATTTTTAGAAACGAGTATTTGGTCCCTCCGATCAAAAACGGACGGTCGGGAAAAATAGGCTAGGGAGAGCCCAACAAAGAAAACGGTGATGTTTTGTAGATGTTAGGGGATGATCCGGACACAACGGTAACGACTGCCCGGGTCAGGTTCGGGGAAGGTTTCGGACGCACGCGAGGGGTCTTGAGCAAAGAGTAGAGAGGTTCAAACGGATAGACAAGTGGGAATCGAAAACCCCGATTGGTCTTGAAACGTTCAATGAAAGCAAGGGGCAAGGGATTTTGTTGGTCTCGGAGGAAGAGAGAAAAGAGGGGTCCAATTGGTCTGAGAGAAGGTCAACAGGGACAAGCGGCCTGACAACAGGTCGACGAAGACAAAGAGAGAAGCAGTAACTACAAACGGCTACGAGTTTTAAGAAAACATGCAGATGCAATGCACATGATGCGATGAAATGAAATGCATGGCAAGAACAAAATGCAAATGATGCAATGATGAATGCAACGAACAAAACAAAAAGCAAAACAACAAAAAAACAAAAACCCAACCGCGGAGGAAATAAAAATCACATAGCCGGAAATGGCAAGAGTCGGAGTTACGAATATGGAAGGTTGTATCCGGGGTGTTACAAGGAGTTTTCTTCGAATAATCCTCGAAGCTGGGTAAGCAAACATCTTTGTGACCTGTCCGATCCATGTTCCCGTAGTTAAATATCTCATTTCATGGTTTTTGCGCAGGAACTGCGCCGGACTGTGGAGAAGATACACAGCCCGTCCCCACAACCCGAGGATCCGGAGCGGTCCCTCGATCCGACCTCCGAAGAGGATCCGGATATAACGGTGGAGTTGATCGACGGGGTGTTCTACCAACTTAGCATCTACAACGCTTTGGTAGCCATTACGGCCGATTACCCCGGAATACTTCCAGCCCCACAGGTAATCTGAGACCAAGATCCCAAAACCCTGATAATGACCCATCCGTGCTTATTTTTTATCACCGTATACCAATGGTGTTTCGCAGGGGGTTCCTTCGAGGCGGGAAGCCGAGCCTGCGGTGGCTGGCCAACAAGGGGCAGCGCGGCCCCGCAGGTTAAAAAGAAGTGCGGTCCGGATCGAAACTCGGCCGCAACGGTATAGCGTGTCACCATACTCCCCGGATTGATTCCTGGAAGGCGTACTAATGCTGATGCTCTTTTCAGGAAAAAGAGCGCTCGCCGGACTGAGTCCGGAGAGCTTGCCAATTGAACCTTCACCAGCCAAGCTTCAAAGCCGAGTCCGGAGGCTGAGGCGAGCATGAGACGTGCGTCGGATGCTCCTCCGACAGAGGATGCCGACAGGTTGTCCGCCACCAACTCCAAGGTGGAGAGCGCCTTGAATCACAGGCGTCGCCGGACAGTTCTTCGTGACGCATGTTTCTCCCAAGAGGCCTTGAATGCCTTTGATTCGGAGATGCGCACTCCGTGCCGCCAAGATGGTCTAGCTAGAGCCACGGAGCAAAGATGTAAAGGACATACGGGTAAGAAAATCTGACAGCTTATATATGCCAAGAGCCCCGAGACTTAAAATAGTTAGAATAACTGATTTAAGGATCATTTGTTATGCAGGATCTTACAGTAAAAGAATACCGATCGTCCCAAGAGCTTGAAGAGTGCAAGGCCCAACTTGAGGCCGACTAGCCGCCATGAGGGGAGCTACAGAGGCCCCTCCGTAATATATGCTTTTAAAAATAAATAGTTTATAAAGTGCGGGTGTGTAAATCTGACCAAAACATTGCAGATGGCGCCGACTAGATCCGGACAAGCAACAACTCTTACGCCAGCTTAAAGGCAAGAGAGCGCTTACGAGGGTGCGGCAGAGAAGAATAACCTCCAAGACGCCAACACCAAGCTGGGTGAGGAACTAAAGGATGTTCGTGCTCAGCTTGTCCGACCAGAAGGAGAATCGCGGCTTAGTCGCGGCATTTTCAAGAAGTTCTTGAGCGAACTTTGAAAAGAGTTCGCGAGGAAGGCCACTAACATAAACATGTATGTAGGTTTGCTCACAGTGTCGCCCCGAGGAGGGATGCCCAGTTCTTGGGTGATCTTCTTCCCGACTGCGCCACCTGCACGAACGAGTCCGGCGGTGATGAAAGGCATCGCCAAGCCTTGTGGCTATCTATCTCCCCGCCGAAGGCATTGGGGAGCTGGCGGAGCGGCTTCAAGGAGCACGGCGGCGCTTCCGGCTATGGAAGATATCGGCTGCCGTCAAAGGCGCCAGGAGGCTCGGGCCATGGTGAAGACGTGGTACACGGGTTGACCCAAACCACATGGCCGAGGTCGGACTCAGTGGGGCGGGTGGGATGGAGATCCTCAGAAGTTAGTGTACGCCAAGTAGAATTGGCCGCCAAGTATTCCCAGCAATATTGTAAATTAGAGAGCCTATTAGATAGCATTGAGGAGGAATACAATGAGTCAAATTGACTATGTAAAAATATGACATGAAAAATGTCTTCTAGACGGATTGTAGATCGCTTGTCGAAGCGGACCTTTTCGTCACCTCCGGACCCAATAGTCCGGAGTGTGTCCGAATACCTTCGTGGTTATATAAGAACAGGGTATGCATGGAGACAAGGCGAGGGGTCATTGTTGCTATATCGCATAAGTGCCCAACTAGTTATGTTATATTACATGGGTAGTAAGAAACATCTTCCAGGGAGAATAGTTCCGTTAAGGGTTCCTTTCGCTGGGATGCATGCCCTAAAGTGCATGTCGAAGCTGCTATGAAAGCAGAAAATCATCTGGGGGCAGATGGGTAAATAGTTAAAAATCATCTTTCAGTTCACCGACCGAATATTCCCTTAAGAACGCTAGCTTTCGGCTTCACCCAGTCTGAGGTACACATCCGGCTGACCCGGTAGTAGCAATCGTAGATGTCGTGGAATTGTCACGGCAGATGTCCTCGTGAAAGGACTTAGTCGCAGGGCCATCGAACGGGTTAACTTAGAGGGGTTAAAGCGGACACAAAGACACGGAGTTATACTAGTTCGCCCCTTCGATGAAGGTAAAGCCTACGCCTAGTTGTGATGGGATTGATGTGATTTCGCGACTAGGGAGCAATAGCTTCGCCTAAGCCTCGAATTGTTCGTCCCTAAACCGCCGCCGGTCGCCCCTTATATACACGGGTGGACGCCAAATGGTCTCTGAGTCCCGACCTGCTCATACAAGTGTCCGCTCGGTCTCTTCTCTCTATCTTACAAAGACAAGTTACAAGACTAAGGCGGTTTACATAAACGGACCCTAATTCGCCTCTGGGCTCTGGGCCTCCTTCGTGGGCCCTGATCATGGACGAGAGTAACCCGGCCCCTTCGGGCGGTTCACACTCAGTAGTCATATCCCCAACATTAGGCCCCAGATTGACTTGAACCGGTTCATGTTAATCTTCAACATCTTCAGGAAACCCTTGATCTCCCTTCATATTTCGTAAACCGCCATCTGCTTGAACCGCCGTGACGTCATCCTCCGATCCCCGCGACGGAGCGCCTTGACGTCATCTTCAATAAAGAAATCCAAACAGTAAGATTCCCTTCATTTAATACTATCCCGGAAATCGAGGTGACCGCTGCGCCGTCCGCCGCTTTTGACTCCTCGATTCTCGCGCTCGTTAATTGCCCTTCCTTATAAATAGACCGGCAGGCCCTTTCTCTTCTTCTTCCGCTCTTCTCCTTCCTCGCGACGCCCAGCCCGAAGCTCCGCCGTCGCCCGACCTTCCAACGCCACACAAGACGGCCACCGCCCGATCAACCTGATCATACCAGAGGTTCTCGGCGCCCTCCGCGGTTTTGCTCATCGTAAGGTCCTCTTCAAACCCTAGATCTCATCTCAAGGTCCTGTTCATCTCGTAGTTCATAAGTGTTTCATTGCGTTTCTTCATGCTCGCCCGCCATGGCCGTATAACTCAACCGTACCATACATCTCATGCGGGTGACTGCCTACCATCAATTTGACTCTTTATGCATCTTTCCTTTTTGTTCAGATCCTCTAGTTTAGAACGCCTCAACCTTCCTGCTCTTTATGAGGCTTGCATAGGTCGAGAAGTTTTTCTCATCAAACTTCGTAGACCTAGATTACTTCCATTTTTCGTATGTGAAAACTGTTTACATCCACACTTAGTAGACTTTTCAGCTTCTGTCTCTTTTGGCGGTTTGACTTTTGATAGCTAATCCGCCACCCATTAGTCCTCGCTAAACCGAATTGAAAGCTAGCTGCCAAATTGCCGGTTTAACATTGTATAATGTGCTCGAACCTTTTAACGGTGAACCGCTTTTCCTTTTCTTTCGCAGCTTTAGTCTTCCGGAATGGCCCTCAATTCTCAGCTTGCAATTGGGTCCGTCCAAGATCATCAAACGCAACTCAACGGTTACGCCACCACCGGGCGCCTTGGCTCCAAAAATGTCCTCCATCGGCGTGTTCCGGATGGCGAATTCCCCCGAGCCGCAAGAAGGAGAAGTAATTGTGTTTATGCAGCACTTAGACCGGGATTCTGCCCACCGGTTCAAAATTCTTCCGGACGCCCTTGCAAGTTTTAAACTCCATCCGCAGGATATTGGCCCGAACTCGTGTCAAACATATGCAATTTTCAAGTCTTCGTGAAGTCTATCTTCAAGAAGAACCATCTGTGGAGCTGTTCCGGATTTTTTCCACTTGAACCGTCGACAGAATTTTCTCGATGGTCCCAACACGTAGCTGGGCGGCGCTTTCAATCCGTAAGAGGAAGGAAGTGGACTTTCCTCACGCCAAACACCACAGCCATCCAAAAGATTGGAACCAAACCTGGTTCTACCGCCGAACACCGCTCCCGCCAACGAGAATACTTTGCGGGTTACCGTCCTCACCGCTTAGCAACCATCATCCGCTGCCTTTACGCTTAACCGCCATGAACGGAAGAACTTCGCTACTCAAATTATCAAGCTCGGGCTCTAATGGCCAATGGCTTAACTGGTGTGGACCTTGTGCGGTGTTGGGTTTCTTGGGCGTCTTGCCACTAAGCCGCCGCCCGGATTGATGCACGAGTACACCGGCAGCCTCAAAGACCCTCAAAGACGCCACGAGTTACCCATAACTGAACTTGAGGTCACAGAGATCAGAAAGAAGATGCTTGATGAACCGATCTCCATCTCAGCCTAACCGGTTGGCTCCATTCTGTGTTGCCAACAAACCGCTGCATGTAAGGCTCTACTCACCGCTGGCCTTTAATACTTTGTTGATATACATTAATCCTTGTTACTTCTCGGTGACACTCCTTCTCGAAGATACCAAACCGCTCGGGCGCCGCGTGTAAAGTCCAAGGCCACCAAGAAGGCAGGCAAGAAGAAAACACGAGTCTTCTCGATCCGCGGAGGACGAAGAATCGAAGCTGAGGTAAAACTTGATATTCTTACGAGGAGTTGCCGTAAACCGGCTTTCCTCTTTGTGTTTCTTCTTGCTTGTGATTTGTCCTTCAGTATTCCTTTTATCGACAAATTTACCTCCTGTGATGATGTTGAAGCTACCATGCCGACCTTCGTTGAGGTAATCTTTCTTTCTTCGAATCCGACCTCGTGCGGTTAAAAGAATTCGTCATACCGTCCGGAAAGTGAAAAATATCATTCATGTGCTTACTTGAATCCAAACCTTTCCTTGAAGACACAAGAGGTTGAAGAGCGCCAGACGACCCGACAGTGGTCAACGGATTACCTCATCCGGTTTACTGACACACCAACCCGGAAGCGTCGTCCGAGGTGACTTGTTCTCCGAAAAGCGTTATCCCTTAAAAGGTTTCTTCCGATGTCCTCTCAATCCGTCTCGACTCAATTATCGTGCCTCTTCCAACTCTTCCGGCGGTTCATCAACCACGCATCGCCTCCGCTTAAAGTTGTTGCGAGTGGTACGCAATCGCTGTCCGCCAATTCGGTTTACAATTGCCTTGGTCGATTTGTCTTAATCCAATTCTGAATATTGCAGCACCAAGGCTCGCTTAAGAAAGCGAAAACCCTTGATCCTATCAAGGATATTGATCCGGAAAAGACCCCAGAGCAAACCCATGAAAATCTCAAGTCGCCAAAAATAGCTCTGGCGAGTTGTACCGAGACGACATTGCTGATCCGCCAAACTGAACCGGAGGCCCAAGTGGAAACCTCGATCCTGCTCCACCGAAGTCCAGCCACAGAGCGGGTCGAATCTGTTGAACCGCCGAGCCAGTAGTATGAAGGCACCAAGCCCAAAGAAGACCGCCAATCCGCCAGCCTACCAAAAATGATGATGTTATTGTGACGGCATCGCTACACCACTCTCGCAACCGTCGCTTTAGCAAAACACAGCGCCAAGGACGAGTCTCGCCACTATGAGTAAAGATAAGGGAAAACTGATCTGTCGACATGACAACTTCTCTGCCCAAGAACTTCACTCGGGTTTCAACCGGCTCTACACAAGCCGTGACTTTGAAACTGGTCTCAGTAAACCGTATGAAGGACCGCTATGAGGTAAAGGAGTTATGCCTTGTATTTTTTCTGCATAGTAGCCCCAAGGGCCAGTTCAATTTAGCATAGTTAAACCGGCACTTAATTTTGCATAGAAACCATACGCCTTACATCAAAGATCAGTAGCCCCCAAGGGTCGGTTCAACTTAGCATAGTTAAACCGGACTTAATTTCTGTAACCTCATAGCAAACCGAGATCAACTAGCCATTAGCCCCAAGTGCCAAGTTGAATATTTGTATTGAGCTTGGGACTTTATGATGAAACAACTAACGTGCTCCCTTTGTTATCGTAATGAGATATACCACCAAACCGTGCAACTCAAGGACCTTCGAGCCAATCTTGAAACTCAACAAGCGAAAACCACCAAGGCCAAGGATGAACTGAAAACTGCCTTGGCCACTATGGAACAGCCAAGGAGTGGTATAAATCCGAACGGGCCAATGGGACACCGAGAAGGCCGGTTTGAAAAACGGGCGGAAGATCAAGCAGCCCTTAAACCGGTGATCAAGAGCTTACGGACTCAAGCGCCAAGTGCATGCCATGACCTCTGCCATCTTTGGTAAGAAAACTTGCACCGATTATCTCTATTTTGATATTTCCGCCGTTTAACCTGAGCTGTCGAAACCGTGCAGGCAAGCGCATTGCTCATCCGGCTCGATGTGCGGAAGAAGCTCAAGGCCGCTTACACGCTGATTGAGCAGCTGTATACCGGCGCCAGCGAGTCATATGTGCCACATCATACGACAACACGGCTCCGCCCCGATCAAAGATACACCGGACCGCTGTCCATGGTTCCGGGCAGCTTGAAGAGTTGGAGCGATCCGCGGCCCGGCCGGCACCCTCTGGCTCTAACTCGCGCTTAAAGCGTGGATAGCGGATCTTGATCCGGTGACATAGCCAAGGGTTTCCCAGCGCAAGAGAACGGTGAAGCCTTTGATAACGACGCTCAAACGAATAACCAAGGAGATCGTCATTTGGCGAAGTCAACGGCAGCGAAGTTAACCCGGCGGTTCACCGTTCTTTTATGACGCAAACAACAAGCGGGTGGAGTTTGTCATTCCTGAAGTGCAGAGCCTTGTTCCTCCAATCCGTAAGCACACTTATGCCCCTGACGTTGATCCGGCTGAGCTTATAAGTGAAGAGGCTGTCTTTCAGGCCTTAACCCGGATTGACTGGTCCACCAATGACCTCCGGGCTTTGGGTGATGAAGAGGAAGAAGTTGAACCGACGCCAGGCGCCCCCTCTACCTCATGTCAACCTGGTGAAGAAGCCTAATCCGTCAAGCCGGGTGACGCCTCCGGAACTGTTAGTCATAACGCCACGCGAAACACCGGGCCTTGGAAGGCTTTGTAATAGGATAGTCAGCACTTTGTTTTGAACAATGCCTTTATGACCTCAGTCTGTATCCTTTGCATGGTGGTACTGATACTGTGGATTGATGAACCGTCAACTTAGTTCGCCTGCAATCACAAATTCTTTAAACCGCCACGGCGGCTTGTGTCGCCAAACCGTCTTTGTGACGCTTATATATTTATATAAGAAAATATGGATGTATATGACCAAACTTTATGATACAAAAATACCGCCATTGCCGGGCATGTAGTTGGCTTAGCCAATCTTGAGGCGGAGGTTGTATAAACCATGACCGTCAAAGGAGAAAACAACTCACAAAGCTTAGAATGCGGTTTACCGTAAACCGTGTCGGCATAATAAGCCCCATGTTACCCCATAATGGGATGTTAACAGAAAAAATCAAACCGGAACAGAATCGCCGGATTAAAAAATGGACTGAATTCCGTTAACTGACAACTTGAATCCGGTTTAAAAAGGTTGTCGGTTTAAGAAGGCAAATAAAACTCAAATAACTGGTACGAAAACCACATGGAAGCAAAGGCAATGATAAAAACCATTTACAAGAAGAGGCTTTACTGAGCCTGATCAGATGGTGTTACCATGGTCGGACAGACCAAGCTCCCCATAAGGTGTAGCGATGGTTCAAGGCAGCCAGTCCCCAAGCTCAAATCGTGGCATTATGCCGATCAAGTGGCATGGCAATGGTTGGTTCACCAAGCCCCAAGTGATTCTATGGCCTTAGGCCGACCAAGAGGCGGTGTCGGTTCAGACGTGACCATGTCCCTGTGATCTGGTGGCTTTACCCATCAAAAGGTGTTGCATTGGTTCGGACACGACCAAGCCCCCAAGTGACAAAAACTTCTGAAAAGCAAGACCAAGGGTTAAACCGGAGGCCGCTTTGCAACAACATCTCCATGTACCCAAACCGGACTTTTTACAGAACGGATACCCCGCTTTAGCCGAGGATCCGGTTTATTGCTTTTATTCATAATATATACATTGTCTTAATATGTACATAAGTGGAGCCGATGGCTCAGGTATAATAAGGCCGAAGATGAGCTATGTTCCACGGCCTGTTGGTCTCCTCTTCGACGTCGTGAGTCTTTTTCGCCTCGAACATCAATCGATAGTATGACCCGTTGTACAGATTCTGCTGACCACAAAGGGCCCTTCCCAAGGTGGGGATAGCTTGTGCATATCTGTCTGGTCTTGAATGAGCCGAAGCACCAAGTCTCCCTCCTGAAAGGTTCTTGTTCTAACCCGCCGACTGTGATACCGACGAAGATCCTGCTGGTAAATCGCCGAACGAGCAGCCGCCATATCTCGCTCTTCATCCAGTCGATCCAAATCGTCCCGCCGTGCTGCCTCACTATCGGCCTCAACATAAGCCGCCACGCGGGGCGAGTCATGACGGATATCGCAGGGAAGGACCGCCTCGCTCCATAGACCATAAAGAACGGTGTGTATCCAAAGTGGATCTGTTAGGGTAGTATTGATACTCCATATCACGGATGGTAGCTCTTCTACCCAACAACCCGGCGTCCTCTCCAAAGGGACCATAAGCCGGGTTTAATACCTCTCAAGATCTCTGATTAGCTCGTTCCGCTTGACCATTGGACTGCGGGTGGGCCATCAAGAAACATCAAGCGGATGTGCTCTCGCTTCACAAAACTCCTTCATGGCTCCCTTGGACAAATTAGTGCCATTGTCCGTGATGATACCGTGGAAACCCAAACCAAAAATCACCTTTTGATGAACTGAACCGCCGTGGCGCATCACACTTGCTAACGTGCTCGCCTCTACCCACTTTGTAAATTTATCAACCGCCACCAACAGGTGGGTCTTCTTGTCCTTGGACCTTTTGAAAGGTCCAACCATATCCACCCCAAATGCAAACGGCCAAGTAATTGGAATCATCCTCAATTCTTGGGCGGTACATGAGCACGTCTGGAAAACTTTTGGCAACCATCACATCGTCGACCAGATCTTACGCATCGGCATGGGCGATCAACCAATAAAAACCGTGGCGGAACGCTTTGGCCACCAAGGACTTTGAACCGGCGTGGTGACCACAGTCCCCTTCATGGATCTCACGCAATATCTCACGGCCTTCGCTGGGGACACACAACGCTGAAACGCATCGACACGCTGCAACGATGCAACTTCGCCCTTATATATGGTCATAGACTTAGACCGCCGATCTATCTGTCGGGCCAACGTCTCATCTTCTGGTAACTCGCCCCGGTTCATGTATGCCAAATAAGGGAGCGTCCAATCCGGAATGACATGCAAGGCTGCCACCAACTGAGCCTCCGGATCAGGAATAGCCAAATCAACTTCATCGAAGCTTAAGCGACGGATTGTGCGATGCGTCAAGGAAGACATTAGGCGGGACGGTTTACGTTGAGAGCCCAGCCGGCTTAGAGCGTCCGCCGCTTCGTTCTTCCGACGATCCACATGGTCCACCTGATATCCTTTAAAGTGCCCTGCAACTATATCCACCTCCCGACGGTACGCTGCCATGAGTGGATCTTTGGAATCCCAAGTACCTGATACTTGCTGGGCCACCAAGTCCGAGTCACCAAAGCACTTAACCCGGCTTAGATTCATCTCCTTAGCCATCCGGAGACCATGGAGCAAAGCCTCATACTCAGCTGCATTGTTAGTACAGGGAACATTAAGCGAAGAACGTAATGAACTTGTCACCTCGTGGGGAAGTTAATCGACTCAGCCCCGAGCCCTCAATTGCTGGACCCATCAAAGTGGATGGTCCAATAGGTATGATCCGCTTTTCTTGAGCGCTTGCAACTCTGTCCAATCGTTAATGAAATCCACAAGTGCACGAGACTTTCTTGCCGTCCGAGGCACATCTTTACGCCCCAAGACCGGAGCTTGATTGCCTTCGTGGTTTCCAGTTTTGTCGTGTGATTTGTTTTGTTTGTGCATTCATCATGTCATCTCTTGCATTGCATCATCTCATCATGCCATTTAATTTTAAAACTCTTCTAAATAAATTGTATGGATTTCTCGATCCATTTAAATCGAGGGATTCACATGGTGACTTCTCTTTATAACATACCCTCCCAATATTATTAGGGAGCTATAATAAATATTCCATTGTTTTGGAATCACCATAACCCACTTGAAGAATAAATCCCATGCCTTTTCTGCTCCGAGTTGACCTCAAAACTTTGCCATTTTTATTCTATCATTTTCCGGAGCTCCACCAAAAATCCTCGAGCCATTTTTGTTAAATTCCTCATATTTTTATGAGTCCGGGAAAATCGTCCTCGTTCCCAAATTCTTTCCCTATCCCTCTCTTTCTTTTGTCTCTCTATTTTTCTTTTCTGCTATATATATAAGAGAGGGAGAGAGAGTGCCTAGCCGGCCTAAGGCCTCTTAGGCCCAGCCCACCTAGTGCCTCCCTCCAGGCCGGCCTAGCCTCCCGAGGCCCAAGGCCCAGCCGCCCCTTCCTAACCCTAGCCCGCAGCCTCTCTCCTCGACTCCCTCCAACACAGCCTCCTTCTCTCGATTCCATCTCCTCCTCTGCGCCCCACCTCTCCTCTCTCGCCCGATCTCCCCATCTCTCCGATCCCCCTCATCTCTCCCTCGTCGCCCCCACTACACCCGACCCTCTCGCCGACGCCTTGCACCGATCCCCGTCGCCCTCGTCAGCGACCAGGCGGACCCCGGTGGCCTCCTCGCCGCCGTCGTGCCCTCCTCCAGAGCTCCGCGCCTTCCTCCTTCAGCCGCTCCTCCTCCGCCTTGGCGTCGCCCCCAGCAGCAGCAGCCAGCTGCACCCGACCCTCTCGCCGCCGCCCGCCTCGCTTCTCCTCTCCTCCGCGACGCTCCCTTGAGCCCCGCAGGTCCGCGTCGTCGCCTCCCCATGGCGCCGCGCCCGGCCTCCTGCGTCCTCGCCTCCGGCGACCCTCGCCGCTCCCTGCGCCGGTCCCCCTCGCCCCTTGCCGCCTCCTCCGGTGGTGGCGACCACCAGGAGCTCCACAAGGGGCCGGAGTCCCCTGCCTCCACAACCACCGAACCAGGACGCCAAGCTCTCTTTCGGGAATCTCCTCAAGACCAGGAACGCCCTGACCGAGACCGACAAGTACCTCTACGATGACCCTAGATGTCTACGAGCTGTGTATCACTACCGACGGTGTGATTTTTGTCAAGTCCGACTACGACGTGCACGACTGCATTCGTTGTGGATTTCGTCAAGTACCCCTTCGGATATGCCAAGGTCAACTACGCGGTGATGCGCCAAGTACCCCCTCGGATCGTCAAGTTCGACTACACGGAGCTGCCAAGTACCATTACGATATGTGTACCACTACTGTCGACCCTCGAAGACCTCGTGGACCCGAACATCCACGGGACATGAACAACTACTTCCGGTGACGAGATGTACCACTACCATCGAACATGAACAACTACTTCCGGTGACGAGAAGTACCACTACCATCGAACATGAACGACTACTTCCTCTACCGTCGCCGTGTACCACTACTTCCCTCGGCGATCATCGCGAGAACGTCTACTTCCCTCTACGAAACGCGAACCGTCCCGTTTGAACGATCCGAAGGTATAACCCGAGACGACCGCGATGAGATGCCCTTGCATGTATGAGATGCACGATATGTTTGCACCGTGTCCGAATTGTCCTTGCGATGCCCCTCTTTTGCCATGCCACCGTTCCGTGGGAACCCGTGTCGGGATCACCCACCATCTTGCATGACTCGCTCACGTCCACACTTTCCTTTGCACCGATATCTCAATGAGCTGTCGGAACCGATATGTTGCCGTGGCACCATTTTCGGATTCGTTGCCGTGGCACCCCTTTCTTCCACCACGGTGACATAATGCCTCGTAACATGCTCTTGTCAACATTTTCATAAAATTGCATAAAACTTGCACATGTCATCCGCATCATGATAACAACATTTAAATGCTTATAATTGTTGTTTGCATTAATTTGCTTAAATGCCATGCTAAAATGATTTATTTCATAACTAAATAACCGTAGCTCGGATTTAAATAAATTATATATGTAAATGGGGTAGAAAAATGCATAGATTAACATGGTAGCATTACTTTGCATGTTTAACAACTCTAAAATATGCTTTAGGGCAGATCAGTACCGAATCCATAATTTGCATATGGGGATTTTCCAGAATTGTTGATTCGTTGTTTCCGGCCTCATTTAAACTTGCCTAGATAGGTAGTTTCATTACGCTTCACCTCTTGCCATGTTTAATAACATTTAATATTGTTGAGTACCTAATCGGGAGAGAACTAAATAAGTGTTGTGGTGTTCCGTCAATATGCAACTCGTTGCATATTGGGCTCCATTTAACTTGTAGTTTTGTTTGTGCTTATTGCCATGCCATGCTATTTAAACCGGTCATGCATCATACTTGATTGTGCATCATGCCATGTTTATGCTTGTGTGTTTTACTATGTGGTTTGCTTCTTTCCGGTTTGCTTCTCTCGTTAGCTTCGGTTTTCGTTCTGGAGTTGTGAGGATTCATTCGACTTCGTCCGTCTGTCTTCTTCATGGATTCGTTCTTCTTCCTTGCGGGATTTCAGGCAAGATGATCATACCCTCGAAATCACTTCTATCTTTGCTTGCTAGTTGCTCGCTCTTTTGCTATGCCTATGCTACGATGCCTACCACTTGCTATATCATGCCACCCACATTGCCATGTCAAACCTCTAATCATCCTTTCCTAGCAAACCGTTGTTTGGCTATGTTACCGCTTTGCTCAACCCCTCTTATAGCGTTGTTAGTTGCAGGTGAAGATGAAGTTTGTTCCTTGTTGGAACATGGAGATGTTGTTCCTTGTTGGAACATGTTTACTTGTTGGGATATCACAATATATCTTATTTAATTAATGCATCTATATACTTGGTAAAGGGTGGAAGGCTCGGCCTTATGCAGGTGTTTTGTTCCACTCTTGCCGCCTAGTTTCCGTCATATCGGTATTATGTTCCCGGATTTTTGCGTCCCTAACGCGTCGGGTGATTTATGGGACCCCTTGACAGTTCGCTTTGAATAAGACTTTTCCAAAGAGGCCCAACATTGGTTTTACCATTTGCCTCACCTATGCCCTTTTCCCTTGGGTTTCGGAGCCCGAGGGTCATCTTATTTTACCCCCGGGCGGTGCTCGTCGTGAGTGCTGGTCCAAACTATCGACCGCCGGTGGCCACCAGGCAACTCGGGTTCGCCACCGGAAGTTTGGACAATCCGGTGTGCCACGAGACCGAGATATGTGCAGCTCCTATCAGGTTTGTCGGCACATCCGGGCGACTTTGCTGGTCTTGTTTTATTGCTGTCGAAATGTCTTGTAGCCGGATTCGAGACTGATCGGGTCTTCCGGGAGAAGGAATATCCTTCGTTGATCGCGAGAGCTTATCATGGGCTAAGTTGGGACACCCTGCAGGGTTTGAACTTTCAAAGCCGTGCCCGCGGTTATGTGGCAGATGGGAATTTGTTAATGTCGGTTGTAGAAAACCGAAGTGGATCTTAATTAAAATACACCAACGCGTGTGTAACCGTGATGGTCTCTTCTCGGCGGAGTCCGGAAGTGAACACGGTGTTGGAGTTATGTTTGGCGTAAGTAGTTTCAGGATCACTTCTTGATCATAGTTGTTCGACCGTGCTTTGCCTCCTCTTCTCGCTCTCTTTTGCGTATGTTAGCCACCATATATGCTGCTAAACGCTTGCTGCAGCTCCACCTCACTACCTTGTCCTACCTTTAAGCTTAAATAGTCTTGATCTCGCGGGTGTGAGATTGCTGAGTCCCCGTGACTCACAGATACTTCAAAACCAGTTTGCGGTGCCGAGGAAACCGTGCGGTGATGCACCGAGTTTAAGGAGGAGCTCGATGAAGATCTTGTTCTTTGTGTTGTTTCGTTTGAGTTGATCAAGAGTGGAGCCAGTTGGGACGATCGGGATCTGTGTAACATTTGGGGTAGTCTTCTTTTATTTTGGTTCCGTAGTCGGACCTTGATTGTATCTGTATGATGTAATGCTTTACTCATGTATTGTGTGAAGTGGCGATTGTAAGCCAACTATGTATCTCTTTCCTTATGTATTACATGGGTTGTGTGAAGATTACCTCACTTGCGACATTGCTTTCAATGCGGTTATGCCTCTAAGTCGTGCTTGACACGTGGGAGATATAGCCGCATCGAGGGCGTGACAAGTTGGTAATCAGAGCCTTCCTCGACTTAGGAGCCCCCTACTTGATTGTTTGCTGGCGTTGTTGAGTCTAGAACGGAAAATATTTTGAGTCTTAGGATTATATATATCGGAGAGTAGGATTCTTTTACTCCTCGGTCCTTAAATCGCTCTGGTGAGGCCTCTTGGCGTAGATGTTTTGTCTTTCCTCTCCTCAAATTTCACTAAAAAATTTTAGGATCACGCTGGTATCTTGGAATCGTTCCGATGGTTTTGTGGCGAGAACATTGTTCTTGGTGCCTCGACATTTAGGGGTTGTGGCGGTGTCCGGGAGTTGAGCTCCGAGGTGTTGTCGTCACAATTTTATCGTTGCAGTTCTGGAATACCCGAGTTTTGCCGACATCGAAATCTCTTTTGTGCAGTTGTTGGTGAGATAACCCGATAGCCCGATCTTGTGGCGAGTCGGAGTATTGCCATGACTTGTATAACGGATGTTTTTCAAGGTCGAGGTACCACGATTTCGAGGATTTCTTGGTTATGTGTTGACGGATGGATACAATTGGATCTAGGTATTGTTAGTTTGGGTGATATATTTTGTGTCCCTGTATCCCCAACACCAGATTGCATAACCGAAAGTTTCGGAGTTTATAGGTGGGAATTCTAGTAGCTTACGGATATTCTTTCCGGCGGATGTATGATTTGAGATTGGGGTTCAACGTCTAGTGGTCCGCCCATTCACGGTCGATTCTGATGGTCGCGAGGCGTCTTAAAGAATCCTTGGCTATGCTGATTCGGGATGTCTTGCTTGTCATTCGTGACGTCCGCTATCGTCGTGTCGTGTGGGCCCCACCATGAACACTTTGGGCGAAATCTCTATCATGTATTTGTTCCGCTTATTCGCAAGCCAAATCCTTTGTTTTGTTTTATTTGTGGTATTGAGTTGCTTGAAGTCAAATGTTGAATCCATACCTTTTCCTCAAACGGTGTTCTCATATTTCTATGGGAATACTAATCCTTCTTGATCATGGAGATCGTCATGTTAATTCTTTTCTCAACCGGCGTGCTTCTCTTTAAGTGGATTCGATCATTTCAACATTCGCAAGATCAATTCTAAGCTTTTTCTCAACGGTGTTCGTTTCATCCGACCTAAGTTGCCTTTGTTTTCCCGCCCTCCCACCCTTTTTCTTCAAGGACTCAGATTTCTTAATCAAGTATCCATTTTTATTGAGTGAAGTTTCTTCATTCTTTTCCTTTAATGTTTTATCCGGTGATTTCTCATGAAGACGCTAAGGAAGCTTCAACCTTATAATTGTTCCATTCTAATTTTCTTCTCCGGTGGATTTAAGTCAAGTTTTCAGTGTTGATCGTATTCTTTTCATCGTTTCAAATGCTTTCTCATGTCGGTGCATCTCTTAATCATCCACTTCTCGCTATTCAATTGTTCCGGAGTGTTGAAGTTATCTCAGAAGATTCGTGTTTCCATTCTTAATCCGTTCAAGTTATTTCGAGATTGTTATCTCATTCAAGCCATTTAAATCAACCGGTGCAACCTCCCTTTCAAACAATTGTTCAACGGTGGTTCTTTTGAGTGGGCCCTAACCCACGTGTCTTTTCGAGGATCTTACGACTCTTCTAATTTTCAGGAGCTATTCCCAAATTCATTGCAAAGTTTGGCGTAAGAATGAGTTATCATCGACCAAATGTCTTTCTCCAAGATCTTTCAAATTCTTTTCATCGTTGGTTCAACCTTTCTAATTTTCATTCCGGAGTGCCTCAACAATTCATGGTGGTGTTTCTCGTCGTCATTCTCGAATTTTGAAGACCGAAGAAGAGTTTCTCTTAAATCTCGCTCCTTTCTCTTCAAGATTCATGGTTCTAGCTTGATGCCATCCTCTCATAATTATTTTCGATTGTGAGAATTCTTTTAACCCACCCGGAGCATTTCAGGAGTCTTTTCAGTTTGATTCTCCGGAGCCCATCATCACAGAATTATTCATTCCAGCTTTCAGCTCTTGTTCCCCAAATCTCACCGGTGCATCGTCGAAATATCCTCTAATCAGTTCATGATCTCTTCGTTCTAATGTATCTAAATTTTGTCAAGCATCTTTATTCGTTTTCCAATTCTTCCCGGTGAATTGTGCCTTTGCTACGTTCATTCTCAACTCTTATGGTGGTTCGTTCAAGAGTTCTCTTCCTTCGTTATCATATAAACTCATTCGTTCTTTCCAATCCTACCGGTGGTTCGTTGAAGACCTTCCCAAGTTGAGCAATATCTCTCTTCAATCCTTTCAATGAGAATAAGTAGTATGCCAAATCCATTGCTTGGCATCAATCTAATTTGATGAAGGATAAGCATAATGTAATTCTTATTCTTGTTTCATCGAGTAAATTCAATTCCTTATTTCGGAGGTTCATCAAAATTCTTGATTTCATTTGTTCATCTTTCTTTCCGGAGTTCCAAGTTTTCTCGGTTATATCATTTCAAAGCTTCATCTTAACACAGCAAGGCTTCACCTTGTGTTTTCAACTTCTCTTTCTTTTATCATCCTTTTCTTGCCGGAGTTCTTCATGGAGGCTCTACATGATGGTTTGTCAAGGATTCTTTTCATTTCTCCAATTGTTCATCAAGATTTCTCGCGGAGTTAAGATCCGTCAAGCTATACTCAAAATTGAACATGGTGCTCAACACATGTTTTGTTTTGAGGAGTTCAAGTATTCTTCTTCTTGCATTTCGAAGTGCAATTCTTTCTACCTTATCTCTTGAGATGGTGTTATGTCATTCTCGACAATTTGAGTTCGTGTTTCATGATTCACATGTTGTCAAGAATGAGGTATTTTAAATCCATCAATCTCTTCATTGGAGTTGTCTTGGGCTATATTTCACCTAAAGCTTCCCCTAAGGGAATTTGCTATTATGGTGCTTATCAATGATCCAAGTTTTCTCCTATTCTCTGGGGGAAAGAAGATTTCATCTTCTTGTTGATCTTAATCCAATCAATTGTTTCCGTTGGTGGCAGAAGCTCACCTCATAATTTTGAGATGTTTTCATAAGCCCACTACAAGCTTATCCTTATCGTTGTTGTTTTTCAAACAACTCCGTTCAATCCTACTTCGTAAGGATGATCTTTCAAATTCATTTATGGTGGGACATGTTGGTTTCATTCTTCGTTCTATTCATTCCAACTTTCTATCTATCATGCATTGTTTCCGGAGGCATTGTGATGTTGCTCTCTTCGACCCATCGTCTCGTTTTGTCAAGATCATGTTCTTCTTCTTGCATTATCCATTTAACCGGAGCGTCATGTTTTCATTCGAGTTCTCTCATCTTATCAAGTTTTGCCTGCTTCCTCAACCGGAGAGCTGTCTGAAATCTTTCTTACCCCTTGTGCCTTTTTTCGAATAGTTCCGAAGGCAGTATGTTGTTGATTTCATGAAGTATCATCCCATCTTCTAAAGTTCATGATTCTAATTCCTTTCATTTTCAGTCGGAGTGCTGCCCAAATTATATCAATCTTATTCCTTCTCTATCTTGTTTTAACCGGAGTGGTGTCAATATCTATCTTATCACTAAACCTCTTGGTTCTCGTCAGATCCTTGTTCCTCTTTTCTAGAGTGTTTTCAACTTTGTTCATCTTCGTTGTTTTCTTTCTTTCAAGTTTTCAACCTCTTGAGGTTCATTGGTTTCATTCGTTTGTCAAAGAAGCAACTTAGTTTTACCTCCTCTCTTCCTCTTCCGCTTTCTCTCGGCGCCATCCTAGATCTCGGGGCGAGATCCTCTCGTAGTGGTGGAGTGTTGTAACGCCCAAGACCGGAGCTTGATTTGCCTTCGGGGTTTCCAGTTTTGTCGTGTGATTTGTTTTGTTTGTGCATTCATCATGTCATCTCTTGCATTGCATCATCTCATCATGCCATTTAATTTTTAAAACTCTTCTAAATAAATTGTATGGATTTCTCGATCCATTTAAATCGAGGATTCACATGGTGACTTCTCTTTATAACATACCCTCCCAATATTATTAGGAGCTATAATAAATATTCCATTGTTTTGGAATCACCATAACCCACTTGAAGAATAAATCCCATGCCTTTTCTGCTCGAGTTGACCTCAAAACTTTGCCATTTTATTCTATCATTTTCCGAGCTCCACCAAAAATCCTCGAGCCATTTTGTTAAATTCCTCATATTTTTATGAGTCCGGGAAAATCGTCCTCGTTCCCAAATTCTTTCCCTATCCCTCTCTTTCTTTTGTCTCTCTATTTTCTTTTCTGCTATATATATAAGAGAGGGAGAGAGAGTGCCTAGCCGGCCTAAGGCCTCTTAGGCCCAGCCCACCTAGCGCCTCCCTCCAGGCCGGCCTAGCCTCCCGAGGCCCAAGGCCCAGCCGCCCCTTCCTAACCCTAGCCCGCAGCCTCTCTCCTCGACTCCCTCCAGTGCCGACTCCTTCTCTCGATCCCATCTCCCCTCCTCTGCCCCATCTCTCCTCTCTCGCCCGATCTCCCCATCTCTCCGATCCCCCTCATCTCTCCCTCGTCGCCCCCACTACACCCGACC